>OX579659.1:12950541-14161712 GCA_951230895.1 Carpatolechia fugitivella | reverse complement strand
AGCATTCAATCTCGCGGTTAATGCGACCTTCAATTATCTGTGCCATCTTTCTATGGCTCCGTTGGCCTGCGGATGATAAGGTGTCGTCCGCAACTTATTAACACCTAACAGCTTCATAAGTTCACCGAACAGTTGACTCTCGAACTGCCGGCCCTGATCCGAGGTTAATCTGATCGGACATCCAAATCTCGCGATCCAACCCTCGAAAACCAACTTGGCAACGGTTTCGGCGGAAATGTCCTTTGTCGGGAAAGCTTCCGGCCAACGTGTTGCCCTGTCTATCATTGTTAGCAAGTATCTATATCCATCCTCGGTCGTAGGCAATGGACCTACTATGTCAATGTGTAGATGTTCAAACCTATCACATTCCTGAAACGTTCCAATCTCTGACGTAGTGTGACGGTTGACCTTTGCTCGCTGACACGGCAAACATGCTCTAGCCCATTCGCCAACATCCTTATTCATTCCAGGCCAAAAAAACCTATTTGCTATCATCTTCCGGGTTACACGAACACCAGGATGGCTTAGGCTATGCACCGAGTCGAAAGCAAGTTTACGAAACTCCTTGGTTAAATACGGCCTAACATTATCAGTAGACATCTCACAGTAAATAGCTTTTCCACTTAACGGTACATCTATTTTCTTCATGACTACGTGACCACTGTACTTCTTTTGCAATAGGTATTCATCATCATTTTGCGCTTCTGCTAACTGTGCATAATCAATAGTTGTTGGGCTGCCTATTGTTTCTATGCGCGATAAGGCGTCAGCTACAATGTTGTCATCGCCTTTTATGTGACGTATGTCGGTCGTATACTCGCTGATGACCGTTAAATATCTAGTACGTCTCGGGTTCTCTTTCTCTGGATTTATTTTAGTAAATGCAAATGACAACGGTTTATGATCGCTGTAAACCGTTACCTGACGTCCTTCTATCATATTCCTGAAATGTTTGATTGACATGTAGATAGCCAGTAGTTCTCTGTCGTACGTCGAGTATTTCTGCTGCGCATCTGTTAGCTTCTTTGAAAAATAGCCTAACGGCTCCCACTGTCCGTTTGTTTGTTGTTGTAAAACGGCCCCAATACTGCTGTTGGACGCATCCGTCATAAGTGCCAACGTAGCGTCTGGCCGTGGGTAGGCTAACTTGACCGCTTGACTAAGGCTCATTTTACATTCATCGAAAGCTAGCTCGGCATCCGGTGTCCACTCTATGGGAGTCTTATCTTTTCTCTTAGCCCCATGTAGGTACTTACTGAGTATCGCCTGATGTTTTACTGCTCCGGGAATGTGTGGGCGGTAGAAGTTTATCATTCCTAAGAAACGTCTTAGCTCATTAATAGTTCTTGGCTTTGGATAATTTTGAATTGCACTTATTTTTTCATCTAAAGGGCGTAGTCCTTCAGTGGATACTTCATGCCCTAGAAATTCTATCTTTTCTTGTCCAAACTCACACTTTGAGATGTTGATAGTTATGCCATACTCATTTAATCTCTCGAACACCTGACGAAGATGCTTTTTATGCTCCTCTTCGTCATTGCTCGCTATTATTACGTCATCTATGTATGAAAATAAAAAATCCAGCCCGGTAAGTACTGTATGATTCATAAATCTTTGGTATGTTTGAGCTGCGTTCCGTAGCCCAAAACACATTCGGGTAAACTCAAATAAACCAAACGGCGTTATTATGGCCGTTTTTTCCACATCTTCTGGTGCGACGGGAATATAATGGTAAGCTCTGTTTACATCAATTCGAGAAAAAAATTTCTTACCAGATAATAAGTAGGTGAAGTCGTGAAGGCGGGGTATCGGGTACCTGTCTGGCTTGGTGATGGCATTCAGGGCCCGATAGTCACCGCAGGGCCTGATGTCGCCGTTCTTCTTCGGGACTACGTGTAGTGGGCTCGCCCAAGCGCTCTTGGACGGTCTGCAGATGCCCAACTCCTGCATAGTTTCGAATTCAGCCTTCGCCTTCTTATAACAATCCGGGGGCAGAGGCCGTGCACGAGCTTGCACCGGCGGGCCTTGCGTTTCGATGTGATGAAACACTGTGTGACGGGCACTTTCGCGGAACGAAATCGGCTTAGTAATGTCTGGGTACTGTGATAATAGTTCACTATACGGATGTTTATCGTCCACTGTTTTAACTGTGACGTCACTACATTGCACGATCGAGGCCACAACACCCAGATTAGTCAGTCCGTCAACTAACCTTTGTGCTCGCAAGTCCACCAGAAGCCCAAAATGACTTAAAAAATCTGCACCCAAAATTGGCTGATTCACTGAAGCTACTACAAAGTTCCACTTTAATTTTCTGCGTAAATTTAAGTCTATTTCCAAAGACTTAACACCGTAGGTTTTAATCTCAGTACCATTAGCTGCATAAAGTTTATAATCTGACACGTTAGTATCACACTTAAAAGTTTTTGGTAGAACCGAAATGTTTGCACCCGTATCCACTAGAAAACGAATTCCGCGCCGTCTGTCTGTCACGCAAAGGCGGTTGGAAGGTTGGACCGTACAGACATCCGCCTCTGTCTGTACTCCCGCTAGTTTCCCTTCTTCCCCCAGGCACATGGTTCTTCACACTTAGTAGCACGCTCCCTGTAGCGATAGTGGAAATGACAGAGCCAGTCTGGGCAATTTTCATCTCTTCGCCTACTGTTTGACCTGCGCGAGCCACTGCGCCTTCTAACATTCGGTCGTCTTTGACCACTCTGGTTTCTGTATCTAGACCTGGACCTCTCCATGTTCGTCATCCGCAAGTTAAGTTTGGCTATCTCCGCCACGATCATGGCCGCGTCTGAAGATAAAGGTGGTGCGGTAGACGTAGACGCTCTCACAGTCTCTACTTGCGCCGTGGGAGAGTTTTCCAAAATCTTATCTGCTAACTCAGCTAACTTGGTAAGATCACTCTCATCAACCACTGTCAACACCCCTCTCACCCACGACGGTAAATGATTCTGCCACAACATCTTCAATGTGGTATCCGGAACCTTGTCTTTTGCCAGCTGTCTCATATTTCTTAATAATTGGCTAGGTTTTTGGTCGCCCAATTCCATCTCTCCAATAAGCTTCTGTAGTTGCCGATTCTCAGACTCTTCATATAACTGTATTAATCTATTTTTCAATACCAGATATTTTCCTGTTGTCGGCGGTGCGTTAATCAGGTCTAAAATCTGAGTGATGGTTCCTTTTGCCAACTTCGATAAAACTATGTTATATTTACTTTCATCACTGGCATTCTATGGCAAAAGCGTTGATTCCGCGTGTACAAACCAAGCTCTCGGTTGATCAATCCAAAAATCCGCTATACGGCTTGAAATTGATATCGCTGCCAACGGGTCCGGCGACTTCGATTCCGTCATTTTTAACAACACTGAACTGATACGTAAAAATCACTATGACGACTATGACCGGCCGCGTTTGCGCTCTCCCCGCTTGCCCTAGCCACGTATAACAACGGGTCACACGTGGCGAGTTGTTCCCTAGCAACAATTTATTAAAAAGAAATTTTGTTCACTTTACACTCGTGGGTCACCAGTTTACGGGTTACTAACAAGGGGCTCTGTGATCCCTACTTTGGAGATAAAAGACACTCGGGAATAAGTTCACTATCCTTTATTTACGACTCTACAATATAAGTAGCTACAGAAAGGCAAGACACGGGTGGAGAGAGCGCGGTGTGGGGAACAACTGAATGTCGAGGCGACGCCACTGAAAACCGCTGATTCAGATTAACATATCATGTTTCCTGTGTCCCCACAATTTTGATAGTGTTTTATCCAGTGAATGACTCTGAACAATAAACTTTAATAGGACAATTGAAAGTTGAAACGCTTGCATTTAGCCGTCATTTATTGATGACTTGCAGCGGCCACGTGGTGGCTTCAGTAATGCTGCTATCATAATTACTGGAGTCCTTCACCGTACACAGCACCCTAGTCTTAGGATTAGGGCTGTCTGTGTATCTCATGCTACTTACTTAGCAAAACCACTTGATACTGGCGAAATACTACAAGTGAAACGCCATAAATAAAAAAATTGAATTGAATTGAATTAAATTCTTTGACAGTTCCAATATTAGGATGGCCATCTCCTGTCCCTTTTTAATCTTTAAAAAGTGAAAAGGACTGACATACAATTAAGGATTAGAGCGTGATTGTGTGAATCGACACATAATTGTTACAGAGTAGAATTCGAACCGGTCCCTCTCACACCATAGGGCCCTAGCTGTTACACCATCGACGTTTCTTCATCATCGTGTGGGTCGTAAGGTCAACAACCGACCTCACAAACCCTGATGTCAGTATTAGAAAGTCTTTGAAGGCCACTGACATGGCTCGTGTAATAGTCCAATATACAAAATTAGGTTAGGTATAAAAAAACTAACCGCATCAAAAGTATATTTATCGAACATTGAATGTAAACTAATAGTCAAAGTCAAAGTCAAAATTTTTTATTCGAATTAAGATTTTTACAAATCATTTTTCGACGTCAAAGCTATCATGGATGGCACGTTCACTACCAGTGTACGCCCTCTGTGGAGAAGAACGGCCAGAAGAAACTCCACAGGAATTGTATCTTTTGTACTTTTCTTTTAAATATATAAAGAATCATACATGAGTCATAATTACAATCTACTCCGTTGATTTGGAACAACAGTTGACCAGACGTTTTTATCATCTAAGTAATCATTTATCGTATAATAGGCCTTAGAACATAAAATAGTTTTAATTTTGGCTTTAAATTGGCTATCGGACAGATTTACAATATCATCTGGTATTTTATTATAGAAGCGAATACAGTTCCCCATGAATGAATTATTAACTGTGCACAGTCTAAACTTTGGGTGCGCAATTTTATTTTTATTTCTAGTATTTATATTATGTATATCAGAATTCTTAGGAAATAGCATTGTGTTCTTCCGGACATACAAGATGTTTTCAAATATGTACTGTGAGGATACTGTGAGGATATCAATTTCTTTAAACAATTCCCTTAGGGAATCACGACCACGCAATTCATATATGGAACGTATCGCCCTCTTCTGTAACACAAAGATATTATTTATGTTAGCAGCTTGACCCCACAATAAAATTCCGTAGGACATAATGCTGTGAAAATAGCTGAAATATACAAGTCTGGCAGTAGCAACGTCAGTCAGTTGACGAATCTTTCTGACTGCGTATGCCGCCGAGCTGAGCCTTGCGGATAACGCATTTAAATGAGGGTCCCATTGTAACCTTGCGTCGATAGTGATCCCCAAGAAAACTGTTTCATTTACATATTGCAAATTTTCGTTATTCAAGACAATAGCTAAGTTGTTGTTCCTTACATTAGGCAATGAAAATTTTATACATTTTGTTTTCTTGGGATTCAACATTAAATTATTTGTCGTAAACCAATCGAGTCCAATCGAGACCAATCAAATAGAACGCGCATAGGTTGTCTCACGAAACATGGCTATCCTTGGTTTACAAAAACTAAAAAACAAACTTTCTATTATAACAGTAGTTATGTGGAAGTTATTACTTAGTAGCGGATACTCACGCTTACCACAAACAAAAAAAAACACGATCATAGTTCTTTTAGAGATGCTACAAAAAAGCAAATAACACCTCTGCTTTTCTCGACCATCAACAGCTCATATACGTCCCCACTAAGAGGCTCGAGCCTACTCTAAATTAGTGGATTAGGCCTTAGTCGACCACGCTGGCCCAGTGCGGGTTGGTCGACTTCACACACAACTTTTGAATTTCTTCGCAGGAATGTGCAGGTTTCATCACGATGTTTTCCTTCACCGTAAGAGCGTCGAATAAACGTACATATGAATTCGAAATTCGAAAACACTTTGGTATGTGGTGGGGATCGAACCCGCGTCTCTCGGACGGGAGGCAGCGGCCCTAGCCACTAGACCACCGACGCTCTCTCTGCTTTTCTCTCAATCAAGCAAATCTCCAAAATTAATTTATTTAACTTAAATCAAATGTTTCAATGTAACACAGAAAGCGTAGAGTAAAGAGCCTTCGGGCAGTTAGAGCGGTACAAACAAGCAAAGTTACTATTTATTTACGTTGTTCCAAAGCGCATCCTCGCCTCTCTCATTTGAGGAGTATTTGTAACTTTGTGTGGAAATAAACGTGTCAGGAAATAAGAGATAAATTCCAGGACAAACAAACTATTTTATTAAATACAAGTCCTTCACCTGCGGCTACGCTCGCGTTGTGTAAGTTTTCTCGTTGGAATAGAACTTTTTCCTTAAAAAGTACCCTATGTGTTAATCTAGGGTACAAACTATTGCCATTCCAAATTTCATCCAAATGGCGTGAAAGCGGAACAATTATCCACACATCTAAATATCCAAATATATTTTCACATTTATAAAATTAGTTTAGCCGTGTGGTGACGGCAGAGTAGAATACATTTGTCACCAACCCCTACTCTTCCCGTGGGTGTCGTAAAAGGCGACTTAGGGACTACACATTGAACGGGCAGCAGCGCACTCTGATACAGTAACCTTTTAATCTGCGATCTCCAACCCGCCTGCCAAGCGTGGAGATTATGGCAAAACCAAACACTTAAGTGGAAGAGGCTCATAGTCCAGCAGCAGTGGACTGTAACGGGCCGTTTATGTTTTTTTATGTAATATTAGTTGTATGTGTTAAAAGTGGGTAGTTTATGTCTGTTTTTCACGACTACAGGATTTGGTTGGTTATCGAAGTTGGGCACGCGCATTTTTTGATGATGGTGATAATTATCACAGTTTAACGTTAAAGTTATATAGTTAAGCACACCACAAAATAAAGAGTTTACAGAAGGGCCGCACCCGCCCTCTTCAAAAATAATTACGTCATCTTACCAGATTCACTCTCTCACTCACTTTTTGGGCAAACGCTATGGAGCACTGTTCGCGCTCTATTATAACATCCTTGCTGTGCGCACACTGCTTAGGAACTGCGTGGCAACTCCTATCAACTACATACGTGAATGTGTGCGTGCGTGAAGTTTTGCGTTTGGCGTTTTGGGGCCTACTTTGTAGGTATACCGAGGGATGTCTAGTTTAGCTGACATTTCCAAAGGAAAAATCAAAAACAACACGTGTGGAGAATAAATAAATACTTGAGATTTTAAATAACTCCTGTAAAAGTGTCAAAGGATAGAAATGTAAAGTTGGAAGCTGGAGTGAGTGCAATTAAAACCTCTACAATCTAGCGGACCAACTCAAAGTGCAAACCCCGATTCGGCACGACCACAGACTATGTAACTTAAACAGGACTATCTATAGCTATATTTGTTTTTTGCACACGGATACAAAGCGTCTAGTTAATTAATAGGTACGAGTTTTTTTCTCCCCCTAAACTTCAGTTAGGTAAGCAGATATACATTTTGCGATAGATGCATTAGGTCAATAAAAAAAGTCACTCCTACTTTGCTCGTTAATTCGTTCTCTTGCATTGGCTTATTTGACACAGTATTTTTTGCTGTGGTCGACTTGGGTTAGCAAATATTGTTTACAGACTTCAAAATCAACCACTGCAAGTGGTGTGGTGATGTGTGATGGTTGTACAGGCAGATGTAATGAATCCTGGCGGCATTGGATATTTTGCAGATCTGTGGTGCGATTGTAGTAGCCACTTGATCAGAGTGACTTATATTAACATGTTGTTTACCTAAATAATTAATTAAATAACTGTATTCAGCACGGATAAGCTTAGACGCGAGTCAAATCACTGCTTATTATTGTCAAATCGTACAATTGTAATCGTCTATCAGTGATTCGGGAAATTAGTTCATGCCGATTAGAATTTGATCAAGTTACTCTCCAATTTTATTAAATTAGGGCGTGTCAGTGGTCTAGTGGTTAGGGCCGCTGTCTTCCGTCCGGGAGACGCGAGTTTGATTCCCACCACGTAGCAATGTGTTTTCGAATTTTGAATTCATATGCAGGTTTCATCACGATGTTTTCCTTCACACAGAGGGAGGAAAACATCGTGATGAAACCTGCATACTCCTGCGAAAAAATTCAAAGGTTGTGAGTGAAGTCGACCAACCCGCACTGGGCCAGCGTGGTCGACTAAAGTCTAATCGCCCTAATTCCCTAGGCTCGAGCCCTTCGAACGTATATGAGCTGTCGACGACTCTCCAATTTTAGATGATAGTTTTTGATGACTCAATGCGTAGTTCATCATGCTATTGAGTCAGAGATTCTCTAGCTTTAGTTCAGACATTCAACTTTCTTCTTGCTAAATTCAATTTATTTCGTCAAGATTTCCGCTTTTAATTTTAATAACGCAGTATTACTCGCGAGCTGAATTTTTAATCGCGAATGTGATTACGGAGCTTTGCCCACCTTGATTGGATTTGAATTCAAAGCGAGAATTTAGATAATTACAACGTTCAAGAATTCATGCTTTCAGAATTCAGATTTCGGTATGAATATTGTGTGTCCCAAAAACTGCCGATTTGTTAATAGGATTACTACATTTTCTCCTATCAATGAAATAGAAACTTAATACATAAACGTTACCGTTTACTATATTTTAATTTTTCTGTTAGCAGATAAACTGCGAACAGGAAACATTTTATATTTATAAAAAAAAAACTTTATTATATAAAAACACTTATGTTAGAAAAGTGGGGCAAGTGTCTCCCAAAAGGCTTATCGCCTGTGTCGGGAGGCACCGCTCTTCATAGAAACTAACATAATATAAGTTAATGTTATGACAAGTTCATACAGATGGAAAAAGAGGTAAGTATAATTAAGATAAGTTTAGTTTAGGTCTAAAGTAGTTTTAAGCTCATATTATTAGATTATAGGTTCAACTTACATTCCTTCCTACAATCTAAGTCTAAGTTTAAGTAGGTACATATTAACTAGAAATAGATTAATTCAGTTCAGTTAGACATGCCGAGTTATTCTGAGTCTAAGCGGAAGTAAAGTCTGAGTATAAGTATTACATTATTCGAAACTGCAAGAATGTTAACTTAAAAAGTTTTTCTAAAGGAAATTCCAGTGGTTTATTACATAAATACACATTTATCAGTTCAATCAGCCTATAGCAGTCCGCTGCTGGACGTAGGCCTCCCCAAGAGCACGCCAAAGCGCACGATCACCCGCTTTCCTCATCCAGCCACCAGCGACCTTTCTCAGGTCATCAGTCCACCCGACAGGGGGGCGTCCAACTACGTTTTCTGAGACGCGGTCTCCATTCGAGAACCCGTCTGTTTCAACGCTCGTTGGCTCTGCGACAGACGTGGCCAGCCCACCATCTGCAGTTTACTTATCAGTTAGCAAAGACTTTATTCTTACATTCTGTATATTTAAAAAAACTCTAGAAACGAACAAATCTCTACATACTTCGTTTACAACTTCGAAAGCCTGCATGGCCACTTCATAATACAAAATGTGTACAACGTTTCTCGTTCAGACAACTTTATAAGCCTGTTATTCTAATATACCGAGTGATGTAGTTTATGACAAACATTTGTAAACAGTCCCGACAATACGAATAAGTTGGAAGTTCGATCTTGTGTTGTTGTCTTTGTTGGTCTTTTCATTTGTCTATGAGTGTTTTCATGTTAAGAGTTGAAAAGTCTGTTTGTTGTGTCGTTTACGACGACTCACGTTAGCGACTGAGTTACTAATGGATGTTGTTGTCAGCTCATACGACCCCACAGAGTTGTTCGAACCTTCCATCATACGAAAAATATGTGGTAAAGTTCGATCCATAATGTAATGTCAATTAGTTCCATTATAATGAGGGAAAAATTTATTTAAGGAGAATACGGATATAATAAAAGAAAATGATCATTGCCATGCCAAAATTGGACCGGAAAAAATATCTATATGAAATGCAAGAAACAAGTACTTTCAGAGGAGAGGTTGACCGTGCTATTAAACACGAAATACTAAGTAGTATTATATAATAAGTCTACAAATATTGTTTTACTTTACATGACTCTACAAAGTAGTTACAATTAAGCAGTTTGCAATAATAATTGAAAGGGTTTGTTCAAATGAAGACCATAAGAATATTTAAAACCTACCTTAATCTACCTCTAGCACGAAGAGTTTCACTGCTACAAGCCGTAAGAAGTTTGTTTGTTATTTGAGTCGTGTTTCGAGTTTTCATAAAACCTTATTTATAAGACTATACTCGTATAACCTAGAACAGTTTGCGGTCTCATCCTGCCACCCCCTCTGACGTGTCCAAGTTAAAACCTACTTTATGACCTAGGAGATACAATTGTTTATGGACTCACCATACCACCCCCTCTGACGCGTTCAAGTTAAAACCTTCCTTATGGCCTAGGATATATAATTGTTTTTTGACTCACCGTGCCTCCCCCCCACCGGGCGTCGTGCAGCGCCCCCCGCACGTGGTAGACAGAGTCGGCGTCGCCGGATTCTGAACGCGCTCTACCGTCTATTTCTCTTGTCTCGTCGCTGTAACAAAAAAAATAAGTTTGGTTCAAATTTATTTAAAAACTAGCTGAATGCCTGCGGGAGATGCGGGTTCAATCCCCATCTCGTAAAATAAAAAAAAAACAAAATCAATATTTTTGATTTCGAATTAAGATTTTTACCGCCGTGTGGTGACGGCAGAGTAGAATACATTGCCAAGCGTGGAAATTATGGCAAAACCCTCCACTTAAGTGGAGGAGGAGGAGGCTCATAGCCCAGCAGTGGACTGTAACGGGCCGTGTTGATTTGATTTGAAGATTTTTACAAATTATTTTTCGATGTCAAAGCTATAAGGATGGCACGTTCGCTACCAGTGTACGCCCTCTGTGGAGAAGAACGGCCAGAAGAAACTCCACAGGAATTGTATATTTTGTACTTTTCTTTTAAATATTAATAAAGAATCATATATGAGTCATAATTACAATCTACTTCGCTGATTTGGAACAACAGTTGACCAGAGGTTTTTATCATTTAAGTAATCATTTATCGTATAATAGGCCTTAGAACATAAAATAGTTTTAATTTTAGTTTTAAATTGGCTATCGGACAGATTTACAATATCATCTGGTATTTTATTATAGTACTGTAAGGAGCGGTCTCCTTTGAGGTGACTGGCTGTTCGTTTAGTTCGATTGGATTTAAATATTTTGAAATATCGAATGGTTCTTTTTTGTTGTTTTGACTCGGGATGTCAACGGGCTACCGAGTGGAAGATATTTTGATATTGGAGAGTTGATCGAGAAAAATAACTTTAAATAAATAAATAATATTACTTATCTACTTATTACTTATCTTCAAATTAGCTTAGCGCCCATCTGGCTACCGCCCCCCCCTTTTTATAGTACCAATGTGTTTTCGAATTTACATTTATTCGACGTTCTTACGGTGAAGGAAAGTATTTTAAGGAAACCTACTCACTCCTGCAATGAAATTCAAAGGTTGTGTGTGAGATCGACCAACTCATGCTGGGTCAGCGTGGTCGACCAAGGCCTGATCGCCCTACTTCAGGGTAGGCTCGAGCTCCTCGGAAAACGATTCCTTTGAAAATCTACAACTCTCCGTAAAAAAAAACGATAAGTCATTAATCAATTAAAACTTGATGAAAACAATCGAAAAAGAAAACGTTTTTTGTTGGTCAATGTCACATCCCTAAAAGTGAGTAAATCAACGAAACTTTGACTTTTGCCAAAGTCACTAACTTTCCATCAATCTTTCATGAATGGTTTCTCCTCGTACAGCTCTCGTATTGTGAATCAATGCCCTCAGGGTCTGACCCCTAAATCCTTCAAATCCTTCTCTCAACCAGGAATACTCCTATTCATTATGGAGTTTCGGGTATTTATATTGATTCATCATCATCATCATCGTGTGGGTTGTAAGGTCGACAACCGACCTCACAAATCCTAGGGTTTTACTACACTAGTGTCAGTGTTATAGAGCCGCCAAAGGCCACTGCTTTGGCTCATGTAACGACTAGATAGATAGTAGCCGAGACCAACGGCTTAACGTGCCTTCCGAAGCACGGAATCATCTTTCTTTTCGAACAATCAGGTGATTCAGCCTGCAATGTCCTAATCAAACTGGGGAAAGTCTCACAAAGAGAATGGTTTTGAGTATAAAATTTTCGTTTCAAGTGTCCTTTGAATTTTGGCGTGAGAAAATTACGTTTTCATTAAGAATAAAAATAGGAACATGTGTTTTTGTTTTGTTTCAGCACCCAATGTTTCTGAGATTTAGACTGCAATTTCCTGACAAAACTGGGGAAAGTCTCTCGAAGACTGGATAAAGGGTAGCTGGATTTTAAAATTGGAATCCAGATATGTATCCATCTGCGAACACCTGTAAATGCCTTTGCTGAATTTTTTTTTTATGTTTTAGTTATTGTAATCTAGCTATAGGTGTTCCGAATAAAATAAATAAAATAAGACATTTTTTGTTTGACTCTGTCCCCGACGAGATCCAAATCTGGAACCTACGTAGTGAGAACCATACGTTCTATCACTACGGCCAAAGAGGCCATTATAATCTGATTTTTCAATAAGAATCTGGAAAATCGCCAGCTGACTTTCCAAAAAGATATCATTTACAATAATATAACTATCTTCATTTATAAAACCGTTATTATTTAGTTGTCAGACATAATTTAATGTCTGAAGAGGTTAATCAAAAAGTAATAAAGGCGAGACAGGACAGTGGAAAGCCTCTGGCTTCAAGCCAGATTGTAGTGTGAAAAATCCTTAGAAGTCATTAAACTCTCGACGAATCAACTATTTGACTATTTTTATTTACTTACTACTCGGTTCAACAAAAACACAATAATAGTAAGGTTATTTAGGTTGACGACAATAGAAATACACCCTCTGTAAAAGTTACAAGTGTCTGCCAATAACAGCGCAGTGGCACTGTGCTAAGCGTGTCACTGCAACATGCTGAGTTAGGGCCGATTTGTGGATGTGGTACACTCGCTTAAGTCTTACGTTATATTTAATGTTTTTAGCATGCTACAAAAACTGTGTATTGCATTTACAAATAAACGATTTATCTATCTATCTATCTATTGCGGTTAAAGAGATACAGATACAAACAGGCTGGGCCAGCATGGTCGACTAAGGCCTAATCTCCCTAATTCAGGGCACGCTCGAGCCCCTCGGTGGGGACGTATATAAGCTGTTGATGAAACAACACGTTGTATAAAAACACCTTTTTATCTCGGTTTTCTTGATCCGCTCGCTTCCTAGACACACAGTAAGTAATGTCTGCAAAACAGTTGGAAATTGCTCCAGCGAACGAATTAAATGAACTCTTAGAGCCGAGGAAATGGAGCTCGCTAGATTACCCACGCAGCTGAGGACTTTAATTTGTCCATATTCGCATCTTTCTTTAACTTTTATAAATTTAATTTAGAGCTTTGTTTGTGTGAATTTTATTTACTTACTTACCAGGTATGTGCTAGCTAAATAACGCAAAACCGCTTGAGTGGTAGCTAAGCCTATAAAACAATTTTTGTAATCGATAGCTTTTTAATCGCGTACCAAATTACTGTCAGCAGGCGAAACCCATACATTAACATTATCTGCTTTTGTATATCAAAATAATTTGCTTTTCTAATCACTGACGGCAGCGCTGAAAGTCTGATTCAGTGTACACCATGAAGTGATCATCAGCTGATAAAGTCAATTTATATAAAAAAATAAAAACGCGTCACCACCACAACTTTTGACACCGAAATATTATTTTGAAACGGAAATTATTTTCAAGCCCCAGCTAATTTACTTTATCACGAATACCCTTTTCAAACAAAACATCACCCTTCTTTTTGGGTCGGGTAAAACAGAAGTCTAACTTTAAACCCGACAAATACAAATTCAACAAAAGCGCAAAACATAGAAAGCGGTCAAGTGAGACCCAGCCGATTGAGTCGGGATTCGTAGCATTTTGCTACGCCTCGTAGAAATAGTCGTAGCGTCGTAGCAATATTTTAACTTCGTAGGCAATTGAACTTGAAATAATTTTGATATTTTCTGTCTGCGTTTTCTCTTATTACTCACAAGAAAATTACAAAAACAACACATTAAGAAAGACGACACAACACATACTGCTTATTTGAAATGATCTTCTAGCTTTTTAATTATTTGTTGCATTTATATGTGACGAGGAGAAAAGGCGAGCAAATAAAAGTTAATTAATAGTTTTATGTAAGTTTACTTTACTACAAAAACCCTGAAAACTGTGAAAGTTCGTTTGATAGACGTCCAAACAGAAGGGCTGAAGTCAAGCAATGTCATTAAAAAAAAAAGACATTCAACTATTTCACGGTAGTACCTTGGTCATTTAAAAGAGGAACTTCGTTGCAATGAACCCCTAAATAGTCAAAGCATCATTTAATCCGAAAAACGATTTCAACCCTCGCCTTCTGAAAACTGCCATTCTTCCCAATCAAAAGGTCGTAACCCCAATCTCTTTGCATGCCATAGTATACCTTACTGAAGTAGCAAAAGAAATGAAAATTCAATCCCACAGTCAAACGTGAAGGACCGAAACAAAAAGTACTTGAGAATTCCATCTCCCAATGCAAATGTGAAACAGACCTAACTACACGCTCATGTCAAGCGATTATGGATCTTTCTTCGTTAGCGTGAAGTTGGCTTTTGATTATTCTGAATCACACTCGACGGTTTTATCCAATTGTAGAACGACGTAAAAGTAAGGACTGAGAGAAATAAATCTAGACTTTGTTCGTATGTAATAAAGTGTTGAATTGGCTTTCAAGTAGTTAATGTTGACTTATTGAGAAAGGCCGTGCTGTCATAAATAGTGTACGGTGGAAAGCTTGTATTTTCCTGGCGTTGGGGGTCGGGGGGGGGGAGTTTGTGGGGGGTCCCGTGTGGGGGGCTGGGGGTATGTTGTTGGGTAAATTGATAAAGCTGGGAGAAGTGATGATCTAATTTGATTCAGAGTGCAAACTCTGGCGGAGGATTCATTTCAAATCTTTTCTGTTTCTCGTTTCCATTAGCAACTCGACTAGCCTCACACGAGTTTTAACTTTTACCTGAAATAATATTTCAAATGCGAAGAAACACACAAATGGGAGTATTTCATTTTTAATTTCGACCTCTAACAAAAAAGACGTAAAACGGAATACGAACTAGTTAGACTATATTTTCGTCGGGACTACATAAACCACTTTATTTATTATTTATTTATTTATTTATTTAAAAATAAATGGTCTTCTTTGTTAACACCAATAAGAGCGTTACAGACATTGAAGATATTATAATATATATCTTGAGGATTGGTGACTTCTAACCCCCTACAATTTGTATGGAGGCGGCGGCCAACTAAATTGGTGACACACAATCTCGGCGTAAAGAGGTCACCAGTTCCTTAAGATATAGTATAGTTTGTCCTCGACGGCCTTAAAAACCTATACACATTAATATTTACTTGTATACTAAACCGTCACATAGAAGAAGTTTCCTGCATACAACATCTAACAATCGAGGCGCAACACAATACTAGCGTCCTTCCCTTTCACTCTTCAGACACGGCCATAATACCTGCTCGCTCAGACGCATCCTTCCTGTGCCCACAATAGACCACAGTATAGTGACGGACAGTAGAGATTGTATCGAAATGTCACAGCATCTCAACGCGATGTGAATGGTGCTACCTAGGCTGTGTCAATAGTTATCTGCCGCATTGTGGTTTAGATAAATGGAAATGAACGGAACTCTATTATGTGGGATGTAAAGTATTCTTGAAAGCGAGCAGCTGATCAACAGTTCATACGTCCAATATAAGAAGTTATTACTTAAAATAATTTCCAGTTATAAAGATGTCCATGAAAAGAACAAAAGAGCATTACAAATTACGGCACAATTAAAAAGAGATTTTAATTTTTAATTCGAATGCAGAACCTCTGAATTAAAAGCCGAATGTTACCGAATGTTGCAATTAATAACCACTTCAGTTCAAAAGTCAATTTCCGGTTCTCTTAGAACTAACAATATGTACTTAGTATGTTACAAGATGCCGTCCGAACACGTGTTCCTACCAACACGTGCAACGTAGCAAACAATGTTCATAACAGCTTTCTGATGGACACGATATATTGTTTTATTGTAACACGAGGGTGGATGGTGTAAAGTGTGGTCTTTCCAGCTTTGAGTTCAAACTACTGCGAAGACGACTAAAACACAACAGCAATTTAAAATTTTGCCTTAAAAATACACTTCTGTGAGTCGCGACTTAGAAGCACAATACCGGGATGCCAGGATCCCGTGAGACTAAGAACACCCAGTCCCGAAAACACCGGGATCGAGAATATTGTGCGGTGTCGAAGATGACCAACGCGTCACGAAGACAGCCGACGACATATGACACGATTTTTATTACAAGCTTTTATTTAGCTTGCACTGTATGTGGGTGGGTGGGTGTGTGGGTTTGTGGTTATGTGGGCACTCCACGGCTTTAAAAGCTTGTTTAAAAAGGATTTTTAATTAAACTTATTTGTTTTTGTCGATTGAATGAACCTCAGAGGAAATAAAAGACGATCACTTAAAGCGCGAGGCGACGCGCGTCAGAAATCTTTGGGATGAACTTAGAACTGCTATGACTAATACTCGTAGGTTCTGTCTGACGTTGCCAATCGCCAAAATGATAAATTATGATTATACAAAGAAGGTGCCATCGATTATGCTGGACAAAGGCCTCTACCACCTCCGCAATGACTGATTCTGTGCACTACCCGCATCCAACGAAGGTCTTCGTCGTTTGTCGTTGGATGCGGTGGAGGAGCCAAGATTCATTTTTGGGAATGGCTGAGGTTCGATTTTGCCCTCATATTTTATTAAATCAGTCAGAATAATTACGTATTTTTTTCACGAGCTTAAACAATAAGGCTGTAAACCATAGTGCAAGTTCACTTGGAAATTGGATAATATAGGGTGTCCAAAAAGGGTCAATCAACCAATCAATCAGCCTATTGCCAAAGTCAAAGTCAAAGTCAAAATAATTTATTTCCATAGGATGTTATTACATCACTTAGATCCGTCATTACATTTTTTTGGGTGAGTTCACTAACACAATGGCGGAATCTGTGGAGAAGAGCTCACCGAAGAAACTCCACAGTCGTCGCATCTTTTGCGTTTCCTTTTTTAAATAAAATATTGTCAATTACAAAATTAATGCTTATTACATATCGAAAAAGCCTGCTACTCAAACAATCTATTCCCATGGACACCTATCTTCTAAGTAATCAGATATCCTATAGTAACCTTTTTTATACAATTTCTGTTTTATAATTATTTTAAACTTGTCTAAAGGCAAGTTTTTAATATTAGTAGGGACCTTATTGTAATAGCGTACACAATTGCCTTTAAAAGAATTACTAATTTTATGTAGTCGGCTGACATAAGCAACCAACTTGTCTTTATTTCTAGTATTAAAATTGTGTATATCACTGTGCTTCTGAAAATTACTTATATTTCGTTTTATATACACAAGATTGTCATAGATATATTGAGACACAAATGTCAGAATATTGATTTCTTTAAATTTTTCCCTCAGTGACACTCTAGGCCCTAATCTATAAATTGCACGAACAGCCCGTTTCTGCAAAATAAATATACTATTAGCATTCGCAGCGTGACCCCACAATAAAATACCATAGGTCATTAGACTATGAAAGTAACTGAAGTAGACTAGTCTAGCAGTGTCTACGTCGGTAAGGGCTCTAATTTTTTTAACTGCGAACGCTGCTGAACTCAGTCGGTTCGACAATTTATTTATATGAGAATCCCATTGTAGTTTGGCATCTAAAGTAATGCCCAAAAAGACAGTCGAATCTACAAGGTCCAATTTCTGTCCTTTTATAAATATATCTGTAGTTACCGGTTTCACATTGGGTAATACGAATTTAATACATTTAGTTTTCTTTTCATTAAGTAATAGATTATTAACAGTAAACCAATTCACTATACTAGAGATAGCATTGTTTACGTCGTCATAGTTTGATTGTTGTCTTTTAACTTTAAATATCAAAGAAGTATCATCGGCAAACAATACTAACCCATGTTTTGCTTTAACAAGATAAGGTAAATCATTAATATATACTAAAAACAAGAAAGGTCCAAGAATTGAACCCTGCGGGACGCCCATACTTATTGAAGATCCGGGTGATCTTTTCCCATTAACATCGACCATCTGAACCCTATCTGTTAGATATGACTCCAGAAGGCCAAGAGCCTGATCTTTTACACCATAATGGCGTAGCTTCCTGACAAGAATGTCATGATGGACGCAATCAAAAGCCTTGGATAGATCGCAGAATACACCTATTGCATCCATTGCGTCTTCCCAGGCACCAAAAACATTGTCAATTAGCTCAACACCAGCGTCGGCTGTTGAACGACCCCTTGTGAAACCAAACTGAGCAACATGAATTAAATTATTGACATAAAAATGACTCTGCAATTGATTAAGTATGAGTTTTTCAAATATTTTGCTAAGAGTTGGTAGTATCGATATAGGTCTAAAATTTGTGGGGTCTGATGTACTACCGGCTTTGAATAAAGGTATCACTTTACTTAGTTTCATCAAGTCAGGAAACACACCATTATCTATACATTGATTAAATATGCAACAAAGGTGAGGTGCGATACAATCTATAATGGAACTTATAATTTTTACAGATAGACCATGGACGTCAGCCGTCTTTTTCATTTCCAGGGATTTAAACGCTTTTACAATGTCCTCATTATTTACGTGCCTAAATTTAAAATCTGTTTTACATTCCTCAAAGTTCTGCTTGCAGTCCACTGCTAGACGTAGGCCTCCCCAAGGGTACGCCAAAGCGCACGATCGCCCGCTTTCCTCATCCAGCCACCACCAGCGACCTCAGGTCATCAGTCCACCTGGCAGGGGGGCGTCCCACACTACGTTTCCCGAGACGCGGTCTCCATTCGAGAACCCGTATGTTCCAACGCTCATCGGTTGTGCGACAGACGTGACCAGCCCACTGCCACTTCAGCTTGCTACATTTCTGGACAATATCCACCACCTTGGTCCAAAAAGGGTGTTGGCAGTTTATACCCAAAAATTATATTTGAAAAATATATAATTTCATAATTTTATTACTATTTACAAAGGAAAGTTAACGACAAAAAAATATGTTGTCCAAATGACGTCCATTACGTCTTAATCCATTTTCTAATGATATTCGCACAGTGAGATAAAGAAATGTCCCGTACCATTTAACTGCGCGCGATGTAAGCGGCGAGCTGTTATTATCGAATTATTGTTTTTATAATAAGCTCTACACATAATGCGCGCTGAGCTCCGGTATAAGAATCCATTTCAACTAAATTTCCAATAAATTTCACGTATGACATTATATATGTTTTTGTTATCTACCCTCATTAAGACGATTTATTGATATTTAAAAGTGCAAATACCCTTTTTGGACACCCGGTATAATATATTAAGTACCTATTAAACTAGTCTCGAATGTGTGGATTTCGTATACCTATAGGTATTTTCTGTTACGGAGTTCGATTGTAGTTACAGCCGAAAAAAAGAAACCACAATTCTATCGCAAAAAACTTTATACCAACGCTTATAAATCATCAATTCGTGAGTTACATTTTAAGAAAACGTCGGGATCTCAAAAAGACATTACACACTTCGCATATTAGATTTGCACGCTCCATCGATTGAATTTGTATAGCTGTCATGTCGTCTGATTTATTTCCGCAAGAGAGAGGTTCCACATTTTATCTGCGAGAGACGAAAATGTGAATTATAGGATCTGTGGTAAACCCGAACTGTTTGCACCCTTACATTATGCGGTTGTATTTTATTCTTTGTGGCACAGTATTGGAATAGTAGAGAGAATTTGAATAGCAGACAATCTCCAGAGCACTCGTACAACTACAGTTACAAGAGTTCTGAAAAACATGTTAGCCCGTCGCGTTCAGAAACTGTCACCGACGCGACGACCTGACACGGGTTACATCTGATACCACTCAGCTAGATTTCACAAAACTATTCGTATTTCGCACAAACAGCGAATATTCCAAATTTTATGAAACGTTTACGAATACAAAGTTTTATTTTGTCGCAAATAAAATTGATAGAAAAATATTATTTTGATTGAATAATTATTTTACAGATTTATTTGTGTAGGTAGGTTAGGTACATAGGTACGAGTACTCCGTAATTTATTTTCTTGTTGATAATAAGGTATAAGCAATCAAAGACCTCATTTATATTTTTACGCGGATAAAAAATTTATAAAAAAACTTAATATATAATTATGTTCATTTGTCTGTTTGTTCCACTCTACAGGCCGCGTTTCTCGCGAAATTTTTGTGAATAAATTAATAGATTTTTATCGAGTCAGTTTTTGGACATTTTAAAAAATTACAGAGTTATGAGGATTGAAAACGTAAAAAAAATCATAAATTAGCCATTTCAAAAAAAAAATAGATACCCTAGGTCTACAGCTCACAGAGCCACTATTACAAAATCTAACGCCAATGTTGTTCTGTTTTCCACTAGTCCATACACCAAGCGAATGTTTAAAAGCATTGCTTCCTAACTTCAATCCGTTGCGGGCGGAAGCGAGTCTCGGAATCACAGCCCTGGCGAACAGAAATTATTGCTGAAAGATAGTGTACTCGGGGCAGGTCCGCTGCTAGGGCACATTCAAGGGGCGCCAAAATTAGCGACTCCATCATAAACCAACTCATTCTTAAGTAGTTTATAGCTTCGTTAATTTTTATGAGATAAACAAAATTTACGAAGGCATAATTTAGAATAGGCTCGAGTTTTGAACTAGTTCTGATTGATTGATTGATTGATTGATTATGGTGTACATTGACGTTAAGAACTAGTAACTGTAACTTAACCACCTTCAACAAAATAAACGACATGATTGCTTATTAACTTATTTATATGGTTCTGATAACTTTAAAAACTAAAGTATAATAGTTAATTTTAACATATTTTGTTTTATATGTTAAATAAAAATACAAAATAAACTCTGAAAAAATATAATGTTGATGAATGATCATCCTGCCACCTGTTGTTTGTCTCTGACTTGCTATTTTAAGTTAAAAACCCACGTTTGAAGTCATGTCTTAAGCTGGCAAAGTCTATGAAGTCTATGTCCATGATGTCGAATGGAAAAAAATATTGTATTGAACAGGATCACCAGAGCTGGCATTGTTTGGGGGCGCTAGGCAGCTAGAAGCAGCCCTGGTTTGGGAGACAAACTGCAGCCCATTACTCTCTGTCCGTGTGAGGGGGCCGCGAAATGAGCAGCTCCGCAAACGAAAAGCTATGGACTCATTAATATTAACCACCTATAGGGGCCTGCGCTGGCCAGCAACTGATAGCGAAATAATGGGTCGGTGATATTGATAAATATGTACTTACTTCATTTAGTACAGCAGTTCTTCACAATTTAGACTTAATTAAACACATTAAAAATAAGATCAGATGGTTTATAATAGTACCATCATCTCATCTTATTTTTAATGTGTCTAATTAATTTGCTAACGGGCATGTGAAAATTACACATCACACACAGGTAAAATCCGTTCGCTTAGTGTTAGGGCGTTTGCACACTCATCCGTATCCGATTCTTATCCGGTCCGTTTTTGATCCGTAAAAAAAAACGGACGGTAAATTCACGTCTAGCGTTTGCGCACTCATCCGTATCCGATCCGGTTTCCATTCGTATTTGAGACGATATTGCATGATATTGTCGTAGTGCTGTGCCGAGTCGAGCTGACTGACTGAGCTGATCTCGACCATAATGCTATAGAAGCAAGAAGCGTTCAAGGTCAAAGTGTTAACACTTTACCACTGACTGATGAGCAGTTGACTGTACTCGAGTATAGATTTCGGGTACTTATAGAATTCGAATACTAGGTTGATCTTTTTAAATTATATCTACTTATGTAATGTAGATCCCGCAATAAAGTCGCTCACGTTACTCGTATAGTTCGTTTCACGTAAATAGAATCCTGGAGTCTCTCGTCTCGAGTGTGCATTCGATTATTTTTGTAACGAGTACCAATATACTTGTTTATCAAAAAATAGTCAATTTGGCACATCACTAGCAGCGCGAGCTTTCCCCTCCCCGTACCTCACTCTTCATACGTAAAAAAATCGTGTAGTGCGCAAGCGTATGTACAATTTGTATGGCGGCCACTTCGACTCGGTTTTGATCCGTAAAAAAACCGATCTGGAGTGAGAATTTACGGATCGAAAACGAACCGGATATGTATGGGTGCGTAAGCGTCCATACAATTACTAGGATGGCCAAACCGGATCAGAAACGGATAAGAATCGAGTGAGAACGGATACGGATGAGTGCGCAAACGCCCTTATCCTTTCGCTTCGGCCGCCTACGTAACCGCAGTTTCGTAACCGATGAAAGAAATTTTATTCCTTGTACGTAACTGGTTTCGATCGAGGAATTTTTCTTCTTTTTACGAAACCAAATAATACAAAAAAATTGTTGTTTTTGGTAAAGCGTGATTTGGCATTTCGTCAATTTGACTGACAGTGAGTTGGGTATTTGAATTTTGAGATTCCGTATCGCACTCAAACAGGAAACAAATTAGCATAACTTTTAATACAGTAAAAAATTCTTGATGTACAATTGCCCGATCTCTTTTGACTTTAAACCGTACCTGAAAAAAAAAAGAAAAATTCAAAATTTCAGAAACCGATATATAGTTTTATAACCTATAAGGTAGTCGAAAAATGCTTTCGAAGGTTTCGTAAAGTAAAACTGAAAATCTTTGCTGAAAATAGACGCGTCATATCCACTCCGGCGCGCCGCTAAGCCCGTCAAGCGAGTGACGCGGGCAAAAGCGCAATGTGTCCCGCCCCATATACAGCCTTCGTATATTTTCAGCAGCTATTTTACTCGTGACTTCGCTTTCCTTGTTATTCTGAAGCAAGAGATGTAAAGATATAATTGGATGGCTATTAGCGACTTCTATCTACATTTTCATTTTGGTTGAAATTTGTATAGTAACGTTTATTCCAGTGGGGTATACTTTCCACTGAAGTACTCATCGTGTGGGTAACCTCACAAAACCTGGTGTCAGATCTTTTTTTTCATCCTTAGATAGTAGCCGGAACCCCATGTTTCGAGCGACTTTCTATTTAAACAATAAAGTGATTCAGCCAGCTATGTCATCAACAGCTCATATACGTCCCCACCGAGGGGCTTGAGCCTACCCTGAATTAGGGCGAATAGGCCTTAGTCAACCACGCTGGCCCAGTGCGGGTTGGTTGACTTCACACACAACCTTTGCAGGTTTCATCACGATGATTTCCTTCACGTCGTAGAGCGTCGAATAAATGTACATAATGAGTTCGAAATTCGAAAACACATTGGTACGTGGTGGGGATCGAACCCGCGTCTCCCGGACGGGAGGTAGCGGCTCTAGCCACTAGACCACCGACGCTCTCCAGTCACTATTATGTCATTTTAATTGAACTGGGGAAAACCGCAAAATATATTTTTTATTTGACAGTGCCACTAGATGGACTCGAATCGAACTAAGAACCTTCGCACCGAGAGGCGAAAGCTCCTACTGCTAGATTTTACAACAATCATACAATTATCACAAACATATTAAGTGCCGGCCGATACATAATATAACTTTCGTGACTGGCAATAACCAGGAGTCGCCAGTTAAATAATAGGTCACAAGTATCAAAGCTAATGTCACAAATTAGGTAGGTAAAGGGGCGCGGAGCCCCAGACCCTAGCCCCAGACAGAGAGTCCACTCGGAACAAACTGCCATTTCTGGCACGCACACATTGACATGTCTTTTATAGCGTTTGCCCAAAGAGTATGTCGCGATCGCAAACTCAAATTATAAACTCCTTTGCAAGTTTTTTTCATCTGCGAGTGCTAGCGCGGGCGTTTGTCGTGTAGTATTGATTGTAAAAACAGTATTATTTTGGTCCAATATTTATAAAATTGAATTGAATGAATTTACTTAAATTTATTATTGCTCTTGCCAAAATAGTAACTGTTGCAGTATTTTGATTGTTTGAATACTAAACTAAACACTGCGCCTACACGGTCTTCACCTTATCAAAAACGAGTAAAAGAGAAGTATAGTAAAATTCCTGGATAACATATTCTACATCAACGGCCCGTTACAGTCCACTGCTGGACTATGAGCCACAACACACAAACAAACATATTACTAGCACTCAAATTCCTTTTTCTTGACCCCAGTGTGTGAATTCGGGATTTTTAATGAATATTTGATGCTCTGTCTACCCTCTAAGACAAGTAAGCATGATAACATGAATGTATGAATAAATTAATCTATGTATGTACTATGTTTGTAATTCTACCAACTCTTTGTCAAAACTGAAAAGCAATACAGTAGCAACCAACCCTAGTAAGTCTGGCAAGATGACGTAATTATTTTTGAAGAAGGCGAGAGTGGTCCTTCTGTAACCTTTTTTATTTTGTGCTACTGTTCTCTTTTAGGTTACTGGCGCAATCTAAACAAGTCTTAAAGCAACGTAAAACCTTATATTTTACGATGCATTACTTACTGCCATTACAGCTTGGGTCTCTCTGACCTGCCATTATTCCCATGAGATTCGCAATGTTATCCTCTGGTCAACCTTAACGAATGACAATAAGATTCGTAGTCGTATAGCGAAGAGATTATCTGGGTCACCAAATAAATCGGAGTCGGTGATGTAGTTCGTGGCAGCTTCTGAACGTTTATAAGAAAATTCTAACGGCGAAGAAAAGGTTACGGATGCAAACACCGTACTTATATGTATGTGTATTGATGGTGTATTGCTAACACTAATAACCGTTTTTTCTTTCTTCTTTCTTTTTTTTTCTTATGGCACTAGTTCTTTTTACTTTTCATTAGAAAATGACAAAGACAAGAACAATTTTTGAAGACAAATTTAGAGATAGTACTATAAGTTTTTATTAATATCGAAACTTCTCTTGTGAAGATACTTAGAGAAGAAAATTTGCAAAATTAATATTCATACTCGTACCAGATTTTTGTGTTTTTTGACGAAAGTAAATTTCAAATAAAAACCAAAGTACTTTTGTTTCCTGTAGTTTAAAAACAAGAACGTCGTTGGTCCATTTAGCCGCCAAATATTTCGATAGCAGAGCTTCTAAATGCACGGTTTATGGATACACAAGATAGATGGCGCTCACATTTATTTATTTTTTGTCGGCTGAGTACTATCAATACAAAGCTCTCTACCGGGATATTGGTCCATACATTACGTCCAGAAAGACGCCCTGACACTGACAAATGGTGGACAGATGTGGACACTGAATGACAGTTAAAAAATTTGTCGCCAGAATAAATGCATCGAATTATATTGAAACTGGCGACAATTTTTATACCTTTGGTATGTAAAACAAAATTTTGGTAAATAATAATCATAATCGCAATCATAGTACATTCATTTAGATTTATTCATTCAATCATAATAGGCTTGTGTCAACTAACAATGAAATCAATGGATGAATGTTTCTAGACGTAAATTGTAATATTTAAACAGGGAAAACCGAAATAATTCCACATAAAAATTAATGATTATTGTTATTTTTACAAATTAAAATCAAATAAATACCCCCCCTGGCCCCTCCGCTGTGAACGTCAATCGGAACGTATTACGTCACATAGTGGTATGCCGCCATTGTTGTTTTGACGCTTGGTTAACTTTTTCATACAACAGCACAAGTGAACACAATCGTTTGCCACTATGTGACGTCATTCACGACGCCATGACACTTTCTTGTGTTTTCACGCCAGATTAAAAATATTTTCTTAAAACTTAAAATATGTGTTTTAAATATAATTTTTATCATGAAATATTATTTTTTTGGGGTAATACAGGTACTAAACTAACGAAATAAGCCATTTTTGAAATTTACGACACAGGCCTATTATACAAGTATGTCAAAACTAATAAAAAACTCACAAGGAAAGTTATAAACGAGCAGCAGCTAATTGTTTTTTTCTTATGCCTCATATTTTGTTTGACAGAAAAGCAGTAACGGTTTACTAATCACCCAAACACTTCATTTAACATTATAAACAAGTATGAAATACCAATTTTAAAGGCCTACCTACGCCGAAACCGTAATGAAATCACACACAAGTTCTAACATCAAACTGATAGATGATTCTACTGAAAATCCGTCACCTTCAAACCTTTCCCATAAAAAAATACCTTGTCGATTCTACAAACAAATTCAAACTCCAAACAACATTTTTCACGAACGGCGATGACGGCATTTAAATTAATAATCCGTAAGCGACAGATATTAATCGAGCTTCGCTATAAACAACCCTAATTTTTATCGATAATCGCTCCATCGATTACCTGTCGCTGTGAAACGGAAGATTTTGGATATAATCCCTTTTGTTTGTGCCCGTGCTACGGTTGGCTACGGCGTAGTACACGTAGCACTTTGCTACGTCTACGACAAATATGTGAAACGCCTTGTTTCGATTTTGGCTACATACGCCTGGTTCTTAATAATGGTTCGTAATATTTTTTTCTCGTTAATAGACGGTTGTATGTTTATCCAAGACGTATTTTAACTGTGTGGTCTTAAAATCCGTTATTATAATTGGTCACGACTTGACGATTGGTCTAAGTGATGTAATAACATCCTATGGAAATAAATAATTTTGACTTTGACTTTGACTGACAACTGACGGTCGATTGTTTACAACAGTCCAAAAATAACACGCGACAGACGAAAGAAGTGGCCTCAATTCGGGATGTCATGCTCTAATTCCAATTTTAAAATCCAGCTATCCTTTTCATTTTTATGACCAATGAAAGAGAGGTGATGAACGAATGATATTAATTTGAACGAATGATAACCTAAGACAAAGGCATAGCTGTCAGTTTAAGAGATTTTTAAGTCGCATGTGTTAAGTGCTCTCTAAAATTGTGCCATCGACACGGCCATAAGGTTCAAATACGATGTTTGACAGCTTTAATATTAGGATGGCCATCTCCTGTCTCTTTTCAATCTTTAAAAGGTAAAAAGGACAGACTAACTTAAAATTAAGGATTAGAGCGTGACATTCCGAATCGAGGCCAGTGTCGTCGATAATTTGTCGTCGGTTTATCTACGCGATCTATCTATCAGTTTATCTACTATAGAAACATAATACCTTAAAAACAAACACAAATATTTACATCGTAATAGTTAGTTATTTGGGTTTTCAACGAACCAAAGAATTGGCGTGGATTTCGCTTTTTTTGTGGACTTGAAAGTAACATAAACTTTGTACCACAGGAAAAAATCTTATCGCAGACAAGCTATGCAGCAAAATGGCGTCTTTGCAGCGAAATAGAACGTCTTGATCTTTTCCTCGACTAATAATAATGAATTGATGCTTCGGTCGTTTATTTTTATCCACACTCCAAATCAAGATGGAGCAGCGAAAATCCCAAGATCTGAAGGATGCTGATGCACGGCTTCCTGCTCGATGACCCTCGACACTTGGCGGCCTTTTCGCCGCTTTGATGAGCAAAGATTATTTATTTTTAGATCCATTTAATCAAGAACTACGTTCTTTGTAGATAAAACAAGGGCGGCGTGAAATGTCAATCTAAAAATATTTTAATTTTTAGCGTAATAGATATTTTTTCTTTGTAAAACTATCCTTTTGGTTCACATCGTAACGAAAACGGAATATTTTTATGATCTTGGATAGGATTTATAAGATATTCGACCAGTTTCATTGGTCTTTCATGGTTTTTAGTTAAACTATATTAGTGTCTAGGGGTAAGAGCCTTCCGCTCCCCCAAAAGTCCGGTTACGCTTGATACGTCGATTTTGCGACACAAGCATTAGGTCCTTGTCAAAAAAAAAAAAAAAAAACTATATTAGTTAATTGTCTATCTTTAATGAAAAAATAACAAAGGTGTTGTTTTATTACACTATCTATACTAGATAATGTTATGTCACATCAAGGATTGGAACTGATTAGAACCATGCAAAGAAATAGAAACTCCTTTGAAGTTTTTTTTATCTGAGGAACCATGAGCAATGAGCAATATTATAATAACAAGATGGCTGCCGTTGCCCTGGTCTGCAGTTATTAAACAGGCATATTTGTTGAGCTTCGTTACAAGCTTTACTAATTTATTCATTACTTCCCTAGAGTGTAAATGGGTTATTAAAAAGCGCATTATTTCAGCGAGTAACGACGCATGAAGATGTAAAGCTTGAAAATTGGGGTTCTTAAGGAACTGTTGTAATTAGATGTCACTTATAAACGAAAATTTTATATCTTTTGAGATATAAAATCTTTGCTGTTAAGATTATTACTTATTGTTACAGATTACGTCTGACGTAGATATTTCGTTAATAATGAAAAAAAAAACAAGAAAACAAAAAAAAATTCAAACATAAAACAAAGCACAAACAACAAAAAAAGACATTTTTCGCTTTATAATTATTATTTGCTGATAAGATTATGATTTTTACACTAACATTCTCACAATTCGCGGGTTTGTTACCACGGTAATATTTAATATTGTTTTTTACCCGCGAATTGTGAGAATGTTAGTGTAGTGAACAACCACGAAAATCTTAAAACATATATGATTTTTACATATTTTTGTCAATACAGCTTTCTGTTTAGACAGCTGTACGTTTCATACAAACATTATCGCATCAAACCCGCGTCTCCCGGACGGGAGGCAGCGGCCCTAGCCACTAGACCACCGACTTTCTCGATTCTCGACGATTCAAACTTAACCATGTACAAAAATTTTAAATTCCTAAATCATGCTAAACACTTTTCGCGCGGCAGAATTTGTTGTTAAGGTAGTTAAGGCTACTAAAATTTAAAGGAACTGGATATAATACATAACTTCTTCAAGTGGTTTTTTTATAAATATTTTATATCATACAAGTCAATGTAGTTACGAGTTGACCTTGCATGTGACAGACGCTTTTTTTTATGGCACTAGTTGAACTTTGTGCCAGTGTCAAGTTTTTTTTTTTAAGCTAGGGAAACTATGTACACGAAAAAAGAATCCGAATTAATATCATGGAAAGTTGGGTATTCTCTTTTACTTGCTCTGTCACAGTATCACAGTCACGAGGCCAAAACCTCCTATCCAAAGCCCCCACCACTTTTGCCAAGCGCTCTTAAAGCGTTTTTTTTTTTTTTTTTTGTTTTGGCATAGTGCTATTGCGTTTAGTCTAAGTGGTTGTTGTTACATTTCAGCTTAGCTCTATATTTCCAACTGCGCAACAAAATGCTATTTGTCAATGTCATATTCACCTTGAATGAAAAACGTCATAACCGCAATATCACCCAATTATGATTTGCACTATTTTGCACCAAAATCTTTATTACGAAATGTTTGACCGCCGAAACATGGACGATTATGAAAGATACATTTTTTTCATTTATTACTGAAAAACTATTATCTAAAAAAGTCTTTGACTCATCAAAAGATTCAAAATTGTAATACAACAATCAATTCCCGATTTTAAATAAACATGTATAGAACATTTGTACCATAATACGCTATAGATTTCTTTCCACAATATTATTAACCCAATGAATAACCTAAAAGGATGAACAAGAATTATTCAAAATGAAATATCTTAGACCGTAAATCCGCAGTTAAAATTAATAATATCATTTTACATTCTGCTTCAGTCATAGCTTGCATCAAATTCTAATACATCTTAAGTTTGACGCGAGGATTAAGTGCTGACTTGCAATCGCTCTCCCAACGCGACGCGAGGGAGAAGAGAATTAATGGAAAATGTCGCATTTGGTAGATGTGCTGTTTTACATATAAGGTGATTCTATGGAAGAAACTTGAGGTTTATAAATTATTAGCTACTAGCTTTCCGCCCGTGGTTTCACCCGCGTTAAATGAGCTTTCCCGTGGGAATAAAATGTTTTACCGCGGTAAAAGTAGCCTATGTTCTATTCCAGGACCAAAACTAAATGTGTGCCAAATTTCATCCTGATCTGTCCAGTGGTTGAAGCGTGATTGAGGAACAAACATCCACACATCCAAACTTTCACATTTATAATATTACTAGGATTTGCCCGCTGGCGTTGTTTAAGATTTTTCTCATGGCAACAACATTTTTCCCGCGGTAAACAGTAGCCTTTATGCTAATTCACTGATCAATTATAGAGTTTAAAAACCCGTTCAGCCGTTTAGATGTAAAAACGAAATAAACATGCTCGAAATGAGATGAAGTGTCTGAAAATACTGAACTGATTTTGAAGCTACAATGGGAATAGTCGACTTCATACACAGCCTTTAAATTCTCAGCGGTAAAGGGTTTTCACGATATTTCCCTTCGCCGCCAAAACATCTTCTAAACACGTTAATAAAAGTGGCCAAAGGCTATATGTGATTCGAACCACTATCCTCCGTATAAAAGACAGCAACTCTGTTTACATAAAAATGTAAGTATTATAAGAAAACGCCTGAGTTCTGCTGCTCATTCTGAAGCATCCACTTAGTTTTTCAAGTTTTTAATGTATTAAAGTGCTTTATTCAGGTGCCAGGGACCGAGACGCTTAATAATGCAAGTCACGGGAAGGTCCATCCGTCTACGTCGCGATGCACTCCGGCGGCACTCTGTCGCTCTACTTCCCATTCAGATCTGGGCAGACGGACTGCAAGCGAACTGCATTTTTTCTGTAAGTTGCAGTAAGTGTTGGCAACACCACCATTAAGGTTTTAAAAAGTAATGTCAAATTTTTGGTTCTGTCACTTGGTTTGGCTATTGTCCGTCGTGCAGATTGTTAATTGTGTGCTTCTCATCAAAATAAAAGAAAACCCTCAAGAATCCAGCTTTTTATTTAGCAGTTCACAAAATAATCGTTTGGGTCCCCAAACAGTAAGCATCAAAGTAACTCTACAAAATCATTTTTTGAAGTCAAAGCTAGCTAAATAACAAGGACAAAAGGAGTTTGTCCGTGGGTAAGTTCACTACGAGTGTGCGCTCATTGCAGTCTGCTTTTTAGGTGCTCGCTCCGCTTGCGATCGGTTTTAACGAATACATTGTAGCAGCGTATTATACTGTAACCATGATGTTTACAAAACAATCTGACTAAATCAGAGTGTAGCTAGAATATAGTTTTAACGCAATATGCTCGAGCCCCACGGTGGGGACTGTTGATGATATCATAAAGCCCAAGTCACACAGAGCGGGAGCGGCGCAGTCCGGGGCCGGGACAAGCGGGACGGCGCTATGCCGCGCAATAGCACCGTCCCGCTTTCCCGACCCCGGACTATGCCCCAGCACGGCTCTGTGTGACTTGGGCTTAAATTTAGTTCTCTAACTAAGACACTAACGATACTACCTCTTGTCTTCACGCGACAGCAACTGCGATACTATTGATGTTTAACATGTTCAAGAAGAAGTAAAATAACTGCATTCTGACCACATTCAAACTGCAAAGCAGCTGGAATGCATTGCACATGCAGCTCGCCTGTGCAGACCCTCAATTTTATTGTGTTCTAGAACTCCACGGAAAATAAATGGTTTGTCCTTCATTTCCATTACGTAGTTGAGTTTGTTCTGAACAATTCATCTTGATTCTGTCACTTTTATTCACGTTAATAAGTGTTCTTTACATGCCACGGTTAGACTGTGAGTACTTTCTACCTATAATTTTATTAAAAATTAGCTTTCCGCCCGCGGCTACGCTCGCGTTGTGTAAGATTTTTTCCGTGGGAATAAGACTTTTTCCGATAAAAAGTATCTTATGTGTTAATCCGGGGTCTCGTGTTTTGATTACGTGATTAGCCCCGCAAGCGCCGGTGGTATAATGGTTAAAGTTGCTGCATCTCGTCTATGAGATGTAGATTTGAACCCCACGTCATATCATATTTTCGAATGGTTTATTCGACTGGTTAGAGGAAAACAGCGCAATGAAACCCTCACGCTGTAATATTATGAGGTCGAACAACCCGCACAGGGCCAGCAGCGTTGACTTAGGACTGATTGCCCTAATTCGGGGTAGGGTCAGCCCTAAGGTGGGATCGTATATGAGCTGTTGATGAAGATGATGATGAGGCAAGTTTTGCCGAAAAAGTAAAATTGTACATTTACAAAAATAAGCCTTTAATTGTGAATTTTATCACATCCAATAATCCTTTAGGTCAATGCGATAAATTGTCAGCTCTAAAATATTTTTATGTTCCTTAATCTTCTTCTTCAAACGCGCGGAAAAAAGATAAATTTGTGCGAAAACCACAGAGTACCTACTTAATAATTGGACGTAGTTACACGAAAAGGATCCAATCCACAACATTGTCAAAAATGACTTACGTACACAAAACTGACCGCAAATAATACCAATCGTCCCATAAATATACTATTAACAATAAAAATGTTTTAATGTTTCTCACAAAACATAACACGTAAAATTATCTTGAAACAAATACCTATGAAGAAATATTTTGAACTTCAAACTTCAATATCTGAAAAGTAACTTTGTGTGGATTGGATCCTTTTCGTGTAACTACGTCCAATTATAAAGAGAAAAATGAAAAAAAAAATACCGACAGATGGAGCTGTAATGCACTCTGAGCAGCAGTGTCAAATTTCGTCGACCTTTCCTTTCACAGAGCTCGGTGGCATAATTGGTAATGCGCCGTTTCTGGCCCTGATAGCCAAAGAGATGCAGGTTCGAGTCCTGTCCAAGATCGAAAAATATTTTAATTTTTCGCTTTATAATAGATACTAGCGGTCCGTCCGCGGCTACGCTCGCATTGTGTTAGATTTTCCCGTGGGAATAAGATTTTTTCACGTAAAAAACATTCTATACGTTAATCCTTATTACAAACTAGCTCCATTCTAAATTTCATCCAAATCCGTTGAGTACTTTAAGCGTGAAGGAGGAACAAACATCCAAACATCTAAACATCCAAATATATTAGTGTGCTTAGATAAATGAAGGCGAGCGCCGCGCGAGCCTTTCATTTATCTAAGATTAGTGTGATTTCGTTAATAGACGTAACCTGTAACAATAATTATTTATACTACCTACTTGTAAATAATCCTACAAAACAGAGTCCAGTCCAGAGCAATTCGAATTTTTCAAGTTACTATCGTTGAGTGACGTGGCGTTTAATAACCGCGCGGTTGGGCGGGCGTGAATAATGTATGAGTCTGGAATGTCTGGGCAGCGAGGGTGGGTTCGATGACAGGATAATTCAATAGCAGGGCTGAGGATGAAGGGAATATGGTTGTGTAGGTGGGCAGGTAGTCTGGTGTGGGAGAATTGCCGTCGTCAAGTTTCGGCTAAAACACGTGGGTATTTTTAAAATAACAATTACACTGTTTATAAAACACAACTAGAAAGTCTTTTGTCAGTGTCTGACAATGGCGGACGTGCCTTCGTTTTTTTTTTTTAGTTTGTGAATGTTTCGGGTCTATAAACTTTAATAAAACAATTGAATCGCTTACACTTTGCTGATATTTTCATATGATGCCAAGAGGCCTCGTGGTGGCTTCAGTAATTGCACTATCGCATTACTGAGCCTAATTCACCGAACAATCATCCAAGGATATAATATCTTAAACCTACATAATTATATCACTCGACACTGGCGAAATACGTCTATATAAAATGTGTCGCCATTAGTTAGGAAGAAAAAAAAAAACAACTACTACCGGGGCTACAAATTAGTCGCAAAACTCACGGAGAACTTCTTAGTCAATCCTGCAAAGAAGTTACAGCGTATATGTTTTAAGATTTTCGTGGTTGTTCACTACACTAACACCACAAAAACGTAACGTATATCACCATAAAAATGGTCCAACTTCAAAGTCGCGTATAGATACAGTGAGATTGTGTGTCGTGAAAAACAAGTGAGTGACAATAGTAGTGGTTCGAACAATCAACGTGAGGGTAGTCGCCGCGTCCGAAGGAGGGTAGACAGATACGTCTGTCCTTAGATGCAGTCCACTCGCCACACCACCAGTCTACTCGTGACCATGGAGCGTGTAACCGTTCCGAAATATCGAGGTAACAATATTAAATATAACCGTGGTAACAAACCCGCGAATTGTGAGAATGTTAGTGTAAGTTACAGCGTATTTATCCAAATGCGCCGTTATCAAAATTATCCTTCCAAATGTAGCCCTTTACGGCTGAATGAAAAAGAAAATTCCGATAGGGTTCCCCTCACGCAAATCTCAACACATCAAGTCGCTTTCGTCGAGAAATGGAACGATTTGCTGCTGAGCGCTACTGAAATATGCAACAATTTGTATGATAATATATACTTCACTTCTTCTTCTTCTCTGATAACTTCACTATAATTTATATATTTTTAACATGTTTATTTTCTCTAATTAGATTTTTATTGACAGCTCTGATGATATTAACAACCAAAAGGGTTTATTTTTGAGTTATGTATTGCTGACAGATGTCATCAAACACAGGCATCTTTTCGAAACTGAAATTGGAATGCAACTGCGAACTTCCACTAGGCGAAAAGATCTTCCCACTATTATTCAACCCAAACTAAACATAGTCAGGCACTGTGCACGGTATCAGGGAGTTTGTTTATTCAACAAACTGCCTATTGAATTTAAAACCATGACGAATGTAAATTCCTTCAAACATAAATTAAAGGCATACCTGTTGGAAAGGTGCTGTTATTGTATTGACGAGTTTTGAACTCTATTAATGTTTTTGTTTTTTCTTAAGTTTTTTGACATGGAATTTAATTTAAGACATTATTATTCGTTACTTGTTGTTATTTATATTTATATTTCTATGTACTTAATTACTTGCAATTATGTTATTTCGAACACAATTTTTATTGTTTACGAATAAATAAATGAATGAATGCGTAATTCAATTTGTAATTTAATTAATTTTAATTAAAGTTAAAAACTGGGTTGGGCATAAGATAGGACTGTAGATATAACCTAGGATTAAAAATCTATATTTCGCTTTTTCTATTTTTCGCTTTATTTTGTAAGTTACTTCAAATATCTTTGTGAAGTTTTTATTGACAACTTTGCTATCAAAATTTGCAAACATTTATGGAATTAAATTGACGATTCAACTATAGGTATATTGGCAACAAATCGATCGTATTGCAAACAATCTATTTGTCTCAAAACGTAAAAATAAAACTCCCATAGATATTTTTTAGTTTTTTTTATACTTTACGAGGCTGATTGATAAGTTTCCGAAACGACAAAGAAAAACTTTAAAAATCTATTTAAAATAAATTTATTTCTCAACGTAGTTTCCTTCTACCTCGATGCATTTAGTCCAGCGCTTCTCCAATGCCGTTACACCAGTTTGATAAAATGTTTTCTCCAACCCCTCAAAATACTCGTCCACGGCAACAATGACTTCTTCATTTGATGAAAATCTCTGGCCACCTAACCATTTCTTCAGGTTTGGGAATAAGTGGAAGTCACACGGGGCCAGATCCGGGGAATAAGGTGGATGCGGTTAGCAATTCGAACCGCAATTCATGGAGTTTGGCGACTGCAACCATTGACGTGTGTGCAGGTGCGTTGTCATGGTGGAACAAAACTTTTTTCTTGGCCAAATATGGTAGTTTTTTCTGGATTTCTTCACTTAATTTTTGCAGCAAGCTTGCGTAGTACTCTCCATTTATTGTTTTTCCTTTTTGCAGATAATCCACTAAAATAATCCCTCGAGCATCCCAAAAAACAGTCGCCATCACTTTGCCGGCCGACAAAACCGTTTTTGCTTTCTTCGGCGCAGGTCTTCCGCTGTCAGTCCACTGCTTAGATTGTTCTTTTGTCTCGGGAGTATAATGATGTATCCAGGTTTCATCGACTGTTACATAACGCCGCGAAAACTCGTTAGGATCTCGGTTAAACAGCGCCAAACACTCCGATGAATCGTCCACTCGACGTTGCTTTTGGTCAACAGTGAGCAAACGCGGCACCCATCGCGCGCAAAGCTTTTTCATTCCCAAATGTTGGTGCAAAATATTAAAAACGCGTTCAGATGAAATGCTCACCATCTCTGCTATCTCTCGCAACTTCAAGCGCCGATCATTCAATACAATTTTGTGAATTTTTTTGATCATGTCCGGATTCGTGACTTCATTTGGACGGCCAGACCTGTGGGCGTCTTCGCAGCTCTGTCTTCCACGTTTAAAATCAGTTACCCAGGTGTGAATTGTACTCAATGCAGGAGCAGAATTACCTAAAACACTGTCTAGCTTGGTTTTAATCTGGGTTGCTGTTTTCTGTTTTAAAACGTAAAACTTTATCACCGCACGAATTTCGTTTCTTTCCATTGTTAAGAAAATTTACGACAGAGAAAGTTCTACGTCCTATCAAACAAATTCCACCAGTTCGATTAAATTCAAATTTGGCGTTCTATTTTCAAAAAGATGCCAACATATAATGTAATATTTTTTTTTTGCATATCATTTTTTTAAGTTCGTCGTTTCGGCCAGTTATCAATCAGCCATCAGTTATCAATCTTTGACTGTGCATCTAATAAGAAAAATATATTGCACTAACACATCACACTGGACATTTCGGTACTGGCAGCGCCCTCCTTCACAAGATGGGCCTAGCAGACACATCCACCTGCAGAGCCTGCAGGGTTGAAATAGAGAGCATGGATTTTCTTCTGTGCACATGCGATTCCCTGGCTAGAAAGCGAATGCGCCTCATAAGATTGGGCTATCCAAGACCCGAGGACTACAGATTTACACCCCCAGGTCTCATTATAAAGCTCATGGCTGAATTGTTTGATGAACTGGGGAGTGCTTAAGATTAGGTATCTGGGAAGGCACAAAAGATCCCATAGGGTCGAAGTGCTCTGAGAATCTGGCGTCCCGTAACAACACATCACACTAATATTAATAAATGTGAAAATATATTTGGGTAGTTAGATGTTTGGATGTTTGATCCGCTTTCACGCCCTAACTACTGAACGGATTTGGATGAAATTTGGAATACAGATAGTTTGTACCCTGGATTAACAAATAGGATACTTTTTATGGGAAAAAGTCTTACTCCCACGGGAAAATCTTACATAACGCGCGCGTAGCCGCGGGCGGACAGCTAGTCTCATATAAAGTACTACAGAATACAAATATTCTCGAGTATTTTCTTCCAGAGACAGATCTAATAAAAATACCTATCGCCTAAGAGCCTTTAAAAATTTCATCGTCCGCACACCAGCACACCTTTAGAACTCCCCATCTACCCATCCCACTCGCACCCCCTTAAACTCCCAAAAAGGGGACGCAGAGAAAAGATATTACGAAGAGCCTCTATAGGGCGATTTTTGAGATTCTCACGGAGATAACAATAGGGGCGTACGAAAATTGTGTGAGAGTTTTGTACGTAAACAATTATGAATATCAGGATGTAACATATGTGAACTGTCACACTAAAGGAGTTTTTAAAACAAAAAACAATGTGCAGGGCCCAAATCAAGCACAAACAAGATAGCTGAAAGAAATAAGAGGCTTTTATCTACAAAGGACTGTGTTGTTTACCAAAAAGGGGCTAACTTGCCTCAATTAAAAATACTTAAAACTAAAATGCCGCTGCGAGTAAATGTAGCTTTACAAGTAACAAACAGTTTCCCGTATCCTGTTTTTTATCGTATTTCTTACAAGGTCTTGTATTGCAACGTCGTCAGAGCAACTTACTTTCGACCAGTTCCGTTCGGCCAGTATTTGCGTGTGTTTCAAAGATCGTCCCGTAAATTTACGTGCGAATAAAGGAAACTTGATACGTGAGTTCGTTACAAGTACCCGTGAGTAACGTGAAGTTAGTTTCAAACGCTTTGCAGCTACCTTCGTTAATAGACTCGGGTTCAGTGTGAAACACTGTAAGGTTAACTTAGCTTTGTATTTTATGTGATTAAGCAGGTTAAGCTAGCAAACTGCTAACTCACAGAGAGTTAGCAGTTTTCAATGTTAAGAAACAGCCTCCGTGGCCGGGTGGTCGAGATGTCGACACCATTACGGAGGTTCCGGGTTCGATTCCCGGTGGGGACTTTCCCCAGTTTGGTTAGGACACGGCCGGCTGAATCACCTGATTGTCCGAAAGGAAAGATGATTCCGTGCTTCGGAAGGCACGTTAAGCCGTTGGTCCCGGCTATTATCTAGTCGTTACACGAGCCAAGTCCTTTGGCGGCTCTATAAAACCAGGGTTTGTGAGGTCGGTTGTCGACCTTACGGCCCACACGATGATGATTACTACCCATCTCAATCACATTTTTCGCCAAATTTTCCATTAATTCGCTTAATAAATACAAAAGGATATAAAAAAATCATATAGTTTAAAAAATATTTAAAATCAAGCGTAAAGGCCCGTCCGGGAGACGCGGGTTCAATCCCCACCGCGTACCAATGTGTTTTCGAATTTTGAATTCATATGTACGTTTATTCGACGCTCTTACGGTGAAGGTAAACATCGTGATGAAACCTGCACACTCCTGCGAAGAAATTCAAAGATTGTGTGTGAAGTCGACCAACCCGCACTGGGCCAGCGTGGTCGACTAAGGCCTAATCAACCTAATTCTGGGTAAGCTAGAGCCCCTCGGTGGGGACGTATATGAACTGTTGATGACGTTGATGTAAATAACCAACCACCCATTTTGATCAAAGTTCCCACCATAGATTCACAAACATGTAATATTACGTCACAAAAGAGACAGTCGTAAAAATTAAAATAATTAAACTTGGGCAGGTACCAGTAACTTCTCGGTCAAACTCGAACCTTTCTAATAACGGTAATAAATTCATAACGAAGATAAAAGGGGCGGGTAACATGGAAAATCTCCTTTATATAAGGGTCGAGTTTCACTTGTCATCATTTTAAATGCTTCGGAAGAACAGAATATTTTGTAGATTAGTTTTATTTCATTCATTAAGTAATAATATTTTTTCTGTATTTGTTTTTATTGAAGTTTCATAAAAAAAAAAAACTCGTAAGATCGGCATCTCAAAATTTCTGCGCACTAACAAAACTAAATTAGGCTTTTTTAGGACCCAAACGTAAACAAAATTTATTTGGTTACTTACGAGTAGAAGTTTTTTTTTTTTTTTTTTTATTTATTTATTTATGATACAAAAAATACATACAATTTAAATAAAAGCATCATTAAACCATTGTAGGTTTGTCTTGATGCCAGATTCGCTTGACGTTGTCAAACTATAGAATAACGTTAATTAGTAATGTGATAAAATATACATTTCAAATTAAGATCGCGCACTATTCCCCTTGTCGCAGAAATAAAAAGACACTATAGCTAAGACACTATAGTACGGTTTCGTTTGGACAAAAAGAGACGTCGCACTGTTTTTGCACTCCGTAGTCGCAGGCGCAAACTCGAGTGCACGTAAAAAACCGGTTACGCGGCTCACATACAGGTGGCTCACTGTTTGGCAGATTGTAGGTTATTAAATAGCTCTCGAGAAATTATAGTGGAAATGTTTTTTGTCGTAATGTGTTCTTTAATATCTTTTGGAATTTGGTTAATTAAGTCAGGTAGAATATATTGTGAAGTTCTTTTACCGTAATAATTTGTAAATTTTGGTTTATCTAAGATTTGATTTGTAATTTGCCTAGTCGTTTTGCTATGTGATCGTAGATGTAGAATTTCCTTACGAAAAAATTGTTCCTTTAAAATATTTAATTTAAATTTTTCGAAAATAGGAAGGACTTTGCAATATAAGAAGAAATCATTATCGCATTTAATTTTATTTTTAATATTAGTAGGTAGTATTAGTTTCAATAATCTTACTTGTAATTTATATATCTGATTTAAGTAAGTAGTAAAGGTCCGGCCATAACTGCTCAGACCGTATGCTATTATACTATCAGCCAGGGTTTTATATAAAGTTAATCTGATATAGAATGGGAGCTTATTTTTGATTATGTAAAATTTTGCCATAATTGCCCGCAACTTGTCACATACGCAGTCGATGTGCCTTCCCCAATTGAAGTTGGAGTCAATCCAAACACCTAAATACTTTATTTCCGGTACTTGTTGCAGGTTGGGGCAAGAACACCTGTTACTAATAATGCTTTTAGAATGGAGACATAAGTGATCATGTGCAACTATCGCAACATCGTTTACGCTTCTGTTTTGATTAGAATGTACATGTACAATTTTAGTCTTTCCTGCATTCAAAACGAGACCAGCATCATGTGACCATTGACACAACACATTAAAATCTTCTTGTAAGTTTTTAGTAGCTACATTTAGATCACTGTGTGTAGATAACAAGCAAGTATCATCAGCATATTGATACATTTTACAGTGTTTGATACAATTGTTCATATCATTAACGTAAGCCAGATAATGAAGTGGACCTAGCACGGAACCTTGAGCAGTTCCTTCCGTAACCCTGGCTTCATCACTGAAGGAAGATCCTACTTTGACAACAAATGATCTGTTTGTTACATAATTTTTACACCATCTTAAAGCAGGTCCTCTTATTCCAGTATCTTCCAGCTTACGTAACAACTTTTGGTGGTTTAGTGTATCAAATGCCTTGCTGTAATCTATAAATATCAACAGCACATGTTTCTTGTCATCAAGGCACGCATTAACATCATCTGTAAATCTGGAAAGTAATAAGGAAGTACTTTTTCCAGGTTGAAAACCGTATTGGTTGTGAGATATAATATTGTTTGCTTCGTAATAACAATGCATTTGCTGACTAAAATATTTCTCTATAATGGTATTGATAGCTGGAGGGACTGTGATAGGTCTGTAGTTGGAGTAGTCTTTACTATCTCCCCCTTTAAAAATTGGCCTTACCTGACCTTTTTTAAGTTTATCGGGATAGATACCGGACTCCAGGCTAACATTGATTAACTTAGCAATAACATGTGATATTTTATTACCAATAGCTTTAATATCTATCATCTTAATTCCGTCAATTCCAGGAGACTTGTTAGTATCTAAGTTATTAATTATTTTTAAAATCTTTGTCCCTGTGGCTTTCCGAAGAAAAAAAGATTTATTATATTTAAAAAGATTTATATTTAGATATAAGTACAACGTTACGCCGTGTGGTGACGGCAGAGTAGAATACATTTGTCACCAACCCCTACTCTTCCCGTGGGTGTCGTAAGAGGCGACTTAGGGACTACACATTGAACAGGGAACGGGCAGCAGCGCTCTCTGATACAGTAACTTTTTAATCTGCGATCTCCAACCCGCCTGCCAAGCGTGGAGATTATGGCAAAACCAAACACTTAAGTGGAGGAGGCTCATAGTCCAGCAGTGGACTGTAACGGGCCGTTGATATTGATTGATATACAACGTTTTGGAGATGCGTTAAGCATTTTTATGCTATAGATATATACTCTGTGATATTTATCCATAAGCTAAGAACGTGATTATACATACATATGTATGTATAGATTTTTTACGCATTTCCATACCTCTTACCATCTTTACGTACAACTTTGAATAAAAGATCTAATCTTAAGAATAAATCTATGTGGTGTGGGATTCATAAGTGGTGTTATACATATTATCACGTGCGTCTTTACTTAGATATTTCAAAGAAAAAATAATATATTAAATAATAATAATTATAATTAATATATTATTTTTTCTTATATATATATTTTTTCTTTGGATTGAAATGAGTAGGTACCTACACTTCATCCATAACAGCAAGGTCCAAAACCTTTTTTTAGAAAAAATATTTTATACATTAAAATATTTTTATGAAACCAACCGTACATTATTACACTTTAAAAAAATCTCAACTTTACATGTCAAGTGGAATTCGACCCTCGTTTCAGCAGTCTTAATCACTCCGCCCTTTCACTCGGTTTCATATTGTTAATCCGCAAGAGTTCAAAAGCCGGAAATTTAGAAATGCCATAAAAAAACCCGCTTAGAATTATAAAATTACTTACTGTCCGTTCGCGGCTACAGCCATATCATTAAAGAGTTTTATCGCGGTAAGAAGTAGCTAAAGTTTTAATATTTAAAAAGCGTCGGTGGTCTAGTGGCCAGGGCCGCTGCCTCCCGTCCGGGAGATGCGGGCTCGATTCCCACTACGTACCAATGTGTTTTCGAATTCAGAATTCATATTTACGTTTATTCGACGCTCTTACGGTGAAGGTAAACATCGTGATGAAACCTGCACTCTCCTGCGAATAAATTCAAAGGTTGTGTGTGAAGTCGACTAACCCGCACTGGGCCAGCAAGGTCAATCGCCCTAATTCAGGGTAGGCTCGAGCCCCTCGGTGGGGACGTATATGAGCTGTTGATAGTTTGTAGGCCAAAGAGTGACATAAATAAGCTACTTCTTCACATCAATAGCTCATATACGTCCCTATACAGCCTTTCCTGGAGTAGGGCGATTAGTCAACCACGCTGGCCCAGTGCGGGTTGAACGTACTTAAGAATTCTAAATTCGTAACACATTGGTACGAAGTGGGGATCGAACCTGCGTCTCCCGAACGGAAGACAGCGCTCCGAACTACTACATCACCGACGTTCTGTACGTAGTACTAAATTAATTCTGCGCTATAACCACTCTAAAATGGTTAAACAAAGTGTGGCGTATTTATCTACCATACAAAAGACTAAATGAGAACTCCTCTTTATACTAAAAGCTCGGAACTCTCGCCTCTCCAACACTTCACATCACTTTCATACTAAACGGTTCGGTAAGCACTGAAAAGGCTTCAACTCCGGCCAATTGATTTAACACTCTGAATGAAAACTGAAAAATAATATTACATCGATTAAATATTTCAATAAACTCTTATTGAACGAACACCCAGAGCAAAACTCTAGATACGTAGCGCTGAAAGTGATTTAAAAGAATTATTAAGTGCATATGATAATATTATAAAACTGTATTTGTGTTTCTACTTACTTTACATTATGTCAGTTGGTTTTACTTGAATCAAAGGCGGGGTTATGTGGAAATAGCGCCCATAGTCGCTACTTTGACGATCAAATACCAGCACTTCTATTGATTTTATAAATGTAAAAAAATATATGCTAACAGAATATATCCTTAATTAAATTTTAAATCGAGTAGAATTTTTAAATACATTACAATAATTTAGAAATAAAAAGCACAAGTTTTAAAAAAAAAGCAGCTAAAAAATTTTTTGACGTCCCAGATCTCGTAACCTTAAGCAATAACCATAGTTTTTTTTTTCGTAAATATAACTTGCCAATTACTGACTTAGATTTTAAATCGATCACATTTTTCATAAACTCTGCCATTTTCTGTTAATAAGCAAAAGAGTTCAAGAAAAATGAGTTTTTCGCACGATTCCTGCGCAGTGTCGGACGTAACCACCGTAAAGCATCGCACGCTAATATGAACGTTATTTCAGTAATGCGTCGGTTGAACTTTCAACTAAACCGCGTTGAGTTGCTAATTTTTGCAATAACCCGGCCTTGAAAACGCCTATATTTTTTACATACAGCGTGTAAGCGAAATAACGCAAACCCTTTCAGGGGTAACTCTGGCCGTGAAACTAAACTACTTTAGATAGATAGATAGATAAATCGTTTATTTAGTGACACAGTACAAACACTACAAAACAAGTATCTGAATAAAAAACAGTTTAACACATATTATCCATGCTGTGCTGTGTACTGCACCCCCAAAGAGGCCCTAACTCAGCATAATGCTGCGACACTAATGCTGCGTGATGCGAGTGCGTCATCAGAATGGAGTCAAAGACTTTACTATTATATATACTTGATAAAAGTGAAGTGGGTAGATAATATAAAATAATGATATATATCGACACCTCCTATGAACAACAACGTAACTCAATTTTAGCAACTAATCACCACAGCAGTTTAAAGAGGAAAAAAATACGTTTTACCTAGTTAGGTTTTTTTTACTAATGCTAACTTCAGTTCTATTGTACTTAGAGACTGCTTGGACAGAAAATTAGAATAAATATAATTATGATAAATAATATTATTAACTACAGTCATTTTGTATCTCAAGTTACGTTGTTGTTCATAGGAGGTGTCGATATGTAAATATATAACTATGTAAATGAACAAATGCTCAATATTAATATTTTCCAACTTTGGTTCTGGCACTTTTCCGAAATCGTATTTTTTTTTACTTATCATATAAATTGACTCGGCTATAGTTGGGTTATTATAGCATGGGTTCTGACAGCTTCAAAATTTTTCATACGACCTTAACAACGTTTTTAAATAATATTCAGTTTAAAAACCATAATAGCTAAAATATTAAAAAAAAGTAACTTCACCTCTTATTTTATCATTAAACAGTATGTAGTTTTACTTAATAAATAAATAAATAAACGAAATAATAATATGAATGGATGAAATATACTTTATTGCACACAGACAGAAACATACAGTAATTACAGAAGTAAAAATAGTACAATTGGCGGCCTTATTGCTCAGGAAGCAATTTCTTCCAGGCAACCGGTATTAAATATTAATACGTTTTAATCTGTCAGAGCTCATCCTATAGTAACCCAAGTATAGCTGATGAGATCGGTCGAATGAATGAATGAGACTTTATGAGACTAACACATTGTATAATGTATTTTACTATTTAACTTTACTATTTAATTATACAACTTGAAATTTATATCGTTTTGTTCCCGCCGTGTAGTGATAGTACCCGTCAAACTGAACAACTTTACACGAAAAATAAATTCCTGCGACAGAAAAATTGTTGGTTTTTCCCTACAAAGTGAGAGTCCCGACCGACCCATTTTGTATGGAGAGCACAAAAATATTTTTGTCGCAGAACTTTTTTTTTTACGTGAAATGTTGTTCAGTTTGACGGGTACTATCACTACACAGCGGGAACAAAACGATGTAAATTTCATGATGTATTTAATGCTTTAATGTTTAGCTTGCTATCTAGTGTGTATTACAATGTTCTTCTCTTCTTCAGCTCCCGTTAAAATTAAGCAAAAAAAAAAAATTTATTTTTCAAAAATCTTCAATTTTCTAACATCGATTTACAATATATCACTACTAACGCGTCTGCCAGAATCGCAACAATGGCAGCTCAAAATATTCTAAAATAAAACCTAAAAGGGTATTTTAGGATAATTTCCATCACAACGGGTTGAATCCGGGTTAAATCGAGGGCGCACGCGCGATTAGCTACTTACATCACGAAACATGCATATTGTGTACATGCTTAAAGTGCTTTTTAAGCGGTACGGAAGCTCGTTTAGATTAGGACAGTATCGGTGTCAAGAAGGAGATGCAAGCTAGTCACTCACACAACCTAGAAGTATTTAAAAGGGAATATGCATAAAAATACTAGTTATTTTCATAATTCATCTGAAATTGATCGAAAAACAAACTAGATATAACATTATTAAACAAATATATCTTTCTTTTTACGAAAACAAAATTTTCTATGGTGGATGTATGGCCCGCGTGACCAATGACGTCACATGTCACGTCGGACCTCTCTGTCTAACCATCAACATTAAAGCCTTAGAACTTTGTTTCTGAGCAAGATATTTGGAAAAATATTTTTTATGTGTTTATCCGGAATTTGAAATATTTTGATTAATGTATTTATAAAAATTGAACATATTCCATATTCGCAGTCATTGCTCTAGAACCCATCTACATCATTAACAGTACCATTTCTACTTTATTACGCCAAATAACATAACCATTTCTACTTTATTACTTACTAGCTAAGTAATAGTCTGCCTAGTCAACTCGCATGCTACAAACTGTCTCTTAACTGTGAACAAGGCTCTTGCTAAAGACTAAACTTTATACTTCGGTCGTATTTTGAGTAACAGGAGCAGATGTGGATTAAATATTTTAATACCTCCCAGCTAGATGTATCCAAGTCTTTAGGTACTTAGTCATATTTTAGTATAGCAAGCATATTCCACTAAGAGGCGAGGAGATGAAATCCAAGTTTATATGCAAAAGTTTGACGATGGAATGGTATTTCTCTGTAGATAAATTACTACTCGATAGAAATACCTACGAATTTTAAGCAAGTTTTATTTACTGCTATTTACAACTTGTTAATTAAACGTCTGTCCGTCCGGGAGACGCGGGTTCGATCCCTACCACGTACCCAATGGGTTTTCGAAATTTGTATTCATATGTACGTTTTTTATTCGTCGCTCTTACGATGAAGGAAATAATGTGATGAAACCTGCACAGTGCACACTACTGCGAAGAAATTCAAAGGTTGTGTGAAGTCGACCAACCCGCACTGAGCCAGCGTGGTCGACTAAGGCCTAATCGCCCTAATTCAGGGTAGCTCGAGCTCGAGCCCCTCGGTGGGGACGTATATGAGCTGTTGTTGAACTAGATAATTCCGAGACTCTGTACAACACCCAACCATTTCCTGTTTTTTTTTTTAATTATCGCTATGTAAAAAATGTATCATCAAGATGCAGGAAAAGAGTCAAATGTTATACAACAGCTGCTAAAATGTAACATTTTGTAATAGCAATTTTATGCCTTAGTTCGTGTGGGTTGTAAAATTCACCAATAGTTGGCTGCCCACAAGTTTTATTATACATCCCTTAACCTCGACGCAACATGAAATAACACTTCCTTTCCTTCCAGGTACTTTGTAACTACATAGAAATAGTTGCACACTTTTCCAGCGCTCTCTTTGAAAAATGCTACAACTATATCACGTTCGTGCGCAATATAAAATACAGGGTGTTTTGCAAAATTGCAGGGATGTTATGAGCTCATAATATCTCCCCACCAAGAGGCTTGATTCTACGCTGGTAAAATGCAAGTAGGTTGACTTTACACACAACAATTAAATTTCTTCGTAGGCGATTGCGGGTGTCCGCACAATTTTTATGAATTTTTAAATTTGGAAAGTAATTGGTATGTGGTGGGGTTCGTTACGTCGTCTTCCAGACGGGAGGCTTCGGCCCTAATCAACCACTGAGATTCTCTAACTTACGGGGTGCATTTAGGTGAGAAATATTAATATTATAAAATTTCACTATTTTGAAAGCCTATTGTAAAAGCAGCCATAGAATATCAAAGATGACCCAGAATAGAATATCAAAGATGACATAGAATATCAAAGATGACATAGAATATCAAAGATGACATAGAATATCAAAGATGACATAGAATATCAAAGATGACATAGAATATCAAAGATGACATAGAATATCAAAGATGACATAGAATATCAAAAATGACATAGAATATCAAAGATGACCCAGAATAGGTATGTCTTCATTGTTGTTATGTATCAGCCGGCTGTCCCTGACATCCTGTATAGGTACTTCGGTAGTTTGCAACTATCTTTTGCCAGCGGCGAGTTTGCGTCCTTTGCAGCGAGAGAAATGTTGGAAAATATGTTCTTGTACAATGGTGCGTGATCACAAAGGACTGTGCATACAAAGGCCGTGTTTGTAACAGAACTAAGTAGTCTTAGCTGTTTTGTTATTTAAAAAATGACGAGAGTAGCCGTTGCTACTTGTAGATACAAAATCGACTTCAGTCGCAAATTAGTATGATAAGGTTGCCTGGAAGAAATTGCCACCTTAGCAATAAGGCCGCCTATCTGTACACCCTTTTATCTATCTTCTGTACTTTCAAGCTATATCCTTGTGTGCAATAAAGTATATTCTATTCTATTCTAGTAACTGTAGCGTTTTGAACTGGAGATTGAACAGCCTCCGCGGCCGAGTGATCGAAATTTCGACACCCATTACGGAGGTTCCCCGGGTTCGATTCCCGGTGGGGACACTGTCAATCTCTTTGTGAGACTTTCCCCAGTTTGGTTAGAACATTGCAGGCTGAATCACCTGATTGTCCGAAAAGAAAAAGATGATTCCGTGCTTGGGAAGGCAAGTTAAGCCGTTGGTCCCGGCTACTATTTAGTCGAGCCAAGTCAGTGGCCTTTGGCGGCTCTATAACACCGACACCAGGGTATTTGAGGTCGGTTGTCGACCTTACAACCCAGACGACGATGATGATGATGATGATGAACTAGAGATTATGATTGTGGCTAGGCCTCTATGAATCCGCGGGTAGGGTAATGGCTCCTCAGTTTCTTTATCCGTCAGCACCGAATTTGTATAGTACAAAATGGCCACTAAACCCCTCCCGCCAATCCACGCAATAAGAGGCTGATAAACGCGTGAAAAAAGTATTTTCAATATTTTTTACAGTATTGTACTACACTGAAAAGTATTCTTCACAATAGGATCGAGAGGGCGCTGAACGAGACTCGAGCCGATGTTGACCTGATTAACGACTTCAATAGAAGCTTCAGTGAATTCAAGGTCTTAATTAAAACTTTTATATAGTGCACTTAATGATGCAATCTGTTTTATAGTTTCTGGACTACAACGTATCAGAGTATTTTGATCAAAGTAATTCTGTTTGAGTGTATTTCCATCCGCCGTGTGGTGACGGCAGAGTAGAATACATTTTGTCACCAACCCCTACTCTTCCCGTGGATGTCGTAAGAGGCGACTTAGGGACTACACATTGAACAGGGAACGGGCAGCAGCGCTCTCTGATACAGTAACCTTTTAATCTGCGATCTCCAACCCGCCTGCCAAGCGTGGAGATTTCACAGTTTCCATGCACTACTGTAATGACAGCAACCATGCACTTGAACAACTAGCTATCCTATATCTTTATATTGTGTAAGAATTTCCCATGGGAATAAGATATATTTGTGCTATACAAAGATATACAAAGTGCCCTATATGATAATCCACGGCACAAACTATCTCCATTCCAAATTTTATCCTAGTACCTACATCAGGTGTGAATTTAAAACAAACATCCAAACATACTTTCATATTTATAATATTAGTCATCATCATCATCATCATCAACAGCTCATATACGTCCCCACTGAGGGGCTCGAGCCTACCCTGGTGTAGGGCGATTAGGCCTTTGTCGACCACGCTAGTTCAATGCGGGTTGGTCGACTTCACACACAACCTTTCTTCGCAGGAGTGTGCAGGTTTCATCACGATGTTTTCCTTCACCTTAAGAACGTCGAATAATATGTACGTTACATATGAATTCGAAATTCGAAAACACCAATGTGTACGTACCAATGTAAGGTCGACCAAGAAAGTGCGTTTACCATTTTTCATTCAATTTCCTAGTCGAAAATTTCAATAAGGTTTATACTCGGTATGCGACATATAGATCTGCAAACGAAAATAATATTTGTTGTTCTATAATTTGCAACTGACATTCAACCTTAGGGTGGTAAACCAATTTATTGGTCGACTTTACGTGGTGCGTATCGAACCCGCGTCTCCCGGACGGAAGGCAGCGGCCCTAGCCACTAGACCACCGACGCTCTTATTAGTGTGATATTATTAGTGTGATGTAATAATATTGCCAATCAACAAAAACACTCCATATACAGTACAAAGAAAAACCTAAACTGCATTTCGTATGTACTAGTCGGATTTAGTTGAACACCTTCATGATTTAACCATGATGAATTGATCAACCAGTCAATTTACATACACTCAAACTGCATCATAACGGTACAGGCTACTCTAACGCAGTCAAAAAATCAGGTTAAACACGGTTCATGATTTTCCAGTTAGAACCAGTGTGCGTTGAGAGTTGTACATAAAAAGAAAACAAAATACGGATCTCTTGGATACTTTAATCCGAGGATACGAGCGGTACAAGGCAAAGCTTTTAAAGATGCGATCGTTAATCTTGCTCGCGAGACAGGTGCGCTTTGCTAAGACCTATGAAACGATGGGTACTTAGATATACCTATCAGTAATAATTTATTTATGAGAAAAGTTTTGCTTTCGAAAGGGCGTGGAGGCTTGTTCGGGAGGATTAGTTTGAAGCCCAGTGTTTTTGGTTGGAGGTTAGAATTCAGTCTATACTATACTACGCGAAGTTGAAGAATACTTTAGTATTGGCAAAATGACGTTGGTATATATTTTTATTTTTACTGTCGTGTAGTGACGGCAGTGTAGAATTCATTTGACCCCTACTCTTCCCGTGGGTGTCGTAAGAGGCGACTTAGGGACTACACATTGAACAGGGAACGGGCAGCAGCGCTCTCTGATACAGTAACCTTTTAATCTGCGATCTCCAACCCGCCTTCCAAGCATGGAGATTATGGCAAAACCAAACACTTAAGTGGAGGAGGCTCATAGTCCAGCAGTGGACTGTAACGGGCCGTTGATTTGATTTGATTTGATATATTTTAAAGTTTAACTATGTAGTACCTTTTATATAAAAAAATGTTTTAAGATTTCAGGGGAGATCAATATGGTGTTTCATGCGATGAAGAATTTTAGTATAAAGTCTTCGATTAACTTATTCGCGAGACCTGAGCATTATAGAATTTTTACATATCATCTTGATAAAGGTAAAAGATGCGTAGCTGTTTTCCTGGATTTAAAAAAAGCGTTTGACACCGTCTCTGTGCCCATTCCTGTACACAAGCTGGAAAAGAAGGGAATTAGAGGACTCCCATTAAGTTTGCTACAAAATTATCTTTCAAATAGGAAACAGAAAGTTAAGATAGACCAATATAGTAGTGCAGACGCTGAAATTACGTACGGTGTTCCGCAGGGAAGTGTTTTGGGTCCCACTTTGTTCTTAACATATATAAATGATTTATGTGACATGACAATCCCAAATGCAAAGATTTTCTCATACGCTGACGACACCGCCATTGTGTTTACGGGAAACTCCTGGGATGAGGTCACACTGAGTGCAGAGCAAGGTATGGCACAGGTTGCTTCATGGCTCCAGAACAATTTACTTTCGCTAAATGTTAAAAAAATTAACTTCATTTGTTTCAGTATTAATAACAGTACGCAGCCTGATGATAACATTAACCTAAAAATACATACTTGTAATGCTTTTTCGGCCTCGTCTAAAAATTGTAACTGTCCAAATATAAATAAAGTTCCTAATGCTAAGTATCTTGGAGTTCAGGTAGGTCAACATTTAAACTGGTACAATCATCTCGAAAATGTAGCTAATAAAATCAGAAAACTCACGTGGATCTTCAGAACTTTGAGACACATTGCACCAGGGAACCAAAATTGTGATAAACGTAACATTATTAAGGAAATATATACATCCTTGGTGCAATTTGTCTTAACGTATTGTATACCAGTCTGGGGAGGTGCCGCAAAAACACGTTTTTTAGATCTTGAACGTGCACAACGCGCTTTGATTAAGGTTATATATTTAAAAAAAAGACGTTATCCGACAGAAGCCCTGTATCAACTAAGTGACCTCCTCTCTGTTAGGCAGTTATACATTCTGCACATTATACTTAAAAAACATATAAGCCTACCATATGACACAAACTATAATAGTAGTAAAAAACGTAGGATAGGTAAGGTAGCTGATACAGTTTTAATGAAAACAAAGTTTGCATGCTCTCAATTTGAAAATAGGTCGGCAGTTTTATATAATAAGATAAATAAAGAATTAAATATTTACCCTAGACTACTTGGAGAGTGTAAAACTTTGCTTGTAAAATGGTTAAAGTTAAAAAAATACGACTATATAGAAAATTTGCTACACTGTATTAGATAGTAAAACACACACTCACTCACACACACACACACACACACACACAAACACACACACACGTACACCAAACACTTAACGCTTATAGCACCCACGCTCATACGCACACAAAGGCAAATTATACTGAAATATTTTGACTTTGAATATTAATAGTAGGTACTGCAGCATTACTGCAGGGTTTTTTAATAACCTTTTTGGTATGGCTTTTTTTTCTTTTGGCCGGTTTTTATGTCACATTTTCAAATTTAAAATTTTCTTGGTTTGACCTTTTTCTAAATTGTTGATTGTTTTTTCTGAGTTGTCGTCTGTCAGGAGAAACGTTTTATCCCTTGAACGTGCTTGAATTTTTTCCAAATAAATATCTGTCTGCCTTGGGATTCGGTATCTCTTGCTAATGCGGTGAATAATAAGTCGGAGTACCAATAAATCTGATATCGCTGATAATAAATATCGCGGATTCCTACTTTGGACCTGCCGGGTAAGTCTTGTGCTGTCTTCCTCCTGGTTTTTATCGACGTACCTTTTTTCTTTCCCTGACTTGGTCGGATGTCGATTATGTCTTTGTCAATCTTTACAGTGTGTTTCCGGTCTCTGCGGCACCCACACGAGGGTCCCTCCGAGCCTTTCTCGTTCTCTCGCCGTGGTTCCGGACCCCTGAGGCCACCGGGCGTTGGACGTGCCTGGACCCCTGCGTTGTGCGCGCCCGCGCCTGTGCCAGCTGAGTGCCGCAGACCCGCGCTCCGGCTTCCCCCCTGGGATACTGCCCATCCTTCTTTAGCCTGTTTTTTGTATCAGTGTATTTTTGTATGCGGATTTTGCCAAATTTAAATTCTATTTTCTAAATTCTAAAAAGGCCCTTTAGGTTTCTCTGGCCCTCCTTTTTTTGGTTCCCGTTTGGCTTTACTCTCCGGGGTACTCCGCGGTTTTGGTACACCTTCCTGCATCGATACACCACAACACAACACTACTCCAGCGACACGATATCGACGGAGTCCCCTCAGGACTCGACTCTCGGCTCATGCTTGGCAAATTCTAGGCCTTTTTAAATTTATATTATACCGTTCGGACAAATTTAACTAACTCTTTCTTAGTTCACCTAAATTTCACGTTTCGCCTGTGGTCGTCGACCACAGGTTAGCTAGCTTTTCTTTTTTAACGCTACAAATGGCGCCCGTAACATAAATTTATCTGTAAATTTCGTTTATATTCCGGTCTTCCCCTAATTTTTTTCCCCTTTATACTCGTTTTTCCTTGTGTAGTTTTTTTTTACCCACCTGCAAAACTCGCGGGGCTATTTACGAGCCTCTTGTATGCAAAGAAGTGTACACTGGGTGCTGTCCACGAGTAGCCAAGACTGTATGCCGTGGGTTGGCCGACAGTTGCGGTAATCGTGTGACGTATCTTTGGTGCCTTCAATTGTCCATACTAAGACGCGGTCGTTGAATAGCCCCCGAATATTTTTTCGTGTTTATCCAGTTCCCCGCACGAGGGTTCATAAATTTTGAAATAGACCCTCTTTTCCATGTTCCCCTGGAACATTATTTTTCTAAATTCTAAAAGCCTTCAGGCAAACGTGTACCAACTTTTCTTCTCATCATTTGGCTTAGATTCACGTTTTGGCATCCTTTTTTCTTTTGAATGTCACTAAGTTTAATACTTCATACGCCTTTTTGTGGTTTTGGTGTGTGTGTGTATGTCTGGCCAGATTGATCTATCTTAGTGTTAGTTTGTAGGTATAGGTTATATCTTAGTGTTAGTTTGTAGATATTTAGGTTATTCGGAATTGACGCAACCAACATGTGGTCAGGTTATCGAGCTGCCATAGGCCTCAGACCTGGCCCATGTTGCGTCATTCCGCTGGGATTGAGCCGGGGCAAAATTTTTGTCCCGAAGCGCGCTTTTTTTGTCGCGGCAGGACGGTGACCGCTGCTTTGCGCAGTCCGCCTATTATGGCCATCGTCGGATTTTTTTTAATTTTTTGTCAGGGTCGAGTTCGAACCCCGACCTCGCCTTTGACGGCGTTGGTTGCCTACCAACTGCGCCGTCGAGCCCTTTTTCCGAGCCGATCCGAGCGTCGGCCCTCGTTTGATAGCTCTTTGTTTACAAGTCGTCTGTCAGTTTTCGCGCATTTGAAGTTTTTCTTCTCTTGCCGCCGATTACGGGCGTAACTGACAGTTTCGACTTGTAAACTCTTTACCAGTAGTTCAAAAACTACTTGTTGATATTTTGTATAGTTTTTAGTTTTAGCATTTAGGTGTGTAAATAATATCGTTTGTAGGCGCGTTTATGTTTTAAAACTTAGTGACATTCCAACATTCCGATATTCCAACATTTCCTAATTTCCAAATTTCCCTTTCTATCCTTTACGTATCATACATTTTCCTCCTGGCTCAGGGATACCACGTCATCGGTGTTTCCTTCGGTTGTCTCCACCTTTTTCTGTTGTGGTTGACAACTTTCCTTTTTCTTTCTCCAAGCCATTTCCGTCCTCCTTTTTTTCCCTGGTGGATTGACTTGGCTTCTGTTGGGACACCGGTGGTTTCTTATCCTGGGGCCAGTGAGTCGTATGAGCCGTTATGAGCCGCCCGTGCTGGGAACATGACGTGTTCGTTGGTTTATAGTGATGGGGTAGAGTGTCGATAAATTTTTATCGATAATTTTTTTCCTTTCATAGTTGACTTGGAACAATTCTTCTCTTTTGTTCTAGGGTGGTCAACTTCCTTCGAGGGTTGCCATCTCGAAGATTTTTTTTCCTTTTCGAGTTGGCGGATTTTTTTTTTCTGGTGAAGGGATGTCTGCAGCATTACTGCAGGGTTTTTTAATAACCTTTTTGGTATGGCTTTTTTTTCTTTTGGCCGGTTTTTATGTCACATTTTCAAATTTAAAATTTTCTTGGTTTGACCTTTTTCTAAATTGTTGATTGTTTTTTCTGAGTTGTCGTCTGTCAGGAGAAACGTTTTATCCCTTGAACGTGCTTGAATTTTTTCCAAATAAATATCTGTCTGCCTTGGGATTCGGTATCTCTTGCTAATGCGGTGAATAATAAGTCGGAGTACCAATAAATCTGATATCGCTGATAATAAATATCGCGGATTCCTACTTTGGACCTGCCGGGTAAGTCTTGTGCTGTCTTCCTCCTGGTTTTTATCGACGTACCTTTTTTCTTTCCCTGACTTGGTCGGATGTCGATTATGTCTTTGTCAATCTTTACAGTGTGTTTCCGGTCTCTGCGGCACCCACACGAGGGTCCCTCCGAGCCTTTCTCGTTCTCTCGCCGTGGTTCCGGACCCCTGAGGCCACCGGGCGTTGGACGTGCCTGGACCCCTGCGTTGTGCGCGCCCGCGCCTGTGCCAGCTGAGTGCCGCAGACCCGCGCTCCGGCTTCCCCCCTGGGATACTGCCCATCCTTCTTTAGCCTGTTTTTTGTATCAGTGTATTTTTGTATGCGGATTTTGCCAAATTTAAATTCTATTTTCTAAATTCTAAAAAGGCCCTTTAGGTTTCTCTGGCCCTCCTTTTTTTGGTTCCCGTTTGGCTTTACTCTCCGGGGTACTCCGCGGTTTTGGTACACCTTCCTGCATCGATACACCACAACACAACACTACTCCAGCGACACGATATCGACGGAGTCCCCTCAGGACTCGACTCTCGGCTCATGCTTGGCAAATTCTAGGCCTTTTTAAATTTATATTATACCGTTCGGACAAATTTAACTAACTCTTTCTTAGTTCACCTAAATTTCACGTTTCGCCTGTGGTCGTCGACCACAGGTTAGCTAGCTTTTCTTTTTTAACGCTACAGTACTTACTGTGTTTGTTTATTTTTGTAACATTTTTCTATTTGTAAGGAAGAGCGGAGCCTCCCAACACAGGCATATTTGCTTAAAGGGAGACTCCATCCCCTTCATAATAATGTATGAATTCTAAAATAAAAAAATAAAAAAAATATGAATACTTATTACATTATCACTTACCTAGAGTTAGACCTCTTAGATGAATCGTGTTTCTTCCCCCCTTGCAGATTCGGCAGGTCCTTCTGTCTTTTCTTCGTCTCCCTCCATATCCTGTAGTACAATATACACATAACAGTCACTGGCACATAGAACGCCGCGATAGCCGTCCCGAACGTTATAAACTGGTTTGTCTCTATAAACTGGATATAACATTCTGTTGGGGGGACCTTCCTCTCCCCATCTATGTAAGGCCACGCGTAAATCCAAGGAGGCCATAACACCAAACTGAATCCCCACGCACTCCCGATCATCACTGTGGCGCGCCGCGTAGTTCGCTTAGCGCGGTAAGTCAACGGCCGCGTCACACTGAAGTACCGATCAAAACTGATGATGAGCAGGTTCAACACCGACGCGTTCGATGCCAGATAGTCCAACGCGAGCCACGTATCACACACGTGAGGCCCGAGCGGCCAGTACCCATAAATCGTGAACAGGGCATACAGCGGCATCGATATCAAGCCGATCGCGAAGTCAGCTACAGCTAAAGAGAACAGGAAATAGTTGCTGATAGTCTGGAGTTGCTTGTCGATTTTGAAGCTGATCATAACCATGGAGTTTCCGACGACGGTGAGGACGCTGAAGACGCTGGCGACGATGGCGATGGCGATCTTCTGGATGAGGCTGTAGGGGCTAAGCGGCAGGGTGGACTCAAAGAACGCCAGGTCGGTGAGGTTCGAAGAGTTGGACACGTTGAGCATGCTGTCAACTCGGGCTACCTGCGCCCGCGTCGTCGCCTCCGCCCGCCCACCGGTGCCGTGACACCACTATCACTCCTGGAACAAACAAACGGCTATGTTAAAATATATATTAGTACAACAGGATCTGCCTAGTTTAGGATCGGTACCGTGGGACCCCAAGGTGGGACCCAGCTTATTTGTTTAAATATGATTGACGGACATTAACACGACAGAAGAACAAAAAAATATGATTTGTACTTTGTGTCAACTAAAAGGCAAATTATCATGGAGTGAAAAACGTAAAAAAAATTCATCCGATATAAATAATTCGAGATAAACATGCATTTTGTATGGAAGGTCCATTTTTAGTCATCTTGCTTGCAACCTATGCTCCTTGGGTAAAGTTGTTGTATATGACGGTCTGTATACCATATTGTGATCATTTACGAATACCGTGGCCGAGTGGTCGAGATTTCGACGCTTAATGAGCGTTCATTACGGAGGTTCCGGGTTCGATTCCCGGTGGGACACTGTCAAGTAACAATCTCTTTCTGAGATTTTCCCCAGTTTGGTTAGGATTTTGCAGGCTGAATCACCTGATTGTCCGAAAAGAAAGATGATTCCGTGCTTCGGAAGGCACGTTAAGCCGTTGGACCTGGCTACTATCTAGTCGTTACACGAGCCATGTCAGTGGCCTTTGTCGGCTCTATGACACTGACACCATGGTTTGTGAGGTCGGTTGTCGAACTTACAGCCCACACGATGAAGGAGAAGAATACCATATTTAAATATACGCATCGCTTTAGATATAACCATGATAAAGCACAAATAAATATAATATTCTAGATAATTTCTCTCCCAAAAGAAACAAACTAAGTCCGTCATTAGCAACGCTGCTGTAGACAATATCATTATATCTGTATCCGGAACAGCAACACTTGATACCCTCATTAAGTGAGCGCCATTTCACACATTTATCTAATTGCGCAGCAGACAAGATTCACCATAATTAGGGTTCCGCATTCCAGAGTGGAATAATTGATTGAGCTACACATCAGCGGGTACCGACGACGGGATAATAATCACGCAATTTGTGTGGATGCTATATATCATTAATGACAAGATGTTTTTATTTAGTTATGTTTTACGCCGTGTGGTGGCGGCAGAGTAGAATACATTTGTCACCAACCCCTACTCTTCCCGTGGGTGTCGTAAGAGGCGACTTAGGGACTACACAACAGGGAACGGGCAGCAGCGCTCTCTGATACAGTAACCTTTTAATCTGCGATCTCCAACCCGCCTGCCAAGCGTGGAGATTATGGCAAAACCCTCCATTCAAGTGGGGGAGGCTCATAGTCCAGCAGTGGACTGTAACGGGCCGTTGATGTTGATGATGTTTGTATTTAGAAGGAGTGACAACATTAATTATAATACGCTATTTGTACAACGTACTCGTATTAACTAAGTAAAATCTCTCAAGAGGTTTTTAATTCTTGAAACTGAATCTTAAGTTCTAGAATTTCAAAATTTCAAAAAAAAAACTTTTGACTGTGTTTATGAAAATACAAAAACAAAATGTTTTACGTGTCAAAAATACGTGTCATTCTTCGGTTCATACAAATATAGTCCTAATGTAAAATCACATACATTTGTTCTCTGTTGTCGCGTAAAAAAACAAAACAATAAAATTTTCCATTTACAATATTAATATTAGGTACAGACTAGAGATGATTACTTAAATTCATGTTTCATTCAACTTTTTTTTACTACTATTTCCTTCTTACTTTTTACCTACACACAATAAAGAACGTCATCCTACACATCACCTTTACATAACTTAGTTCTTGTATATACCTATCTAACCTACATGCCTCGCAAACAACATATTTACTGTATGATGGATGGACGCGATGTTTTCATGCTGTCTTAACTTTGAGCCTGACTTTCACGGAAAAAAGATTTGTTCTACGTACCAACCACAGCTTACAATGTTGTAAGATATGATCATATCACCAGTAAGATAGTTAACAAAAAAAACAAAAAACAAAAAAAAGTATAGTAGTAGTAGTAACAGACAGCTTCCATATGACTATCAACCGGTATATGATCATATCCCTAGTGATATGCGATATAATATAATGTATAGGGAGGGACCTAGTTGAACAAGTATTGTACAAAATCGCTTTTCCTCGCATAAACTCGGTAGCTCCCTCGTTATTTGCTTACTGTAATGTTTATCTCAATTTATTACACCCAGAAAAAACATGAAAGTGAATGTGTTTAGTAAAATGAACTTGTTACGTGTCTTATATTTATTTGCCTTTAGTTTGCTTTTATTTATTTGCAAGTAAAGGAGACAATCTTTCCCGGTAGGTACATTGTTCGGAGAAAATTCAACCAAATACTTTAAAAAAATATACAGGAATAAAATCATATTTTATTTAAATCATCAACAGCCCATATACGTCCCCACCGAAGGGCTCGAGCCTACCCTGAATTAGGGCGATTTATTTAAGTACCTACACTAAAATGAGCGTCGGTGGTCTATTGGCTAGAGCCGCTGCCTCCCGTCCGGGAAACGCGGGTTCACCAATGTGCTTCTGAATTTTTGAATTCATATTATGTACTTTTATTCAACGTTCTTACGGTGAACGCTAACATCGTGAGGAAACTTGGGTGAAGTCGACCAACCCGCACATGGCTAGCATGGTCGACTAAACATGATTGCCCTAATTCAGGGTAATCTTGAGCCTCTCGGTGGGGACGATGAAGGGCGTAGCTATCAATTAAGTTGGTTCATAATTCACATGAAGTCAGGTACTTAATCGACGTGTTCTTATGTTACAAATTCGTTAGTAGGTGAGCGTCCTCCTTTATACATGCTGGCTGGCTGTTCGTCCGTTTCGTTCGACATAGTTTATAATATTTGAATATCGAATGGTTACTTTTTTGTTTATGGAGTCTGACCGCCGTCGTGCCACGGTCCAGACGTTTTCGTGTACCATGTTTCCTCATGATATAGAAAAGCATTAATTAAATAACTATTACTATAATGAACTAGTGTTCATATTCATAGCATAGGCTCTTAGAGCAACGCCCCCACGCCCTTTGTTGTACTATATTTTTTTCTTTTTTTAGAAGTATATAAGTATATATCATTGTATACATATTTATATAGTATATTATATAGTTGTATTATTTATTTTTGTAGCTATATTGACATATTATGTATGTAGGTATATATGTATGCCCTAAGTATAAGTAGTTTGTTTATGTAACTTTGATTATTAGTATTAAAGCTTATCCTATTCTGTTTTTCTTGTGTGCACCGTCCCACAGTTCCAATGAAGTTTTCTTGTACCCTAAGGTTGCCTGGAAGAAATTGCTACCTTAGCAATAAGGCCGCCTATCTGAACACCCTTTTATCTATCTTCTGTACTTTCAAGCTATATCCTTGTGTGCAATAAACTTAATTTACCTCAACGCTTATATACCCAGCCGATATCCATCCATTATCATTGTCGGGAACTCAACGCATTTCCAATAGAATTCCAACTGGCTTGTAATTTCAGCGCATTTTGAATTCCCTGTAAACACTCCACATTGAACACAGCACGTATAAACAGCGCCCACTCTAATGAAAAAACACTGCTGGAAACGATGGTACTGTCGACCGCGCGTCAAACGTAACAGTTTGTCTATGAGAGTAACTTTAAAGTTTAATCCCGTTAACAATAGGGACGATATTGCGGAATATAAAGTTAGCCGTGCTAGTGACTGTACTAGCAGACAGCAATATTCATACAATTTAAAAACTTTTTCACACTTTAAGTATATTTTCATCTCGCCTAAATTATCTATTACTTAGACCGCTAGCCGAGATTCATGGACGTGCTTTCCGAAACGCGGAAAATGAGACTCATCATCCTGGCTTAACTTCTTCAAATAACTTACTGTACATTAATTATACACCTTGATTCAATCAATCAGTCTATTGCAGTCCACTGCTGGACGTAGGCCTCTATGAACCTAAAGGTCCCCAAGAGCACGACAAAGCGCACGATCACCCGCTTTCCCCATCCAGCCACCACCAGCGACCTTCCTCAGGTCATCAGTCCACCTGGCAGGGGGGCATCCTACACTACGTTTCCCGAAACGTGGTCTCCATTCGAGAACCCATCTGCTCCAACGCTCATCGGTTCTGCGACAGACGTGGCCAGCCCACTGCCACTTCAGCTTGCTACACTTCTAGACGATATCAACTACCTTGGTCCTCTGCCGGATGATTTCGTTTCGGATTTTATACCGTAGCGAAACCTTGATTAATTCGATAAAGACATTTTTAAAAGAATGTTCTGTCCATATAGCTGAGCAACTTTTTCCAAGAAATATTAATAATAATATTCTTTACTTCAGACTAAATAATATGTCCATAGGCGAGTGAGTTAGTAACAAAATATTCTTATAATCTAAGATTTGATATAAATATAATATAAATCAAAACATTAAAATAAAAATAGAAAGCATCAATAATTAATCAAAACCATGCTCTAATTCAAAATTAAAAATAACAATGAATATTTAAATTAAGAATGAATAATGAAAATTAAACTTAACCATATCAAATCATCAATTGAATAAAAACATCCTAAAAATAATTTTATTATTTTGAGTACCGGGGTGTCTCAAATAGCCCCGTCCACTATGACTATTAAAATGAACAGATAAAAATAATGCACCCTCTCATTACAAATCTACCAAGGGCGTTCTCTTATCAAGGGGTAAAATTAAATATTCAAGCAACACTCTTGAGTTTCAAATAAATTAAATGTCACAGAGTATACCAATACCCAATACCCATTATACATACATACCTACTTGAGAAAAGTTAATGTTTTCGTATTTGGAACCCCTTCGCATCATCAGCGTCGCAATAACCGTAACTTCGTAAATGCCGTACGTAAGTATCAAATCTCAGATAAGGGCGGATCTCACCTGGCACATTTAAAAGTTTGGCTTCCGTATCCGCGCCACGGGAGACATAAAACTGAGAGGCCTATCAACGAGTTATAGGCACTTATATGTATACATCTTTAGATAAAACTGGGTCGGTACATCGTAATGGAGGTATGGAGAAGGCTTTTTTTTTCGTTACTTTTTCAGGTCATAATGTTGGATTCGATCGATTAAAATCTTTTTCACCTTTTAAATAAGAAAGATGACAGGAAATGACTATCAAATTTTTGGGCACTGGCCTCGATTCGGGATCATCAACATCAACATCAACCGCCCGTTACAGTCCACTGCTGGACTATGAGCCTCCCCCACTTAAGTGGAGGGTTTTGCCATAATCTCCACGCTTGGCAGGCGGGTTGGAGACCGCAGATTAAAAAGTTACCGTATCAGAGAGCGCTGCTGCCCGTTCCCTGTTCAATGTGTGGTCCCTAAGTCGCCTCTTACGACACCCATGGGAAAAGTAAGGGTTGGTGACAAATATATTCTACTCTGCCGTCACCACACGGCGACTTATTCGACGACGATTCGGGATGTCATGCATGACTAATTTTAAAATCCAGCTATCCTTTTCGTTTTTATGACCAATGAAAGAGAGGTGATGAACGAATGATATTCATTTGAACGAATGATAACCTAAAATAAGGGCATAGCTGTCAGTTTAAGAGATTTTTAAGTCGCATGTTTTTTTAAGTGCTCTCTAAAATTGTGCAATCGACACGGCCATAAGGTTCTAATTCGATGTTTGACAGCTCTAATATTAGGCTGGCCATCTCCTGTCCCTTTTCAATCTTTAAAAGGTAAAAAAGACGGACTAACTTAAATTAAGGATTAGAGCGTGACATCCCGTATCGAGACCATTACCGTGTTCTTATGACTGCTGCTGATTTGCCCAGCCATTATAATGTAAAGAGAGATATTTAAAGAGGAAATAAGATTAAACAACGAAAGCAATTAATGTTTTCTGTCCTGTCTTTGTTTTTAAACTTTAGTGTAGAGTTACTGAAAAAATTGATGGCAATAATAAGGAAAATCTAAACCTTAAATCTAGTCTATCGTTCCACTTTTGCTACATTTAAATCTTAGTTATTTACAGAATTCGTATGGTAGCTATCAGAAATTTTGATGATATCGTTCTTAGACGGGCGGATAGTCTAAAGTCTAAGTCAAAGACAAAATTATTTATTTCCAGAATTATCTAATAATTACGAATCGACATGAAACAGCCGATGTGGAGGGCGGAAGGAATCTGATATTGGACGACATTCCATTGCTCCTCGGCAATAATTAATGCTCAAATAGCTTCCCACTGAAGCGGCCACCAGTATTTCTGATGTCTACCCTCAGAAAAACAAAAGACGATCGCTTGTGACTACCTATAGACGAAACCGCAAAAGTAGCGTTTATGATTCGTTCCCAATGAGGAGACCGAGCCTACTCTGAAATAGGGTGATCAGGCCTTATGCCGGCACTACACATAGGCCAACGCGTTGGCAAGCGCGTTGGCCCAGCCACTGGCCCAATGTGTAGAACGGGCGTTGGCACTCACGCACAACCTTTGAATTTGTTCGCAGGAGTGTGCAGGTTTCCTTACGATGATTTCTTTCACCGTAAGATAGTCAAGTAAATTATTACATATGAATTTGAAATTAGAAAACACATTGGTTCGTTACCAAAGCAGGGCTAACAAAGCAGGGTTACATATCAAAAATTGTACCGGTATTTTCCAGTTTTATCCGATTATTAGTTTTCTAGTTTCAATTAACAACTTCAGTGACTGAGTGGTCAGGCGTACTACTTTCATTACAGAGGTTCCGTGTTAGAATCCCAAGCACAGTCAAACAGAAATCTTTTTGTGAAACTTTGCTCAATTTTGTTAGACTTAGCTGGCTGAATTATTTGACTCGGTTTCGAACCCAGAACCTTCGTAATAAAAACCAAACGCTCTTCCTCCGCTCGACTACAGCTGTTATACAAATGGCGGGCGAGACTGCGCAGTGGGCATTCTACATACAATTATTATGTATGCACTATGCAAGTCAATATTGGCAGGAATTTTATTGCGGCTATGGTTTTAAGCCCAAGTCACACAGAGCGGGAGCGGCGCGGTCCGGGGCCGGGACAAGCGGGACGGCGCTATGCCGCACCATAGCACCGTCCCCAGACCGCCCCCGGCACGGCTCTGTGTGACTTGGGCTTTAATCTATTTTTTACAAGCTTTTATTTAGCTTGTACTGTATGTGGGTATGTGTGTGTGGGTTTGTGGGTTTGTGGGTATGATCGAACTCCTCTAATACACAACACAACCTAGTCGTGTTTGGGCTCGTTGGATTTGTATTAACAAGATCTTTAGTCATACGTGATGTCCAGGGCCTCATGATGGAGCCGGAAGGTGGCCATAGGAACTCCTGTAATACACAACACAACCTAGTCGTGTTTGGGCTCGTTGGATTTGTCTTAACAAGATCTTTAGTCATACGTGATGTCCAGGGTCTCATGATGGAGCCGGAAGGTGGCTATAGAAACTCCTTAAATACACACCACAACCTAGTCGTGTTTGGGCTCGTTAGATTTGTCTTAACAAGATCTTTAGTCATACGTGATGTCCAGGGTCTCATGATGGAGCCGGAAGGTGGCTATAGGAACTCCTTAAATACACACCACAACCTAGTCGTATTTGGGCTCGTTAGATTTGTCTTAACAAGATCTTTAGTCATACGTGATGTCCAGGGTCTCATGATGGAGCCGGAAGGTGGCTATAGGAACTCCTTAAATACACACCACAACCTAGTCGAGTTTGGGCTCGTTAGATTTGTCTTAACAACATCTTTAGTCATACGTGATGTCCAGGGTCTCATGATGGAGCTGGAAGGTGGCTATAGGAACTCTTTAAATACACACCTCAACCCACAACCGCTCGTTGGATTTGTCTTAACAAGGATACTCCTTCAAGGATTTTTAATTATTACTTATTTAAAGTATTATTTTGTTTGTTTTGTATTCCATAAAATTGACGTGCACTTTTATACTTTATTTGGACATTGTAGGATTGAGCAGAGTGAGAAGAGTTAGTAAGGATTTTTAAAGTATTTTGTCATAGTCCATGTTTTTATCGACTAGGATAGATAAATCAAATCTTTAAACACTTCTTCATAAATTCAATCAGCTAACCAGCAGCCAATGGCTGACACGAATCAGGAATTTTTGAACGAAGAATTCAATTTTGAATGTGGAATTTGTGTCGCACGTGTCAAGCATATTATTGGTTGTAACGTACTATATTGAATTGTGAAATATGGATTTTATTGGCTCACATATAAAGTTGGATTTCGATCAATTAGATGATATGATTTTTCTCCAAATGTAAGGACTAAGAGCAGGGTTTTGACATTAATTAGAAAAAGGTTTCCAATCATAATACTAAGGTAGTTAATTTGATAAAATAAAGGGTCTCAATGATTACTAACTTAGTAATCATTAAGACTAATACTAACATTGTTGATTCTTGATGATATTTTGCATAGATATATTTTATGATCCAGAGAACGGTAAATACTAATTTATCATCAACAGCTCATATACGTCCCCACCGAGGGGCTCGAGCCTACCCTGAATTAGGGTGATTAGGCCTTAGTCGGCCACGCTGGACCAGTGAGGGTTGGTCGACTTCACACATAACCTTAGAATTTCTTCTCAGGAGTGTTCAGGTTTCCTCACGATGTTTTCCTTCACCGTAAGAACGTCGAATAAATGTACATATGTATTCGAATTTCGAAAACACATTGATACGTGGTGGGGATCGAAACCGCGTCTCCTGGATGGGAGGCAGCGGCCCTAGCCACTAGACCACCGACGCATACCCACGGTCAAACTAGCGCAAATAAACACATACGAAATACGAATGCGAAAGCGTTTTCCCCGCGTTTTCACGCACGTTTCAATAATACGAATATTTGCGCTGAGTGGGCTGCCGGCTTTGATCAGGGGACCAGACGCCCACGCTCTGCTGGCCACGGCCTAACACGTGCGACACACATTCACCACTTCAAATTAAATTCCTACCTATATTGAAGCCTAAGCAATAGGCCAGGCATGAATTGGACATACATCAACATCATCAACGGCCCGTTACAGTCCACATAAGTGGAGGGTTTTGCCATAATATTCACGCTTGGCAGGCGGGTTGGAGATCGCAGATTAAAAGGTAACTCTATCAGAGAGCACTGCTGCCCGTTCCCTGTTCAATGTGTAGTTCCTAAGTCGCCTCTTACGACACCCACAGGAAAAGTAGGGGTTGGTGACAAATGTATTCTACTTTGCCGTCACCACACGGCTCTTGGACATAGCTCGATGAACCGATAAACACTGGGGAAGAAAGGTTCTCGAATGGCGACCATGGGCTGTACGGAAGGTGTAGAGTTGGACGGCCTCCCACAAGATGGCCAGATGACTTGGTGAAAACATATAAAACAAAACACAAAAACAAAAACAAATCAACAACAACAACATATATTGACTTGGTGAAAGTTGCTGGGTGCCGGTGGATGCAAGTAGCGCAGGACCGTTCACGTTGGGAATGGGGGAATCGTATGGGGAGGCCTATGTTCAGTATTAGACCGCTTCCGGCTTAGTTGATGATGACGATGATGATGTATTGAAATGAATATTGCCTGAGGTTGTACTCAAATCTTTCAGACGAAGTGTACGCTGTACGGACAAGCCTGATTGCGGTTGAGTGAAGTTGGAACTATGCTACATCAGATAGTATTAGAGGCAGCCCTAAATTAAAAAAGTAAGAGCGTCGGAGGTGGTGTAGTTGTACCAATGTGTTTTTGAATTTCGAATTCGCGTTTTTTTGTGTGAAGTCGACAAACCCGCAATGGGCCAGCGTGGTTGGCTAAGGGTTGGGCCACACTTATCGACGGCGATCGACGGTTTGCCCATACAAAACGCGCACTTAGTATGGAAATCCTTTCACCCGCGTCAATGCGAAAGGATTGCCATACTTAATGCGCGTTTTTATAGGCAAACCGTCGATCGCTGTCGATAAGTGTGGCCCGACCCTAAGGCCTGATCGCACTAATTTAGGGTAGGCTCAAGCCGTTCGGCTCCGGTGGGGACGTATGTCGTCGTATATGAGCAGTTGAGTTGAGTACTAAATAACTCTATGAATCGTTCTGGATTTTATCTACTACATAATAATATCTAAGAATATGAATGCATGCACTTTTTATGTATTTTATATTGGGTCAAAATAAGGTGATAGTTACTAACAAGCAAGTCCACCAAGTCGTAAATCATGAAACTTTCTAAGAAACCCTGTAAATTGTCTGAAAGAATTTAATTTTGGAACGTGTTTTCAGGCAGTTGACAGCTTATGTGGGCGGAGACAAAAGACTGTTCATTCATTTTTCCAACCATAGGTACTATGTTAGCCTTTTATGTATTTTTTATTGGTTTTAGCTTGAAAAGACAAAAGAGCGTTTGACAAAGAACGCGGCCAAAAATTTACATGCAGTTTTCAGTGAAATTAACCTGTACTTGAATCGTTTTTAAATTTTAAAAAAGTACTGAACGTATTTACTATTAGAGTTCATCTACATTCTTTAAAATAAATTCATTAGAGAAACTAAACGCCTGTAGCAGTTTTGAAAATAAAGTCCAAAAGTCGCTGCAAGTTCCTTCCTCTCTATCAGTGCCAAGAAAATCTTAGTTCTTTACGCGAACGTTTTGTTTGTTTTACCCGACACGCCTGGGAAGCAACCGAGGAGAATCAGAAGGGGGATCGGGAAAATAAACAAAAGGGAAACACCTCTAGCACTCGATATTTTGAAAACAACTGGCTGGCTGGATCTGTGTCGTGTGCACTTTATTCTCTGACTTTAAAAATAGAAGAACAAAATACTGGCAGGATTTAATAGAAAGAAGAAGAAAAATAAAAATGGATTAAACTGGACAACTTACCTGAGAAACGTCGCGGATAAGTTTCAGGAAAGTTGCTTCCGATGGTATGGCTATAAGCCGCAGACCGAAGGAAAACGACTACGACGGAAAAAGATGCCTCGACCTCACTGTCCAGGGCCCTAGCCTAGATCACGTGGTAGGCCTAAAAATGCTGGCTGGACTTCGTGACAGCGGATATGGAGGAGAACAATCTCAATCTCACACCTAAAGGTCTAGCCACACAGCTCAGTGCCGTGTCAGGTCAGGGACGGGGCCGGAACGTGGCAAATGTCATAGAAAATCGTCATCGTCACGAGTCTAAAAAAATATCGGTACATACATTTTCTATGACATTTGCCACGTTCCGGCCCCGTCCCTGAGCACTGAGCTGTGTGGATAGACCTTTAGGATGCCGAAGACCGGGCAAAGTGGAGAAGATTGAGTAGGAACGCGGACCCCAGCATTAGGTCGGGAAAACGCTAGAACGAAGAAGTCCGTTTTAAAAACACGGTATAAAGCGCAAAGATTTAATTAAACAAATTATTCCACGACTCTTCATACCAAAAACATATTCGATCACGTTCTATAGTAATTTTGGCAATACAAGTGTCTCTATTAATTTAACTTAGTGCCTAGTGTGCCGAGACAACCACAGAGATTCCAACTGTAACATTCCAGCACATTCCAGTTGAAACAGCAAATACCATTTGATGTTCAAAATAGATTGTGGATTGAAACTAGGCATTTCCAAATAGACTGCCTTTGGCGGGTTATTAACCTCTGATTGATACGGTCAGTTATAGACCTGAAGTGACAACTCACAAACTAAAAAAAAACTGTATTATTCCATGTTTGTGTTGGGTATATGATATTCTTTTATCGCATTTTTCAAGTTGACAGGGATGTAAATATAATCCTGTAATGTTTATTTAAGGGCTATGGGATGAATTTGTTCCAGTTGTACCATCAATGATACTGGCCATTATGATGTGACCTGTTCTGGCGGCATCCTTTTCTTCGAGTCTCAAGTTCACAACTTTTCTAGCTAACTTCTTGTCTTTATTACTAATCTGGCCACAAAAGTTATGACGTCACAAGTAATCCTCTAAAAGGCAGATGATTGGAATAATACACCGAGATGCGAACATTTGGGCTTTACCACACAGAACACCGAATCCGCCAACTCCGCCATTAACAGAGAGTGTTGCCAATATCAAAAATATTATTCTACAATTTCTGAAATGAAAACATTATTACATTATTCTGTACTAAACACAAGATCTACTGATGCTTAATCTTTGTAATCTGTGTGCTATACATAGAGTGTTATAGACGAGCAGTAAAATTTACACACTGAAGCAACCGGGAGATAAACTGCGCAATTTGCAAGCTTGGTCAATAGACGAGCGATGCAAATCCGCTTATGCAACATGTAGCTGCAACTGGTTCGGGAAAAAATAAGATTTTGCAACTATGCGAATAAATAATTGAATATTGCTTTATTTGAATTTCTGAGCAATGATAACTAGCTTTGATTATTATACTGTAGTATGAAAATCCGATTATTTAAAAACAATTATGGCCTTAAGAAAAAATATATTATTAATTTTATTATATTACAGGAAAAGGATGAAGGCGGTGTTCAGTTTTAAACTAAATAACTTTCTTGTTTTTTAATCAAGCAAGAACTCGTATATTATATATGCTATGGTAGTTGTAAAGTCGTAGAACTGACAAATACGTGAATACAATACCATATCAGTCCGATAGAATATCAAAAGAACATAAAATAACGTTTAGGTCGTCGCGTCGGGAAAATGCTTTGACCATTTCGCTACGTCTCTCTGTCTGTCAACATTTCTGATGTCACCGATGTAAACATTTTGGTAAGAAACAAAACTAGACTAGACTAGACTAGATATACGATTAGATAGAATGACTTACTTCCTCTAATTTTTCCTCTGTGCACTGACAAGATCGCTTCATTCTCTTGCAAGCCAAGATACTCAGTGTAATCAAATCTTTTGATAAAAAGCCAGTTGACGACAAGGGGAGCGTGAAATAAAATCTCTCCGTGCTTAAGATTGGTCCGTACAGTCTGTACACGACCAGACTTGGTTGATCTTTGACGTGTTGTGTTGTGTGGCATGGAGGAGGAGAGTTCATTTATCTCTAAAACTTGAAACGTTGAAATAATAGCCTCCTAAGCTGAACAGAGGTTCTAGATACAAATCCCGGTCGTAGTCAAACAAAAATTATAAACACATTTTTCAAACAGGTTTTTGCGGTTGTTAATATTAATATCATCATCATCATCATCATCATCAATATTAATAACACACATGAAAAACAAAAACACAAAAAAAAAATGTTTGTTTGGTTTCAAATCGTGGTTATAACCCAGTAGATATGTGTGTTATTAATCAAAAACTACTTTGGAATAATACAACTTTGCAGGCCAAATCACATGATTCTCCTACAATCAAAATATTGCCTGTAATACGACTATGGAACGATCCAGCCTATTTCTAGGGAAAAGATCAAAATAGTCGTTACTAATCATGTCAGAGGCCTTCGACGGCTCTATAACTCTTAAACCAGGGTTTGTGATGTGAGGTTAGTTGCTGACCATACAAAATCATACAACCTACACGATAAGGAGAATAATTTTGAAAACCAGTTCTACCGATATAGTCCTGAGGATGAAAGAGGCAAACCTTTGAAAAATGCATACGATGTCATAAAGGTTATGATCTTTTTACAAATCATTTAGGCGTATTGCATGAAAAAATTCATTGAAAAACAGAGTTTTCCCTTTAGAGCAACCAGAGCCAAAAAAAAGGCTTTTATAACGTAGGTCCACTGCGGAACGTAGGCCTCCCCAAAGGCACGCCAAAGCGCACGATCACCCGCTTTGCTCATCCAGCCACCATCAGCGATCTTCCTCGGGTCATCAGTCCACCTGGCAGGGGGGCGACTACGTTTCCCGAGACGTGTTCGAGATTCTCGAAGCTCGAATACTATACTAAAAGTCGGGTAATTGTTATTTCACCCTGCTTCTAAACAAACAAATAAAACGTATATAGTCCTGAGGATGAAGGATTATTGTTTATCAAACATCTGACAATTTCAAAGGACACCGCCGTGAGATCTCTACATAATAGAACTTGAATCTAGCAACGCTTTTGTACCGCTTCTCTCTCTATTGGACAAAGGAAATCGTATTAGGACCGTTTTCAGATATTACAAATTAAATGCCAACAGTACTGTTCGTTATCAAAACACGAAAGGGTTAAAAAATATTTTGTTTTTTACAATGCTAAAATATCTAGTGGAAATTATCTACTACAGAGATCCTCTGTGGATCATGTACGTTTCATCTTTTGCAAACCAGACCTGCAACATATCTCATCAATACCGAATCTAACAAACTGGGAATATGATTTAATGCGAATGTGTTCAATTGCGAATTGGATCAACCGCAAATCTGTCCTAATGCTAATCTGATTACTGTAGCACTTAGGTTGTCTAGACAAAAATTTTAGTGTATAAAATAAATTGCACTCAACTCAAATAAAAGTAAACGTCGTCCTAATATGCTAATAGTTAATAACTCCAGATAACTCTATTTTTTTCTTTTTTTTGCTCTTTTCAACCAATCGTTGCGCGTCGCTAGCCAGTTTCATCGATCGCCAAGACTAAGTTACCGTCCTTTTCATAAGTAATTTTATCACGAAAGGCGTCTAGAGAGCTAGTTTTAAATGAATTAAAACTCGGCTATCACCACCCTGTCTTCAGGAATGAATTAGATATTTCCCGCATACTTGGTGCGCGATTTAATTGCAACTCGGCCGAAGTTTCTCTTGGTGCCCGGCGAGTTAAGAATAGTTCGCTAATGGCAGACACCTATTAGGATTAATCCCGTGATGTGACGGAAATATTCCTATAAAAAATATTGGTAGATATATAAAATCTTATAGGAGATAGTAGACTGAATGGAAGACAAATATCTATATAAATACACTCGAAAGCAATAAATCCGGGGCATATGAAGACAGGTAGTTACCTGAAAATCTCGAAAACTATGAATGCTATCTTAGTAAAATAAATTGTGTTTAATAGACAATGTTCTTTACCTGACCCGGATTCTTTGAACAGTGACCCCTGTGATGGTGGACCACCGTGGGACCACCTGTCAGATGACCAAGGAGAACCAAGAGAAGTTTAATTTTGTTTTTTTTTTACTCGTTTTTCACATATTGTCCTCGCAAATGCCACACCCCAAGTGGGTCATAGAAATAATCGTAAAAAATATTATTTTCGTTTTTGTTAGGTGCCATCAAAAAAATCTTACGTCATTATCAAAAAGTAATATCAGCAAAAAAGTTTATGGTTTACGGGAACAACTTTACTATACAATTTGATGCTTTCATAGTTCAAAATAATGAAACTTTTTTTATCAGGGGAATATTACAGGGAACAGCACATCACTAGCAAGCTCACTTGAACAAATTTTCTCGGGTAGGTAGTTATTCAAGTTGTAAGAATAAATCAGATCTTACAATGGTGTCGATTTGGCATACGCCCAACTAAATTAAACTGAAATTAGTCCTGTCACTTTCTATCATTTTTGTATGAAAAGGGACCAAAGATCATCGGTTTTGTTTTTTTCTATGACTTCACGACTAACTGTCAAACTTAGTTTTGTTTTAATGCCTATCTAACACCATGACGACTAAAAAGCCACTAAAATTAACAGTTGTGTCGTGAAGTCAAAGACAAAAACAAAACCGATGATCTTCAGTACATTTTCAATTAAAAATGATAGAAAGTGACAGGACTAATTTTAAGTTTAGTTTAGTTGGGCGTATGCCGAATCGACACCAATGTCTTACTATCTCTGTCTTGTTCGGTGATCAGGAATTACCAAAGCCATCAGAATGGAAACTTCTACTTAAATGCAAAGTATTAACTGATTTAACAAACTAACTTTACCAGTTTTTAGCAAATCATTGAAATTATAGTTTATTTTCCCATACACAAGGAATAATCACCTAAAAATTAAAAACATGTCCGCCTTGTCCAACAAATTATGGCCAGTGTCACTCGGGCTGATGTAAGGATTCTAACGATACCCCATACATCAAAGACTGTTCAGGCATTAAAAAGTTATGGTGGATTAAAAAAACTCACATACATACATACATGAACCCTGAACTCATTTTTCCCTCTTTTTTAGGCAGGCAATCATGCTAACTCCACACGAATCGATGCTCCGTGCGTAACTGGCTAGATTTTTCCCTTTGTATGGTCATATTCCGCCGTGTGGTACCGGCAGAGTAGAATACATTTGTCACCAACCCCTACTTTTCCCGTGGGTGTCGTAAGAGGCGACTTAGGGACTGACTACACATTGAACAGGGAACGGGCAGCAGTGCTCTCTGATACAGTAACCTTTTAACCCGCGATCTCCAACCCGCCTGCCAAGCGTGGAGATTATGGCTAAACTCTCCACTTAAGTAGAGGAGGCTCATAGTCCAGCAGTGGACTGTAACGGGCCGTTGATTTGATTTGATTTGATAGTCATATTTGAATTTACACCTTTGAATTTCTTCTAAGATGTAGCATGCAGATTCCCCAAGATATTTTCTTTCATCGTTAGAATGTCGTATACACGTTATCGGGAGCATCCGCACATGGTCGACATTGGAAATTCCACAAGCGCTTTGGATCATCACACTATCACATCACATCACATCACATATGGGAAAATACATGTCTAATCACAAAAGCTCCGATACGCTCGAAAATGTGATCATTACTGCCAAAAAACAATACGCGAAGTGACTAATTTTTGGACGAAACATTGCCCCATACAAAACAGCGGCCAGGAATGTGCCCTCAAAGGCATTATAAAGTCAATGCCTCAAACGGCCTAGGCCGGCAAAGTAACTTTCGTCTAGAAATTTCAATGTTTTCGAGTCTTTTTACAGCATACTCTTATGTTCTAAATTCTTGATTTCTTTTTAATGCTGGCAGGCAAGAATTTTACTACTAGTAAGTACGCGATTAGTTTATTGTTTTTGACCGCCTTAGTTTCTGCGCGTTAGTGCGACATCTACCACACTTTATCATTGTTTGATGGCATCTATTCCCTACTCACTTTCCTAGAGAATATCCTTCAACTACGGAAATTGGATATCAAATCAACAATGCAAATAATTGAAATGTCATATACAAATGCTGTTCGGCCATCCTATTAACGCTGTTTGCTTTGGTTATCGATAGCCATGTTTGGACATGTCGTTCGGGTTTGATGAGGACTTGATGGTATAATGATACGTATGGACCAATCTATGGTACAGCTACGGTCATACGAATATAATTTGTGGACATATACAATACATGTGACGGATTTTTGTGTTTCCATGGAGATAACCAAATTAATAGTAAATGAAAAACGTATTATTGAATAACGTATTTGACTGTTCCCAAATGTACCATATTTTATAAATTAATTTTAAAATATAGATTAGTAGCAGACGATTCGCGAAGAAAAAAACAGAATCGGTTGAAAAATGATGTTACTTACAGTGATTTTTTAAAGTTTCAATATGTCTGTCTCTTTCAAAAACTATTTTTGTATGAAGATTATTATGGCGTTACTAGCAAGTGACGTCACATGCTAGTAAGTGCCTCTCTGTCAAATCTTGAATTTCAACCTTTATAACTCGGTCAATTTTAAAGATAGAGCAATAATTATTTTTGTGTTCGATAGCAGAAACTAACAAGTTGTCAAGTACCCTATTCAATATCATCCGGGTTCCAAATAGGGGACACTGTCAAACAAAAATCACTTTTGAGACTTTCTTCAGTTTGGTTAAAATTAAAACGTTGCAGGCTGAATCACCTGATTGTCCGAAAAGAAAGATGATTCTGTGCTTCGAAAGACACGTTAAGTCGTTATTCCAAGCTACTATTTACAGAAGCAGTCATTCATAACATGAGCCATGTCAGTGTTCTTTAGCGGCTTAATAATTCGCCAGAAGACGCCAGGGTCGTGAGGTCGGTTGTCGACCTTACAACCACACGATGAAGAAGAAGGGGCTATATACAAGTCAATTAAACTTGTCATTACATATTCAGCTTGGTGCACACGTGCGACTGAATATTCAGCTGAAATCCAGTATTTACTGCGGCGCACAGTCTGCGGTTACCATGTAGCCGGGCAGTTTTCGGGAAATATCACGACTGTTTTTGCAAGATGTAAAAAACTGAAAAGCGTAGGTAGTCGGGGTAAAATCACACTAATAAATAAACATGATATTATAAATGTAAAAATATATAGCGAGCGTCGTCGGTGGTCTAGTGGCTAGGGCCGCTGCCTCCCGTCTGGGAGACGCGGGTTCGATCCCCACCACGCACCAATGTGTTTTCGAATTTCGAATTGATTTGTACGTTTATTCAACTATTTTACGGTGAAGGAAAACATCGTGATGAAACCTGCACACTCCTGCGAAGAAATTCAAGGTTGTAGGTGAAGTCGACCAACCCGCACTGGGCCAGCGTGGTCGACTAAGGCCTAATCGCCCTTATTCAGAGTAGGCTCGAGCCCCTCGGTGGGGACTGATGATGAAAAATATATTTGGATGCTTGGATATTCAGATGTTAGGTACAAACTCCCTACAAACTAATTAGATTTTTCAAATGTGATTCCGCGACGACCCGACACCTTTTATGAACTTTGGACTTTGCACAAGAGTGGGACAATCACACTATCACATCACACTAATACAAATACAAATAATTCATTTAAATTTTACAGTAAATTTGTCATTAAAACTTATGCACTATGATTTAATTTTGGTGAGTTGACATATTTAATTGATCTGCTAGTGTCTTAAAAGGTTACCCTGAGCTAAGACACCAGCAACCTTCCTTGAAGAAACTCACACAATTAGACTCAGAAGCAATAATAAGGCGTACATTGACACGTCAAGTATTACTGTAAACAATACAAAAATGTAAAAAGAAAACAGCAAAAAACAAATAATCAACAATAGCAAACAGACGAAAATTGTGTGTAAGTGTGTGTGTGTGTGTGTGTGTGTGTGTGTGTGTGTGTGTAATATTATAAATGTGAAAATATATTTGGACGTTTGGATGCTTAGATGTGTTTACCAAAAACTAAATGAGAAACGCAACCTGTAGAGTGGAACAGACAGACAGACAGACAGACATACAAAAGCAATTTTGGCCAAGCTGAAACGGAAACGCTTCGCTCGCTCGGTCAATAAAGTGGGTTTACATACAAGAAGACGCCGTGTGGTGACGGCAGGGTAGAATACATTTGTCACCAACCCCTACCCTTCCCGTGGGTGTCGTAAGAGGCGAATTAGGGACCACACATTGAACAGGGAACGGGCAGCAGCGCTCTCTGATACAGTAACCTTTTAATCTGCGATCTCCAACCCGCCTGCCAAGCGTGGAGATTATGGCAAAACCCTCCACTTGAGTGGAGGAGGCTCATAGTCCAGCAGTGGACTGTAACGGGCCGTTGATGTTGATGCACGATGTTGATGACAAGAAAGGTGATGGTAATTTTGTGATTTTTGCTCCACCTGCGCGATGATGGTACAAATTCGTTTGAGTGCGAGTCTGACTGACTCACTCACCCTGGCTGTTTTTCACATTTTACAAGATCTCTCTTGTTTAAATAAATGTTTTATTATTATTATTATTATTTTATCTGAACTTCGGCTAGTTTACTTCAGTTCGTTAAATATTGCAAGTGCAACATATATTGAACCTTACTTCCGTAAGTACATTCACACTAGACCACGATATTCACAAACACACACACAGAGAGAGGCACAGGTATTCCCTTGAACAATATTCCGTAGTTGCCGTGTTAATTGAGAAACTATGTACATAAATTACATTAATTCGCTGCTACGTACAGGAACTACTAATTTATTTATGTATTAGATATTCCATATATTCCAGTATATAATATAGGTATCAATAAACAACTGAACGTCTGCACTTTGGAGACTGCACTTTAAACGAATTTATATGCACTTTATATGCAATACTTTTGATGCGTCCACATTCACCAAACTCTTCATGCATCATAAAATATACGACGCGCAACGTGTTATTTAAAAACGTAGAACTCAAACTAAAAAAAAACTTTTTCATACAAATTTTTCACCTGACAACAAAATCGTTTGTTTTTGACGTTGATCTACCTGCGCGAAGCCGGGGCGGGCCGCTAGTTTCTTAAGGCCGGGTTATGGCAAAAATTAGCAACTCAACGCGCTTTAGTTGAAAGTTCAACCGACGCACTACTGAAATAAAGTTCATATTAGCGTGCGATGCTTCACGGTAGTTACGTCCGACACTGCGCAGGAATCGTGCGAAAACCTCGTTTTTCTTGAACTCTTTTGCTTATTAACAGAAAACGGCAGAGTTTATGAAAAATGTAATCAATTTAAAATCTAAATCAATAATAGGTAAATTATATTAACGAAAAAAAACTATGGTTATTGCTTGAAGTTACGAGATCAAGGACGTCAAAATTTATTTTTGCTGCTTTTTTTTCAAATCTTGTGCTTGTTATTTCTAAATTAATATAATGTATTTTAAAATTCTACTCGATTTAAAATTTAATTAAGGATATATTTTGTAAGCACATTTTTTTTTACATTTATAGCATCAGTGGAAGTGCTAGTATTTGATCGTCAAAGTAGCAACTATGGGCGGTATTTCCACATAACCCCGCCTTAAGTACCTAAACGTATATTCTATTCTATTCTATTCTAAACGTTGATACTCGTACACATCGGATGCGCGCAACGTGTCGCGTGACGTAGCGTGGCACCCAAAAAATGCGTTGCATGGCAGCCGTTGTCACATTCATTTAGTTTTTGTGCAATCATGACTCCTGGTAATAAAGCTATAACTATTTGTATTTATAGACCATCAAATAACAAGAAACAAAGCTTTGACATATTTTTCCAAAAATTTGAGTTGTTATTGTATAATATTAACCGCAAATTTCCAAAGAAAAGAATTATAATAGCAGGAGATTTTAACATCAATATGCTTGTACAAACTCCAGAGTCATCCAAATTAAGAGATATTCTAAAAAATTATAACTTGAATTTACATATAACCGTCCCTACAAGGAAAAAATCATGTATAGATTTAATTATAAGCAACATAAAAAATGTTAATGGTATTGTACTCCCGCTCTACCTCTCAGACCATGATACAGCCCAATTTTTACGCCTAGATCTTAAAACATCTCTAAGCATGCCGGAGATGTATTTTATGTTTAAGAGACAGTACACAAAGGAAAACATTTTGTTGTTCCAAAATTATTTAAAATGTTTATCTTTTCAAAATGTTTATGAGCAAACTGATTTAAATGCGGCGTTTAACGAGTTTCATGACTTGTTTTGCTTACTCTACAAATTATGTTTTCCAAAACTAAAAGTAAAAATTAAAACCACATGTAAATTAAATTGGATTACGAAAGGATTGAAAAGATGTTGCATTGTCAAGAGAAAACTGCGCTTTCTTTATTATTCTCATAGAAGTACTAAAAATATAAATAACTATTTGGAATATAATAAACTCCTAAAAAAGTGCATTAATTTAGCTAAGCGGCAAATAAACAGTAAATACATATCAAACCATAAGAACAAAGGTAGAGCTGTCTGGAAAATAATAGACCATGAAATTAATGATAATTATGTCTCCAGAAATGTAGACCAATTAATTTATAATAATGAAACTATTAATAACCCTAAACTAATGACCAATATATTTAATGACAACTTTATAAAATCGACAAATATTGACAATAATAACTGTAAAAATACTAATACTAATTTTTTTAATAATTCAATTTTTCTAACCCCAATTACTAAAAATGACATTGAAAAATGTATTATGGATCTCAACAATACGAATTCAGAAGGTCTTGATGAAGTTTGCACGAAAATAATCAAAGCTTGTCGAAAAGAAATAAGTGAAGTATTAGCCTACTTAGTAAATCTCTCTTTCCAAACTGGTAAATTCCCTGACAGATTAAAAATAAGTGTAGTTAAACCTTTATTCAAAAAAGGAGATAAGAAGCTTATAGAAAATTATAGGCCCATAACACTTATCCCAGTCTTTTCCAAAGTCTTCGAAAAAATTATGCATAATAAATTAACATCATTCTTTACAAAATACAATGTTATAACAAAAGATCAATATGGGTTTCAAAAAGAAAAATCCACGACTCTAGCAACTTTTAATCTGGTTAATGAGATACTTCACAAATTGAATGAAAACAACTTTGTAACAGCTCTCTTTTTCGATATGTCAAAAGCGTTTGACTTCGTATCTCATCAGCTTTTGATGACAAAATTAGAAAGATATGGAATAAGAGGTCCCGCATATGACTGGATTCAATCTTACCTTGAAAACAGATCACAAACAGTAGAAATTACTGCACTTGACTCAAAAAGGACAGTTGAAACATATCAATCAGAATACAAAATAAATAAATACGGTGTGCCTCAAGGAAGTGTGCTTGGGCCCCTCCTTTTTTTGCTATACATAAACGATATTACTGACATTACCAATTACAGATCTATATTATTTGCGGATGATATTACAATAATTATATCAACATCAAAGTTGCTTTCACTGACTTTACATGAATCTATAATAAATGATGTGTTGTTATCTACAATTAATTGGCTGAATTATAATAATTTAACTTTAAATATAAATAAAACTAATTACATTAATTTTAATAATATAACTAACCTAAATATAATATATCAAAATTTTAATATAAAGAATACTGACTGTACAACATTTTTAGGCATTAATATTGACAATAAATTACATTGGAAAAATCAAATAAATCATGTTTGCAACAAATTAAATAGATTTGCATATGCTTTATCTAAATTAACAAGAGTAGCTAGTAGAGAAACAGCAGTAACGGCATATTATGCATACGTAGAATCGATGCTACGATATGGCATTCTAATATGGGGTAACAGTACAGACACATCTAAAGTATTTGTTGCTCAAAAAAAATGTATCCGAGCCATTGTGGGTGTGGCCTCTGACGTGTCTTGTAGACCTTTATTTAAATCATTAAATGTCTTACCACAACCTTGCATTTATATTATTGAATTATTAGGATTTGTAAAGCTAAATATTAATCTTTTTACAAAAAAAAGGGACCAGACTACAAGAAATCTTAGGGATTCTAATGCACTAGTTTATGACATAATTCCAAAAAGTACAAGATTCCGCAAAAATTGCTACGTTATGTGCATAAAAATATGGAACAAATTACCATGTCGTCTTCAATCTATAAGTCCAATACGTAGATTTAAAAAAGTTGTAAGATCTTGGCTAATGCAGCACACTTTTTACTCCATAAAAGAATTTATTGACCATAAAATTGAATTATGCCAGAATTGTACTAGTTTGTAAGTAAATGGACATTTGCATGCTTTAAACTTAGGCTAGATATGTGCTTTATTTTTAATCATACTAACATCTTTGTATCTACCATATCTATCGCAAATAAAATATCTTTATCTTTATCTTTATCTTTATCTTTTGCGGCCACATCACTTAGTACGCAATATACTAGTGCTACACGTTAATCAAAAAAACGTTTCCAAATTGACAAATTAAGGTTTATAATACAGTAAGATGGAATTGTTTAAATGACTAGCTAAAACAGGAGGGTGTAGGATTTAAGTTATGGGAATTAGATATAATTTTAAAGTCACAGTTCAACGTCATGCGGTAATAATAACTAAGGTATAATAAGTACCAAGAAAAGAACTTTTTTATCTTATTATTTGGTTAAATGGGCTTCTTGTTTTAAGAGGTTTGTACACCAGTCACTTCACTGGCAGTCTGTACTTTATTACAATACATTTATTCTTATCAATTACAATCATTCATTACTTTGAAATTTTATTCTAACTTTGTTCAATCAGTCAATCAGCGTATTGCAGTCCACTGCTGGACGTAGGCCTCCCCAAGGGTACGCCAAAGCGCACGATCACCCGCTTTCCTCATCCAGCCACCACCAGCGACCTTCTTCAGGTCATCAGTCCACCTGGCAGGGGGGCGTCCCACACTACGTTTCCCGAGACGCGGCCTCCATTCGAGAACCCGTCTGCTCCAACGCTCATCGGTTCTGCGACAGACGTGACTCAGCCCACTGCGACTTCAGCTTGCTACATTTCTGGACAATATCCACCACCTTGGTCCTCTGCCGGATGATTTATTTTCGGATTTTATCCCGTAACGAAATACCAAGCATATATAGATCTTACCATAGCTCGCTGAGTGACATGTAGTCTAACTTTGTTAGTTTTTACAAATTCAATTTATAATTTTATTCTAACTTTGTTTTAAATTTGAATTTTAGGACCATATTGTAAATAATTTGCCGTGCGGTTACAGCAGAGTAGAATTCATTTCTCACCAACCCCTACTCTTCCCGTGGGTGTCGTAAGAGGCGACTTAGGGACTACACATTGAACAGGGAACGGGCAGCAGCGCTCTCTGATACAGTAACCTTTTAATCTGCGATCTCCAACCCGCCCGAAATGGATTTTCAAAATACATCATGATTAAATATACAAATAACGAACATGTATACAAAATCAGTATTTAAATCTTGTGCTTGCAGAGTGCCAACCACATGGCAATGGCATGTAGTATGTAGGGCCCTTTAGGATGACCAAGTTTTTTAGCCGGCGGGTTAGATTAACCAATCAAGTTTTATATTAGTTTTAACATAAGATGTGTTCATATGGACATCGGGTTTAACTTATTCATTTCTTATTTTAATTTTTGTGCTGTCTTTTATACAATTTGTTTTGATAATATCCTGTTCAATTTCCTTTTTTACACAGCTACACGACTACGAGAGCAAAAACGTGGAGAGACAAAGCTGAAAGGTGAAAAAACACATAAGCTACATAATCTTATTTTTATTAGAGTGCGAGCAAAACTAGTTAGTAATGTAATTTCTACAATAAAAAAAATATAGATATATTTCTCGACATGAGAAGCATTAAGTCGGATCTACATCCGACCTAAATCAATTTTTAGCAGTCTCGCAAATGAAAAAGTAATATGTTCCCAAAGAGTTCATTTTCGAATTCCATAATTGTTTTTTCATTATTTTATTGTAAGTGGCCAGATCCAGAGACTTTCAGTATGCCTACCATGACAAAAAGTGATTTTGGTCGGATATGTAGATCCGACCTAATGCTTCTCATGTCGAGATTTAATAAAGACACGTGTAACGGACATATTTTTCTAACAAAGATAAGATAAACCTTATTTTTTACTTCTGACTTTATTATTTTTCATATTTATAAAACTATTTAGTAGGCGCCAATTTGGACGCATCTTTATGTTTTTAGATTTTCGGGCCGGCTTGTTCTTTGCAAAGTTCTTTGAGACACAGTGGCCGCATTTTTACTCTGCGCAGACGCGTGTTGAGTTGTAATATCTTAGTAATTTTTATCCTAAAACTGATTCTGTATTTTTTTTGTGTTTTGCACTAAAATAATACAAATCCAGGGTATGCCATTATTTTTTATTTCTATTATTTTTAATTGCGTTAATCAGTTTGAAACGAAATAATTTATTTAATAGTGGTGTTTACCTTGCTGGTAATCTTATCTGATACAGACTGAAATACTATCTTTTCTAGATAATTAAGTGCGTGACACGCAATTTTGATAATAAATATCACGGTAATGATACTTTCGTTTAAATACAGGACGAAATATTACCAGAAGAGTTTTATAATTTTAAGTTTCTGTCATATCAAACTAAAATAACGTACAAAATTTCAAACAAATATTAAGTAATATTGTTGAGTGATCCTAATATCAAAACAACATAACTATAAAATAAAATACCACCCTAATACTTAATGTTTTCAAAAACTAAAGTTTTTATAATATAAATCAATCAACCTGTATATAAAAATATAATATACCAGTTTTAAAATAACATTTACAACAGACAGACGTACGTACCTGATATTTAACAAAATATCTAGAAGTAATTTAAAATAATGGTGCAAGTGCGAGTGAGTGAAGGAATATTGGAAGGCAATGAGTCGGCCAACGACTATGGCGGGAAGATCTACAGTTTTATGGGAATCCCATATGCGCAGCCGCCACTTGGGGATCTTCGGTTCAAGGTGATATTACAAACATTATCAATATTACAATACTTATATTATACAATTCATGCGAAAGTTACTATCGAAAAAAGTACTGAACCGAATTCTTTAATAAAATAACTGAAATAATTACTTTAATAAAAAAAGTAAGATGTTTTTAATTAATAATTATTATTATGATTGCAATTAAAATATTTTATTAGCTTGGCAGACGGGTTCTCGAATGGAGACCGTGTCTCGGGAAATGTAGTGTGGGACGCCCCCCTTCCAGGTGGACTGATAACCTAAGGAAAGTCGCTGGTGGTGGCTGGATGAGGAAAGCGGGTGATCGTGCGGTTTGGCGTGCCCTTGGGGAGGCCTACGTCCAGCAGTGGACTGCATTAGGCTGATTGATTGATTAGCTTAATAAAAAAAAACTGTTATTTTCGCTACGGAACCTTATATTGGCATGAGCCGACATTGTTAGATTCATTAGATCGTAAAAGCTTTGGTGCGTGAACTTGAATATCTGCGTTGGTCGAGTCTTTTTGCCTTTCAGATAAAAAAGGAAGGAAACGTTCAAATTTTAGAGCTATCAAACATTGTCGATTACTCTATTTTTTTGCCGGATTTAATGACATCAGACTCCCCCCCCCCGCCTCATTTTAGATTATGATTTATGATTAATCGTTCGTTCTTCACCTCACCTTATTTATTTATTTTATTATTTATTGTACACAGAAACATTACATTAAATACAAACAAAAAGTAAAACGACACAACAGGTACTGCTTATTTCCAAAGAAATGTCTTACAGCAGACCTAGGGAGCGAGAATGAGTACAGAGAAGCCGATTAAATTAGAGTGCACAATAAGTGTTTATATGAAAATACTTAGATTATAATATTCTTAATAAAAATATATATACCTAGTCAGGTCATAAATTCTGTCACATGTTTAATATAAAATAATTGAAACAAGTTTATTCATTATGTAACCATTTATATACCAAAATGAACTTAACAAAACATAGATTCTTATGACACTAAAGTTTATTCAAAATGACCTCCGTGATTTTGAATACAGGCCTTCAATCTGCGCGGCCAGTCGTCTATCGCAGCACGAACGAGGTCCATGTCAATATCGGCGGCTGCCTTAATCAAGGATGTCTTGAGTGACTCCAAATTGGGATGAGGCTTTGAGCACGCCTTTTCCTCCAAGTGTTGCCATATCTTGTAATCTAGCGGATTCAAATCTGGACTGGAGGAGGGCCAGTCTTCGTGCCGGATGAAGTCGATTTCACGCGCCGCCAGCCAGTCTTGTGTGCTCTTCGCTCTATGAGCTGGCACCGAATCTTGTTGGAATACCCAGTGCCTGTTATTGAACATGGTATGAGAAACAGGTTCCACAAGGTTTGTCAGGACTGTATTTTGATACACAACTGCATTCGTTTTTACACCTTTCTCACAAAAATGTACCTCTGTTAAGCCCCAATAAGACACTCCCAACCATACCATGAGCGAGGATGGAAAATGACCTCGTTGGACACGCGGAATACGGTTGCTCGCTTCTTCACTACTGTGTGCGTACACCTTATCATTTTATTTGTTGTAGCTCTCTTCTACGGTAAAAATTTTTTCATCCGAAAAAAGAATTTCCCGATATTTTTTTCCCGCGTACCGCTTCAACAAAGCGCAGCATCTCTTCAGTCTCAGGTCCATTAGACGAGCATTCAAATGATGTCCTGTTTTTCTTCGATATGCCCGAAGCCCTAAGTCTTCATTTAACACCCTTTTCACCGTGGTTCTGCTTAATCCCATCTGAAGGGCCAACAGTTTCTGCTTACGTTTGGGATTTCTTTGAATTCGCGCCGTCACAGCTTTTATCACTGCTGGAGTCCTAACAGACCGAGGGCGACCACTTCTTGACTTGTCATCTACACTAGAGTCTTCATTGTATCGTTTGATGGTACGATAAACGAATCTTTTGGTTATATTCAAATTTTTCAGTATGTCAAAAATTTGAATTGGCGCGTAACCGCAACGATGCAACGCAATAACTGCAACACGGTCTTCTTTAAGCGTCCACTCCATATTTAAAAATGAGTAAAATTCTAAAAACGATGGGTCCATGGAACATTGTCGCAATAGCTATTGCGGCAGTTTTCGTGTAATGCCATATTCGGCATCTACGACCCCTAATGCACCTAGTGAATTTTTTTTGTGACATTCCTATGATTATTTATGAAGTTACAAAAATATACTACTTTATTCGAAACAAGCTACGGTGACTTTTACCCCCGGAATACTAACACTATATTGAATGCGAAAATATTTACCATGATTTTGTTCAGGTAACAGCGAATGCGGCTTTTTTCCAGGTAAGAGTTTTTAGTTGGCAAGACAGTTATATCGAATACCAATATGAATCTTTTAAATCGACCACGTAATAAGTTGTTACCAGTCCATTTAATTATAATATGAAACACAATAGGTACTTACCTTTTTCAAAGTAAGGATTTTTTTCTCACAGACATGTGCATTTGTTCATACGTTAAATAGTTTTTAAGTATACCTACCTATTTAATAAATACAATATCAGCATAAAACCGTATGACGTATAGGTACTTGAAAACTTCAAAATTGAAAATGTACAACCTTTCAAACGGAACGTTAGTCATAATATTATGAAGCTAATATAAGAAGTACCTGAACTTATAACATAAAAATGTTACTCACCGACTAGACAATCGAAGTGACATGAGACTGATGATATATGCTATAGGTTCTAAATGTGTTGGCTATAGAAATTAAAATACACTTGTTAATTTTACATAAACTGAACTTGAATTAGACCAAAATCAGTAACAAGACATTTTGAGGCAATTTCTGTGGATTTGCTTGGACCATTTCCATCGTCAGGAAATAGATACACTTATTTGATTGTGTGCTCTGACTACTTCAGCAAATATGTTCTGTTGCATCCTATACGGAGCGCAACAGGTGCTGCTGTAGCAAAGTTTATCGAAAAGTGTGTGTTTCTAGTTCACGGTGTGTGCAAATATGTCTATATGGATAATGGACCTCAGTTTATCAGTGCGCAGTTTAGGCAACTATTATTACGATATAATGTCCCAAACATTTATTATAATCCTCGGTATCATCCTCAGGTAAACCAAGCTGAAAGGGCGATTAGGAATGTAGTCACAGCAATCGCTTGCTATGTGAAATCTGAGCATAAAAAGTGGGATGAGCATCTTGTGGAGATTCAGTGTGCATTAAACACAGCTGTTAATGAATCCACAAAATGTTCACCGTATTTTTTGGTACACGGTAGGGAATTTATTTTGGATGGATCATTGTATCGTGGTAGTGATGTGCCTATATCACACTCGCAACTACAGACTGATGATGCACAAACGTATAAGAAACGTTTGGCCCAACTTAATACAATTTATAACAAGGTGAAGAAACACTTAATAGTTGCTCACCAGCATAACTTAAAACACTATAACTTAAGAAAAAGGCACGTGGAACTAAAATAGGACAGATTGTTTACAAACGTACTTTTTATTTATCAAATGCTTCAAAGAAGTTTACTTCAAAGTTAGCTCCAAAATTTCAAAAATGCATAGTAATTGCTAAGAAATCATCTTTAGTATACACTTTAGCAGACGTAAATGGTAAACCATTAGGGGATTTCCACATTAAAGACATTTTAAAATATGATGACTGAAAGGTAAAGGAGATTGTATGAAAGGGTCTAAGTATGAATGAATTTTATTTTCTAAATTAATATGCGCGCAAATATTATAATTAATAAATGAAGTATGTAAAGGAAGTATAGTAGTATGGTCATGGTATTTTGATTAGTAATAATGAAGAAATCTGAATATTTTTAGTTACTGTTTGTTCATCATTCAGTATTTTTAAGGAGGGAGTGATAGGTTGTCGGTTGTTCTCTTAAGTGGATCTATCTTATCTTTAAGGAGCCGTTCTGTCTACTTAACTTAACACTACTTAACTTAATGTTGTTGTGAGATGTGTATAATGGGTAGTCCAAAATCAGTAACAAGACCTTTTGAGGCAATTTATGTGGATTTGCTTGGACCATTTCCATCGTCAGGAAACAGATACACTTATTTAATTGTGTGCTCTGACTACTTCAGCAAATATGTTCTGTTGCATCCTATAAGGAGCGCAACAGGTGCTGCTGTAGCGAAATTTATCGAAAAGTGTGTGTTTCTAGTTCACGGTGTGTGCAAATATATCTATATGGATAATGGACCTCAGTTTATCAGTGCGAAGTTTAGGCAACTATTATTACGATATAATGTCCCAAACATTTATTATAATCCTCGGTATCATCCTCAGGTAAACCAAGCTGAAAGGGCGATTAGGAATGTAGTCACAGCAATCGCTTGCTATGTGAAATCTGAGCATAAAAAGTGGGATGATCATCTTGTGGAGATTCAGTGTGCATTAAACACAGCTGTTAATGAATCCACAAAATGTTCACCGTATTTTTTGGTACACGGTAGGGAATTTATTTTGGATGGATCATTGTATCGTGGTAGTGATGTGCCTATATCACACTCGCAACTACAGACTGATGATGCACAAACGTATAAGAAACGTTTGGCCCAACTTAATACAATTTATAACAAGGTGAAGAAACACTTAATAGTTGCTCACCAGCATAACTTAAAACACTATAACTTAAGAAAAAGGCACGTGGAACTTAAAGTAGGACAGATTGTTTACAAATGTACTTTTTATTTATCAAATGCTTCAAAGAAGTTTACTTCAAAGTTAGCTCCAAAATTTCAAAAATGCATAGTAATTGCTAAGAAATCATCTTTAGTATACACTTTAGCAGACGTAAATGGTAAACCATTAGGGGATTTCCACATTAAAGACATTTTAAAATATGATGACTGAAAGGTAAAGGAGATTGTATGAAAGGGTCTAAGTATGAATGAATTTTATTTTCTAAATTAATATGCGCGCAAATATTATAATTAATAAATGAAGTATGTAAAGGAAGTATAGTAGCATGGTCATGGTATTTTGATTAGTAATAATGAAGAAATCTGAATATTTTTAGTTACTGTTTGTTCATCATTCAGTATTTTTAAGGAGGGAGTGATAGGTTGTCGGTTGTTCTCTTAAGTGGATCTGTCTTATCTTTAAGGAGCCGTTCTGTCTACTTAACTTAACACTACTTAACTTAATGTTGTTGTGAGATGTGTACAACATATTTTACTTAAGATGTGAGTTAATATCGGTACCATAATATTAACTTACTGATTCATAAAATGTTGAATATCTTAAATATTTCCATTACTAGTGTGGAACTTAATCCAAGTGGATTCAATAAACTTAAATAAATATTTGTTTGCTTTAACAAAGATTTGTCTTAAATATAATCTTAGTGTGAGAGTTTGTGATAGAGATCATTGTTGGAGAAGTTGACCGGTGTTCAACCAGGGTTTTGTTTCATCCTTCTCATAGATCTTTCTATCCATACTTTTCTAGCATACTCAACTTCTCAGTAAGTTTGCTGGCATTATCTTAGTCTTTAATGTTTCTTTTGTTCAGATAAAAGAATACAACAGAAAAATTTTATGATATAGCTTTCTACAAGTACCGTAAACCGTATTCACTAAAAAGTCTCTCAAATTAATTTACCGAATAAGACAGCAACACTCTGTTAACGTAATTGACCCAGACGTACTTAATGCTGTAAACAATAATTAACGTTCAATACTTTTACTAAATTTCTCTGGAACAAAGCCGTAATGTACGCTTGCGGTCACAACATATTGGCACAAAATGTGGCAATTTACAAATTCTTATTAATTTTCGTAACCGTAAAAGATAGAAATATGAACGTCTTATTGCCACTTCGAGTAAAAAATTAGCTTTCTGTTGATGTAGAAACCTTTAAGATGCGCATCGTATATTGAGTTATATTGACAGTTTTCACGTTTTATTTTCTCCTGAACATTTTGATTTCTCCGGTTGCGGCTTTGTTCCATGCACCCATCGAAAAGTATACATTTTTATTTTCATGAACAATTCGAAATTCGAATTCAATAAACTTTTTTGTGGCCAGCATTCTAAAAGAAAAGTTTTTACTGTGTGACAATACTTATGACCTGACTAAGTATATACACAATCAATAATACAATAACATAACATACTAGAAATAACAAACTTCTTTTATTTATTCTTTGTAAATAAAATATAGATCATGACTTACCGAATCGGGGCCACTGTCGAACCTTACTCTTGATTGTTATCTACAACCTCACAATAGCGTAGCATGTATATTTTATCGTTTTGAATATTTATTATAATATATGTCCATAATAAACATCGTTTATAACAAAAAAAAATGTTAAACAATATATTAATTAACTTTTGGTTTAATCTTGCTACACTCAACGAATCGGACAAAATCATTAAACAATTTGTAGTACCCAACGAACTACAATTACCTAGTTAAAAGATATTTGCCATCACCTGGTTCTCTACTTCTTAGAATATCTATTCCGTGCACCCCACGTTTTTCGTTTTACGTCCTACAAGAGTAGGTACTACCCTAATAAAAATCACAATTAAAAAGATTATATACAGTGCATTAAAAACGTGTTACATGAAAAAATATTTTTAGTTCGATATTTTTTTAATTAACACGCATTATGATTGTCTAAAAAGACAGTACTTAACATGCTTTCTCATTCCAGGCGCCTCAACCCTTTCAATCATGGGAAGGTGTTCGCAGTGCTAAAGAGCATGGGTCTGTCTGTTACCAATACGACGTATTCATGAAGAAAGGACCTTATGGCTCCGAAGACTGCCTCTACTTGAACGTATACACCCCTAACCTGAAACCAGACAAACCCCTTCCAGTCATGTTCTGGATCCACGGCGGGGCGTTTATGAGCGGCAGCGGAAACGATGAAATTTATGGCCCTGAATTCCTACTCAAACATGACGTCATTTTAGTAACTATCAACTACAGGCTGGAAGTATTAGGATACCTCTGCCTTGACACAGAAGATATCCCTGGTAATGCCGGCATGAAGGACCAAGTCGCAGCGCTGAGATGGGTCAAAAATAACATCAGCAACTTTGGTGGAGATCCTGACAATGTTACAATATTTGGAGAAAGCGCTGGTGGAGCAAGTGTATCGTTCCATTTGATATCACCGATGTCCAAAGGACTTTTTAAGAGAGCTATAGCACAAAGTGGAGTAGCTTCATGCTCTTGGACCATGCCAATTGAACCACGCGAAAGAGCAAGAGCACTGGCCAGAAAACTTGGCCTTGATTCAGATGATGATAAAGAATTGTACGAGTTCTTCAAATCTCAACCTGTTGAATCACTTATTGTAGCATTTGTTCCCGTAAGACTCAGTGATGAAGTTAATGCTCATGTGAACCTATGTTATGGTGTTGTTGATGAGAAACAATTCGGTTATAACGAAAGATTTTTCTACGGAGATATCTATGATGTTCTACGTAAGGGTATACATGAAGGAGTTGAAGTGATAGCTGGTTTTTGTGCAGACGAAGGTTATCTAGGTTTATCGGCAGAAGATAAAGATAAACTCTTTGCTCAGTATAAAACATATCCAGAAACGTTTGCTCCGACTGAAATTGCATTAAATAGTCCGTTGAAAAATGTTTTCGAAGTTGGGAGGAAGATGAAGGAGTTCCATTTAAAAGGCAAAGATGTATCGATGGAGACAGTGGATCAGTTGGTCGAGTTTATCTCAATGTATATGTTCATATATAGTATCGTTCAATGGCAGAAGATCAGCAGTGCTAGGAACAAGACATATCTTTACAAGCTTACTTGCAAATCGGAGAGGAATTGGGTAGCAACTGTAATGGGTTTGGGCGATATGTTAAAAAGCAAACATATTACGGGGCACGCAGATGACTTAGGATACATTTTCACCCTAAAGGCATTGCAGCAGAAGATTGAAAAGGATTCGGAGACATACAGATTGATCAACAACGTTACAACACTGTGGACCAATTTCGCCAAGTTCGGGTGAGAATAGAAAATCTTTTTCTTTTTCCTGACGTGATATCTGACTTTAGACCAAAGTTAAGTAATACGAGTATAACCAGACCTGGACTTTTTGTAAAAAGCGGTGAAAACAATTCCAAAACATTACTTAACTTCTTGTAAAACAAATCCTTTATTTAAAATAATTATATTCCTCTTTCAATGATATTGACCTTTTCTCACGATCAATTGTAATGAAAACCAAAAATTCAATAAAAACATGTGTTCTTGTTAACTGAAGAAAATATCCGAAAATGACGACAGCTATCTGAACTTCAGAAATATTTTACTTCGATTTTCAGTAACCCAACTCCAGACTCGACCCTCGGTGTCAAATGGCAGCCATACACAGCTGAAGATCAGGACTACCTGGAGATCGGAAACCAGCTAGTATCGTCGAAAAAACCCAATGATGAACATATTCAGTTCTGGGAAAACATCTACAAGAAGTATTATCCTCATTGTGTTGCTTAAAGAGACAAATAGTGGTAGTTTTTTGTTTAATCAACAACTACAAAATATTACTAAGTACGGGTATTTTATAAATGAAATATACACTCCTCATAAAAAAAAATCGAAACGTCTTGCAATTGTTTATGTTTTGTAAGGAATAACAGAAAAATGTGTATATTTTGGAAAAATGTTGTTTGTTTTTATAATATTCTAGATCTTTTTTATATTGGTCTATTCTATTCTACCTTAATTCGTGGGTCTTTAGGGGATCATCAATTCAAAATCAAGATTTGGCACATAATTTACATTGTCAATTTGTTATAATATAAATAATCGAACACTTACAGCAGCCAACATGTGCAACTAGACACTCGCATTACGAATACCGTCCAACTTGTACGGGATAAGGCTTTTTCAAGATCAAATCGTTTAATACTTTATATTCTTTTAATAGGGGATCGGACTACTTTTATTTTATTTTATAAATTCAAATTTCTTATTTTCTATCGAACACTAAAATAATTTTTGCTCTATCTTTAATATTGACCGAGTTATAAAGGTTTCAAATTCAAGATTAGACAGAGAGGCACATACCCACTTGTGACGTCATTTGTCATCTCCATACAAAAAATCGTTTTTTAAAGAGACACACATATAGAAACATTAAAAATCACTGTAAATTCATTTTTCAACCGATTCTGTTTTTTCTTCGCAAATCGTCTGCTACTAATCTATATTTTAAAAATAAATAAAAAATATGATAAATTTAGGAACAGTCCGATTCCCTATTGAATTTCAGCTTCCTATCATCCCAAAATAGGTATCCAAATAAAATAAATTAAAAGACGCAATAAATATTAACTTAATAGCTATCTACAACAAGAAATAAATTAAACGAATTTTATTTCCTCATTTCTCATTTAAAGAAGCAAATAAAAATTCCAGCAAAGAAAATTTATATAAAAAGTCACCCCGTATTTTCTGATCCCACCCAGTATCTTGTTATTTGATGACGTTTCTTGAGAATTTCCAGTTTAAGCCGGTTACCGGATATTGCGTTAACTAGCATCGTTGAGGCAGCCCTACCTCGCGGCCTAACACCGTTTCCGACAGCGTGTCACTTCGCAGAATCTGTATCTGTGACAACCCTGTTCGATCTCGCTTAACATTTCTTAGAAAAGTTGAAAAGATTATTTTCTTGTTATTTTCCTTTTCGCGTGAGAGTATAATTGAAAACACTTTTTCTTAACACCGTTTAGAAAATAATAAACACTCCGGAGTGTTTTTGGTGCGCTATACAGATAAATACCTTTTTTCTTCCTTATGGCACTAGTAAGCTGTGTGCTAGTGTCGAATTTTTATTGCCCTATGGCACACGCCGCACACTTTCTAAAAGTCTAGACACACTTTCACAAAGTGTGAAACATAAAAAACCTTTTTTTGTATTTGTGCCACAACTGAATATTCTTGGCCTGGCAAGGAGGTACAACATCATATAATTTTAAAATCAGTGTGGCCCAGCAGCCGCCACAAGCTGCTACTCGAAGAGTGTTGTAGAATAATAATACAATAGCCTGTGGCAATAACCAGGGCACAGTCCGAAGAAAAGGTATTTATGTATTTATATATTATATAACAAAACGTGGAAAATACTGATAAGCTTTAGAAGTTTACTGTCGGAGAAAAAAGACAAAATCGAAACGTAAGAAATCTAAATTTGAAAATGAATTTTAAATGAAAGATAAAACTGCCAGCAAGAAAGGTTGCCAATTATAAAACAGGAAAGAGGACGAATGCCTCGTTACATCAGTATGTATATTCATTCGTTCATTATTTTGTCTTTCTCCGATTGTTATTTAAATTGAAGTAATTAACTTACGTGTTCTTTATTACATACAGTGAACATTATAAAAAATAAGAAGTATACTTTTCTTTTCTTAAGAGCGTCGGTGGTCTAGTAGCTAGACCGTCCGGGAGACGCGGGTTTGATCCCCACCACGTACCAATGTGTTTTCGAATTCATTACCAAGTTTATTCGACGCTCTTACGGTGAAGGAAAACATCGTGATGAAACCTGCACACTCCTGCGAAGTAAATATTACACCGTAAACCTATTCAGTTAAAGTTTTTCTTCACAAATAAATTCGGAATAACATTTCATATAATTTTTTTTACTACTTTCTTCCTGCGCTGTTAGAACAAGTATGTACTTTAACGCTTGGCCATAATTTTTTTTTTATTTTATGAATATAAATAAATAAAAAACCTTTTACGTTAAAAAACGTGTTAAAAATTAAACATTAGCTTAACAAATCTCACCCAAGTTAGTATCGTAGCAAATAGCTGCGGTCACTACGCCGCCGTAGTAGACCTCTACGGCGTAGTGGATCACTCGAATGGCCCCTACTACAAGCAATGATATTGATAGTACAAGTACGAAACGTACGAAACGTTTTTTTTTTTCAGCAAGTTACTGAACCGTAATTGACTTCCGTAACGACCACTTCCGCAGATAATGGCCAGAACCATAGAAAAACAAATATTTGTCGCCGAGATCAACTGTCTAACTTATGTCTGCAATACCAATCTGGGAACTGTCTCACAAAGAGATTTCGTTTGAGTGTCCAAACGGGATTCGAACTCGAAACCTTAGGATAGAGAGCCGAACACCCTGATCACCGGACCGTGGAAACTGTTATCAGAAATCAGAAACATTTATTTGTTGGACATCACAACACAGAACACATACATAAAGAATAGTACATAGTGTAGTTGGAAAGATAAATGATAATACAAAGATACCCCTGTGTTTATTATATTTGGATGTTTGGATGTTGGTTCCACCTTCACGCGTACTCAACGGATTTGGATCGAATTAAATGGAGATAGTTTGTTACGTGGAGTAACACATAAGATACTTCTTACGGGTAGAAGTCCTATTCCCACGGGAAAATCTTACATAACGTGAGTGTAGCCGCGGGCGGACCACTAGTAGAAATATAAAAAGAAAAGGTAAACCGCAAATGCATTAATTAATTTCGTAGAGAAAGCAGTCCTTGATCAACCTGAGTGTTTGGACAGGGTGATGAGAATTGAATTAATTAAAAAGGGGCCAAGTGCCGGACACTAAGAGCAGCCTGGTAATTGGCTATCCGAAGACCTCTATTAGACGTTCTAGTGCGCAGTTTCTTTTTGATATATTTTATTATGTAATTCCTACATTTTCCTCCGTAAAGAAAAATTTGCTTTGCTTCGGAAGGCACGTTAACAGTCGGACAAGCTGGTTACACTGACAGTCCCATCCAGAATTTAAAATAGCTGTAGGTATGTTAGAAAGGCTCATATTATAAAAAAAATAGTTGTAGCTGCTTGCCCACTATAGATAAGGATAGGATTATTTATTCTCTTCTATTTTCTTTTCTACTCTTTTTGGTTTAATATTATATTTTAATTTTAGATTACATCTTTAAAAAAACAAAGCGGTAAGATACATTCTTATACATTCACTTCTTCCATCTTTCTAGTATTTTAAACGATAAGCTTATTTAACACCTTAAAGCATTTAAAATATTAATAAAATACTTTCAGAGAGTCCTACAAGTCGGCCATTTTGAGGTGAAGCTAACATAAATTGCAAATGGCCGCCGCTTGTCTTTTTGCTCATAAAACGAGGCAATAACATCAGACCATACAGCCCATGCAATAAAACTTTATAGATAAGAATTGAATTAAATAAGCCATGGAATTTTTAAGTTGGTATATTTTCGTAACCAAATAATGTATTACCAATTTATCAGAAAGTTTGTAATAAATAACTTCTAAGTATGATAATAATAATCTAAAAAAGCTACAAGCTTGATATTATGAAAAGGTCTTATAAGGGGTACATTTACCTTCATTGGAGTAAAAAAAGTTATCTTTTCAAGTGATTCAACAAGTTTAGAGAAAGGCCCGAGTTGAAAAAATGCCAAGCACAAGAATTTCACGAAAGAATTTTTTAAAGCAGGAAAGTTTTCAAAGTCCTCCCGAGCAAACGATATTTTTGTTTAAAACATGTTTTTATTAAGTAGCTACTTTAATTTTTAGAAATAATTTAGTTGTCCGCGTTGTAATTTTGATGACTGAGCGTCGGTGGTGTACGGCTAAAGCAGCTGCCTCCCATACAAGAGACGCGGGTTCGCAGGGAGCTCACCTATATGTTCCTTTTGTGTGCAATAATGTGTTTTTACTTACTTACTCACCATGTGCCAATGTGTTTTCAACTTTTAATTTGGAATGTCAAAATCAAAGTTAAAATTATTTATTTCCTTATGATGTTATTACATCACTTAGATCCGTCATTACATTTTTTCGGGTGAGTTCACTAACACAATGGCGGAATGAAAGTTTATTCGACGCTTGCTGTGCTCTTGCAATCAAGGAAAATTTCGTGAGAAATCCTGCGAGACTCCTGCGAAGAAATTCATCAACCCGTACTTGGGTTTAATCGCACTAATGCAGGGTAGGCTCGAGCCTCCCACTGAGGACTTTAATTAGCTGATAACAATCCTACAGGGTAAATCATAAAAAAAATAGTATAAAAAGATCATATTTCTCGTTGAATATGAATAAAAAGTGACAAAGATATTTTTATAACCACATCACATGTTGTCCCAGATACATGTTTGCGTCATATGGGGGACGTATAGGTCAACCTATATAAATAGTCTACTTAGTTACTCTGAGTAATTATTTCTAGCGACAGGTATTGTACACGCAGTCGTCTTTGAAAAAGAAAAACAAATATAAAACTGTGAGGAATTATGCAAATACAGTCGTATTTAAGATTTGGCGCCCCGGGCCTAAGATTATAAAGTTTGCCGTCCCTTGCAGCTTGCCGCCCCATCATGTTCCTTTTCGGACAACCATTCAGCCTATACTACAATGCCCTAACCAAACGTATTTTGAGAAAACGATTTTATTAGACAATTTCTTTACCGGAATTCGAAGACAAATCAAAAGCTCAGAAACCAGAGAACGAAAAATAAAGTCAATCTTAGGGTCGGGCCACATTTATCGACGGCGATCGACGGTTTGCCTATATTTGCAGGCGGGTTGGAGATCGCAGATTAAAAGGTTACTGTATCAGAGAGCGCTGCTGCCCGTTCCCTGTTCAATGTGTAGTCCCTAAGTTGCCTCTTACGACACCCACGGGAAGAGTAGGGGTTGGTGATAAATATGTATTCACGCGCGCAAAGTATGGAAAGCCTTTCGCTTCATTCGCCGCGTCCGATGCGAAAGGATTTCCATACTTTGCGTGCGTTTTATATAGACAAATCATCGATCGCACTCGATAAGTGTGGCCCGACCCTTAACCAGAAGAAAAAAAACACATAAAAAGTTTCAATCTAATTCTTCTTGAATCTAGTTAGATACCTGTACCTTCTACCTTCTTTAAACGAATGAAAATGTCTTTCGAACCCTCGAGTCTCCCTTGGGGCAAGATAGGGTGTAAAAAATTGGATTTGCATCGAGAATGGCCCGCTCGTAAACTTATGTGGTAATTTACGACCGCGCACGCATGTCGTGCTACCTGATTCAATCACGCAGAATATAGCTAGTTATCGGACGAGTGTAAGGTTGGTACTGTTGGTAGAGAATAATCTTCCATGCCACGCTCCGCAAGTGGTGCGCTGCAGCGATGCAGAGGATTCGCTCCAGCAGCGCCAACAGCGTCCTGGCCTTCGTAGCAAGGAGAGCATGTGAGGCCGCTTTTTTAAATACTGGAACAATATAACTCTAAGTGTTTGTACTAACATAACAATTTAAGTTTCTTTTTAAGTGTATACTAACCACTATGGACTTCATGGTCTGAAATAAATATATATTTTTTTATTTAGACTTGCATAAGTGCAGTGGCGAGTTGACTTAGTTTGTCAACTAAACTCGCTGTTATTACGAAACAGAAGCCTTTTTTGGCGAGTTACGTAGTATTTTATTTCATTCGGAATACCAACAGCATAATACATGATACAATATAGTACAGGGTTTTCCTAGTTTGGGTTCCTGTCTTCCACGATTTTTACCTTGTAGAATAGAAATCTCTTTTATTGTTTTACCATGACATAATTTTTGAATTTTTAAGTTTGTAACCAGTCACTTTTGTTAGAGTACAAGTTACCATACTATTGTGGAAGAAATAAAAGTTATTATTAAGTTATTATAATATTCTTTAACAAAGATACACAAATAAGATACAACGTAGCCAATAACAGGTATTAGGTCCTGTCCTGCCCTGACTTCTAGCGGGAGATTTATACTTATTTTTTACCAGATATTGCGAGTTGCTACTGTACTTATGCAAGTGTGAATAGACCTTTAGATTATTTTTGTAGGGACGAAATAAAAGTGACGCTGGGAAAAAAAACTAGCACTTAAATGGGATTGCATCTAAAAGGTTTTTATTTGTACAATGAAAATAATGATAGATAGATTTTTTTGTAGTTATTGGTACGAGTAGGCAAAGAAGCGTTGGAGAGGATTCGTATATTTTATTATCAATCTCTTAATTCTCCGTTTCAGCTTGGCCAAAGTTGTTTTTGTGTGTCTATCAGTCCATCTGTCGATCTGTTTGTCGCGTTTCCCGTGAAATTTTGTGAGCAGGTTCGATAAATTAATATAATATTTATGTCGACTCATTTTCTGGAAATTTAAAAAAATTACTCTATGTCAAAAAAAAACATAAATCAGACATTTTACAAAAATACTCGCGAGGTTTACAGCTCACAGAGCCACTAGTTAAAGTTGTATGCCATTCATTGGTGTGTTAGTGTGTTTATCAATGTCAGATAACCACCCAATCACCAAAAAAACAAAACAACACAATACCTAGATATAAAAACGCCTCGCAATCATTTTGGTGTAACTTTACCAATTTTCCTTCATAATTTTTGCGTCGTAAATTAAGTAAGGCGCTCGAAATAGGAGAATAAAATTACGGGCACTTTATTGACCCCCTCTACCGAACCTCTAATACGTTTCGTAAAATTAATTTTATGGATAATTTTTTTAGGTCTAATCATCGGGTTAATAATGATTTTAAATAGGTAGCGGTTGATCCAATGTTTAGGCGATATCACCGTTGCACGAAACGGCAGATTAGCACATCACATCACACTAAAATATTATAAAGTTTGGATGTCTGTTCCGCCTTCATGTTTAAAGCACTAAATAGATTTGGGTGAAATTTGTAATGGAGATAGTTTGTAGCCTGGTTTAACACATAGGATACTTTTTACGGGAAAAGTCTTATTCCCATGGGAAAATCTTACACAACGCGAGCGTAGCCGCGGGCGGACCGCTAGTAACAGTATTCGCAAATATATTAGTAAATGGCTGGTAATAAACACTAACTTCGCAGCTCCACGTGAGAGCGTGTGTTGAATGCTCTTAATTTTAACGAAAAAAAAATACATAGGTACTCGTAATACCGCAGATATGAAACTGACGCGTACGCAACTTCTGCGGTAATAGCTCTGCCCATGAATCTGAACAACTTTATTTTCACAACATTTAAAAAAACCTCGAAAATATAAAAAAACTTCATAATTATGTACATTGTTACACTCGAACAGCTGATTAGTTTGACGAAAAGTTTGAAACCCCTTTGCTAAGACAAAAAGTAAAGCCATGCCAGAGACCCTTTGCACAGCTTAGAAACTCTCGACAATAGATGGCGCCAGCCGTCACACGAAAAAAGAAAGAAAGACAAAATATCAATAATTTTAAATTCAATTTGGCAAATTATTCTAAACAAAGGTGTTCAGTTTCACCCGAGAGATTGCATTATTTTGTTGAATAACCGTTTAGGACCTTACTTCAAGGTCTTTGGGAGTCTTAACCGATACTATATCTTTATATACCATTGTGCCTCGTCCAATTTGCTCTAAGTGTTTACCTTCAAAGTTCGGGCCATAACGAGAACGAATGGCCGAGTCGATAGGGAAAAGAATGGAGCCAATCGGGACAGATTTCAATCGGGACGAATGACGAGATTCCTTATTCGTAAACTTTGCGAGTATCGAATGCGTTTTTGGGGTTCCGTAGTAACAAGTAATTCAATTCAACTTTTCTACAACAACAGCTCATAAACGTCCCCACCGTGGGCTCGAGCCTGCCCTGAATTAGGGCGATACCACGCTGGCCCAGTGCGGGTTGGTTGACTTCACACACAACCTTTTCCTTCACGATGTTTTCCTTCACCGTAAGAGCGTCGAATAAACACATTGGTACGTGGTGGGGATCGAACCCGCGTCTCCCGGATGGAAGACAGCGGCCAGCGGCCCTAGCCACTAGCTAGACCACCGACGCTCTTAAAAAGTCAAACAAAACCACTTGATTACATGTGACGGGTTCAAAATGTGCTGACAGAATATTTATGTCCTACCTGCAGACAGTCTAGCTGATTCGACACTCCTTTGGAATTGGAACGAATTTTCCAGTTCAGCACCGCCCCTTGCATGCTCTACTATCCGAAATGTTTTTTAAGTTTTTGCGAACAGGAAATTTTCTAAATCCATTTAGAACAGTTTTCGTAAAAGCTCGTTTAGTTCAATAAAATAGGAAACATTTAACCCTTAAATGCATACTGTTGCTTGTAGACAACATATCTTAAATATTATTTATTAATATTATTTATTTATTTATTATTATTATTTTTATTAGCTTTATTGATCCTCTTTAGTACCAAAAAAATATCGAACATTTTTTTTTTCAATTTTTTCTTTTTTTTTTTTACGGCAGGCAGAGTTTGCCGCCAAAACGAAGTCAGAAAACGAATTCCAAATTTAAAACATTAAAAAAAAATACTCACAACTGTTCTATTGATACCAACTAAACTATAATGAGCAGGGAAATAAATTTTTATTAAAAAAAAAAAAAAAAAACATAAGAATAATCCGAAATAAGTTTAATTAAAACCTTTTTAAACAAGCTTTTAAAGCCGTGGAGTGGAGTATCCTTGTTAAGACAAATCCAACGCGCCCAAACACGACTAGGTTGTGGTGTGTATTTAAGAAGTTCCTATGGACACCTTTCGGCTCCATCATGAGACCCTGGACATCACGTATGACTAAAGATATTGTTAAGACAAATCCAACGAGCCCAAACACGACTAGGTTGTGGTGTGTATTTAAGGAGTTCCTATGGCCACCTTCCGGCTCCATCATGACACCCTGGACATCACGTATGACTGAAGATCTTGTTAAGACAAATCCAACGAGCCCAAACACGACTAGGTTGTGTTGTGTATTAGAGGAGTTCCTATGGCCACCTTCCGGCTCCATCATGAGACCCTGGACATCACGTATGACTGAAAATCTTGTTAAGACAAATCCAACGAGCCCAAACACGACTAGGTTGTGTTGTGTATTAGAGGAGTTCCTATGGCCACCTTCCGGCTCCATCATGAGACCCTGGACATCACGTATGACTAAAGATCTTGTTAATACAAATCCAACGAACTCAAACACGACTAGGTTGTGTTGTGTATTAAAGGAGTTCCTATGGCCACCTTCCGTCTCCATCATCAGACCAGCTCCATGGTACCATAATATTGCATTGTCATCGCGGTTACATAAGTGTACCAAATTTCAGCAAATTCCAATGGCAGCAAGTGCTTCAAATTTGAGTTGCAAGATGTCGCCCGAACATACAAACAAACCCACCCACATACAGTGCAAGCTAATAAAAAGCTTGTAATAAAAAATAAAGCAATTTTATGATTAGCAGTATTTTTTTATATTTACCGAAAATAAATATTAAAAAATACTTTTTTTTACTTTTCCCCTTTTTCTGGACAAAAAAACAAGCTTAATTACCAAGTATTATTAAAAAATCACAACTCATGCTTTTAAGGGTTAATTATTCTAAGAAAACAGACATGTATGTTTATCACAAGTTTATCAGCTGTCTGATTGTCATAGTACAGGCTTCAGATAAGGAGGTTGCTAACGCCCATGACGCGCATTTATTTTTGGTACTGACTGTGAGAGATGTTTCCACATTTAAAATCAATCAAAAAATCGACGGCCCGTTACAGTCCACTGCTGGACTATGAGTCTCCTTCACTTGAGTGGAGGGTTTGGCCATAATCTCCACGCTTGGCAGGCGTGTTGGAGATCGCAGATTAAAAGGTTACTGTATCAGAGAGCGCTACTGCCCGTTCCCTGTTCAATGTGTTCCCCCATTATTTCCAGATATTTACTTATTCTTTATTCCTTTTAATTTTAATGAGGCTTCAAACTTAAAATACAAAAAGACGTCAAGATACTTAAAATAAACGTCCACTTCCTTGCTTTATCGTGTAAATTGTAAGCTCAAAAACCGACCTCACAAACCCTGGTGTCAGTGTTAAACTCCACTCCATCTACTTTCTTGTCAAACCATGAAGAAATACGAGTATTGAAGGAGTAAAAACACCTCAAAAGGTTTCAAGTGAAAAGACGCCCGTGCGCTGCGATGCAGAAATGACCACTTTTTAGTTTTACTAAATGGTCCACCGAGAAAGTCTCCGGCAAATAAAGTAATGGGGGTTTTAGAGAAAACCTAAATCACACGAGAACAAAATGGGACTTGCATCTCTTCCATGTCACTTGATTTTAATAATAATAATAATAGTTTATTCAATAAAGCATCAAGGACTCATTAAATTGTTAGCAATCAATGTAATACTTAAAGTCTAGGGTTAGAATCATAATATAAAATAATAATAAAAATTAAATTTAACTAACTTTATATTTTTTTTTTAAAACTGCTTTATGACTTTCTAGAAAAATTTGTAATCTTATAAGCGTTCAAAAATCTCTACCTGTAAAGTTGTCCTTACTCCGACCGACCTGAGTAAGTATTTAAAGTATAGTCGGCGGTTCCGTAACTCTGACAACAGGGTTTGTGAGGTCGGTTGTCGACTTTACAACCTCCACGATATAAAGAAGATTCATGAATGGAAATTATTAGGTAGGTACTATATTTTTACGATTTTTTCTAATTTATCTATTGTAATAGAAATCCCGGAGTTCGTCAGTAATGTAGTGGCAAGGACCTTTTCCATCCGGGTGGGAGACGCGGTTTCGATCCCCACCTCACGTACCAATGTGCTTTTGAATTTCGAATTTATGTGTACGTTTATTCGACACTCTTACGGTGAAGGAAGACATCGTGATAAAACCTGCACGCTCCTACAATGAAATTCAAAGGTTGTGTGTGAAGTCGACCAATCCGCACCAGACCAGCGTGGGGCCTGATCGCCCTAATTCAGGGCAGACTCGGGCCCCTCGGTGGGGACGTATATGAGCTCCTATGAATAGTAATCCACAAGTAACATGAGCTTTGACAAAGGAACCTAAATAATGATTTATCTTGATTTAGAGTAGAGCAAAACCATGTTTTTTACCCTAGGTTGAGATTTTATCTTGATGATTGTGTCAATTTTGGCGCCGAGAACAATACACAGTCAGAGGAAAGATTTCCTTGTTAGATATGGGAAATACCTGCATCTTCGCAGCAAGCAAAAAACAAGATGTTTAAATGAAAATTACATACACATAATAACGTAGTAATTCCGTAATTAATAATCGGGCGAGCGAGCTTTGCTTGGCGTTGAGATAGCACTTCAATATCTTATCAGCAAGTAGGTAAGTATTAGAAAAAAAAATAGGAAGAAGAAGAAGCAATGACTACTGATTAGGGTTAGATAGCACTTGGCCAAAAAATAAAAATATTACTTCCAAATACTTTACATTTTATAGCTTGCTCCAAGAAATCAATGTACCTAATAATAGTACATTACGATACAAGGATCGTAGGTGGCATATTACAAACGAGGTAACTTTTGTAAGCCCGAGCCGCAGGCGAGGGTTTATAATGTCACGAGTTTGTTATAAAACCTAAGATCCGTGTGTTGTACGACGTTTTTCAATACACTTGTGAGAAAACTGATATGGTTAAGAAAGGTACATAGTAACCACAAAACGATAGTATGTTTCTTTTAGCATAATGGCGAACATTCAGCCTCTATAAATGTTTTTTTGTGAAATCGAGATAATTTTATTTTTATAATTAAAATATTAGTGGCTGATAATATTTTTGATACAATTTGTTGAAATAAAAAAATATATAATACTTTTCTCTTTGTATGAATCGATTTAAATATATTTTTTATTGTCAAAATGATCCTGGGTGAATAATAATTTTGAAGACCGTAGGAATTTAAAAAAATTGTAATAAAATCGCACTAGTGCGGTAAAACGCATTTTCCGATGGAGATCTCAGATTAAAAGGTTACTGTATCAGAGAGCGCTGCTGCTCGTTCCCTGTTCAATGTGTAGTCCCTAAGTCACCTCTTACGACAAATTACAAATGTATTCTACTCTGCCGTCACCACACGGCTAAATAATAATTTATTTATATTATTAATATTTAAATAATAATTTATAAAAAAATGTTATAGCTATAATAAGAGTTATTATTTATAACATGTTTAATTTCATGCAAATTAATTAAAAATACTCAGATTTTGTTGTTTTCTTTGAATAAAAAATCTTAAATATCTCTTATAATTTTCTTATTACTTCAGTTTTGATAAAATATCATGTATATTTTTTTTCCACGTGTTAGCATTCTACAAAAAAAAAAAAAAATATACAAACATCTTTACTGACGTCTCTTATAAATCCAATTAAATTTAAGTACACAAAATTGGAGTGGTCAGCGATCAAATCCATCCCTCGTCACGATACAAATGGATTTAGCAAGCATTACATCCCCCATACAAAGCCCATACACGCACGAGTTGCAAAGAACCACCGAGGCGGAAAATTGGTCGGCCGGCTCAAACTCTTGTGTTTAATTATTATAAAATAAAAGCGGGTAGATTGGTTAAAGTTGGGAAATTCTGCGGAAATAATGCCATAAAATGAGAAATTAGCTTTGAACGTGTTGATGCCGCGCCATCTGCACACAAATTGTGATTCACGACGAGGAAGATGTAAGTAATATTGAAATTCTGTGCGGTTACGGAAGTTAAGCAAATGCGTGTTTAGTTTAGACAGGTCAGATGGGTGACCGATAATGTTTTTAATAATGAAAGGGTCTCCCATGCTTCGAAAGACACGCTAAATCGTTGGTTTCGGCTACTAAGTTCATAGTCTACGGCTTGAAATTACTAACAACAAGGTTAGCATGGCCTCTAAACCGATATTACCTACAAAATGACATGAAAATACGAGTATAACAGACAGACAGAGTTATTTTCCCATTTATGTAGATTACGAGTAATAACATCTAGATCCAGATACAAGACAAACACAAGAGCTCATCATACAAATGTTTAACTTGGGCAGGATTCGAACCCACGACCCTGTGCTTCATCATCAACAAACAGCTCATATACGTCCCCACTGAGGGGCTCGAGCCTACCCTGAATTAGGGCGATTAGGTCTTAGTCGACCACGCTGGCCCTGTGCGGGTTGGTCGACTTCACACGCAAGCTTTCAATTTCTTCGCAAGAGTGTGCTGTGCAGGTTTCATCACGATGTTTAATACAGGCTTAACTACCAATATTTCATCGATCTTTAAGGGCGTCACAGCCATTGAAGATACTATAACATATCTTAGACAACTGGTAAACTCTCAAGAAAATTTAAAAAGAAAGAAAGAAGGCAAGAAAATTTGACGGCTCTGTAGCCTAGTTGGTAGTACGCCTGCCTTCAAAGCACAGGGTCGCAGGTTCGAATCCCGCCCAGGGCAAACATTCGTGTGATGAGCACTTGTGTTTGCCTTGTGTCTGGATGTTGTTTATCTATATAAGTATGCATTTATCTATTTAAGTAATGTATATCAGCTGTCTAATAAAGGGAACAGGGCAGGAGAATGATATCAGCTGTCTAATACCCATAGTTCAAGCTCTGCTTAGTCTGGGATTAGATGGCCGTGTGTGAGATGTCCCCAGATATTTATTTATTTAAATAAATAAATTTAGTATCGCCATTTTGGTTGGCCGCCATCTGCACACCAATTACAGGCGACGAGATAATATTATAGTAACTTCAATGTCTGTGAGTTTCTTAACAGTCTTTCAAGTTGCAGTACCAACTTCCAACTCCACTCGTCCCCAATAAGAATTTACTGTACAAGCTTGTCCATGTAAGGTGAACACTCTCATAAAAAGGAACGAGCGAATAACTTTTATTTTCCAAATCCAAATAAATAGGTTAGAGCAGTCGTGATCGTAACAAATGAAACGGATAGGAAGCCCTTTAATGTCCGCCTAGACTATTCAGGGCAAAGTAGCAACAAGAAGACAAACTTTGCGCGTTATCTTGGATCGGTCGGCGCTAACTCCACGGAAACATAAAGTATAGAAGAAAACTGTAGTTTTTGTCGTAAAGGTAGACTTTCGTCCTACGGCCAACGGCTACCGACAAGCCAGAGATGACGGATTATTTTTTTCGTAGATCAAATCAATTCAACGGCCCATTACAGTCCACTGCTGGAGTATGAGCCTCCTCCACTTAAGTGGCCATAATCTCCACGCTTGTGCAAGCGGGTGGGAGATTGCAGATTAAAAGGTGTACTGTATTAGAGAGCGCTGCTGCCCGTTCCCTGTTCAATGTGTAGTCCCTAAGTCGCCTCTTACGACACCCACGGGAAGAGTAGGGGTTGGTGACAAATGTATTCTACCCTGCCGTCACCACACGGTTTCCGTAGATATCCCCAGTGTATTCATTCACACAAAAAAAATCGACCGTTGACCATTGGTCGTGGTCGTAAAATGTTTATACACCGTGAAATTACAAGAGTGATCAACATCATCAGCTCATATACGTCCCCACCGAGGGGTTTCGAGCCTACCCTGTATTACGGTGATTAGGCCTTAGTCAGCCACGCTGGACCAGTGCAGGTTGGTAAATACATACAAAGATTTTTTGTCGTGAGTGCGTTGGATCATTCGCAAGGAAGACCCCGTCGTAAATGAAAATGAGATAATCGTATTTTTTTACTAACTCAGAATTCTTTATGAACGTTGCTTGACCTCACGTCTTTCAGGTTAATTTACTCAAAGAAAAGGAATTATGAAGTCTTTTTTTATCTAATTTCTTATACCGCAGTGTTTCGAAAAAACGGGAAAATAAAACTATAAAAATTAAAAAACTAATCATCGTGCAGAAAAGTGTACAAAGTTTACTGCGGGATTTCGAATGTCAGTATCCCAAAGCTATTTGCTCGAACATCCGTTTCGCCGAAATTCAGTTGTATCGACGTGCCACAAATTCAACGAGCAGGCATTTCAAAATGGTTGCTAAGCGTTTAAACATTCTATAACAATGGTCATGCAAAAAGCTGTTTCCTTTGTAGCTCTTTGTTGTATTCTAATTCTACCGTAACAAAACGCGTAGTGAACCATGTAGATGTACTTACTTACTACATAGTAGGAGACTATGAGAATTAAATTGTTCGTAGGTTTACTAAACTATTTCATATACCATGGATAAGTCAAGACTTTCGCGATGCAAATTGTTATATCTCAATTGTAATGTAATCAATAAGGGTATTTTAATGGGTTTCTGTCTGCGAAATATAATAACTAATTTATGTATTTCGCAAAAAATAAATATTTAAAAAAATATAAGTATGTTTAATGATAAGACACAATTTTGGCATGCCGTGACGTCATATTATTAACTTATCTCATATAGGTACGCTTTTCAAATAAGCTACCTATAAGTAAAAAATATATATATATAAGAAGTTCGTGTAAGGCTCAATTGCCAACACCCACGCGACAAATAGACATAATTTTTCGTCATAAAAGAAAACATTTAACTCCAACTTCCTGCTTTAAATTTGCGAAATTAACACAACATCAGGTCTTTTTCGGTGAAATGTTTATATTTCTTTTTCTTACATGGCAAAGTTCTAAAACAAAAGTTGTTCAGTTTCACGGACTGAACAACCACCTGATTTTTTTTTAACTAACAATTTTTGATATCCTGTATTTTTAAATCTCAATAAATAAGTAACTTTTCTTTTTTTAAGAGATACCGTTTCAAGTAATTTATATTCTAAATTGAATTCTGTATTAAATAAATATTTATCAGATTATTAGAGTGTTGTATTATATTTAGTATAATTCGCCGGCAGATTCAAGTAGGCTAGGTAATCCTATAACAATTTTGTCATTAGGATGTTTTTAAAATTTTATTATTTAAGGTTTTCATAATTATCGTAATTCGATCGACATTTCTTAAAAAAAAACTTCTTTACTCTGCCAAATGGAAGTGGTCCACTGACTCACTCCACATTCATATTTGTTAAATATATTACTAGGAAAGTCCCAAATCGGTCTTCTTAAATGACAAATTCTATGGCTAATCTCATACATCTATACTATATAGGTAAGTAGCAATATCCACTCCTACCCTCGGTCTTTTCGCCGGTTCACGGATCGCCCGCAGAGGTCAAAAACCGACACAAAAGTCGTGGAGGGTCCATCAATATCTGCCAAAACCCATTTCACGAGGACACAAGAACCACAGGAATTTGTCCAAGGTATTTCGGGCAAAACCGCTTGCTCAAAAATAATTCTTACGGTCGTTAGCTTGCGACTAAAATTTCTATGGCATCGTTAACTCTTTCGAGCAACCGAATTCGCAACGAGATCGTAACGCTTGAGGCATTTCGGGAAAAGTTAGGGAGTGTTCAAGACAATTCAGAGTTTAATCGCAAAAACGAGCGAGACAGAACTTAGGGTGTGTGTAAGTACTTAAAAATTGAGTTAGCTCAAAATGACCTTGAGATGTTCAACTTACCTAGGACGCCGAACATGATCCCGATGGGGCGGGCACGTAGCGCGCGGCCATCGCTTTAGGAGGGCATGTCACTCACTGTCACGTCACTTAGGGCTCCGTTGAGGGGCGAGCGCTCGCGGCGGCCTCAGTTCATTCACTACGGCCCGGGGGCCGAGTCGGCGCGCGCAGGCGCGCACATGCGTTCAGACCCCGCTTAGCTCCATCTCAGGGTTGCTCGGATGCTGGGTTTTGGTGATTGTGCAGATTTTCGGAAGGTATTTGGGTATTTCGTTCGCCAAAACAAAAACTGTTTTTTTATTTTATTATTTCTGCTTAATAGAAAAGTGACTCTAGTAATCGTTTGATTGGCACCAACACAACTTATGGTAACTTGGTTTTCGTAATATATATAACATTCGCATTATTCATCAACAGCTCATATACGTCCCCACCGAGGGGCCTACCCTGAATTTTTGTAAAATAATAATGTTATTGCTTGTGAAATGACTTAAGTTGTTTTTTTTAGCAGTTACAAAAAATACAGGCATTTTCAGGGCGTTTCTCTTAAAATCATCCCCCTCCCCCCTAATAAGGTGAGAACTTGAAAACATAATATCTGAAAATCCACTCAAAGTCTGTGTGCGGAGCGTTAGGGGAACTTTTAAAGAGGATAAATGAAACCATTCTTTAAAAAATGTTAGTCATCATCATCATCATCAACGTGTGGGTTGTAAGGTCGACAACTGACCTCACAAGCCCTGGTGTCAGTGTTATAGAGCCGCCAAAGGCCACTGACTGACACCAAAATGTTAGTTCCCATTGTATTCGAAATTAACTCCCCTGAAGAAGAAACTAGACTGTGTGTCCAAAATACATGGTCGTTGTCTTACACAACGCACGGGTTAGTAAGCACCCTAGTAAACCTAGGAATGTTCTATCTATTATTCAACCATAACTCGACAGTAATATCATGTTTTTTTCTCAAAATCTCAACTTTTTAATCAAAATCTGCAGGAATTTTCTTTCATAAGCTGGCAACACCGCTTCACTCTCGCGCCGGGAAGCCTTCAGAGGTCACAAGGTCGAGCGGCCGCCTAGCGTGGTAAACACCGCCTCTTTGATCATCCACATGGGTGGCTCTCCGTGCTTCGGAAGACACGTTATTGCGATTTATCATACAAACAGACGAATAGTGCCATAGAAACTCATTGATCGAGTTTTGTCGAATCGCGGTGATATTATAATCTTATATTTTTTGTTTTCGTAGTGTCGTACTACGTTTCGTAATATCATATTTGATTTAGTTTTGGTCTTGTATTCTCTTATCAGCAATAAGATTCATTGTGCCACATCATCAACGGCCCGTTACAGTCCACTGCTGGACTATGAGGCTCCTCCACTTAAGTGTTTGGTTTTGCCATAATCTCCACGCTTGGCAGGCGGGTTGGAGATCGCAGATTAAAAGGTTACTGTATCAGAGAGCGCTGCTGCCCGTTCCCTGTTCAATGTGTAGTCCTTAAGTCGCCTCTTACGACAGCCACGGGAAGAGTAGGGGTTGGTGACAAATGTATTCTACTCTGCCGTCACCACACGGCTTCCACATAATCACATACAGTTCAAGGTGATGCGAAATGGTTCGGGCGGCTTTACATGAGTTTACTAGGGCAGCATGCGTGGGCAGGGTATGTTAGTTGCCTTAGTTCGGTCGTCGCGGGCAAAAACTATTTCCACGCGGACGAAGTTGCGGGCAACAGCTAGTAATATTATAAAAATAACACAAAACCTCTCATGCGGTAATACAGTTTACAAAATAATTTACATTACATTTGAAGATTCTTGGAGATCTTTGTCCGGCAGTGGACGTTCTGATGATCATGGTGTTATTTTAAACTCCATGTTCCGTAACACTTGTTTAATGTTATGTTACCGCTTTGTTTTTCTTTTGCTACCTCTCAATTTGTTGCCAGTTTCAGCGCTAAAAAGACTTATTTTTTTATATTCCTGCTGATTGCCGATTTTGTGAATGTCATGGAAAACTCAAACTCAAACTCAAACATTTCTATTTGCTTTAGACATGGTAGTTGCAAAAGTTTTTACAATTTTAGCATCAATATCAGTGTCACATATCTAGCCTAACAAAATAGAAGCATGCAAACATTTTACAACTTAAAACTTATTCTACCTTAATTCTAATGTGTAATTTTAATATAAGTCTTTACAATAACTACAAATAAATAAATATATTTTATGTTGGTGCTCTAAGAAATCTTTTGTTCAGTAAAACATATGTTTCAATAGCCATTCACGCAATATTATTTTGAACTTTCTTATAGTATTATTTTTGAACACTCTTGAAGGATGCAGGCCAACCAAGACCAGTCGTTTGTGGAGATCCTTGGGGGAAACCTTTATCAAGCAGTGGACGTCTATCGGCAAAGATGATGATGATGATGATGATGCACACATGTATAATATGTGTATGTATTATGCTATGTATTGTATATTGTATTTATATATATTTACTATATTTGTCTATATATCATAGTATATAGGTTAAAGTAACTGTACATTTCCTTCACGCTCTCACTACTCCGTTTCCGTACACTGTTTCTCTATAAAAAGAAAGGTTGTCTAGAAGAGATCGCTATTAGCTATAAGGCCGCCTTTGCGCACATTTTATATTAATGTTTTCTTTATATGTCCCATATATGTTATGCAATAAAGTGTTACTTACTTACTATATACTAACTAATATACTACATAGATTCGTACTACATACTTATACGTGATGCGATTTAAGTTGCCACTAAACTTATGGTAGAGGTAAGTTACGTTGCGAATTAATGAAAGTAGCAAGTTGCCGCAGAAAGCCAAGTAATTTCGCCAAGTTAAGTAATATAAAGTAGAGGTACTTTTAATTGTGGGCTTTACTTTAATCCGCTTATTATTTTATGCTTGGGCACTATTTATATCAATCAGTTTATTGCAGTTCACTGTTGGACGCAGGCCTCCCCTTGGACACGCCACAGCGCACGATCACCCGCTTTGCTTTCCTCATCCAGCCACCACCAGCGACCTTCCTCAGGTCATCAGTCCACCTGGCAGGGGGCGTACCACACTACGTTTCCCGAGACGCGGTCTCTATTATTTTGTGCTATTTACCTCTTAATCGGTAACAGCACGCTTCGTCGTGTTTAGCAAATTCAGCTAACTCGCTACTGTGCCCGTAGTCACGTATCTCGAATCTGCGTTGTTCGGACCCAAACAATAGTAAGTACTCGTAGCTCCAAATACTTATATAGCTGTATTTCTGTATGGTAAAAAAATTAAAGATAAAGACAAGGCCATCGAAACTGAACAATCTTTATCTTTAGAACTGAAAAAGTATGCAAAATTTCTAAGTCGTAAATAGAGAGGAAGTGGTTTAAAATTCAGTTGCAAGATTTGACCCGAACAAACATGTACACAAACATTGCAAATAAAAACTTGAAAAGAGTTCTTCTGGCTCATACCTGTGTCAGGTGACATTTTGGCTACATGTGTTTTACCAACATAATCGCATCTTTACAAAAAAGTGAAGATCTTCTAAATGTGTTGCTGCTGCGACTCTATAAAAGAGTAGACATAAAACGAGGGCGCTGTATGGAGTAATTGGCAACACTGATGATTTTTCAGCCAATCATTGCTACTTCCTGTTTTTGGCTACCAATCACTGCCAGTTTATCTGGTGTTGCTTTTAGTAAAGAATTTAGTTCCATCATTATTTAATTTCTACTCTTTTGTGTCGCACTGTAAGTCCCTTCACCGTAAGAGCGTTGAATAAACGTACATGAGTAGTATTACAAACGTATAGTCATACCAACTGAATCATGACCCAATTTAATCTACCTATATTGAAAACGACGGGGGTATGGCTGAAACCTAAATACCTGCGGTATCCTGGAAAAATGTCTGCTGTTTCACTAGCTAAAGAAAAACACTGCTTTTGCACCAAAATATAATCAATAACTGACAAAAACAAAAACGTATCAAAACAGCCTTCAAAAATATCATTCCAAATACAAAATGAACAATATAAAAAGCAAAAGTAATATAAAAAAGAGGTTGTCGCCGACATGGCGCCCCCCGGTGCAGAGCACCCAACGTTAGGCAAGGCGACAGTCTAAGCGCGCAGTCCTCTTGGATGCCCTACTCTAAAATAAGGGCACCACTGTGCACTTAGGCAGACCGGGTTCGCAGTCTTCTTTAGTGTCCTGCTCTAAAAGTAAGGGCACTACCTTGCGCACCGGTCTCCTCAAAAGTCCCCCAGCAGTCTTGACATCAACGACCCGAACAGCTCCATCTTTGCCGCGAAAAATCTGCGATATTCTTCCCCTAGGCCAAGATCCTCGAGGTAAGTTCCCATCAATGATAAGGACTGGATCATCTGGACGAAATTGAAGGCTGTCGACAGCTCGCCGCCGAGGAATTAGAGTCGGGAGAAACTCTTTGAGCCATCTTGCCCAAAACATCTCCGCCAACCGAAGAGCCTTCTTGTAATCTACTCGGCGAAGGAGGTCGGCGCTACTGCAACCTGGCAGAGCTTCTGTGGATGGCCCGCCAAGAATGAAATGAAAAGGAGTCAAGGCCTCTAAGGAATCTGCATCAACAGCTACATGAGTCAAAGGCCGCGAGTTAACTATGGCCTCTGCTTCTATTAATAAGGTCAAGAGAACTTCTTCTCGCGGAGCTCTTTCTTTTAGCACCACAGCCAAAGCAGTTTTTACTGAGCGAACCAGCCTCTCCCAACTTCCGCCCATGAAAGGGGCTGACGGGGGCAAAAACTTCCATTTGATTGCCCTTTCCGCCGCGAAATCTGCCAACTTCCTTGCAGCTCCCACAAAAGCCGTCCCATTGTCAGAGTGAATTTCTTCTGGACAACCACGACGAGAGATGAATCGGCGCAGAGCCATGATCGCCGCATCAGTTGAAAGACTGCCAACGACTTCAAGGTGGACAGCCCTAGACGTTAAGCATGTGAATAAGGCAACCCAACGTTTCTCCCTCCTTCGACCAACAGCCACTTCAGTTGGGCCGAAGTAATCCAGTCCAACAAACGAGAAAGGCCGGCGGTGGTGAGCCAATCTTGCCTCGGGTAGATCGCCAAAGTCAGGTATTGGCGGTTTTGTCTTCCTGATTCTACAGGAACCGCAGCTCTTGCCTACTGCTCTAACGCTGGGCCTTAAGCCTAAAATATAAAACTTTGAGCGCAGAACGTTAACAACCGTTTCGACATTTCCGTGACCAAATTTTTTGTGGTAAAAACCAATTAAAAGCCGAACAATCGGATGCCGACCATCCAAAACAATTGGATTAACGTTCTGCGCTAATGCATCGCGCACAGCGCCAATTCGACCTGATAGTCGAATTAGCTTGTCTTCCCCCAAAAAAAGCACAAGATTTCTAAGCCGACCATGTTTCGGCAGGGAAAGACCAGCTAATAAACTCATATATTCATCTTTGAATGAATCGAGCTGCGAAGAAAGAAACAAATGCCTCTCTGCTTCTAAAATATTGTGAGCCGAAACAGGTGACAAATCCCCAGAAATTTTTGAAACCCGCACAATATTACAATTCCGACTCGATTTAAAAGTTCTAAAAACCTCAGCACAGTTATGTGCTCGAGCAGAAGCCCGTAAAAGCCGAAGCCATTCACTAAAGCGAACGTGATCAGCAACCACCGGTGATGGAAAATCTAAAGTACGACCCGAAATCATAAAAACTAGCGCATGCTCTGGTTTTAATTCTTCAACCACCGGCGGGACGTTCACTTTAGGTTCTAAAGGCCAATCTTGTTCTGGGGCGAATAAAAACCCGGGGCCAGTAAACCACCTCGAATCAGACTCCAAATGACATTGAGCACGCGTAGCGTCATCCGCCACATTTAAAGCCGTGGGAACATAGCGCCAATCAGCGACACTCGTACTTTCCAAAATTTCACCAACACGATGGGCAACAAAAGGCTTAAAGCTACGAGCGTCGCTTCTAAGCCATTTAAGAACGGTCATGGAATCTGACCAAAAGTAAGTTCTAGAAACTACAAAACGGTGAGCCTCTACTATGTAAACTGCAAACCTAGCTGCCATGAGTGCCGCTTGCAATTCCAAGCGAGGAATGGACGCTGGCTTTAATGGCGCCAAACGAGCCTTACCACCGACAAATGCAAGCTTAACCGTACCATCTTCAAAAACAAAACGCCAAAAAGCAACACAAGCGTATGCCAACTCACTTGCGTCAGCTAAAACGTGGAGTTGACACTCAGGACGACTAAGCTCAATGTGATAAGGTCGAGAAATGGAAATACAAGATGAAATGACAGATAATTTAGAAAACCAAGCCCGCCAACTCAAAGCTGCAGAAAGCGGCAGTTCAGCGTCCCAATCAATGTTCATTCTCCAAGTCTGCTGAAATAAAATTCGACCCGCAATTACTGCAGGCAATAAAAAGCCAAGGGGATCATAAATGCGCATTAATTGGGACAAAACTACCCTTTTTGTTAACTTGGAAGGAGCCTCAGAAACCTTTCTAAAACTTAAACGGTCTTCAGAAACTTTCCAAGTTACCCCGAGAATTTTAATCTGATCAGGAGACGACGGACCTAGACCGACCTCGGTAGGATTGACTGCCCGGAGCTCCGGATCCAAAAGAGCTAAGGCTTTAGGGTCGTTTGACACCCAAGAACGCATCTCTAAACAAGCTGCTTTATGAACCGATACAATATCCACGGCCAGACGGGCAGCATACTCAGGACAATCAACACTACCAAGATAGTCATCCATGTAATGGTCCCTCACTATGGCTTCAGCGGCCTCAGGAAATTGAGCCTCATGTTCAAGAGCATTTTTGTTTTTTAAATAAATCGCCGTACATGGGCTGGAAGTTGCGCCAAAAATCATTGAGGACATCCTGAAAACCTTAACTGGAGATGAGGGCTCTGAGCGCCATAAAAAACGTTGGGCATCCCTATCTTGCTTCCTAATTTTTGTTTGCGGAAACATTTCTCGAATGTCCGCGTTTAAAGCCACGCGGCCTTCCCTAAATCGCATAAGAATGGCGAGCAAGGGTTGCAAAAAATCGGGCCCGGAAAGCAAAAGAGAATTGAAGCTTACTCCCTCACATCTAGCTGCGGCATCATGCACAACCCGCAGCTTTCGCTTTTGGGGGTGAAACACACCGAAGTGAGGCAGGTACCAAACTACACCATTAGACTGCTCAGAGTCATCACAAGGCTCCGCGTAGCCCTTCGCGATGGTGTCTTCAACAATTTTCCTATAAGCCGCCGCGTAAACCGGATCTCTTTTAAACTTACGTTCGAGACCAAGAAGCCTTGAAAGAGCCAAATTGAAACTATCAGGAACATTTTCTACTTTAGGCCGCCAAAGCAAACCAACTTCAAACCTACCCGAAGGCAAACGGCGCGATGTGTCATTTAAGATCTTCAGAGCTTCCTGGTCATTCACGCTTTGAACGTCTTTCTTGGAGATACCGATCGAGTCTAAACTATAATGTTCCTTGACCAGTGACTCAAGGTCTGACATACACGCATGGTGAATACGCTGATGAATTGGGCCACCCGGAAGCTTACCATAAATAACCCAGCCTAGCAAAGTTTCAATGGCAACTGGCTGATCACTAGAGCCTCTGCGGACGTCTTGCGGCAAGGTTAACTGCCAATTGTCGGCACCAATTAGAAGCATAGGCTTAGCTTCCTCGTAGCTGAGCTCCGTAACCAGGTCAGCTAAATAAGTCAACTTCTCAATTTCGGATACCTTAGCCGACTGGCAAGTTACGCCCAGGCCAGGTATAGAACCAACAGAGTTTAAAGAAAAGACCTTTTTTTTAAACCTTCCCTTTACCTTCAGGTTGACATATTGAACGTCAGTTTCCATGACGAGGCCTCCAATACAGTTGACCTTCATCGGTCTGGAAACTCCTTCCGCTCCAACTGCCTCTGCGACTCTCCTGTCTACAAGCGTCGCTGTTGACCCATCATCCAAAAGAGCGTACGTGTCGAAATTTCCTTTAGGTCCCACAACAGTCACAGGCACCACCTTAAGAAGAGGCCTAGCTGAAGAGACGGAAAAATCAGAGTCACCTGCTAAAGTTGGGTCACCGTTGCGCGCGTGAGAAACATCAGCAACAGCTTCTGGCTCTGGATTCGGAACAAGATGAGTCACATCGTCCGATGGCTTATGAAGAAGAGAGTTGTGTAAACGACTATACTTACATCCTCCAACGCCGCAAGTCTTTTTGCATTGACGGTAAAAATGTGAACCTTTTTTCAGGCACCTGTAGCAAACCTTATGGTCAAGCACCCAACGCCATCTGTCTTCAACAGGAAGAGACACGAAGACACTGCAGTTCTCGACGATGTGCCTACCCTGACAGTACAAACAAATCTCGCTAGATGGCGCTTTAGGTTTGACACTTACCCGTCTCGCCGACAAATTTGAAGGCGGCGATCTAGAGGTGCCAGCGAAACAATCCTCTGTGGTTGACACGTGAACTCTCACTGGCAACTTTTTGTTCCTGTCAGAGCTGTCATCAATCAAGCCAAACTGTAAATGAAGGTTGGCCTGATGTGTCAAAAATTCTGACAGAATTTCTAATTTGAATAGGCCTGAATTTGCTCTAGTAAAAGCAAAGTCTAGCCACTTTTGACGAAGGGGCGCAGTAAGCTTTCCCAAAACCGACGCGAAAAGTTCTGGAGAAGCGAGATACTCCACAGCTTTAAGCATTCGAATAGTTGAAACACAATTTCGTAAAATACAAGCCAAATGGTGAAGCTCCCTGCCCCCGTCAAAAGCAGATAACTTAGGTTCCGCTTTTACCGTGCTAACGAGATGAATGATAAGCAATTCAGACCTACCAAATTGCTCGTCTAATGCTGCCATGATCTCACTAGGATCATTGGCAAGAACGAGCAAAGAGGCCACAGCCTCCCGGGCGATACCTCGGAGGGCGTTGTTAAGTCTGCCTATATTCTCTGCAGGCGAAAAATTATCTTTAGAGTTTAAATAATGACTTTTGAAAGTCAACCAATCAGATGGAGAAGCCGCAGAGAACATAGGCAACCTTACCTCGCCGCCTTTATTACCGCCACGGGAGAGGCCCGTGATGACCTCCGCTAACCGACGGAGGTCACTACCCTCTTGTGTATGTGTACAGGGATCTGCTAAATTTTTATTCATGAAACAATAATCACGTTTTTGTGTACCTAAATGTGTGTTTATTGTTTTGTGGTTATGCAGCGATACAGAAGGTATTGCACAAGGAATGTCAATCATGTCGGCGCGACAGGGCGCGCCACCGGTGACTGCATTAGACTGCAGTGGCCTGACCTCCTGGACAGTGCTGGCAGCGCAGCAGCTGCGGACGGCACGTCTAGGCTCAGGAAACGCAGGCCGCTGGTCCCGATCCAAAGGGACGTCAACCGCTGAGGCATCTCCATCACAGGCCCTGACAGGCGACGAAGACATAGGCTGCGGCTGGTCCTGGACCAATGAGACACCAGCCACTGTGGCATCTTCATTAAAGGCACGAGGCGAAGAAATAGGCCGTGGCTGGACCGGATGATGACACTGCAATTTTTGAGAACTTTGACTACATTTTTCTAGCCAACTCTCTACGTTTTTGCCAGATACTGACGCGTCCGAATAACGACTGGCCGCGTCAGCATCAATGGCAGCAAGTTTTGCGTTAAGTTGCACTTCTGCAAGCTTGCGCTCGACCGCAGCCATCTGCTGAAAATATTCGGCTTCAGCAGCCGCTTTTCGAGCAGTAATGACAGCTGCGGAAGAAGTCGAGCGCTTTGAACTACGAAAACTAGCACTTTTCCTGGAATCGGCGAGTTCCTCCGACATGGGTAAGGCGGAGGACAAAACATCCTGACCCTCTGACGATACAGCAGGTGGCGGATCACTATGACTCGCCGATTTCGCAGCGGCAGCTGCCGCGGCCGCAGCCATACCCCGGGTAAGCATTTAAATAAGAGGAAATGACTTACACACGAAAAAGAAAAGAAAATTTAATTTAACTAGGGTTCAAATATAATAAAAAAACGGGAGAAGGACCAATGAAAACGACGGGGGTATGGCTGAAACCTAAATACCTGCGGTATCCTGGAAAAATGTCTGCTGTTTCACTAGCTAAAGAAAAACACTGCTTTTGCACCAAAATATAATCAATAACTGACAAAAACAAAAACGTATCAAAACAGCCTTCAAAAATATCATTCCAAATACAAAATGAACAATATAAAAAGCAAAAGTAATATAAAAAAGAGGTTGTCGCCGACATATATATACCTATATTATATATAAATGTACCCCTATTTGTCCTGGTCACGCTATAACTTGAGAACGGCTTTACCGATTTCATTCATCTTTTTTTAAAATGTTTTATAAAAAAAAAAAAAAAAAATATAAAAAGAAAAAGAAAAAAAAAAAAAAAAAAAGAAAATTATTAAATAAAAAAAATAAGAAAAATGGGCAAGGTACGTGTAGGGAAAAATGGCAGGACTAATTTTAATACTCCTAATACTTGTACTACTTGTATTTGAATGACAGGAATAAAATGATCTTGTGGTGTGGAAAGCGGGTGATCGTGCGCTTTGGCGTGCCCTTGGGGAGGCCTACGTCCAGCAGTGGACCGCAATAGGCTGATTGATTGATTGATTGAAAAAAAAATGTAAAAAATAAATAAAAACAGTATGTACTAAAGAAAACAATGTTAAAAACAGTTTGTTATATTATATTATGTTTGAGATTTTCGTGGTTATTCAGTGTTGGTGCACTGTTATTGGCTATTCTATTACTATTAACATAATGTAAAAAATATATATATTTATATAAAAATAAAAAATAAATTACATAAAGTTAAAAAATGTTAAAACAGTTTGTTATATTATATAGGTAATAGTTGTAAGAAGAGCGGTGCCTCCTGACACAGGTTTATAACTTAGTAGGAGACACCTGCCCCTGGTGAAATGTAACCGCTGTTACAAATAAAGATATTTTTTTTTTATTTTTTATTTTTTTATTGATTGATTGATGGTGGGTCATGATTCAATTTGGTCGAGTGTACATTACGCGGTGGAGTTTGAACCTGCGTACCCCGAACTCTTCTTTTTCAAAATTGGTAGGCACGAGTTACTTTTGCTTGTACTTACTTTCAACTTTTCTAATATTATTTCCTTTTCTGTCAAAATATACTACAATAAGTATACTATTTATTTGATATTATACCATAACTTTATTATAAAACCATAAAAAATATATTTTTTAATTTGCTCCACTAAACTACCTTCGTAGCGCACGCGCTACGACTTTGCTACGACGCTACGATCGAATGATAATACGGCGTAGGCGACAATAATAATTGTAAGCGAGGCGCTTATAATATAAAATAAAACAAAACTGCACAAAGATAAATAGGTACTATTAAAAATAATGTAGTCACCGAAATAAAACAAAAACATGAATTGCATTACGAGTACAAAAATTATAAGTGTTGGAAAAAGGAAAAGGTGTTAATACCAACCTACAACAACGCATTAATTCAATAACACAGTACCTCTCGAGTAGTTGTTCAGTCATACTTTAACCAATGAAACTGAACAACTTTTGTTTTTCTTCCTCAACGTGTTAGTTGTTAGATCGACCACCGACTTCACAAACTGGTGCCAGTGTTATAAAGGCGCCAAAGGTCAGACATCTCGTGTAACTACTCCCTCCGGACGCGATCGCAACTAAGTTTCACAAACGAAGGTGGGACCAAATGCTTGACATGCCTTCCGAAGCACGGTATCGTCTATTTTTCAGACAATCATGAACAAGCTCTGGGTGTGCGATGAAGAGAGCTGCTATGCTCAGAATTTCAGATTTCAGAAATGAAGAGATACGTAGAAAGTAAGTTAAAGTGGCAATGAGCAGGCCATATAGCGACGAACCGATACTGATGGGGAAGAAAGGTTTTCGAATGGCAAACACGGCATAGTGTTGGACGGCCTCCCACAAGGTCTTGGTGAAACGCAACTGCGCTACTTGCATCCACCGGGATGCAAGTAGCGCAGTCGCGTACGAGCTACTGTCATTTCGCAAAATCGTGCGAGTGACGTCCGAGTCGCGTGCGAGTTGCCGCTTGTGACGTGAGAAGGCGAGTGGCGAGTAAAAAAAAAATGTTGTAGTAACTCGGACGCGAGCAACTGACCCACTCGCACATGACAGTAACTCGTATGATACAGTCATACGGTGCACCTCAGTAACTAAATTGAAAATAGGAGTAATAAGACCTATCTACAAAAAAGGCTCGCGCAAAGAAATAAATAATTATCGCCCTATTACAGTTTTATCAATTATTGACAAGATAATCGAAAGGTTTTTTGGAGATCAAATAACAAAGTTTTTGAATACTAATATTATAATTAATGCAAACCAATATGGATTTCAAAAAAACAAAAACACAACGCAATTATTATCAAAATTTAACAATGACATAAATAAACTTCTTAATGATAAACAACACGTAATAGCTATATTTATTGATTTTAGCAAAGCTTTCGAAACTTTGGACTTGACAACTTTATACTCAAAATTGTATCAAAATGGGATACAAGGCCCGCTATTAGATTGGTTTAAAAATTATCACAGTAATAGGTATACCACTGTAAAAATTGATAACCAGCTCAGCGACCTCGTTCCCTGTAGCGTAGGCACAGCACAAGGTTCAATATTAGCGCCGACAGAATACTTGCTGTACGTCAATGATATGCCTAACATTCTAAAAGATGGACAAATTTACCAATTTGCCGATGATACTTGTATTATCACATCCCACAAATACGTTACCCATGCGATAGAACAAATGCAATCGTGGTTTAATAGCCTATGTGCATGGGCACACGATCTCGGATTAGTCATTAACTATCAAAAAACGAAAGTGATGCATATTCACTCGTCGCATAACATCTCACCAGTTGAACCTAAAATTATCGCACATAATCACGAATGTCAGTACCAAAAATATCAAGACTGCAGATGTGAGTGCCTAGATTTAGTCGAGACGCATACTTACCTTGGTTTGATAATAGATAATAGATTTAACTGGAAAGCACATATACTATACGTATGTAACAAACTAAGGGCTATTTTAAGTAGAATGTCTATATTAAAATTTAAGTTACCTTATTCTATAAGGAGAACTCTGTATATTGCGTTAGCTGACTCCATAATCAGCTACGGTTTAGATTGCTATGGGAGAACGTATAAAACATATCTAGAGGAAATATATAAACTACAATTAAAACTGCTTAAAACAATAGTACCTAAAAAAATCAAAACTATTCATAAAAAAAATTATTACATAACATTATTTAAATATTGTAAAGTTATAGATGTATTTAACAAAACAAAATTTTTAATCATAAAAGAAAATACAAATATGATAACTGAACTATGTATTTTAAAAAGACCAGAAAATTTGAGAACATTGTCTAATAAAACAAAATATCACGTACCTAAATCAAATAACCTTTATGGACAAAGAATACTAGAATACATGTTTCCAAATATTCTAAATGAACTTCCAGACAACATTCTTGATACATACCTGTCACAGAAAAAGGCTTCACATATAATTAAGGAATACTTTTATGACTCAATAAAAACGGAATCTAAATAGGTAAATTTACTCGCAATTGGCAAAAAAAAAAAAAATGACGTCTCTGTAGCCCAGGTGGTAGTGTATCTTCCCCCGACGCACAGGGTCGCGGGTTCGAATCCCGCCCAGGGCAAACATTCGTGTGAGGAGCACTTGTGTTTGCCTTGTGTCTGGTTGTTGTTTTGCTATATAAGGGTGTATTTATATATTTATGTATTATATATCAGCTGCCTGGTACCCATAGTACAAGCTTGGCTTAGTTTGGGATCAGATCAGGATCAGGTTTGAGATCAGGCCTTGTGTGTACTGTACGTCCTTTTATACATTTATTTATTTTATTTTATCTATTCACAACAAGAGGGTTATTCTGCTTAAGAACATTTCTGGAAATGCATTTCATTTCATTTTTACTCTTTTGCCTATCAAAATTGTTATTACTTTATATGCGACTCGCCACCACACATAAGTGGACTATCTTAAGTGGCGGCTACATAGACTAAGTGAAGATGTATATGCTTGTTATTGGATAATAATAAAAAAAAAAAAAACTGACTAGGTCAGCTCGCATGCCAGCTCGCACTGTGTAACCCCGACATAAATAAAGCAGCCAAACGTTCCGTATTCTGCGGGACCGTCCCGTAATGCTAGATGTAATCCCGCTTTGAAATAATTAGCAAAATAGTCCCGTAAAAAGTTGGATGCGAAACCCTGATTTTGTTAAAAAGTGTAGGTATTAGAGTAACACAGGGTTCAGGGTTTATTATTCAGGATAAATATGATTTTAAAAATAAATTACTTTTAAATTTTGTGCTTGTAGTAACAAGCACAAAACTTAAACTCATACTTCGCATTCGCCCCAAACCCAACCCAACCGCATTGAATTTTCAGAAAGTTAGCCGCCTTAGCAGTTTATCTCGTATGATGCGGTCACACAATGAGAGTATTGACAAGACCAGCTCGCACGTTAGCTCGCTCGCACTGTGTAAACCGGCAAAAAGAAAATTATTTGATTCAAATGATTCTTGATTGATTGGGGTTGAAGTCGATGCCATGGCCTCAGCTGCAAGAAGTCTGCGGGCTGGTTTCCTAGGCACCACGCCTTAAACGATTGGTGTCAGCAAACGTGCCCTGACGGTCTTACTTTGGTACCTTGGCAAAAAGGCCGCTGTCTGCTCTGGGATGCCACCTATGTAAGCATTTTCGCTGCCTCGCACTTTCCAGGCACGACGCGTGTGGCGGGCTATGCCGCGGAATACGCGGCTCGGCATAAATACGCACCAAATACGCCGAACTGGAGCAGCAGTACCAGTTCATTCCCTTCGCCGTGGAGACAGGAGGGCCGAGGTGCGACGAGGCAAAGAGTTTTGTCCGGGAACTGGGGTGGCGCCTGCGGAGCAATGACCCCCGCTCCGGAGCGTTCCTAAAGGGCATCACACACGGCAGCTATAATGTACATTTACCTGCTGCGTGAAAAACTATACATCCCGGGATGTATAGCTTTACACGCAGCAGGTAAATTAATACATCTTTCCCTTCACAGGGTGTTCTTATTTTTATGTTAAATATTATGGACCCCTCGAGTTACTTAGATTTACTAGATAGTTCATCAGAAGATGATTCTGATTGGAATTTTGATGTGCGTATTGCCAGATGCGAAAGTTGCAACAAAATCGGTCCTATTATTTTATTTTATATTATTGTTTACATTTGTCACCAACCCCTACTCTTCCCGTGGGTGTCGTAAGAGGCGACTTAGGGACTACACATTGAACAGGGAACGGGCAGCAGCGCTCTCTGAAACAGTAACCTTTTAATCTGCGATCTCCAACCTACCTGCCAAGTGTAGAGATTATGGCAAAACCCTCCACTTAAGTGGAGGAGGCTCATAGTCCAGCAGTAGACTGTAACGGGCCGTTGATGTTGATGTTATTGTTTCAATGAAATAAACAGGGCCACTATCAGAAGACATATCAACTTGACGCTGTCTCGTTCTCACTTCTCACCGGTTACAAGAACTGAGGCGGCACATTAATAACGTCAAGGTGCAGTGGTACATACGCAATAGTTTTCAAGTTTCGTTAGACAAGCTTCGGAGACTTAAGATTTTTTTAGCCCTCTTGAGCCTATGGTCCTTTTTGGTCCTCGGAGAACTAAAATTTTGCGCAGAGTTTTAGAGCTCTTTAGCCTTTCAGCCTACGCAGTCCCTACAAAAAGCCTGCGCGCCGTATAAGAGAGCTAAATAAAATGGTCCTTTGGAACACTACCTCCAAGCCATCAAAAAAAACAAAAAAAATAAAAAAATACGCAAAAATACGTATCTACCTGAACATAATGTTTTGTTAAATCATTTTAAATGGGAAGGTTTTACTAATATAACTCAAATAACGATAAACAACAAACATAAATAGCCCGATAGAACTAAAAAACTAACAGACCAAACAAAGACAATACATAAAAATATAGACTTGCTGTTGATTAATTGATATTTTACTACGCCCTACCTAATCTCACTCTGTTTTGAGGTAAGCAAATTTAAGTGTAATCAAAAATTGTTGTAATTTTGCAACAATAAAGAACAGATTTAAAATACCCAGCAATTTGGGTATTTACCCGGTAGGGTACAATGGGTATTTACCCACCGCCCATCTCTAGTCCTGATTTACGCGGGACGTATCGATTTAGAGGGGTCTGGGGACCTCTCTAGTGTTTAGTACCTACTTTGGGCGTATTCCGATTCAGACTTTCAGCGCTGTCAGCGATCAGAAAAGCAAAAAAATGTATGAGTTTTGACAGTAATTCGGAACGCGATTACGGGTGCTTTAATCGATTTCAGCGTGTTTCGGAACGCAGGGTTTGTGGTGTCTCTGTCTATCACAGAAAATCACAGAAATTTTTGAACACCCTCTTCAAAGCGAGATGTATTGACAGGTATTGGCAGGTATTGAGATATATCGAGATGTATATTTTCATACCGCTCGGTATCTTTGATGCGAAGATGTAAAAATGTATATTACCTGCGCCGTGTGTTGTCTCCGACGATTTCTATGGAAAGATGTAGGTAATGAGATATATCGACAGGTATCGTGCTATAATGTACATCTTCACATTATAGCTACCGTGTGTGATGCCCTTAATTCAACACATTTCTATTGCTATTCAGCGTGGCAACGCAGCCAGCGTTATGGGCACTTTCGAGCCAGGCACGCTTTGGGGCGGGTTATTTGATAAAGATAAAGATAAAAAATATTTTTTGATTAGGTTAGTTAAGTTAAGTTGTAAATACTTTTATTGTTATATAGATTCAAACGATTTTTGTAACAAATAAAAATTTTCGTTTAAAAATTATTCTACAAGTATTGCGTAGAAAGAAACGTATTCCATCAAGAATTGCCATTTAAAAAACCTGAAGGTAATTAGTAATATTTAAAGTGCTTTTTAGGAGAAAACTTTTTTAAGTAGATTGTATTTTTTACTCCTTTTTTAACATTCGTAGTACTACTCAAGATTTAAAAAAATAAATAAACTGCTTTTACTATACTCTTTGGGTTGTATCCGGTTTCTAACATTTTACACTCTATTATTTCCATTTCATGTCGAACTTTTTGGTATTGTTCACATTACACAAATGGCAACACTAGTCAGACATTTCTTTTTATTTCGGTTCTTTGCCGTGTCGTTTCGGGTACGTTGTTACATCTGAAGAAATCTAGTCATCAACTCACTAAAATCCTCTAAATTCAACAAAGAATAACTCTTAAATATATTAGCTAACGTGTGCAATGAATATTTCCCGTATTACAATAGTTTGTGACGGAATTATTCGCCGCGGCAAATTGACATTTAGCACGCAGGAAACTGTAACCTAAACATTGAATTGTGAAATAAAACGTGGTATTTTGCGTTTTCAGCGAAGAGCGGCAGCATGAAGTACAATAAACAAGTAAGCTCGTCGAGGAGGAAAAGCAGGAAGCGTCATTTCAGCGCGCCGTCTCATATCAGACGAGTGCTGATGTCTGCACCTCTCTCCAAGGAGCTAAGACAGAAGTTCAATGTGAAGTCTATGCCCATTCGTAAAGATGATGAGGTTCAGGTAAGCGTTATCACTTAACTTGTTAAAAACAGCAGTACGGTACAACCTTGTGTTTTGTTTTGGCAAAGTTAGGTTATGTTTAAACGTTCAAAGCCTCGATTTGAAGGCAGTATCAGTCAATACACAGTCCCCTTTCTTACGAGCTTGCCTAGAGAATGATTCTCTGGCACTTTCACTATTTTAATTTATTTCACAGTTTTACTTAACTTTTACTGTGTTGAATGAGTATAAGAGAAACTGTTCAACTTATTAGAATATCAATGCACGCTTGTGGTGTATTATATTTACAAACACGAGGTTTTGCGAGGTTCATTTTACATGATGATTCAAACCATTCACAGACTACAGATGATTGCAGCCAATGTGCTCTCTAGTTAAAGGTTTTCTTTGACATGATTGTACTGCGGCATGCTGGTCTGTACCCTGGTTAAAAAATTGGCTCTGATAATTTTTACAACCTAATTCATACTTCAAACTACTATAAACTTTGTACAGAAGAGATTTCTGACATGTTTCAGGTTGTCCGTGGACACTACAAAGGCCAGCAAGTCGGCAAAGTAGTTCAGGTGTACCGTAAAAAGTTCGTAGTCTACATTGAGAGGATTCAGCGTGAAAAAGCCAATGGTGCCAGCGCATATGTCGGCATCCACCCCTCAAAGGTATTTACAGATTTTTTTTTACTTTTTGTTATCTTATAACCATTTAATTGGTAAGAACAGGACTATACTATATAACCTAGTTTTAAAACTTAATTAGGACATCATTGCTGATAAATTTATTATTGATATTACATATTCGCATATTACTATTAGACAAGTATTTCTTGAATATTTTTTTTTCTCATACTTTTACTGCCAAGTTAATAGAAAACTGTTTTATTAATAGTAACAGTTTTGTGATGAGAACTTCTAGCACTGATAGTTTCAAAATGATCACATCACCTTCGGGTAGGTGTGGCATTGACTCTGAAATGGTGATACACTTCCATGGCTCTGATTTTATACACATACTTAAGTTTTTATCAGTTTTTCCACAGATATTATATTTGTCTCCATTTTTTTTTTTCAGTGTGTGGTCGTCAAGTTAAAGATGAACAAAGACCGTAAAGCCATCCTTGATCGCAGAGCAAAGGGAAGGCTGGCAGCTCTTGGAAAGGACAAGGGCAAATACACCGAGGAGACTGCCACCACTGCGATGGAAACCTCGTAAACATCTAGGCTTTAAGAAAATAAAAAAAGGAAAAATGCTAATTTGTTGTTTCACTTAACTAATCCAAACTCATTCAAAAGCTCTAAAATAATAACTAAACATACAATGTGATTTAACATTATGATGGACATGCTGTAACTTCACAGATCTTATATGGCCTATAAAATATATGAGATTTGAATTGTTTGCACAAGCCCTTTGTGCTGTTATTTTTACTACATTGTCAGAGTACTGTTCTCTTTTCAAATTTAATTAAGATGTTAATTAGAATAGGATTTTTTTCTCATTCGTAATAACGTAATAACAGCTGATGATGATGCACACATTTACAGCATAATGCGCACTAATAACAAGTACTAAATTCAGCCTAGGATGTACTTTCCTGCTGGGGGGGTATGGACACTGAAATGTTAGTCATAAATGCATCCAGCCCCCTAATCTTCAGGCAGTTGTTTTCGTGTGTTGTAGTGCTGAAAGCTGATGTGTTCTATAGTTTTGGGACTCCGCACTTACACTGGTTCCAACTATCTGATAATCCTCGCTTAACCTTGCTTCATACCACGTGTCCAGTCTATTCAAAGACAGGTATCGGTATACTTGCAAGGCGGATTTCCAGAGCCTCTTTATTCAGCCTAATGTTGACTTGGGAGATGTCAGTAGCCTACATCTGGAGAGACACGACGCCGAGGCTTGCGCAGAACGTCCGTTAGACGTAGACTGGACAGACTACCAATAAAAAAGTAGTCTTCATTGTGGGTTGTTAAATCAAACCTAGAACCTCCGTAGTGACAGTCAAAATGCTAAAAATAAGTAAAAGAAAGATTATGTGCTGAAATTTTTATTAAGTATGTCAGTATAAAAACTTTGAATAGGTAGGTATGTAATTGAGCACCTTTTTGTCTCAAATTGATACATGAAACAGCTATCAATATAATTATACAGCAACCTATCATTCTACTTATTCTAAAATATCACCTATACGAGATTATGTTACTATAATAACAATATTCCTTTGTCAAATCAAATCAATAATTTAGGCATTATCTTAATTTATACATGCAGGGTAAATATAACATTTTCCTTGGGGTACACCATAGTGTGGCCATAGCCATGCAATGAAAATACTTCTACAACTTTTAGCTTCAGGTATGTTTAGGCCTATAACTTGCCTTCAATGCTGCTGCCTGTCCAAAAGTTTTTCAAGACTCAGTAGAATACTAGTTTATTCAATGGCTATCCACCCTGTGTGCGTAGTTACAAGTTATACAATAACCTAGATCATTGGCAGTATGACATTTATACTAGTATAATTTAAATGGTTGCTTAGGTACTATATGTAGGCTTACTTTAAAGGGCCTTAATTACAATCAGCAGTTTAAGACTAACCCTTATATAATAATCTTAGCTACATCTTCCTGGCACGGTTTTTAGACCCTTAATATTTAACCAATAATGATTTTCGAGTTACTCGTCTTTGATAGCTATGGATAACAAATAGCTGAAACTGCCGAAATTTTAAATTTCGCAACCTTCATAACATCAATAAGAAGGTCCCTCATGTGACCAATATTCAATATGCATTACTTAAAGGTATGTATGGAATTTGTTAAATCATAAAATTTCACAGCTTGTGAAAAAGTCTTAACGGTCTGACAAGAAAATTTTACTTTAGTTCATCACCAACTTGGAACTTTTTCAATGTAATTTGTGAATCATTTTGGAATATGAATTACACAGAAAGTTCAGTTTTTTGGTTCAGGGCTTCCATGGTTGCCTTAGAAGCACATTTGTATCGTTTCTTAACTTCATTGTTAAAGTTCTCCCTGTTTCTTGCAATTTCTATAGCATAAAACTGTACTCTGGCAACGAGAATAGTGTTGTCTTCGGAATAGTCTCCTTTGGTGTCAGCCCTCAATAAAGTGCCAAAGCTATAATCTTCAACAATAGTTTTAAACTTCTCACAGAAAACCCTCCATTTTGCTTTGTTGATATTGTTTTTGATTTCATGTTCTTTGATGTAAGCAACATTGAGATCGGGGAAATCTTGTCTGAAGTGGGTGTAGATTAGGTCATCATGTGGAGTCAAACGCAGCCATCTTGTGTCTACAGAACAAAGCATCTGAAAGTAAAAAAATATGTTTACAATCACCAAAAATACAAAGTTACTATAATCAAACTATGGTTATTTTAATACAAGATAAAATAAACTTTTAATGCAAATAAGATACAAATAAAACAGTAAAGTTTTATAGAAAAGGAACTTGTTACATACTACAATACAAAGAAATTTTAATAACTTCCTACTTAATTTGTTGGTTGAGCATATCACAAAAATCAAGCATAATATGTACAAGATGACTTCTCATGTAAGTATCTAGTAAAAATGACCTATTTTCTTGTGGTTATAAAGATCTCCAACTACTGCTTTTTTACTTACATTAAAGTAAATGTCACTATGTTCCATGGCCTTCGCCGCCCAAAGGTGCTCCAAAGTCTCATCATTTCCGAACTCCTCAGCAGGTCTCGATAGCACATCCTGAGAACAATAGGAATATCTATGTCTATAACCTCAATAACCTACATTATAGGTATACTTACATCCACAAACGACACCAAAATCATTTTTAGTTTAGTAACGCTAATAAATGTGGTAGAGTTGATTATATTTATCATATTACAGTCAGAACGAACTGGGGATATCAGCAGATGAAGTAATTTTATATCATAATTGAAACACGCCGCTACCTCACTGTAAAATTAGGCATATTAAATTGTTGTGTATTGTCTGCATTTCAACACTTACCATATTGAAGGTATTATTAATTGGTTTAGAAGTAGAAATCCTCTGTCAATAAAGTTCTGAACACTAAATTATGATATTTATTCTCCAATTTTTTCGAAAAATATCACCGGGAAATGCAAATTTGCAATTCTTTACAGAACACGCTAACAGATGAGGCGTTAGAAAGAGAAAACGTTCCACTAGAAGACATCATTTGTCTTGGTCAGTTTTACGTAACACACAGATTCCTTGTGAAATAAACGCATATGTCACTTTTTTATCACCAGCACGTTGGGCGACACCCAAAGAGATAGTAAGCGACACCGACAGTCCTACAAAATGCAATTCCATTGCTTGCTTTAAAAGCTGGTTTCGATTAACTTATCTGAATCCGACACTTTTTTAACATCGACGATAATTACCTATATTACTCTTTGGTAATTTAATAATTACAATCCTCTTTTTACCCGGCTGCGCGCGACGCAAAGGAGGGTAATGTGTTTATCGTTATGTATGTTTGTTCCTTTGTAACACTCTACTAGAGACCAAGCGCGTAGGCCAATTTTGATAATTCTTAAGGGCCCCGTAGACGGTCAAACGGTTTGATTCAAACACGTAAAGTTTGGTTTGACTCAAACCATTTTGATCGTTTACAAAGGTCAAACATTTACGTGTTTGAAGCATGTTTGATGCAATTTCATATTTTTCGTTTGATGCAATTTCATATTTGGCGTCATCGTATTGGGAGCAATCCTGTTATGATGACGTCTTTTGTAATATTAGTTTTTAACAAATAAATAATTTCTGTTCACGTCATAAGTGTAATTACGACAGCGTATAGAATCAGACTGCGCAGAGCCGTTTGACAAACCGTTCAAACCGACCTCAAACGGTTTGATCAAACACGTAAGGTTTGAGTCAAACCGTTTGATCGTCTCCGGGGCCCTTTACGTCAATCGTTTTGTCTTAATTGTCCGAGTGTCACTAAAGACATGTAAAACAAAAATACCCGACTGCGTAAAACAAAAGGAAAAAAATCGTCGTACTATACCGAGTGGGGTATCATATAATCGAATAAAATGGTCTTATTAACATAAAATAATTATATTTTTTTTTTTTCAAATAAAATTATATTCCAGGATTTTACTATGATGAAAGATATTTTTTACGACCGTTAAGCCATTTCGATATTGTTTAGTGTTTCTTTTTATTTTAAAATACAATGATATGGTTAAGAAATAAACAAGTCCAGAACCTCTAGAAATAGTCAGGACCTATACAAAATTTAGACCGTTAAAATCTCCATTGTAATGGGTCCCGACTGTTTCTAGAGTTCTGAACTTGTTCATTTCAGTTATTATTTAGCTAAACCACAGTCAGGTATTTTTTTTTTATTATTATCATTATTTTTTGACGGCTCCGTAGCCCAGGTGGTAGTGTATCTGCCTCCGACGCACAGGGTCGCGGGTTCGAATCCCGCCCAGGGCAAACATTCGTGTGATGAGCACTTGTGTTTGCCTTGTGTCTGGTTGTTGTTTATCTATATAAGTATGTATTTATCTATTTATGTATTGTATATCAGCTGTCTGGTACCCATAGTACAAGCTCTGCTTAGTTTGGGATCAGATGGCCGTGTGTGAAGATGTCCCCACATATTTATTTATTATTATTTATTTACAGTCATGTAAGAACTATAGTCGGGTTATTATGGGATGGGTTCTGACAGCTTCAAAATTTTTCATACGACATTAACAACTTTTTTAAATAATATTCAGTTTAAAAACCATAATAACTAAAATATTTAAAAAAAGTAACTTCACCTCTTATTTTATCATTAAACAGTATGTAATTTTACTTAATAAATAAATGAAATAATATTAAAAAGTTTTTAAAATTATAATCTGTCAGAACTCATCCTATATAATGCTCACCCAAGTATAATGGTGCCACTGTTGGTTGAGTATTTCTTGCGATTGGACAGTAAAACGTCAACAAATCTGTCGAACATTTTCTAATCAACATCTTTAGAAATATTCCACAGTGGCGCCATTTACTTCTCAGTTTTTAACCCCCGCAGCTATTAATTTGCGTTAATTTACTAGACATCCGACCAATAAGATCAAATTTCATTTGATACTTAAAGTTAATTTCGACATGTTCGTTTAAATTCGGTAATATTTTCAATAATCCAATCTGGCCTGTTGTGAAGTGCAGGCAGATTCCCCCTATATTACTTTACTCTTACTGTGTGTGTGTGTTTTTACTTACTTACTTTTACTTACTCTTTGGGCTGCAGGCACTGCAGGGAAAACGTCGTCTTGCCCTGTTGTGTGTGTCGGTTTGTACAACGGTAAACAGCAATGGAACCAAAATGTTTTTCACTTGAATGAATCTGAGCCTTGTTCCAACTAGTGCGATAAAGGAAAAAAAAAAAAGTTGCGAGTTGCCGCAGCCATAAAGAGCGAGAAAGCGATAAGATCTTAGTAACATACATGAAAGAGCAAGCTGAGTATCGGAAAAATTCGTGTGCGCTTCGTTTCGTTATTGGTTTTTATTGGCCGAGAGAAACGAGGAGGGTGGCGCATGCGCGTTATGCCGACGCCATCTCTAAAATACTGTGCCTATTATTTCTCGTTCTTTAGTAAATTGAATGCTAATTTGTGCTGAAAATCGTGATTCGATCATGGAATTCTTGTGTCGCGAGTGAGATAAAGTGTTTGTGCTTTGGTTTCGCTGTGGACGAGGCGTCCCTGTCGTCGGCACCGTTGCGGAAGTTTCTGAGGAACAGCATCGCATATTTTTTGCGGCTATCACTGCCGTGGTCAATGCACAGGGCTGTTACCTACTAGGCTCTTGTCATCATCTCGGCCCCTGGTAACTTTCTTTAGTCAGTGTAACCACACGACATCTTTGATCCCAAAAATTGCTTAGCGGCCCCTGCCGCGTTCTTTACCTTGCGCGCGTACTATTCAAGTTGTGTGTGTGAATTATTGTTGTGGGTCAAAGACACCGCGGTTTGTTAACCTGTGACAACAACAGTTCTGAATGCGCTAACTTTATGTTTCAGCCTGAGTTTTGGAGAAGTGTGAGTAGACGCGTTCGATAATATGAATTCTGCTTTGAAGCCGGTGTTACCTACGCCGGGAGTGGCGCAGCCGGGTGGGCAGGCGAGCCCAGCGAAGGCCAACGTCGCTAACGCCAACCACGCAGTGGGCCATCCACAAGGCGCGCAGAACGCCTTGCACCACGGCACCAACAATCTAGTTGGGCAGAACTTGACGCACCACGCGCCGGCACCGCCGCCTCCCGCGCACCCGGTGCCCTCCATGGCACCGGTCTCCGCCAACATGGCTCAGATGGCACAGAACATGAGTCACCATGGCAACCTCTCGCACGTCACACAGAACTCTGTGGCTCCCCCTAACATACCGGCCAGTCCAAGCAAGACTGCCAGCACGAGTGCGCCGCTCAGCCTAGTTGCTGACAAACCTGTTCCCTTGGCTTTGACAAGAACTCCAGAGAAGAAGGACTCTGAAACTCCTGGACCTGCTAATGGAACAATTGATTCACCAAAGTCTGCATCTAATGCTCCTACAGCTTTGAAGCCACAAAACCCTGAGCCGAATAAGGAAAAGCAGGATATTGCCAAGACATCACCAAGTACTCCAAAGCCTCCTGAAAAGCCGGCTACTGTGCCTACCAGTGCCCCCACAACTCCTCAAAAAGTGGAGCCTGCAATTCCAGTAAGCACTACTGATGGTCCGAGTCAGCCTAAAGTGGCTACTGCTAACGAGGCACCTGAAAAGTCTCCTTCAAAGCCTGCAGAGCCCAAACCAGCTCCTACTGCTGATGTTGCACCCACACAAAGCGACAGCAAACCAGTTCCAGAGTCTGCCAATGACTGCCAACTTCAGGAGAAGCCTGCGACTTCAGCAACTCCGGAGGCAAAACCAGAAGCTCCTGTAGCAGCCAAAGCTGAAACTCCCAAGCCGGAAGAGAAAAAAGAAGAGCCACAACCAGAGAAACCAACACAAAACAGCACAGAGGAAAAGAAAGCCAAACTGGAAGTAAAAGATGACAAGGCAGACAAAACAGAAGAGAAGCAAGACCCGAAACAGGAAGCTAAAAAAGAAACTCCTAAGCCAATAGAGCCTTTAGTTAAAGACGCTCAAGAAGCTGCGAAAGTTGAGGAGAAGAAGGTTGAAGAAAAAAAACCTGAGCCAAAACCTGAAAAACCAGAGCCAAAGGTTGCACCAAAGCAAGCAAAGGCTACTCCCAAGTCTACAATGAAGTTAGCCACAGTGACACCACCCATGAGAAAGAGAAGGCACACCTCGCCGAAGGTCGAAGGGCCCAGTCCAGCTAAGAAGCCTGCCACTGAGGACACACCAGCTACACCTGATTCCAGAATGAAACGGAACAGAACTCAGGTAGGAAGTCAATTTTGTTACTTTAATGATTTTATTACCACCAAAATTATAAATTTATATTCCCAGCAAAAGAAAAATATTTTCTATAAATGTGTGTATTATACAAATTGGTCACACTTGTATTCCTAATAGGGTGATCTTTGGATGGGGGCATTTAGACTTCAGAGGACTGATGTGCATCTTGTTTATGATCTTCCAGGCCTCCTCTGTATTGGCTACAAGCGGAGAGGCCAATTTCATGAACAAGTTTATTAAATCTTATGCTCTTGCTTCTTAACTTAGGATATAAGTAACAATCGTAAAGATAAAAGCATTGCCATGTTGCATCATTATCTATCAATACAGGGTATCCTTTATTAATTGGAATGAATGAATGAATGAAATATACAAACAAAAAAGAAAATAATTTATACTCTTTAGTCTACTTCGTTCCTTCATTGTGTGGTTTGTAAGGTCAACAACCAACCTCACAAACCCTTGCAATCTTTAGTCTACTGATATTAAATAACACCTGTTAATAGGATATAATCCTCATGGAGAAACCATCACCAACGGTGTACTGGGCAATTTAAATTTCATTAAATGAGTCGATTTTAAAATCCTTTAGGTACACATATTATTATTATTTTTTAAATGAGTTTATATACAAATTGACTCAATCAGGTGGTCAGTTTATATAAAAATTCTTTTTTTACTAACTTGGAGAAGTTCGAGATCATAAGTGGATCAGTTTTACAGACTCCCATAGAACAGTCATCCCAGCAGTATTGTGTTATTTACGATTTTACAAAAATGAGTTATTTAGTTACCACCCTGAATGTAGTGCTGCTAGCTTAGTTCAGAATAGTTGTAATTCATTGCGTGGTCGTCGATGACGTGATGTGACTACCTTACCTGTAGTTAAAAACTTCCTATTAGACCCATGCTTCGGCCCATTTTCATATTCTCGTTCATCGCGACGCATTCCGGTAATACCTATCATAATAAATTGAACATAGTATCAATCATAGCTAGCAGTTATGCAATGCAAGTACCTACATAGGTAGATGAATTTGCCGCGTGTAAACAGGGCGATAACGTTTGACGACGACGACATTAAATCATTAAATATTCTTCAAGCTACTGAAAACAGTTGCGGTTTAGTTCATTTTTTGTGGTTTTTGTAGGGAAATTCAAGATAATCGCGAAGGGTTTTTAAGTGAAAAATTGTGGAGAAAATGTAGTTGTGTTGTCAAGTGGTTCAGGTAAGTCGTCATTCCAACATTATTGTGAAAGTTCTAGTGAATCTTTAGATGAATCTTGATCACGCCTCTCGCTATTAAAATTCTTCTTCTCTTTTAGTCTTAGTAATTCTTTTTTATTAAAACTATGGCACAATTTTTTCTATTTCTGTAATTATGCCTTTTGAGGTCGTTTCCGCCCCGTTGTGCTGGGCGATAATTCTTCCAACTACCGACTCCTTCCACTGGTAAGAGCACTAAAGGGCTTAGTATACATAAATAATAAAGCAGTCGCCGTGTTCTAGCGGTAAAAGTGTTCGGCTTTCGACTCGAAGGGTCAGAGTTTAGACCCCGATGGGGACATTGACAAACAAAATCACTTTATTTATTTCTTATTGCCACACGTACATTTATAATAATTAGTTGTTACAAAAATATCCAGTAGTAGTACATGTGTACTCTGTAAGGGCACTGCAACACGTCTTAAAACTACATTAAAATTGAGAATTGAGATTAACAAGAGGGTATTGTTAACATGATTTGACAAAAGTCAAAAGTCAATTTTTTTTATTCGAATTAAGATTTTTACAAATCATTTTTCGACGTCAAAGCAGTCGACAACATTTCAAATTCATAAAGGACAAAAATTAAAGAACAATTTGAAGATTTGGTCTTCCTAAACACAATAATTTTTTTTCAGAGTTAATAATCCACAATAACCTAAAAGCATATTTGCAAATAACCTAAAAGTAACTAAAAGTACGCGGTTTAGGATTTTTAGCCTTACTGAATTAAACATCGACACGATAAGAAGAAGGTTGAATCAGCTAATTGTCCAGAGTGAGATGATTCCTGAGTAGGTACGAATCGGTGGTCCCGATTAATCATCTACGAAAGAAGTCGTTACATGAGCCGTGTCAGAGACCTGTGGCCGCTAAATGACTCTGATACCGGGGTTCTTTAATCATATATGATACACTGGCCCACGCTCTAATGATCTAATCCTTAATTTAAGCTAGTCTGTCCTTTTTACCTTTTAAAGATTGAAAAGGGACAGAAGATGGTCATTCTAATATTAGAGCTGTCAAACATTGAATTTGAACCTTAAGGCCGTATCGATTGCACAATTTTAGAGAGCACTTAAAACATGCGACTTAGAAATCTCTTAAACTGACAGCTATGCCCTTATTTTAGGTTATCATTCGTTCAAATTAATATCATTCGTTTATCACCTCTCTTTCATTGGTCATAAAAACGAAAAGGATAGCTGGATTTTAAAATTAGAATTAGAGCATGACATCCCGAATCGAGACCACTGTGTGCTGATGATGAAGTCTCAGCCAAAAGACCTCCACTGCTGGACAAGTTTCCCCAAGAATCTACACAATAACTGGTTCTGCGCTGCCCGCATCCAGCGCTTCCTGCGCCTTTCACCAGCTCGTCGGTCTGCCTTGTCCACGCTGCGTCTTGCGGTGCGTGGTCGCCATTCTTCTTCTTCATCGTGTGGGTTGTAAGGTCGACAACCGACTTCACAAACCCTAGTGTCAGCGTTATAGAGCCGCCAAAGGCCACTGACTTGACTCGTGTAACGACTAGATAGTAGTCGGAACCAACGGCTTAACGTGCCTTTCGAAGCACGGAATCCTTCTTTTTTTAGGACTATCAGGTGATTCAGCCTGCAATGTCCTAACCAAACTGGGGAAAGCCCACAAAGAGATTTTTGCTTGACAGTGTTGTTCCCACCGGGAATCGAACCCGGAACCTTCGTATTGAGCTGCGAAATCTCGACCACTCAGCCACGGAGGCCGTTAAACTGGATGTCGCCATCAAATCAAATTAACGGCCCGTTACAGTCCACTGCTGGACTATGAGCCTCCTCCACTTAAGTGGAGGGTTTTGCCATAATCTCCACGCTTGGCAGGCAGGCGGGTTGCAGATCGCAGATTTAAAGGTTACTGTATCAGAGAGCGCTGCTGCCCGTTCCCTGTTCAATGTGTAGTCCCTAAGTCGCCTCTTACGACACCCACGGGAAGAGTAGGGGTTAGTGACAAATGTGTTCTACTCTGCCGTCACCACACGGTCTAGTGATTTAATTTAAACACAATATTAATGCATTATCCCTTCACCAGGTGCAACTGTACCAATCGCCGACTCCGGAACTGGCGATGGCGACCAAGCTGTCGGCGTCCGCCGGCCGCCAGACGCCCACCAAGCCGGGAGACGATAAACTGATCGTGTTCTACAAGTAAGTGGCTCTTCAGGATCATTCTGCCTCTTTTCCTGACGTGAAAGGTGTATGGCGCCGAGAAGGTGTCGATAGGAGTGAATGAAGACTAGTTGTGGCGGAGGAAGTCAGTGTAGTCACCGAATTTCCTATATCTAAGGGGCCGTCCATTAATCACGTGATTTTTTTTAGCATTTTTAACCCTCCCCCTTGGCGAGGTTTAAGACTAACCCCCCCGCCCCCATCCAAAATCACGTGTATTTTTTAGAACCTACAAAGAATCTTCAAATTTTTGGAATATTATTCTTAAACACAGGTATAAAGTAATCTAATTTTAGTCTGAATGTTTTCCGGCTTTGAAAAAATCGCGCGTTTGACGAAAAAATAAATACACGTGATATCTTACTACACCCCCCCCCCCCCTCCCCCCTTGTGATATTTCGTGATTTTTGCTAAACCCCCTCCCCCCCCTTTCAAACCTCACGTGATTAATGGACGGTCCCTGATATAGGTAAGAACATCAGGGTATAATGCCTTCATTTGTCAGCTGCCCGTCAAGTCGATCGTATCGTTACCAGTGTAACCACTTTTAGCAGTTAACCCTATTTACGACCAGTCCAATATAATGTTATTTCTAGCAATGATGGCGTTTTAGCTGTAGGTTGGCCAATACATGACAGGCACATTGCATTTGTAAGTTGCACGTTAACCTTCGATTGTTTTAATAATAGTTAAACCTTAGGACACGTCAGTTGCATTGGTGAAAGCGACGTAAAAACACTTAAAATGTACATTAAATTCAAAACATTAGTTCAGATAGCGAAGTTTGAAATCAGCGTGGTGGTCTCAACCGAGATATACGTTAGGTAATATAAACATAACATCGTTCTGTTATGCAACGTTTTAATCACGTTTTATTGATTAAATCCATGTGACCCCCTGGGTAGCCCCCCTGGACAGCGCGTCATTAACTCTCCATGCATAGTTATCTAGTATTAGTAGTAGTAAATCTATTCAGTGGTACCTGTAGGTAAGAGCAACTAGGAACTACGTGGGAGGAATAAGATAAAATACACACTTGAATACTTTTTAAGACTTAGATTTAGAATTTTAATTACTGTTTAATAAACTAGTTGAAAGGACTGCAAAGTTTAGTAGGAGAATAAAAAGGGTGTATGTCATTTATGATGATTCTTGAAGAGTTCTTTCGTAAGGAGACAATCCTGAATGCAACACCAACCTTCTTCTTTGCGAGTCGATTGCGAGACATTTAAATCTTACTAGCCCAATAGGCAGCCACCCGGCGAGCGTTGTCTGTGGCCTCCCAAAGGTCCTGTATCGTGCAGGTGTCGGGACACGAGGGACAGGTCAACAAGTGGGCCATTGTTTGTGGTGTGGCTCCACATGGACATTGCTCACATTCACTGTAACCCCAACGGCAGAGATTGACCTTGCAGCGGCTAACCTGGGATCGTAACCGGTTGAGAGATTTCCAAACTGGCCACTGCAAGTCACCTCCCGGAGGGAGGACTTCTTCTTGGGGGATAAAAGTCTCCAGTACTGGGAACGCCCTCTTCCAGAGACTTGATTTGGCCAACGGGGGTTCGGCCTCTACTGCACTTACGGATGCTAGGAAGCTCCTACCAGCACCAGATTGCCAGATTATTATTGTCATCTGATTACACACATAACAGCCTCCGTGGCCGAGTGGTCGAGATTTCGACGCCCATTAGGAGGTTTCGGGTTCGATTCCCGGTGGGACACTGTCAAGCAAAAATATCTTTGTGAGACTTTCCCCAGTTTGGTTAGGACATTGCAGGCTGAATCACCTGATTGTCCGAAAAAAAAGATGATTCCGTGCTTCGGAAGGCAGTTGGTCCCGGCTACTATTTAGTCGTTACACGAGCCAAGTCAGTGGCCTTTGGCGGCTCTATAACACTGACACTAGGGTTTGTGAGGTCTCGACCTTACAACCCACACGATGAAGAAGAACGGCGGTCCCCACCGAGGGGCCCAGGGGCCATTTAATTTCTTCGAAGGTGTTTGCAGGTTTCCTCACGATGTTTCCCTTCCTTCACCGTAAGATCGTCGAACAAACGTAATGAATTCGAAATTCGAAAAAACATTAGTACGTGGTGGAGATCGAACCCGCGTCTCTCGAATGAGTGACAGCGGCCCTAGCCACTACACCACCGACGCTCTCACATCATCATCAACAGCTCATATACGTCCCCACCGCCCTCGGTGCACCGCTCAAGCCTACCCTGAATTAGACCGATTAGGCCTTAGTCGACCACGCTGGCCCAGTTGGTCGACTTCACACACAACCTATGAATTTCTTCACTCTTCACTTCTGTCACATATTTTAGCATTTTTTCATTACAAGGCGATAAAGAGCTTCTTAGCTCTTAGCCTCTTCCTTCGGCAAAATCAAATATCTTATTCAAATTAGGATTTTTACAAATCATTTTTCGACTAGTAGTTAGCACGTAGTGTGGGACGCCCCCCTGCAAGGTGGACTGATGACCTGAAGAAGGTCGCTGGTGGGGGCCGGATGAGGAAAGCGGGTGATCGTGCGCTTTGGCGTGCCCTTGGGGAGGCCTACGTCCAGCAGTGGGCTGCAATAGGCTGATTTATTGATTGATTGATTGATTGAGTTAGCTAGTTGTAACCCAGCTGTCTTTCCCAGGAACGAGTACCTGGCAGTGCGCAACGCCGAGGGCAGTTTCTACGTGTGCCAAGCGATGCAGAACGTCTACCGCACCACGCGCAAGATCAAGATCCGCTGGCTCTCCCAAGACAAGTCCGACCCCACTGGAGAGACTTACAAACCGGACTTCTATGACATCACTGGTGAGTCCATTGCAAGAAACTCGAAAAATATAAGCGCAGGATGTCCCCAATATTACGTGAATCCTCTCCGAATCGTGACTTTTATCAGAAGTTGCAACGCCCTACCACACTGTTGGCTTAAAGCCAGCCGATGGACACTCAAAGGTGGGCAATAGTTTCGGACATCCGCTGATCTGATCGCTGGACAGCTGATATTCTCCTCAGGATGTCTCATCTCAACTCTCAGAATCCTGTTCCTGTCCTGTTTGGCATCCAGTGGTTATACCCTATTGGCACCCAATAGGGGATCGGACGTTCCTAAATTTAGCATATTTTATGAATCATTCTTGAAATATAGATTAGTAGCAGAGACGATTCGCGAAGATAAAAACAGAATCGATTGAAAAACGAAATTACAGTGATTTTTTAAAGTTTCAATATGTCTGTCTCTTTCAAAAACGATTTTTTGTATGGAGATTATATGGCGTTACTAACAAATGGCGTCATAAGTGGGTATGTGCCTCTCTGTCTAAACTTGAATTTCAAACCGGGCGTACACTGGTAGTGAACGTGCCATCCATGTTAGCTTTGACGTCGAAAAATGATTTGTAAAAATCTTCTTTGTTCTAATTGGTTTTTGGGCAAACATTCGTGTGATGAACACTGTGTCTGGATGTTGTATTTATTGACCGAGCAAGCGCGAAGCTTCTCCGCTTCAGTCTGGCCAAAATTGCTTTTGTATTTCCATCTGTCCATCTGTTTGTTCGCTACAGGTCGCGTTTCTCAACCGATTCTCGTGAAATTTTGTGAGCAGTTTCGATAAATATATAGTTTATGTCTTAGCTCAAATATAGTGGTAGATACACGTTATCGTACAAAATCTAACGCAAATCGTGCCACCGCGTCAACTATACTTTATACATGCTTATACAGATATTATACCGCTTTAGTTCTGTGCAAAACAGCCGTTAAGTTGTATACCCAAACTTGAATATAGACCTTAATACTTAATATATAATTAAATGCCAAGAAATGCAAAAAAATACTTAGAATATCGTAATTACAAAACCATACTAACTGAAAATACGTAGCTCGCATCTTTTTTTTTTTCACTTCTAATGTTTAGTTTTTGCACATTTTCAGTGCACATTTACGCATCGTAACGTTACTCCATCGGCGCTGTCGATTAGCGACTGAGATTAAAACAAGGCATACGCTTAGTTTATGCCTTGTTTTGATGGTGCCGTTTTTCGAGCGGCGTTCGTGTATCTACCACTATATTTGATCTAAGGTTTATGTTGTCTATTCAGTTTTTCGAAAGTTTTCAAAATGTAGCCACTAGTATATTTATTATTATGTATGCATACCCATAGTCTCCTCTTTTTCGTGCCAACCTTTGCAATCCTGTGCAAACCTCATCCAAGTCTTTCCAGCGACCCGCTCTATATCATCGACCCACCTGGTTGCAGGCCGACAGGGTCGTCTTTTCCCCTGCCTTGGCCACCATTCTGTTAGGGACTTACTCCACCTGCCATCTCTAAACCTAGCCACATGACCTGCCTACTGCCACTTGAGTTGTACGATCCGCTTACCAACGTCTTGCACTTTGGTCCGTTTCCGGATCTCTGCGTTCGGTATACGGTCGATCAACTTGATGCCTAGCATGGTACAACTAGCGGCAAACTTCTTGAGCATCGCGTGAGGTGGTGGGGGAAAGTTTGCGCATGTACAGACGACGTCGACGCGGTGCGCGAGGCAAGGGTCAACTCACCAACCAATCCTGTGCGTGTTGCCATGGTAACTAGCGCGCCCCGCCTCCTCGTCCCGCACCGCACCACCAAAGAGACCTATTTTTTGTTTCTGCGCATTCAAGGTCGTTGCTCAAGAAGTTTGCCGCTAGCTGTACGCTCCATGGCCCTTTGTGCAACTCCTAGTCGGTACACAGTCTCCTTAGTGAGCGCCCATATTTCGGCACCATATGTCATATTGGGCAGGACACACTGGTTGTAGAGTTTCGTTTTGAGGCTTTGCGGTATCTTTCTGTCCCTAAGTATGTCACTCAGCTTTATGCCCTGCAATGGGTGATAGGAAGCTGATAATGATGAAATGATGATACCCATAGTACAGGATCTGCCCTAGTCCTAGTTTGGCATCAGATAGCCATGAGTGAGATGTCAGCACATATTTATTATTTATTTTCTTTCTTCCACCAGACATGGAATGCGTGTTGACCACCCTTTCCTTAAGCCGCGCCCCGGCAGGCGGCGGAGCTCAACTGCTCAAGCCGGCCGAGGAGGCTCGGGCCAAGTCCATCCTACAGCGGGCGCTTAAAGCCGAACAGGGCGGCTCCAACAACGTAGAAGTCACTGAGGAACACCCTGATGGATGTAAGTTTGGGTATACTTTAGTATCTTTAGGTTTACAGGCAACAAAAATGCGAGCTATTCAGAGGGAGTATACTCTATAATAGGGTAGTGCCAACAATGGCCCCGATTCACGCTGTCACGCTCTAATCCTTAATTTAAGTTAGTCCATCCTTTTCACCTTTTAAAGATTGAATAGGGATAGGAGATGGCCATCCTAATATTAGAGCTGTCAAACATCGAATTTGAACCTTATGGCCGTTATGCACAATTTTAGAGAGCACTTAAAACATGCGACTTAAAAATCTCTTAAACTGACAGCTATGCCCTTATTTTAGGTTATCATTCGTTCAAATTAATATCATTCATTCATCACCTCTCTTTCATTGGTCATAAAAACGAAAAGGATAGCTGGATTTTAAAATTAGAATTAGAGCATGACATTCCGAATCGAGGCCAATGTCGAACTCCCTGAAGAATACTGATAGATGTATCTATCTAATCTAATACTTTAAACGAGCAATTCTTGTATATACCTATATATATATAATATAATGAGAATCTTGGAAACGGCTGCTACGATTTCGATGAAATTTGGTATATAGGGGGTCTCGAGGGCGATAAATCGATCTAGCTAGCTTTTGTTTTTGGTAAAACAGGATTTCCCCCATGTTTTCGGGCTTAAAAGAATTTGTACGGCATATCATTAAAAGAGAAGGTTAATTTCGCCGCTATCCATAACGACGCGGTGGCTCTGTTGGGGAACCGGGAGGCAATGAAACCGAAGGTCAGACGATCGAATCCACATGAATGTACTTTTTTATTTTTTTGTTCATGTTTCTTTTTTTGTTTGTTTTTAACTTTTTAATTCTTTCATTTAGTTAAAAATGACAAATAAAAATTTCTTATTTAGTACCTTATTTTTTCGTGGTCTAAATTTTTTCCAACAGATAGAGCAATTTTACAAGCTTTTTATTAGCTTGCACTGTATGTGGGTGGCAGTGTGGGTTTGTATGTTCGGGCGAAATCTTGCAACTCAAATTTGAAGCACTTGCTGCCATTGGAATTTGCTGAAATTTGGTACACTTATGTAACCGCGATGACAATGCAATATTATGGTACCATGGAGCTGGTCTGATGATGGAGACGGAAGGTGGCCATAGGAACTCCTTTAATACACAACTCAACCTAGTCGTGTTTGGGTTCGTTGGATTTGTATTAACAAGATCTTTAGTCATACGTGATGTCTAGGGTCTCATGATGGAGCCGGAAGGTGGCCATAGGAACTCCTCTAATACACAACACAACCTAGTCGTGTTTGGGCTCGTTGGATTTGTCTTAACAAGATCTTAAGTCATACGTGATGTCCAGGGTCTCATGATGGAGCCGGAAGGTGGCCATAGGAACTCCTTAAATACACACCACAACCTAGTCGTGTTTGGGCGCGTTGGATTTGTATTAACAAGATCTTTAGTCATACGTGATGTCTAGGGTCTCATGATGGAGCCGGAAGGTGGCCATAGGAACTCCTCTCATACACAACACAACCTAGTCGTGTTTGGGCTCGTTGGATTTGTCTTAACAAGATCTTTAGTCATACGTGATGTCCAGGGTCTCATGATGGAGCCGGAAGATGGCCATAGGAACTCCTTAAATACACACCACAACCTAGTCGTGTTTGGGCGCGTTGGATTTGTCTTAACAAGGATACTCCACGGCTTTAAAAGCTTGTTTAAAAAGGATTTTTATTTATAGGTATGTTTTTTTATTTATTACTTACCGTCGTCGTCGTTGTTATTACTTAGTTTTTCATTTACTTAGTTCAATTAAAATACCTTTACAGAAAATCACTTCGTTTTTCTTACACCGAAAGTTCTGCAACAGATGGCACTACAACTCACATAGTGACGAAATTTTCTTCTAAAAAAGCTTTTATAAGTATTTTCAGTTATTTTTTCAGATATGTAACACAGAAATGGAAAATGCAATTTTATCCACGGAGACGTCCACGCAACCTCAACAAATTCAATTTCATATTACTACTAGCGCTGCCTTTACCACTGTTAGGCATGGGAATAATAATTTATTTTCCTTTCTGAATTCTATCCAAATTCCGATCCTAATTTATTGTCAATGCGGGGAAATCTATTTTTACTAAAAATTAAAGCTAGCTAGATCGATTTATCGCTCCCGAAACCCCATATAATGCTAAATTTCATCGAAATTATCCACGCAACCTCAATAAATGCAAATTTATATTGCTACTAGCGCCGCCTTTACCACTGTATCTGTGAAGTGGCCAAAATTGGAACTACTGCTAATAAGTTAGTAGGTTAGTTGGTATGGGAATAATTTATTTTCCTATAATAATCCTTTCTGAATCCTATCAAAAGTCCCATCCTATTATTTTATAATACATAATATATTCTTTTCCTCGTTTTACTCGGGCCATCTGAGGAAAAACTTTCAGACCACCAAAAAATTTATCAGAAATTTTCTTTCATTTTTGTATTTAAATAACCAAATGAAAGAATAAAAAAAATATAAAAAAAGAAACAAACGAAAAAAAGAACAAAGAAATAAAAAAAATATATTTGTCGAGATTCAAACTGCAAACTCGCGGTGTCCCGACTGAGCCAAAATTACCTTTCTATTTCAATGATATCGCGTATCAATTCTTTTAAGCCTGAAAATATGGGGAAATCTATTTTATAAGCTAGATCGATTTATTGCCCCCGAAACTAAATTGCGAAATCGTTGCAGCCGTACGTTTCCGAGATCCTTATTATTCTTATCTTGCTCGTTTAAAGTATAAGAGTGGTGCTACTATGTCTAGCCGCGTGTACTTTCTTCTGAACGTATGAAGTAAGTAGAGTTTATCGAAATGCGTAGGTGTCTTACAAAAAAAATAAACGAGCTAAGCTCGGTCAACCAGGTACTGTTTGTTTATATTAGAATCTTTAGGCTTATAGTTAAAAATATCCTTAAGACTTTGGAAAATTCGGGATATTCAAAAAGTGCGTAGACAATAATGTAGAAGTTACTGAAGACACCCTGATAAATTAAGTTTGGGTTTACTTTAGAATTTTTAGGTTTAGTAATTTTAGTTAGTTAGTTTTAGTATCTTTAGGTTTATACAAGCGAAGACAAACGAAGTAGATGTCACCGGAAAACACCAACATTAATGTATATTTGAGTTTACTTCTTTATTGGGTTTACACTAGAGTCGTAGGTTTATATTTACGAAGTCGTTCAGAATAGTGTTGCCGAAAAATCGATAGTCTTACAATCGATAGTAAAACGCCAAAAACATGTACCCAGTCGATAGGTCTATCGATATTTCTTTTAGTGCAATACTGTTGATAAGCAGCAATACTATCGATAGTATCGATAGTTTATGCAATATCAAGGAGCAATACGATCTATAGTGTTTCGTAATCGTAATAAATCACAGGTGTTTTCAATTCAAAGTTGGTGCCACATTGCAACGCTTGACATTTCATTAATATGGTGGAAATATCGACCAATAGCAGAGTTGGAAACACTCATACGCTCCGTCCAATCGACATCAACGTCAACACGCGCGCCCCCTGCCGTGTGTTGAGAACTTCTTCTGGCCGGTCGCCGAACTATCACCGGCTTTCCTCAAAATTTTACATCATCGATACTATCGATAGTTTTTTCGTTTTCAACGATCGATACTATCGATAGTATTGCTGCTTATCAATACTATCGATAGGCTTTCGATATTGGACCATTGAGCGGCAACATTAGTTCAGAATACCACAACCACCACTTCGCTTGCTAGCATTGCAACAATATCTGGCCCTAAGTTACCGCTATAAATACCTACCTTTTTGCAGTGGACCTATCGCTGTACACAGACGAGTCTCAGTTGGAGAAGGGCACCCGCAAACGAGCCGCGCGCTCCGACGCTCGCAAGCCCGCCGTGAGCGAGCCGCCGGTGAGCACACAGCCTTATTTATCTTTATTTTTAATTTTCTGGTGTGGCAGGAAGCGACTTGCGCCAATAAGGATTTAGGAAGGATTTACGTCGTTATCAGTCAGTGTTGGGCTCTGGACTCGAGGGTTCTGGATTCGAGTTCCGGTGGGGATACTGATAACCAGAACTGATAGACTAACCCCAGTTTGGTTAAGAAATTACATTTTACCGAGGTCTTTATGACCTCTGAAGAAACCATAATTATTGTGTTCAATCATTTATTCATGCTATTTCGTTGAGTCAAATTAATAGTACAATATTCCATGCCATTAAAAACTTTAATAATGAACATTTTATTTCTTAAATCTTCAGTATGTAGTAGTTTGAAAAAATATTGTAGAATTTTAATTGTTTGCTCTGTTTTGTATTGAATTGAATTTTTAGATCATTGTTTTCTAACTCATCATCATCATCATCATCGTGTGGTGTCAGTGTTATAGAGCCGTCAAAGGCCACTGACTTGGCTCGTGTAACAACTAGATAGTAGCCGGGACCAACGGCTTAACGTGCCTTCCAAAGCACGGAATCATCTTTCTTTTCGGATAATCAGGTGATTCAGCCTGCAATGCCCTAACCAAACTTGGAAAAGTCTCACAAAGAGATTTTTTTTTGACAGTGTCCCCACCGGGAATCGAACCCGGAACCTCCGTAATGGGCGTTGAAATCTCGACCTCTCGGCCACGGAGGCTGTTTTCTAACTGCAACTGAAAGTAATTTATAGTTTTTCAAACAAGAAAGAACGAAAGAAAAATTTATTTGCATTAATATGTGTATAAACAGGGTCTTAATTTAAAAATACATTTGGTTTCAACATATGAAGCTAGCAAGGTGGCATGCAAATTTTTACTATGTTTATATATGTCCTATTTAAATTTTGCTATGCATGCAAATACATTAAAAAAATTACAATTACTGCTTATACTATATTTCTTCAATCGTTATATTATATTCTTACTATCCACTTTTTTTTCGATATGACAAAGGCTTTTGATTTTGTCTCTCATAGCCTCTTGCTCTCCAAATTAGATCATTATGGAATAAGAGGCCCAGCTCTCAAATGGATTAAAAGTTATTTAGATAATAGGACCCAATGCACAGAGATTTCAAACCTTAGCAAAAATTTTGAAGTCGAAACTAAAAGATCCAAGTATAGACAAAATACTTCAGGAGTCCCACAGGGAAGCGTCCTAGGGCCGCTGTTATTTTTGGCATATATTAACGATATCCCAGAGGTGACAAAATATAGAACAATTCTTTTCGCAGATGACATATCAATCGTTGTGACATCTAATAAATTTGATAACCATGAAAATGACATAAATAATATAATTAAAATAGTAATAGAATGGATGGATAAAAATAATTTGCAAATTAATATTAATAAGACGAATTTTATGAATTTGAATAATTTAAATAAGAAACTTAACATTAAATAATATATGAAGGCAAACACATTGACGGAACTGACTGTGTTAAATTTTTAGGCTTATCACTTGATGCTGAATTTAAATGGAAAAAACAGATTGATCTAGTTTGTAACAAAAAAATTGATTCAGTTTTCCGCTCTACAAACTCTCAAAAGCAGCCTCTTTAAACACTGCCTTGGCTGCATACTTCGGTTATATTGATTCCGTAGCTAGATATGGAATTCTTATCTGGGGTAAATAGCGCTCATTCTAAAAGAGCATTTATCGCTCAAAAAAAAATGTATTAGATCAATTTGTGGAGCTGGTCCTCGCGATTCATGCCGTCCGTTATTTAAAACTCTAAAAGTTCTTCCATTACCGTGTCTCTATATATTTGAAGCCAAATTTGTTAAGGAAAATCTATACCTCTTTAAAAAAGCAAAAGACTTAACTAATAGACCTTTGAGAAACCCGGATAAATTAGTGCAATTTGTTGTCCCTAAAACGGCAAGATACAGTCAAAACTGTGGTTTTATGTGTATTAAAATTTATAATAATCTGCCACGAACTTTAATACAACAGCCTAAACTCGTATTTAAAAGAGAATTGTACAAATGGCTTCAATCACAAAATGTTTACTCAGTTAAGGATTATTTAAGTGTAAAATTTGCATGACTTGTTTGGACATTTTTAATGTAAATTTGTGTATTGTTTTTTAAGTTATTATGACATTTATAATTTGCATGTTACTTTAAAGTGACTGAAAATGTGCTCGTTATTTACTATGCTGTACACCTGCAAACCTGTACCACTTTTCTTAGCAAATAAATAATTATCATTATCATTATCCAAATATTCGTTAACACTATAAAACCCTTTTTCAGTTAACCATAAAGTCAATGAATGTTTAAACTTCACAACAACAAACAGTCGTCTTATGTTAGAACTCCGTTTGCAGCAGGACGCGGCGACGCCCGCGAAGAGGGCGCTCGCGACGCCCAAGCGCAGCCCGCCTAGCGCTGGCGCTCGCAAGGCGAAGGCCTCGCCGCCCAAACAAAACGCTAAACGAAAACCCGCAGGTAGTACGCCCACTGTGGCGGCCACAAGCAAGGTAGGCATAGTACAACGGATATATAGAAATGTACGTATCCGCCGTCATCCACTTCCATCCCACTGTGAGTGACTGCGCCCTCCCGCTCGCACCGCAAGCTCTTATTATGGCCAGACTGAGACGGATGTATTGGCAAAGTTTCTGTTGTTTTGTTAACGATTTTCTTGGTAAAACGAGAGATCCGTTTGTTTTTTGAAAATGGCTATATCTGCTATGTAAGTTTGATTACATTAGAGCCGAGTTTTCTACTTATTTTTTTATAAATTGTCTGGTTATAATATCAGTTAGTTAGTGTTGTTGTGATGGTTAGAGCGGGACGGCGATATCTGGTGATTCTGTGTTTTTATGGGACTCCACTGCGCTATGAAAAACAATATAAGTTTACTATTGCCAGAGTTACTGTAACATAACACAAAAACTTCAAGTAGATTTTAATTTTTAATTGGCAAAATAGCACAGTGGTTTCGAGCTGTTTCGTAGATAGATAGTTGTTGAGAAAAGTTAAAGATTAGTGTTCTATTTGAAGTATTTTGAAATTTAAGAATATTTTCAGAAATAAGTTTCAATGTTTCCTGCCTGCATGCTCTAAGGTTCTGTCGTATATTTTGTTATACGAATGTGGAATAAGAAGTTAAATGTATAAAGCAGTGCTCAGTCCCGAGCGTTTATTTGATTGGGCCGAGGTATTCAATTATTTTCTTATTCACCGTCCATCCCACACACAATCTCATAATTGGCTGGTTGGAAAAAAATATAGTCTACTCAACCTGGGTGCATTTTGATTTGCTATTATTTATCTTAACAAAATGAATATTTCTTCTTAGTTCTTGATTAGGTAACAGTATTACTAATGCTGTTGATAAAAAATTATTAAGCATCTTTTGATATCAACAAATAAATTCAATATAAATACGAGACTATTGGCTTGGATATAGAAGTATGTAACTATAAAATATATTTTTTATTCCTCTCTCTCTCCGTCCAGATATTCAACATGCTAGGTTTATATATTATTATATTATGCAAAGTCAAACGTCAGGGAAGAAGGAACGATAATGCACGAAATTGGGTATTTGATTATTTCTTTAATAAATTAAAAAAAAAAAAAACAAAAAAAAAAAACTGAAAAAAAGTATATAATTTACAAGTTGGAATAATATTTTTTTTTTTGCTGTTAAAATACTTATTTTTTATGATAATAAAACTATATTTCTCTCCTTGCCTTACTTGTATGCTAGTTAGACAGATAGTTCAAACTTGGTTCTACTCAACTGAAGTCAATAACAGTAAAAACCTTGTCAAATACCCGTCTGCATGAAGATCTATCTATTTTAGAAACTAAATTAATAACAGACCGAAACATTATGAAATGATTTATGACAATATTTCAGAAAATGATTGACTTTCACTTCACCGTCATCCACCATCATTGCTTGCTGTTGTGTTCAAAATTTTACTTACTTACTTTAAACTTTATTTTTACAAAACTTGACCTTTTAAAATTCGTATAGAAAAAAGCCTTGAAATAAGAAAAGGAGCCTAGCAAACATTTTACGTAGGTTCGGGTGAGTATATTTAGTATGCATAACGGACTGCGCAGTGACACAGGTTTCTAGCCTGTTCGAATTTTAATAACTGAAATAACAAAATTTCTATACGAATTTTAAAGATATCGTATTTCCTGATTGGCCTATTTTCTTCTATGATTTGCTGTTTTGTACAGAAAACTTGTTTAGCAAGCATGCGTGCATGCTATTTGATATTATTTTTAAAGTGATGTGTGTGTTGAGTGTTTTACCAAATAAGTCTCAGACTTACCCCTTCATAATTAGCAAGAATCAAGTCCCATTAAAAGCCCGTTTTTTGTATAGTGCGTTGTTAACGGTAAGGGCGGTTTCAGACGGCGGCGGTGGTGGAGAAGGCTAAGGCTAAGAGCACCCCGAAGCGCGCGCCCGCCAAGGCGAAACCCGACAAGAAGCCTTCGCCCGCGCCCGCGCGCCCGGGGCGCCGCAGCACTGCCAGAGGTAAACACATGTAAAAATAGTCACATTGGCCTTAAATTACATATCTGGTCCAGATATTCTTTGACTCAGCTGATCTCTAGAGATGAGAAAATTTATTTAAATGCCTGTGGTACAAAATATTTTTCTTTTTGTATTTTTTGTAACACGTTGTATATTTCCAAGAAGCTGTTTTCTCTCTTAGGGCCTCACCAGACATACCGGCGCGCGCTATCAGATTTTTCCAAAACAACGCGCGTCCGGCCCGCGCGCGGCCGCGAGGGGTAGGGCGCGCGTGATGCGTCTCTAGCATAGACGTCTCTAATATTGTGCGAGAAAGAGATAGGGGTTACATGAATGGTCTGCATTTGATGTACATTTTAGCTGCAAAACGGTAGACTCAACGAATTATCTATTGTAAAGAAACGTAACTACGCTTCAAACTTGACACCACTAAATATACCAAAGAAGCAAAACTATACCATACGACATTCGAATACGCGGTACAATGATGTTTTATATGACTCGGTTCGTAAGAACGTCGAAAGTAAGCTTCAATGTACAGCAGCGACATCATCTGCCTGTCTGTCGTCGTCGTCTGTCAAAATTAATTGTGCGATGGGCTAACTCGCTTTGTTTTCAAATCGAGTTGAAATGGTGTCTGTCAAAATTAATTGTGTGAGTTAAGTGTTATGTTTTAGCGGGCTTTGCTAGGCGGTTACTCTTCTTGACTATTGTAGTTCGTTGGACAGACTAGTGTTAAATGCAGTATAAACAATGCAGTTTCATGCCATAGGGGATCGGACTACTTTTTTTTTATTTTATAAATCCAAACTTCTTAGTTTCTGCTATCGAACACTAAAATAATTCTTGCTCGATCTTTAAAATTGACCGAGTTATAAAGGTTCGAAATTCAAGATTAGACAGAGAGGCACATACCCACTTATGACGCCATTTGTTAGTAACGCCATATAATCTCCATACAAAAAATAGTTTTTGAAAGAGACAGACATATTGAAACTTAAAAAAACACTGTAAATTCGTTTTTCAACCGATTCTGTATTTTTCTTCGCGAATCGTCTGCTACTAATCTATATTTTATAAATAATTCATAAAATATGGTAAATTCATAAAATATGGTGAACAGTCCGATCTCCTATTCGTCCTGATATTTTAGTGTATAATTCCCGATTTTCTCAAAAGTCTAAATAATATTATTGTAAACCTTTTGGGCAACTTCGGTAAGAAGTTATATATACGTACCTAATGCCCACTAATTAACGGATTTTGTTGATTTAAAGGGAACCACTGTAACGAGGCATTCGTCCTCTTTCCTGTTTTATGACTGGCAACCTTCCTTGCTGGCAGTTTTATCTTTCATTTTAAATTCATTTTCAAATTTAGATTTCTTAAGTTTCGATTTTGTCTTTTTTCTGCTAAATTTCTCACTTCATGTCCTGATCTCCGGAAGTACATACCTAAACCTTTTCTACGTACTCTACTATTTGTCAGTTTATATAAATACATAAATAAATACCTTTACTGTCTACCTAAATAAATACCTTTACCTGGACTGAACTCTGGTTTTTGCCACGTTTAAAATTAAAATCCTCTACAACATCCTTCGTGTGGTGCTCAGCGGCTCCGTGGCGGCTTCTGGGCAAAGTCAAAGTCAAAATAATTTATTTCCATAGGATGTTATTACATCACTTAGGGCCACACCACTACTGAGTAAAGTGACTGCACTTTGCGTTTTAGCTATAAAAATCTGGTTTAAAACAGTTTTAATCCTATTTGTGTTTTTGTGAGGCAATCTTGCTTTAGGATTGTTTGAAAACTGCATTCACATAGGCCATTTCACCGATGCATAGCATCTGTGTAAACCCATAGATGCAGAAAAATCGATTCCGTTTCGATAAGTGTGGTCGTCTGAATCCAATTTTGTTTTTCTAACCAACATAGCACTAAATTTTTCTCATCACCGTTTCCAGTGGAGACCAAACCGGCGCCTGTCGTACCGGTGCCATCCACGTCTACCGGCAAAACCACGCGCACACCGCGAAAACCGCCCGCGAACAAATAATACCAACACACGCGCGCCCGACGCCAGTGGCCCGCGGCTGGGCCAACGCCCGCGCCCACTGCTGGGCCAACGTCTGCGCCCACTGCCGGGCCGGCGCACACGCACCAACAGCGACGGGTTAGTGAACGGACACTGTGTTAAATAAGATTGGGTTTGTACTTCGGTTGGTTGCGTGCGTTGCTGTAATAGATGGCTGTTTTTTATTAGAATTATGATGATGGGATTTTTTTTTCCATTTTTGTTCATCTTCGATGACTAGAGATGCAGGTTCGAGACCTGTGTGAGATCAAAGAGTTTTAGTTTTTTCTCTGACTTACATTTTTTTATAAATGATTGGATTAGTTAGATTTTTGTTAGATTTCATTCTTCTTTTCGAGTCGATTCGGCGACTAAATTTGGGAAGACCAATACTCTTCCACAGATATGGCATTATCTGTGGCATTATAGAGGTCTTCGCGCGTACAGGTGGTGGGGCACGCTGGGCAAGGCAGTAAGTGAGCCATTGTTTGTGGAGAGACACCACACAGACATGCACTATCAGTTGTATATCCCCACCTAAGCATGTTTTCTTTACTTCGACCGACTTGAGTCCGGAGTCTGTTAAGAGACTTCCACGTCGGCCAAGGTAAACTATGCCCAGGGGGAGGCTCTCTGTCGTTCGAGTAAATGTTACTGAGGGGTATCTCTCCTTGCAGGAATTAAGCCGGGCTTGGGAATTGATTTCATTTAATTCGGGTAATAACCAGTTCATATATTTCATTCACGGTTCATGTAAGCATTTTAAAATGTAAAGTCTAATTCTTTATAATCAGGAGTAGTTTGTATATTTTTTATTACAGTGTCACAATGTATTTTAAAAATCTTTACCTTCTACAAATTAATTTATAAATTTCAAATCATGTAATTATATTTATACCTCCTCGTACATTAGTCTTTGAATGTTTCATGCTTAGATGATCTGAGGTTTCTTGTGTTCAGATCGTGCCTCCGAATTATTATACCCGGGTTACTGTAGGATGAGCTCTGACAGCTTCAAAATTTTTCATACGACGTTAACAACTTTTTTTATAATATTCAGCTTAAAAACTATAATAGCTAAAATTTTATCATTATCTGTATTTTAAAAACTTTTTAATATTATTTCGTTTATTTATTAATTAAATAAAGTTACTGTTAATTTTACTTAACTAATAAATAAACGAAATAATCCTATAGTAACCCGGGTATACTAGGCCGCTATCACTTGGGGCAGTTATCATGCTATCCCGTTCTTACTACCGCGGTATTTTCTTATTGTTAGCAAAATGGACTTCCACAAGGTTACACCAGAATCTATTTATTGGCTATCTTTATGTTAAACACATAGTTATTTTCTTAATATCTTTTTATTACAATAAAACGGAAAACTGTGTCAATTTCTACCTATTGTAGCAACGCAGCATCGGTCTTTTAATATCTTTTTTATAAGATATTTATTTTTATTATGTACAACTGTCTTCTGTCAGCATAATCATTTTTATTTTACCTTAAAATGCCCTAGCAGACATCTGTTACTGTAATATGAAAACAATAGGGAATATGCATAAAATATTTAAATATTTTTTTCCATAGTTCATCTGAAAGTTTACAAAAATAGAATACTGACAATCAAAACAGAATCGAAATTGATCGAAAATCTAACTAGATACAACATTATTAAACAAATATATCTGTCCCTCTTACGAAAACAATTTTTTTTATGGCGGATGTATGCCCCGCGTCACATATGACGTCACATGACACGTCGGACCTCTCTGTCTAGCCATCAACTTTGAAACCTTGTAACTTTGTTTCTGAGCAAGATATTTGAAAAAATATTTTTATAAGTTCATCTGGAACTTGAAATATTTCGATTAATGAATTTTAACAAAATGTGCATATTCCCTATTAATAATCAACTTAAAAACTAAATGGGACATGTCATTTGCAAAAATAAAGTACATTATTGTAGTCATAAATTAAGCACAACTGGTTTTTTCAAGGGAAGATTTAAATATATTTACTTGTAAGAGAAATAAACTATTGCTCATAAGAATCCCCCTAACCGATAATTCTAGGTTGTCTATTTTACTTCTCCTTTTTAAGGCAAGCTGGCTGTCTTTAAAGATACGCGGAATGGGCGACGGAAGTTCCATTGTTTTGCCTTTTTTGGGTGTGGAATTTCCAATGTTGCCAGTTCCGGAACACCGTTTTATCCAATCATGGCCTTAAGGGATATTTTATAGTATTAATTTCGAAGCAATAAAGTTCTAATTTTCCTTTGTAAAAGTAGAGCATCACACTCTTATGTATTCATTTACAATTTAAGATAAAAAATAACTTTTGGAATTAACTAACAGTAACTAACTTACATCATCATTAGTATTCATTGTAAATATTATATAATTTAATATTAACACAAATAGTTGGCAATCGATTGTTTTGAGGGAGTGATTTCATTCATTTTGAATTATAAAGGCAGTTTTTGCCAATTACCGCCTATTACCTTTTACAGCGTTGTAGTTAAGTATTATTGAACTAGAACGTTAATATGCGATACTTGAGTTGGCTCTTTACAATTTTATCCCCTTATTCGATAAATGACCTAGAGCGTAAGGTAATAATTATAATTATAAACATATTTGAATGTGGTTACTCCCCTTAATGTGACTTGGTAACTATCGAAGTCTTTTTGATTAGGCAATAGAGTTAAATTTTCATTTTTTAATAGATTAGGCTAAAAGTTTAAAACTTAGTAATGCGTCGAAAGTTTTGTATATCAGTACAAAGAATTTAAAATAAATTATCTGATGTTCTGGACTTTTGCTTCACATAAGAATATATTTTGATATGAACTGTGTTTGTTTTAAGGAGTGTGTGCGATATTGTAATCATGGATACGCAACAGAACTTGAGAATATTTCTTCTATTTATTTTGATGTCTTGGACCAATAAAAAACTCAAAATTATAGTATTACTGCCTCATGTATAAAGTTCATATAATTCATTTTATGAAATTATGCAATACTGTCTATGTATGATTATGCTAGAAAATGATTATGTTCTATGTAAATTGAGGTAAAACGAGGTTCTTTTGGTCATGTTTAAACTCAAAAGAAACTTGGTTGCTGTACTTAGATATTTCGCGACCAATGGAATCTCAGAAGAATGCACAGTGTGACCGCTTTTCTACAAATGTAACTACTTTATTATGATTGTTTTGTTTGTAACCCACGACCGTAACTTTTTGTTATATTGTTTTCCATTATTCCCGTAAGTTGTTATATTGCTCGGAGAATGCGTGCATGTGTGTGCGAAAATTAGAAAAATTAAGTACCTTTTAGGTCGTATTTTATAGAATAATTTCTAAAGATGAATAAATATAAGCCTAGGATATAAATTATTGTGTGTGTATTTTCTGTTTATAATTATTATGTGTACCGACATGGAGTGAAGGGACATCAATCCGCTGGTACTTGTAGCTGTAAAACATATTTTAGCATTTTATACAAATGAAAATATCAGTTTGAGAGTACTATAGTAACAGAAAGTCCACAAATTTATATGCAGTTCAGAATTTAAATATAATAATTTAAGAAAATAATGAGTGTTTTATTTTGTATTTATTACAAAAAGAGTAAATCTTGATACTTAAGAATTTATTGGAAAAAAGTGTCAATACAAATCAATACAATACATTCTATAATATAAGTAGAGCTTAATCATCATCAATAGTGTCTAAAGGGTATTCTGTCATTATCAAACCCCTTGACCATAATGCATCAACTAAGTTCAACTTGTCAGTATCACTCTCCAAATCTAGGTTCTCCACAGCAATGTATTCTGGGTAAGCAGTTAACAGACTATCCAAGGCAGGAGCACACTGCTCATCAATCTCTATGTATGTTATCTCATGTCCATGATACTCCATAGAATTCTCGGCATAGTAATAAAGGTTAAACTTATCCTCGGCTACCAATCTGACAATATTCTTTCGGAGCAGTCTTATTCTTGTGTCTAGACCAATTTCAACTCTATTGATGACTTTTCCATTTTCAATCATAACATCTGAATCACCATGTACAGTGACAGCCCTCTCTAAGTCATTCAAAACTGGAGGCAATGCATCATGTTGATAATTTTTATGCATTTGGTCAACTGCATCATCTATAGGCAAGAAATGTTTAAGTTTCTTGACAAGAGAAAACACTTTGTTTTCAATTTCTTTTCTTCGAGGTGCGGTAATATCACTATTCACAAATCCAAAGTTATCATAAATATCAAATGGTAATCCTTCTCTGAATTCAACATCTCCATTTATAGCTCCTTGTAGTGCCGCCGGGATCAGCCTTTCAAGCAAATCTGCCCAAGAATGTTTCTGATACAAGCTAATAGTGACATGAAGTGAATGTTCCCCTTCTATTGTGATTGCTTGATGAATGTAGCCTCTTGGGAAGTACAGCATGTCTCCAGCTTCTAAAGTAACTTCCATTATAGGCTGTCCAATTTCCTCTTGTTCAAAGTTTTTAGAGGAAATTCTTGGCAGAACCTCGTCCTCTGTACGAGGTTTATATATACGCCAGTGCTTCTTGCCTTCAGCTTGTAATATGAATGCTTCAATGTCATCAAAATGGGGAGCAAAGCCTTGACTGTCCGGAGGGGTCAAATATACATTCGCACCAACAAATGAATTGAAAAATTCTTGCATTGTTGCATTCATCACATGCATCTTTGGGATAAATGTTTGAGGGTTTAGCAACCTGATACTGCATCCATTTAAATAAAAATCCCAAACTAAGTGTGGATGAGCCCTTCCTTCTGGGTTATGCGTTTCTCTTTTCTGATTTACATATGAAGTGATGTCAATATTTTTACTGTACTGAATGTTTTCGTTGCGCAGCATGTCATCAATAATCGGTGTGGAAATGATTTCTTTATAATAGATTGGTTTCTTCCTAGCAATGTGTAGGGGTTTCTTTTCCCAGATTCGTTCAAAGAACTCTTTAGGTTCATATGGTGATATCATCCATTTGAAAACTTTTAAGCCTTCTTCGCTGCTATCTGTCTGCACTGGAGTGAATTCAAATCCATCTTCAGATTGGGAGCAAGCACTGTCCGAGCTGTCGATGTGATTGATACCATTTCGTGCTGGCGCTGGGATGAGTAGAGGAATATCTTCCTTTTCTGACAGTTTACTGCACTTCATAGTTTTTTTATCACTTATTTTAGTTTTCTTTTTATCAAGTTTGGTAGTACTTTTCTCTGGCTTGACATCTTTAGTCTTATTTTTCTTGATGCCAATAACCTTAGGCCCTTTTAACTTTTTTTGTTGTTCCTTTAACATCTGGGCAACCTGTATAAATATATCTTCTGAATTCTTCTGGTTATACTGCCGTGTGACAGAATCGTTTGATTTTTTCTGCTGTGGCTGTTTTCTTTTTCTCTTTCTTTGTTTTTTGGTTTTCTTTGGCGTATTGGCCTTATAAATAGCAAAAGCTGATACCGGTGAGCAATCCATTGCAATCAGTGAAATATTAAAATAACTAGATTGAAGTAATACGGATAAAGTGCACCTGATTATTTTGTCCGTAGGTATTTGATTTTATAAGAATGACAATACGAGAATTAAACGAAATCCCACAATTTTTATCTCTTCGACAGTGGACCGTGCGTAGCTTTGAGGTTATGAAATGTTCCGTTTTACGTAGGTTTATGTCACAAACAGTGCTGCCACCTCTCTGAGGCCAATCAGCGCAAAAAGCGCTTGAAAATAGCGCTAGATTCCGCTAGACTGCATGAACAAAAAAAGGCATAAAGTAAGAAATTCCTATTTATTTCAATACAAATTGTATTTATCACCTTAATTATTTTTTTAAATATTTATAAGTATGATGGCTAATTGATTTCGACGAAACAACTTATTTTGTTCGGAGAATACCCTAAACATATGGAACGGAAGCTAACGACTTGCAGTTTTGCTGCTTACTTTCTACTTTTTGCAGAGATTGCGACGTGATTACTACTAAGTTTGGTCTGTCATAAAAAAGCGCTAGATTTTCCGCTAGGAGTTAATATTAAAATTTCAGCGCTAAGTGGCCCAAAAAAGCGCTAGATCTAACTCCGAAAGCGCTAAGGTGGCAGCACCAGAGAGCAACACGATATGCTCTCTGGGCAGTACGTATTTTTTTTGTTTGAGTTTTCCTAATAAAGGGCATCACAGACGGAGCTGTAATATATATTATAGCACGAGGCAGCCAGCTCTCTCATGATCATTCACTTTGTGTGCAAAGCGGGGGTCAAGCAGAATGGCCGCAGTGACCGGCCATTCTGCTTGATTCGCCATTTTGTTTGACCCCCGCTTTGCGTGAAAGTGAATGGCGACGAGAGAGCTGGCTGCCTCGTGCTATAATATACAACGTGTTACAAAAAATACCAAAAAAAAGAATATTCTTCATCACAGGCATTTTATTAAGATTTTCCCATCTCTAGTGTCAATTGACACCTAAAATATAGACTATCGATTCTTAGAACGGAAAAGTATTCGTACACCATTTGTGCCTACATTTTTAAAAGAGATGTACTTAAATCAATTTATGTAAGAAAATATTTTTTTTTGCCTTAATTATCTTGTTTACGTATTTACAAACATAAATATTATTTTGAAATATTTAGTTCATTATTTCATTAACTTATTACTTCATAACAATTATTTAACAAAGCTTTTTTATTTATTTGTAGTTTTTTCATTTTGAAATTAATTGTTCTAATGTGAATGTTATGGTACAAGTAGTACGTAAAAATTTTTAACCATAGCGGTAAAAATAGGCACATTGACCTAAAATTACATATCTGGTCCGAATATTCTTTGACACAGCTGATCACTAGAGATGGGAAAATTTTAATTACATGCCTTTGATAAAAATATTCTTTTTTTTGGTATTATTTGTAACACGTTGTATATTATAGTTGCCGTGTCTGATGCCCTTTATTTAGGTAATTTGAGTTTATTAGAGAAGCAACTATATATTTTTGTTAAAAAGGAAGAAACGTATAATGTATTATAAAATATTGCGATGTGCAAACCGCACCATGCCAAAAAAAAAAAACTTCCTATATTTTTTTCTTGATTTTTTTAAATAAAATGATTTGATTATGACTTATCTTTCTTAATTCTTAACCTAGTTTTTTTTTTAATTTGTTCGTTCCTTAACCTGGATTTATAAATAAATCTTGTGCATAACGGAACGCCGTCTTTTATTGCATCGGTACCATGTTCTCTCCGTGGTACTATGAGAACTCATCTTCACTGTACTACCTATTGACAAAAAATATGAAGTACAAAAATATGAAGTAGGTACGGTTACGGTGACCATTCCATGTGACAAAAAGAGACAAATTAATCGTAGACTTGATTTGCATTTGATTAGATCATCAACGGTGTGAATATGAAATCCAGTTTACGTTATCATATCATAGTCATAATAGCTAATCACTACGTTTTAATTGTGTGTAACTTCACGAGATCAAATTATTTAAATGTAATGTAGTACTTTTGATAAACTAGGTACCTATACCAAAATCTCAAGATAACGAAAATCCAAAGCGGATAATTAGGTAAGTCACAAGTGAGAGTGCACAGGCAGATGCCTGAAAAATAAAACAATACGTATTATATTTTAAAGCCACTTTATTAAGAATCTATTATTGTAGAATACAGTTTGAATCTACGCGGTTATCCACTCAAGGCATTTAGTGTTTTATCTATTCTCGGGCTATTTTCTATCTTGATAATTTATAACCATGTGTATCTACTTACATCGAGTCATACCAACAGAGTAATGATGTCTATAGACACTTATCATTTCTAAAATACATTGCCATGATTATTTATTGTTCTTAATAAGTATAAATATTGTGAATTTTATTAACTACTTATTAAAATTCTACGTTACTTTTTGTGTTCATTTACTAATCAACACGGAACAAATAAGGCTATGAACATTTTTAAATTTTGTTGTAAATAGATTTTCTCGAAGATGTTACGAAAACTTTTTAATAAACATTATTACAGCGTTTTTACAATAAACTCTTCATAAGTTCAATAATATTGTCATTGATTGCATTTCGATCTAAAATTATAACAAACCAAAAAGTGTTTTTGAATATGTAACACTGACCAACAAAATCTAAGAGTCACAGCCGTGCTAAATTTTCGATGAGACTGAGAAAACCAATATATTGTATGTAACGTAACGTAAGTATTATAATGTATAAAATCTAAGTATGTGAATCTACTAACACCAAGTACTTCTACTATCAACTTACTTTATGTGACTAAATAAAACTACAGTTTTAGAAAAGTGAAGGTAATAAGATAAACAAGGTGAAATAATCAGTCACAGAAACGCAAGGGCTTTTGTCGTGAAAATATGCTCTTGAGCTTTTCATTATTAAAATTTATCAAAACTTGGATCTAGGTACATGCCTACTCGAACAATGCGAATGTTTCTAATTAAAAAAAAACAAATTTACCGTGTTTCTACTTCATTTATAAACCTTCTTGCGAATCTGATCTCATAGACTCAACCTTATTAAGTATTTCCATAGTAATAATAATAATATTCATCCATTTATATGTAGATATAAATATTTGATAGAGTAGGTAACATATGTACATTAATATTGTGTTACACGCTACCGTAGTTGGATTATTTTTTTTATCGAATAGATACGCTATATTTTAATACATCTGCTTTATAATCCTTTTTAGGAGTTTGTCTAAGTACGATATAATAATTTTATATATAATTTAATAAATTTATCTTTGAATCAACCCAATGAATCTACCAAATAAGTTATTGGTCAGCTATCACACATAATTGATACGTACGTCAAGTTTTTACAAATAGGTACTACACATTTAGGATCTAAATTTTGTTATATAATTTTTGAGCTTATTTAAGTTTTGCATAAAATTTAATTTGCGCAAAAATAATTCTTTGTAGTGTGGTCAATATACGACTTCTACTACTAAAATAAAATGCCAACGAGTATATTTTTGAGAATAGCCGTCCTAGATTTATTTATTTATTTGTCAATAGCGTCGAATGTAGTCATTTGCTAGACTATAATTCATGAAATCCATTACAAATTGTAATATAAGTGATATGCTATCGATTGAAAACAAGGGAGATAAGTACTTCTTATAAACATACGGCAGGTAAAACGTATACGTTGAGGGATACATTCAGGATAAATTATGTTCTTTGACACTCAGTCTATCCGTGTGAGGTAATGACAACATTTTCACATTGCTTAGTCATTTCGTCAACTTTTATTTTACCGTCACATTAGGTATCCCATTTGCGTAAAAAATCTATAAATTGGAATAGAAAAGTGAGAAAATTTGAAAAACCTTGTCAGTCTTATTATAACTCAGTTCAACCAGTTTGACTAGCTGATTCACCAAAAGCAAGCGGAGTGTTTAAAATTGTGATTATAAGGACGGTGGACGATATAGGGATTATATTGATGAATTTTAGTGATAAATACGCGTTGGGTGCACATTTAACATAATTATAATTTTCCAATCAATAGACAGTCTCTTGGATATGAATAAGGTATCGCACTAAGTATAGATTTTGCATTAAGTCCATTAAAAATCGCGCGATATTCGCTCATTTACTCAAATACATAATAATATGTATTTAAGTAATATTGCTCATTTTAGTTATCTGTAGTTGAAAACAAGAAGTTAAAGTTACTTAATCAATTAACCTAAATTCAACTGCTATAAAATTAAAAATAACAATAGAATATAATTTACTCTTTCTCTTGAGAGTTTTTGAGATTGCCAAAATTTTAAATTCGGAATGGGGCTTAGAAAGATTCCATTCGCCAAAAAAGAACAATAAAAAAATAAATTGCCGCCATCTTGTTTTAGACAAATCAATGTACTCTCATATCCCTGGCGTGTACTGGGGTAGTGTCTTCGGGGCTTGGGCTGTCATCAAGGTGAGGTCGGATGTGGACGACGGAGCGGCGTTGGTCATGGTGGTTGTATTCATCCCGCATCACCAGTCCGCCGATGCCGTATCCTGGGCCCATCACGCCGGAGCCGCTGAGGCGCATCTTCTCGGGATCCTCGTCAAGTTTCACGGAGGAGAACACCGTACTGAGGTTCAATTGCGGGATATCGTAGAATACTGTCAGGGTCAGCATGAGGAAGGTCAGACCGATGAGCAGGTAGACTAGAATAATGGAAAAATACATGAATTATAGTAATCGCATCGTAAGAATGCCGTCCTGACAGCAGGCAGGAAATATGAAAACCAAATGGGTGCAAAAGAGACAAAAGAAAAATAGTACGTGTTTGACAGCTGTCAGGACGGCATTCTTACGATGCGATAGGTATAGGTAAGTATGTACATACATAAAATTGATGTATTTTTTAATTAATAATTATTTGTACTAAAATATTTCTACCTAAGATTAAAACAACTTTATGGGACCTACCTAATAGTTCTTTAACACTTAAATAAATATCCTATAGAGACAACAAGAAAATATGGTCTCCCTAAAAGCAACTATAGTGCGGGCTAGATACGCCTTTTCATATCGGTCGGTTTCTCTATGATTAAAAAAAAAAGACCTTGAGCAAAGTTTTTTAGATTACCTACGTTCTTATAATAATCAAAATTCTTTAAAATGTCGATGCAGCTGGACACTCCACATATTTATTTACTTATTTTACTTTGTCCTTGAGAGGGCCTTTATTCTAGGCGCGGTATACGTAATGCAAGTGTCCAGCCGCATGTGCTGGCGACTGTACTTCTGTTTATGCTAAGCGCTTTCTTTGTTTCCGGAAAGCGGAAGTTAGGCCGTTTGACGTAACGGAAGGTACAGGTTTCTTCTTGGTGTGGAAACATCTGGTGGGCAGATAACCTAGAAATTGGTTCCATCAGTGGAAGAAGGAAAGAAGACCAGTTTAGGGAGACATAAGACCGTGAATAGCGTGAGAAAGAAGAATCCTATACACAGCAGCAAGAGCAGCGGCTTTGGACAGAAGGGTCTCCGTGGTCGAGTTGTCAAGATTTCGCCGCTCATTACGGAGGTTCCGGGTTCGATTCCCGGTGGGGACACTGTCAAGCAAAAATCTCTTTGTGAGACTTTCCCCAGTTTGGTTAGGACATTGCAGGCTGAATCACCTGATTGTTCGAAAAGAAATATGATTCCGTGCTTCGGAAGGCACGTTAAGCCGTTGGTCCCGGCTACTATCTAGTCGTTACATGAGCCAAGTCAGTGGCCTTTGGCGGCTCTATAACACGGCACACAATGACGATGATGGCGGTAACTTAAACAAGCGTCTATTATTTCCTTTGCTTAAACTGAGGACTACCAATACTTACAAGTGGTGGCGACTTTGTATAAGGGTCGGTACTCTTGTCCAGGCGAGTCCCCCGGGATGTAGTCTCCGAGGCCGATGGTGGTGAGCGAGATGAAGCAGTAGTAGAACGAGTCCAGGAAGTCCCAGTCGGGCTCCAGTGCTGCAAACACACTCGCCGGGACCACCAGGAAGAGGACCACGAGTGACGTCACTGGAAGAAATTTATGAAAAGTTAATCATTATAGGGAGTTCTTTTTCTTGCAAAGATGCGAATGCGATCACACTCTGTAGAGTTTCACGCACACGTGACACGCACAGTCATATACGTATGTTTTACAATGTTAGAGGGAGAAAAATGCACTAGCTATAAAAATTGTTTCAACATATTTTTTTTTTTCAAATTCAAATTCAAACTCGTTTATTTTTACACAAATAATAGTTACATTACATATGTATTCGTGAAATTTAAGTAACACAGTAAGATAGGCATGGACGTCACACGTGGTTAAAAGTAACACGATAAGATTATGAAGTAGTGCCAAAAAAAAAGGCATTGGCACATCGAATTTGCTGATTTTAAACCCATCCTTGGTCAATAAGTGAGTAGTTAATCTAATATAATCATTAACAAAAAAGTAGAATTTAAGTAAAATTAATAACAGAAATAGTTAGAAGAATTTTTGTCGGTCTAGTTACTGCATTTTGCTAAAATTCATATTTCACGTATCTTATAGTATCTTGCCTTAATGAAAAGCGGGTTTGTGCAGTTTACTTGCTACGTCGTAGCCAGAGTTCGTAGCAGAAATTTGTAGTCCGTAGAAGAAGGCTACGTACGTGAAACGTTACAAGTTGGTTGCTTATGTCAGCCGACTACATAAAATTAGTAATTCTTTTAAAGGCAATTGTATTCGCTATTACAATAAGGTCCCAACTGATATTAAAAACTTGCCTTTAGACAAGTTGAAAATAATTATAAAACAGAAATTGTATAAAAAAGGTTACTGTAGGATATCTGATTACTTAGAAGACAGGTGTCCATGGGAATAGATTGTTTGAGTAGCAGGCTTTTTCGATATATAATAAGCATTAATTTTGTAATTGACAATATTTTATTTAAAAAAGGAAACGCAAAAGATGCGACGACTGTGGAGTTTCTTCGGTGAGCTCTTCACAGATTCCGCCATTGTGTTAGTGAACTCACTCAAAAAAATGTAATGACGGATATAAGTGATGTAATAAGATCCTATGGAAATAAATTATTTTGACTTTGACTTTGAAAGTAAAAAGAGCTGATTTAAAAATATGCTACGTGACAAGGCTTTTGTTTGGTTCAATTAAAATAGGCAATTAGTTGGGTAAATTGACGCCAAAGGATTTATTTTCGTCTTACGTCTTTCGTTCTACGTTTCGTAGATTTGCGTTGCTTTGTAATACTTTATAACAGTAACGTAATATAATAATTTTGTTATATAACGCGGGTTGAAATAAACTTTGGAATCATGATAACGGACTAGCTGATTAGAACGAACAGTGTTAAATCACCATTATACATATCTCCTGACCTTTTCAATTTAGATAAAGAGTGGTGTCCATTCCCGCAGCGTAACTTAAATTTAAATTTAATCAGTCTTGTCACTTTCTGACCAACGACCATGAAAAAGGACAGGAGATTGTCGGCTCTTTTGAACGTCAAATTTTACGTCACAAACGTCAATTTTAAGCAGGATCCTAAAACAAGCCGTTTAAAAATACATTGCACACGTCAAAACTTGACTTTTGCGCTATAAAAAGTTAACAATCTCCTGTCTTTTTTCATCGTCGTGGGTCAGAAAGTGACAAGAGATTAAATTTAAATTTAGTTTCGCTGCGGGAATCGACACCAGTAAGCATAATAATGTTGCATTTGCCAATTATATCAATGCCGGGTAGGTATTTTATTGGTCTATCTATAGGATTAAAGATGAGATCAGCATTTATATAAATGAATCAAATCATGACCAGCAGTCTAAGTAATTGATATTGATGGTATACACCAAATATTAGGAAAGTAATTTATTCTATAAAAAATACGATCATTATAAAAAGAGAATGACGAAATAAATTAACGACAAAACGTTAGCTTATTACTACGTTTATCTTCTCAGGATTTAATAGAAATGATAAGAGAGCAAAAACTAAATACATACGAGTAACAAAAATAAATACTTCATTTTAATTAACTTCTGTAACTTATATTCCTTTACATACTTTTTCACGAGCGTTGTAAGAGACTACAAAATAAATAATAATTTTCATCGAAGGAAGGAGTCATCAAATAATATAGTTACCCTCAAAAAAAAATCTTAGTAAGTGTCATGTTAGATTTATGTAATATTGGAGGTACCTACGTAACGTGATATCCAACAAAATCCGTAAAAGAACGTAGGTTTTTTTAGAAAATGTTGGACGCAAAAATTACACTCAAAAATAGAACAGTGCGTCCAAAAAGAGAAGAAATTAAAATTGGCAGTACTAAAGTGTCGTCCCTTTCAAATCAACAATATGGTGACAACGGGATGATAAAAGCTCATATTGTACTGTAGTTTAATTTCTACTCTATTTGGACGCAGATGCTCAAAACGGATCCCACTACATTCTAAACAACTCAAAACTCACCCATGATCATCAGATGCACCAGTCGTATAGTAAAGGGTCGGTAGACATGTCCCAGGGCCGCATTCAAGGCTCGCAGCATGGCAGTGACCGGCAGCAGCAGACGTTCCACCAGCGCTGATATCAGCACCAGGGTCAGAGGAATGCCCAGGAGAGCGTACATCATGCAGAACACCTTGCCGGGCTTCGAGAGAGGAGTCACGTGTCCGTAGCCTGGGGAGATATGAATTTACTATTTGAATTTAAATTTATTTTGAGTCTGATATCATGGCCGATAAATCATTTTTTTTTTCTGGAATTGTTGGTACTCAAGAAGTATCAATACTCCGAGATCGATACTGAAATCATTGATGTGGTTTTTAGATTATTGATCTTTAGGATGACATTACATCGGAAACTATCAACAATTTTTTAGGATTTTCTCTTAATTTTAAATACTTTCTATCCCTTGTCGGTCTGTAAGCTAAGGGAAATATACCTATTGTCTACGACACACACGGTTGCATTTGCATTGTACCATACGCACACAGGCAAACACGCAGCCAGAGCGCGTCAGACCCCCGCCCGCCGCGTTCTTCAGCCCCCTCACCTCACTGTCCAAAATTGTAATCTTTTGTTTAATTATAATACAGCGACCTTTTAAATTTACAGTCCACTTATTTATTCATCCTCGTAGGACCCAAATCATAGTCACCGCTTGCGCGTAACTAAATACGCTGGCTGGGTCTACGAGGACGCTACGGCGCGGTGCTACGACGTGCTACAGGGTTACCCGTAGCAGAGATCTGCAGTTGATGTTCTACCGATTTCATTACAGTTATTTTTTTTGTTTTGATTAGATGGGATAGGTAATCAACATCATCATTTGCTACATTAATGTTTTATTTTTATTTTATCGTGTTCGTCATAACTATTATCATTGTTATAATGATTTTGAGTTTTATAATGTTCCGAAAATTAATAATAAACTACAGGTACTGTGGTAATATGGATTGTAATATATTTCTGAGAGTCTGCAAAATAACAGAAAACAACTTTATATTAAATACTAAATTCAAAATAAACAAAAGGAAAAACTTCCACAACGAAGGCTTTTATTTTAGTTACGTATTCATTGATGTTTATGTAAATAGTTGAAGGCTAGTCAAATAACTGTCTGGATTTGAGAGTTTGGTGTTTTCACTGTTTAACAACAAAATAATAATGAATGATTTATGTGTTATGTAAGGGTGTAAGGGGTCCTGACTAGCTTCTCTCGGGACTCAAGCCAACCTCTCCTGCTCGCGGCGCACCCTGCTGATCAACGAACGAGGTTCTGGCGACCCACCAACATGCACTGGCACCAGCACGGTGGGTAATTTTATTGGTCCAAGCCCCATCAATAAATTTTATTATGACAAGCACAACTTCACGATGGCCCCGAGTGCCCGGCGGTCCCATTTGCTGGGACGGACATAGCGGTGACCCGAACAGCACTGAGACCAGGGGTGCTAAGAATCTCCGGGTGGAACCCACTAACCGCTTAACGACCATGTCTAACGACAAAAAGGATTTCGATTTTCTCAATATTTTTACATATAATGTTCGTACATTAATGACAGAAGAAAGATTAACGGAGCTGGAGAATGCTTTAAAAGAAATAAAGTGGGATGTTATGGGTCTTTCAGAGGTGAGAAGGGAAGGAGAAGAAACTATAGAAAGAGAGAACAGTATTTTATATTACAAAGGAGAAACCAGTGGATCTAATGGGGTGGGATATCTTGTAGCAAAGAAGTGGAAAGATAACATTTTAGAATTTGTCGGATATTCAGATAGAGTAGCAGTTTTAAAATTTAAAATCAATAATAAGAAAATACTAACTCTAATTCAAGCGTATGCACCAACATCAACTCACTGTGATGATGAAGTCGAAGATTTCTACGATCTTCTTAATAAAGCGTGTGATGAAAACTGAGGCACCTGGACTTTTACCCTCGGAGATTTCAACGCTAATGTGGTGAAAGACAAGACTTTGATAATGAACAAATTGTTGGTCCCTATGGTCTTGGCACCCGCAAGGAGCGTGGAGCCCGATTAATACAGTTTGCGTTCGGATAGAATTTCATGATTGGAAACAGTTTTTCTACAAGAAACCCCAACGCCGTTGGACTTGGGCCTCACCCAATAATAGCGTAAAAAACGAAATTGACTTTATACTTACATCTCATGGCAATATTGTTAAGGACATTGGCGTAATTAACACCCTTAAATTTTGCTCCGACCATCGACCACTAAGAGCAAAGATCTCATTTAATTTTAAAATCCATCGCAAGAATCTGTTTTGTAATAAAGTTAAAAACATTGATAAAATTACCTTAATAAATAATGCTAACAAATTCAATTTGGAATTACAAAATAGTTTTAGTGGCTTAGATTTGGATAACGTTACAGATTCAAACACTGCATACAGACACATAATCACAAGTATAAAGAACGCAAGCAAGAAAATTAAGACAGAGAGAAGAAATAACAATAAACTGCGAGAGGAAACAAGGATACTCATTGACAAAAGAGAAAGTATGAAATGCAACATATTAGAGTACAGAATATTTGATAAAAATGTAAAACGCAATATTCGGAAAGATATACGGGACTATAATACTCAGCTGATAAGAATAGCACTCGAAAAACATACCTCACTTCGAGTAGCCAAACAAGGAATTTCTAAGGGTAGAACTTGGATAACGTCTATGAAAGACGAGAACAATATTATACGTAGAAACAGGGATCAAATTTTGGACATTTGTACCAAATTCTACAAAGATTTGTATTCGGACCCACACAACACCAATCTCGATAGCCCCATAGAATACAAATGTAGTGATTCCATCCAACCCATAACAGAGCTAGAGGTTCATATCGCATTACGTACTATGAAATACAACAAGTCTCCTGGTGAAGACGGGATCACTACAGAAGCACTGAAAATAGGAGAGCCAGTTTTACTTCCCCATCTTACTAAATTATATAATAACATTCTACAGACCGGTAAATTTCCAGAAAGTATGTGTCATTCTCTCATCATACTCCTTCACAAAAAAGGAGACAAGAATGAAATTGGAAATTACCGGCCAATTAGCTTAATCTCCCATATCTACAAAATTTTTATAATAATAATTGAGAAGCGCATTGCAAGTATCCTTGACTCTTACCAGCCTCCGGAATAAGCCGGTTTCCGTCCGAGTTTTGCCACAACTGACCACCTCCAAACATTAAACCAAATTATAGAAAAATTCAACGAATTCAACAAGCCTCTCTACCTAGCCTTTATAGATTACGCCAAAGCTTCTGACAGTGTTAAACATCCTTCAATATTTGCCGCACTAGAGCAACAAAATATAGATAGCACTTACATAAACCTTCTAAAGACTGTTTACAGGATTAGTACAGCAAGTATCCAAATGCAGACTTCAGGACCACTGTTTGAAATACGCCGGGGTGTTAAACAGGGCGATCCGCTTTCACCGAAACTTTTTACCTCTGCTTTAGAAGAGATTTTTAAAGGTCTCTCGCCTTCGTGGTTGTGTAAGGGTATTAACATCGGCAACAAACGTTTGACCAACCTCCGTTTTGCGGATGACATAGTCCTGTTCTCCACTTCAGCCGCAGAACTCGAAACCATGCTACAGGAAATAAGCGTGGCAAGCCTTGAGGTTGGACTGAAAATTAACATGTCAAAGACCCAACTTATGTGCAACAGCATAAAACGTAGGATCGAAGTAGACGGGCAAGTAATACAATATGTCGACGAATACACCTACTTGGGCCAGATAGCATCCTTCGATAACAGGTAGGACAAAGAAATCGATAGACGCGTTCAAAATGCCTGGAAGAGCTACTGGTCCATGAAGGAGCAAATGAAGGGAAACCTTCCTCTGTCGCTAAAACGGAAACTTGTCGACTTGTGTATCTTGCCCGTCCTTACCTACGGAGCACAAACATGGTCTTTGACGGAAGCACAAAAGTCCAAACTCGAGGTTTGCCAACGCGCCATGGAGCGTAGTATACTGGGAGTGAAAAGAGTAGACCGTATTTGGAACACAGTACTACGCTCCAAAACAGGCATACAAGACGTTGGAAAGAAGTCCGCGAAACTGAAATGGGACTGGGCTGGGCATGTCTACCGCATGCACCCGGATAGGTGGGCTGGAATAGCCACGGAATGGGTGCCGGAGGATGGTCGTCGCCGTCGAGGTCGACCACGAAGACGATGGCGAGATGACTTGGACGGATTTCTGAAGGGCTGGCATCGAGAGACCCAAAATCGGGAGGAATGGTGAGAGCGAGGGGAGGCCTTTGCCCAGCAGTGGAACACACAAGAGGCTACTTAACAAAAAAAATGTTATTCGAGTTTCTTTAGTTTGTAGATATTAACGCCCTTGCTTTGCCTTTTTAGTGTTTATTAACTTGCTAACATTATGCAAACAACTTATTTTTCATGTACGGGAAAATATGTTTACCACTAAGATTGACGCTATTGTATTGGAAAACGGAAAACCACACGGTCGATACTGCTGTCAGACTATTTTTGTTGTATATATATTTAGCATGGAATAAAAAAAATCTCTTAAATGATTGAACGTGATACAAGACTGGAAAACACAACGAATAACGTGAAAACCTCTCCGTTTATCTCTATATCTGGAAAAAATAAATATAGTCGTGGCATGTGTGTGATGTCATAATGCCATGTCGGATCTCTAATTGACAGTTAAAATACCTATAATAATATCTTACCTTTTTTAAGATTAAAATTATAATTAGAAATTGAAGGTATGTCCTTCTCAGATCAAACCCACTGTCTAGTCACTGAGTGTGTTTCTGAGAATAAGCAAACATAATGACCCATTAGCGTAATGCTCGCTAGACGTATAGTTCATTTGAGACGAGGTAGGTATGTCGTAACCGTACTTTACAGCCTCGTTACATAACGTACATTTATGTTAAAAGTCTGTAAGGGGCGCTTTACCTACCCTGCAGTATTGTGGTGTTAAAAGATGAAGAATTGAACATATCAGATGCTTTGGTAAGGTTCACATAAAACACTATGAAGACAATAAATTTTATACATACTCATATTTAGTTTTTTAGATACCTATTGAATATTTATGTTTACACTTTTTTCTGTTCGTGGCCCTTGTACGTGTTAACGAGCTTGGAACCGTTTTTCGAAAGTTCATTCATCGATGGAATTGTTTGCTGAAAGTTCTATTCGTCGATATTACGGTTGGACGGAGGCTTCTTTTACCGATTAGACTGTCTTCCGACAGCACGGTTCACCGAAAGCATGATGCGCCGGTGGCTTCGTTTGCCGATTACACTGTTTTCCGATAACAAGATTTGCCGAAAACATAATACGCCGATGGTTTCGTTTGCCGATTCACTCGGACTCATAGATATCGATTTTGGAAGCAATTGGTCCAGAAATAAAAAGTTCAAAATGGCGGAAGGTTATTATTTTTTCAAAATATGGAGACAAAGAAAATGTAATTTTAACTTTAATTTCTAATCAATTTAATACAGCGGCTATTTTGCAAACGACGAACCATGCAAATAGAGTAATAGTGTGTCGGCGACTCGTGCTGTCGAAAAACAGTGTAATCGGCAAACAAAGCCACCGGCGTACCATGGTTTCGGCGAACCGTGCTGTAGGAAAACAGTTTAATCGGTAAACGAAGCCATCGGCTTATAAAAAAAAACATACCGATAGTGGTGACAACAGTGGAACTGAAGAACAAGGACTGTCCGAAGCTCCAGTTCGGTCCCCCGCTGACGTTTCTTGCGGCAGACACCCCACGGTTGCTGGCGCGGACCACCACGTCCATTAGGGCTTCCAGATCTTCATCTGCGGGACAAAAGAGTTCATCATCATCATCAGCTGATTCATGCCCCCACCGAGGACCTCTATCCTTCTACACTTCTTCATTCACAGGCCATATACGTCTCCACCTAGGGCGTCGAACCTACCCTGAATTAGGGCGATTATAGGAATGCCTACGCTGGCCCAGTGCGGATTGGTCGACTTCACACGCAACCTATGAATTTCTTCGCAGGAATGTGTAGGTTTCGTTTTCCTTTACCGTAAAAGCGTCGAATAAACGTACAGTAGACAGCTCATCAAGCTATGCATTTTTATTGCAAACTAGACGTTATTACCAACGCGCAAGATACCCACCCCGGTGTATAACTTGATGTGCTGTTCACTGCACATAAACTTGGTCTACATACTTGGTATATAAACCTATATACCTATATATCGTATGCTAATTTATGAAACGCAAAATATTTTATTTTGTCTTGTCTAAACAAAGGACAGTCAGTTCTAAATTTTGTTAATTAAAAGGTTCTCCGAGAATTTCTGACCACAAACCTTATAACAATAGCTAGATCTCGCAAACCTATGGGAAAATTTCCTAAATTAGCAGCAGTAGAAATAAGCTCTATTTAAACGGTAGAAAAATCTTCTACAACGATCATTCAATTAATAACTGAAATCATAACAGCTTAGGAATAATAAAATTAATCTATTGCTTAGTTTGGGATCAGATAGCCGTGTGTGAGAAATATCCTCCCAATTATTTATCTGTCAAATATCAATGGAGTAATCGGGTGTTCGCCTGTACCTATATTATGTCATCATCATAATCAACCTAGTGTTTAATTTTGTTTGTATATAGTTAGCTAGCTGCAAATTTGCAAACCTATCACTACTGTGGCAAACGATAGAAGTTTTCTTGTAAGCGTATAGTACTGACTCTTTTGATATAATAGAGAACTATTTAAGAACAGTAGCACTAGGTATGCACTTTTGCAGATTTGACATTGGTCAAAACACAGACAATACTTACTTTCGTAATTTCGGTTCGCAACTCTCGCGACATGTTTCAAATCTCAGTGGAATAAAATATCAAATTCTCCGAATTTATATATCCTTGGTCGGCAGAAACAAAATTGATTATAAACTCCTTCCTCGCCGCTGCTGTATTAATATTCAGCGGGAACAATTTGAACAGTGTTAAATTTAGGCACAGAATACCCTTTGGGAATTTCTAGGCAAATCTGTTAGCTCGATCAACAAAAGGATCAGAATTTTGAACTAACGACAATCTAAAACGAATTACTTATAAATGAAATGGCATATTTTTTGTGGTATTATAAGAGTAGCTAATTAATGATGTGAGAACACGATGTGATGTCAACAGTCTTTATTCTTAATTAGGTATTTACTCTTCTGCTTATGATATTTGCTTTTGACATTCGTATTCATTGTCTACCAAATTTTTCCGTGTTTTGGTCCAACCATAGAAACATGTGCCAATTATTTCACGTAAGCAAAAACAACAGCGGATAGTATTTATAAATAAAATTATGTTCATTGGCAAGCCTTATAAATAAGAGAGATGCGCGTGCCACCTGGCCATTGATAACGACTGCCATATAATTAGGAATTTTTTACAAGACTGCCCAAAAAAGGTAGTGTAATGTATTCAGGGTTCTTGTATGTATGTATGTATGCAAGTATATAATATGTATCAATCAATCAACGGCCCGTTACAGTCCACTGCTGGACTATGAGCCTCCACTTAAGTGGAGGGTTTTTCCATAATCTCCACGCTTGGCAGGCGGTTGGAGATTGCAGATTAAAAGATTACTGTATCAGAGAGCGCTGCTGCCCGTTCCCTGTTCAATGTGTAGTCCCTAAGTCGCCTCTTACGACACCCACGGGAAGAGTAGGGGTTGGTGACAAATGTATTCTACTCTGCCGTCACCACACGGCGAATACGGAAGTATTACGTAAGTATGTGAGTTTCTTTGTTCCACCCTAACTTGTAAATGCCTGAACAGAATTGGATGTGTGGGGTAAATACGCCCGAGTGACATAGGCTATATTTTTTATGAAAGAGCAGTCGAGTTCCGTTTTAGGGTTCCGTAGTAAAAAAGGAACCCTTATAGTTTCGGTCTGTCCGTCTGTCTGTCCGCGGTTTAGCTCAGAGACTCTCAGTACCAGAAGGCTGTAATTTGGCATGGATATACATATGAATCATGCCGACAAAGCTGAAGAATCAAAAATTAAAAAAAAAAATTTTTAGGGTTCCTCTGGTACACGTGAAGTGGGGGTTATTTTTTAAATTCACGATTACCTTATAGTGTGAGGTATCGTTGGATAGGGTTTAAAAAATAATGGGGGTTTGCTAAAACCTTTTTTCGATGCTAGTTTTCGTTTCAGAAATATTTTAAGTGCTTATTTTTGTTAGAGTCAAGTTTCCCCCCCACCCCCTACCGGCGAAACCGTTGTATTTGGAAATGTGAAAAAATTCACGGTAGTAATGTATATGATGAATTTAAAAGGAAAACTATCAACATCATGTAGGCTTTACAGGTTAACGAATAATATATAAACTTATGAAATGTACTTGTACTAGTAAGAAATTCGGTACAAATATCATAAAAAATACTTTGATACAGTTTAAACTACATAGACAGTAGTAAATTTAAGTACGAGAAAAGTAAAAAAAAAAAGTGAAATAAGTTGGCTTGACAGGTTAACGAATAAAATACCAAGTTTAAAATGTACTTTTGCTAAGTAAGAAATTCAGTACAAGTATCATAGAAAATGACTTGATGGAGTCCGTCTATGTAGGTAGTAAATTTAAGTAGGTATTAGAACAGTAAAAAGACGAAAGAAGAAGAAGAAAAATCATAACATCATTTACTAAAATAATTTCATACCCTATTTACCTTATTTATCAGTCAGTTTTAAATTGTTACACACAATCGCGAGTTGCCAATGGAACATTCGAATAAAACTATTTTGAATTTCGAATAAAGCGCGCCGCGCCGCGGAGCTTATGGCCCTGCGGGGCTGCGCGCGGGGAGTCGATGTAACAAATAGAGCGGCAGCCGCGCGCGCTCATTAGCGCGAGCGACTGGATGCTGTTCGGATGTGCCTCGAAATCCTACCTATTAGATTGCAATTATTAGCACTTTGAATATTCATTTTTTTTTATTATTTTTGTTAGAATTAAGTATACTAACATATGAAAGACTTGAAATTACAATACTATTTCTTTTCCAATTCCAGTTAGATATTCCATAAACTATTATAATTTTATTTAGCAATTTAGTCTAGCCTTCTTTTATTTCCAAAAACTTAGTTCTCAGCGGAGCAATTTTCATTCGTAGTACTTACATAATATTGTAGATAAAATTAAATACATATAGGTACTACCTATATAATAGGTTATAGGTACGTTCCTTTTTAAGTTTCTCTTTAGGTATTCTTTTTTTAGGCAACTACGGAACCCTACACTTTGCGTGGTCCGACACGTGCTTGGCCAGTTATTTAATATTAGATGATTATTATGTTTATTATATTAAGAGCAAAGTTCAAAATTGTATTATTGCGACGGCGGCGCCTTCTGTCCACGCTTCGCCGCTACCAAGGACTAAATATTTGGTCCATGCCGCTACGCACAGCTCACATCTCCTCTCCGCTTTGGTGGAAATAGCCTGCCAGCTTCGCAGCACATCTCAACATATCTCCTCTCCTCTCCGCTTTGGTGGAAACCGGGCCTCAAGCGACTGATGCCCAAGAGTGCAAAAGGGCTTTGGGTTAAATCCTGACACTCTTGTTAACGGTTCGAAATACCTTGTTTTCACATATTGTAACTAATTAAAAGTCCAAAACAATTTGTCAGGAAGGAGCGCCGCGTGTGGTGTGTTTTATTAAAAAGTTTCCGGGCAGCTGTTTTATTTAAGACCTCTGAGGTTTTTCATGAAGCTACCAGCATTTTTTTATTCTTTATTAAATACAATCGTTGAATTTTTATTTTATTTTATTAAATGACGAGCACAATGGTCAAAGCATGACAATCAAAGCATGACAAAAAGAGGTAAGTACAAAAATTAATTCCAGATTGCTAACCAATCACGTGCACGTACAGCTAGGTAATCTCAACTGTATTATGTAAATTGCGTAGCGATTTTGTTTTGTTTTAGTAAATTATAAGTCGCTTGCGGAGCAAATCACGTAATTTCATACATTTGATATGAATTAACTTATTTATTTCAAGTATTTTTTCTTTCTTTTTGCTTTTATGGATGAAGTGTTCGGGACATTATATGACTCCACTTTTGAAGGCGACTACATCGAATTTTACTTCGTAGTTTAGTTTAATTTAGTTATCGTAGTTCGCAAGCGAAACACGTAATGAGGATCGCTTTTGCTACACAATAACAGTCATATATATAAGATAAAGGTATTTTTATAGATCTTTCTGTTACGTTTGCCGTGGAGCTAGGCAGCACAAACACTTTCAGGGCCGGGTGTTTTTTACTAGGCAATCCGCCCTGCGCCGACCGTTTTTCGGTTATTTTAAATGACCATAAAAAAATAACTAATATATTTACTACCTACTTTTTTCTGTTACTATATTTATGTTGTTTATATTTTCCATTTATGAAATAAAACAATTAAATATATTATTATGTCTATTTAAAAAAATCACATAAATGGACAGTAAGTTACGGACAAAAAAAAAAGTCTAACATAACAGTCCGTAAGCAGCGGAACGACGCACTGGCGCGGCGCGTCGCTGTGTTCGCTCTCACGCCTACACCCGACGCACCACACTCACAATTTTTTGCATGTATGCTCTCAATGAACCAAGCTAACGCTAATCACGCTGGGTCGACGTGATTTTGTATAAAACAGTATGAAAATCAAACAACGTGACATACTACATACATACATACGTGACGTGCATGAGGTGTTTACCTATAATTAGTTATGCACTCAGTTTATATATTTTTAAGTACAGTATTGTTATTGTGATATTTTTAGTGTAGTAACTGTTGGTAAGCCTAATAAATAAATAAATAAATACTCGTGACCGGCGAGTTAGGGAATAATTATCATCACGTAAATGTCACGTGATTGGCCCTGAAAGTGTTAATATTTAATGTACGCTCTGGCTTCTGTTACACCGCGGGCTTTGCACAAAGGAACACTGAAATAAAATTTGCCATGTCGTGTAAGATAAAATAAATATTTTGATGTTTTTATCAAAATTATTAAATTGATTTACGCCCAATAAGGAGTCAAATTAAAATCTTTCATGTCGGAAGGATGTATTTGAAGAATGTGCTCCGTTTTCATTTGTCTTTTTTCAATGTCGTGTGGGTTAGCGTTTGACTGCATAAAAATACTTAGAAATACCAACAACTGAACTAAGCTCGATGATATCAAAACTTACTAATTAACGTTATCATTTTAAGAGAAAAAACATAAAATACACTAATCGTATTTCAAACGCGAGCAATAAACGCGCCATCTTGCCTTAGAATTATTCATATCAATATTTACAAACAGTTTTCCTTCTGATCTTTAACCTCATTAAATTATTATCATCTTTAAGTAATTACAAAATAATTGTAACGCATTAATCTTTCGTTATCGGTCGACAGCGTTCTCAGTGCATCGGCATGGCACGCTGGGGGTAAAACTCTAGATATAAGTAATGATAACCTTACCGACCTGACACGGTGATAAAGGTTGACGTCATACGTTACGTCATTCATGTTATGTATGGCAGAGAAATGAGATTCTTTAACCGAATGTGAGAAGACGAGAAGACAAGTGGAGAATAGAAGGGAATCTAATTTATATTTAAAAAAATACCGAAACAAAATGATTACCTAAAAATATTTGGGTAGAATATTATTATGATTCAAAATTATGGGCTGTTTTTTTTTAAACTCAGCAAGTTGCCGCTGGCTAGGCCAGTGACGGTTTTATTCTGCCGGAACCATGATAATATATGGGGACAACTCACACGCCGATCTATGGTTATCAGCCAGCTGGTTTAAATTACTTAAATAGATAAGTAATGATAACTTTACCGACCTGACACGGTGATAAAGGTTGACGTCATACGTTACGTCATTCATGTTATGTATGGCAGAGAAATGAGATTCTTTAACCGAATGTGAGAAGACGAGAAGACATGTGGAGAATAGAATGGAAGCTAGTTTATATTAAAAAAATACCGAAACAAAATGATTACCTAAAAATATTTGGGTAGGGTATTATTATGATTCAAAATGATGGGCTGTTTTTTTTTAAACTCAGCATGTTGCCGCTGGCTAGGCCAGTGACGCTTTCATAATATATGGGGACAACTCACACGCCGATCTATGGTTATCAGCCAGCTGGTTTATATTCTGGTTTATATAAATACATACTTATAGGTAAGGTATTTTCTTTTTACTTGACTACTAAAACTATAGCTATTTATTTGTATATTTCACACATAAATACGAGTAAGCATTAAGGAAGACATCACTAAATCAATAATATGTTTACATTGAATCTTACATTTCCTGGTGTTTATGATCGAAAGATAAAGTCATGATGGATTCAATTAAAAACATGTGATGCAACGCACAGGGCCAGCGTGGTCGACTAAGCCCTAATTGCCCTAATTCAGGGCAGGCTCGATCCCCTCGGTGGGGACGTATATGAGCTGTTGATGATGCAATTTAAAACATCTTTTTTGTTTTATTTATTTACAGGCTTCAACTATTTATTTAACTCTACTCAAGATCGACAAATTTTCTTTTCTTTAGTCGTCTTCCCGCGACTACTTCCGCGTAGATCTTGAAAATGTTCTAGAACAAAAAGATGTTAACTTTCTAGGCTGATCAGCACCCGTTTTGCGCATAATATTTAATAATAAATTTTATCTTTGACACGAGTCCTTCAAGTACTACTTACTAGATTTATCAGTTTATCGTTTGTAATACCTGTGTGAAAGACGAAACAGATAAATTTTCTATCTATTGTAAGTATTGTAAGGATTGGCCTCCTTTGGCAGCTGTGGGTTGGTTTTCATTTGTTCTAAAGTTTTGAATTGCGAATCGTTCTTTTTGTTTGGAAGTCTTGATGGTGTCGCGCTTGAGACTACACGCGTTTCGTGCTCTTATGAAAATCCAAAAATAAATTCAATAGTTATTTAAATAATTCAAAATAGTTTAAAAAACTAAAAAACACGCTTTTAGCACGCACTAAAAATTACAAAATAGCCAATCCGCCATCTTGGATGTCCGCCATGTTGGATTTAAGTCACGTGACAATTTTTTTCGTATTCCTGACAGCAAACTCTTTCATTTGATACCCATATCATGGGGGTGCATTTCAAATAGCCTGTCCGCCATCTTGGACGTCCGCCATATTGGATTTAAGTCACGTGACAATTTTTTTCGTTTTTTTCACAGCAAACCCTTTCATTTGATACCCATATCATGGGGGTGGATTTCAAACAGCCAGTCCGCCATCTTAGGGAGGCCGCCATATTGGATTTGTAATGACGTTTCTTAGCTAGTCATGTATTGTCATCAGAACTCAGAGCGTGTGCAAAATTTCATCCTAATCGAAGACCGGGAAGTGGGTCAAATTAAGATTCCAAGATTTTCTTACATAGTTACAAGTGAAGCTAATAAAAGCGTGTTAATAGTACATTACGATACAAGAATCGTAGGTGGGACATTACAAACGAGGTGACTTTTGTAAGCCCGAGCCGCAGGCGAGGGTTTATAATGTCACGAGTTTGTTATAAAACCTAAGATCCGTGTGTTGTACGTCGTTTTTCAATACATTTGTAAGAAAACTGATAGTAAACAATTAAATTGAAATGGTTAAGAAAGGTACATACATAGTACCATACAAAAGCTATGATACTACAGGTAAAATGGATCATGTAGAAGTTGTAAAAACTAACCTTTATTATATCGCGCCCAGTTTGAGTATGCTTACTTTTCAAATTTATCATTAAATATCAACACTAAAACACTTATAAAACAACATTCAATGTAAAACAATTAAATGAAAATTTTACAAACTTGGCGCCAACTACAAAACGATAGTATGTTTCTTTTTTAAATAAGCATAATTACGGAGAAAAGGCACTGGCGGACATTCAGCCTCTACGAATATTATTTATTAAATCGAGAAAATTATTACTGGCTGATAATATTTTTGATACAATTTGTTGAAATAATAAAATATAAAATACTTTTCTTTCTGTATGAATCGATTTAAATATTTTTTATTGTCAAAATTATCCTGGCTGAATAATAAATTCTGAAGACCGTAGGAATAAAAAAAATGTAATAAAATCAATTTTCGAGCAAGGTGTATTGAAAAAAAAATTACAATTGTTCTTCATTTTAGCTGCTTAGCGTGGGGCTTACGCCCCCCTTACAGTACGTAAGTACATATAATTCTGAAGTACCTGGTTGACCGAGCTTAGCTAGAAACCTATAAAAATTGCTCTATCTGTTGGAAAAAATTTAGACCACGAAAAAATAAGGTACTAAATAAGAAATTTTTATTTCTGTCATTTTTGTATTTAAATAACTAAATGAAAGAATTAAAAAGTTAAAAACAAACAAAAAAAGAAACATGAACAAAAAATAAAAACATACATTTCGATCGTCTGACCTTCGGATTCATTGCCTCCCGGTTCCCCAACAGAGCCACCGCGTCGTTAAGGATATCGGCGAAATTAACCTTCTCTTTTAATGATATGGCGTACAAATTCTTTTAAGCCCGAAAACATGGGGAAATCCTGTTTTACCAAAAACAAAAGCTAGCTAGATCGATTTATCGCCCTCGAGACCCCCTATATACCAAATTTCATCGAAATCGTAGCAGCCGTTTCCGAGATTCTCATTATATATACTTATATATAGGTATATACAAGAATTGCTCGTTTAAAGTATTAGATATGTAGGTGTGAGTAATAGATAATCTACGTTAATATAAGCTAAAATCAAAGCATAGAATAGAGACAACGAAGAATATAAGAACTTTATATAGTCTAATTTAAAAACCCACTCTTTTAGAATTTGAACTATACTATATATAACTATATCTTGTGTATAAAACAAGATGTTTACATTGTTAGATATCACTAACAGGACTAGCTTTTTACTTTGAGTCGACCATTAATCATCAAGGAACTAGGTATTAATTACGATCCTGTCACCAGCTGTATGCAGCAGGCATAAGAACATCTATAGATACTGACTAGTAAAATCGATAGGAGTCTTTATTCAGTGCCCGGAAGGTTGAGATTTCGGAAGCCGAAAGCCGGAATATTTAAAAATTAAAAAAAAAAGAAAGAAATGATAAACTTTTTTTTGGTATCAGAAATAACTTATAAAATTACAGTACAGAAATAATATTAAATAAAATTACGTCTAGGTTCTAAAACAATTAACAGAGGTCCCCAAACTAGGTACCTTGGAATATACGAGTAAAACGGTCTATAACCACATTATTGGTTTCCCATTCCAAAACATGATAAAATTGTTTTTCTTTAGAAGAAATGTGGGCACGTAACGTACTAGGTTGAATATCATTCGTTTATCAAAAAGATTAATAATTGGGAATTTACAATGCCAATCCGTAAAATGATTAGTTGTAACGATTAACGTAACGTAAAATGATTAGTTGTGGCACAACTAATCATTTTACGTTAATATTTTTTTTGTAAATTCCCAATTTCTATATTTTATTTCTTTTTGACTTACAGTGATTTGGGTAAAGATGTTTTGGTAAAGCGTGATTTGGGAATTCTTACAGTGATTTGGGTATTTGAATTTTGAGATTACGTATCGCATTTTTTGTACTATACGGCTATATTAAAGCGAGGCATTGATAGCGTAGACGAGGTGTTTTATGTCGTATACATAAAAAAATAAAAGAAAAAAAAAACTTTATTTTTTTCTTTATTAGAAAATAAAGAAAAAATCTATGTTATTACGTTACAGCAACAGCTAATGTTCGTGTAGGCATAAAAAACAAATCAGAAGTACAAGATTTATCTGATACCATCATATCTATGCAAAAATTTAAGTCCTAACGTGATAGGTGTCGGCTCTAACTATGGCCGAAAGTTTAAATTGAAGCCGAACTTGGCCGAAACCGAGCCGAATGTCACTAGGCCCTACCTACACTGTAGCGGGGTCGATGCATTCTCCGATCTGTGCTATCATTCGCTAGCTAGGTCAGTCGGGGTGTGGTCATGGTGATAAGTGGAGCGGGAGCGGATTGGCAGTTTCCTCGTTTTACTAAAATTTTGGCTAAACTTGAGATCGTTAGATCTGTAGTCAATTTTCAAGCCGCCAAATAACAGACGTGGCTTAGTGAAAGTTTGGCTAGTTGGATAATACGAATAAGAACAAAAAAACAGTATTCCGAAATCATAAAAAAAAAAACAATCTAAGAAAGCGACTGTCTCCTATGATTGATTATCATCATAATTAAATAGTTTTTTAGTTTTTTCCACTCATTATACCGACGGTGTACGAAGAAAGACATCATTTTATTGAATGCTAATAAAATTTTCACTAACATAAAATTTTACTGTTATTGTCAGCTCTCTCTTATACGTGTCCACCGAGGGGCACGACCATTCCCGTTTACCATGTAATATATTCGTCATTCTGTGATATCGCTTACCGCTCCGCTAGTGAATGAAACCGCGTTCTCTTAACGAGATGTTCTCGGGGTCGCTATATATACAGCGGGGGTGTGGCGATACACTACACCTACATTAATACTGATTTACTATACGACATTACATAGTAAGGTGAGGACCCTACTAAAGGAAAGTTTTCAACTTTTATACCTTGTTTACTTTGAGTATTTCTAAGTACTGATATTGATAGCTTCACCTGTATGCTTGTATGCTTGTATGTAACCGACTCGTTTGTTTGGACTCGATTTTGACCCACTTTAAATGGACAGATTTAATTGAAACTTTGTACACTTATCAAGAACCGGCGACAATACAATAATTTGAAAAAATAAAATAAAAAAATACACGCTTTCATAGTACATCAAATTAAAAAGTGAAAAATAAAAAATATAGTTAAAAAAATCAAAAAACATGCTTTTAAAGCACATCTCAAACTAAAAAGTAAATTATTATTTTTTAACTATATTTTATTTTATTAATTGATGGGCTTACTCTTGACCACAATCAGGTTCGCGAGGGACGAGATGTGATTCTTTGTTTATTGAAGCGACTTGAACGCTTTTGATATGAGTTTGAAATATTTTAAGTTTACATCGAGTTCCGGTAACGTCGAGTTCAGTCTTTGATAGGTAGAATATGTTTTGCGGAACAAGAAGAACTTGGCACAAGAATATCTGTGAGTTCATTTATGAAATTTATGGATTATAATTTTTGGATTATAATTTACGTTTAGATAGTTAAAAGGTTTTAAAAAGGGTTTTAATAATCATACAGAGAGGTTGATTTCAATCTGTTTTTACTAGAAAAAGTTACTTTACCTACATCGTAAAACGTTTTCCATTCTTTTCTCTGTTCGTTTTTGATCACTTGCGACATCTTTAAGGCACTTGGTACATCGCGTAAATTGGCTATCTGCGTGTTTGGTAACATGCGTATCAGGTACAATGCTTTTATTGGCCAAGTGCGTATGGAAAGGATCCCAAACTCGCGGTCCCTTTTCTTCCGCTACAGTTTGGGGAACCAACCTACCTATGGCAAGCACATAGCTGCATATTGCGTAGCTAATATGAAATCAGAAACATTAAGTATTAATTAGGTTAATCGACTACGCAGTGTAAACTGAATTGTGTTGTTTATAAAATCCTACATGTGAGAAACAAGCTGCTGATGTGTTGTCAATACATTTCAATCAGACAAATTGAATGTCGACTATTACGATAGAAAATCACCTTGACTTACAAAGCTTTGATGTAAGGTGAAAGGGACTTTTTCTTACCTACTTTGGTTAGTAAGTTTACGTCTTTCCCAGTTACGTTTCGTTTTTTTTTACTTTACAATGCTGTTGTTGGATTCGAATAAGGAACAGATGAAAGAAAAACGTTTATACAACGGTAAGTCACTCAATCGGCTGGAGGAATTAAGAGTTAATTTCAATATTAAAATGACTGTGCAAAAACTCTAACAAAATATAAATAAAGTGTGGTGTAACAAAAGATTTGGTCTAAAGGTTAGTAACCGGACCATAAAACTTAAAAAATATATAAAGATAAACGTTTAAAAGAAAGGTTTTAAGTGTTTTTTTCTGCTGTTAAACAAGTAATTTCTTCTTTATTGGCCTGTTATAAAGTATAATGGAATTTTAAAATGAATATCATATATTTATACTTTAATTGCAGGATAAAATGCTGTGCTCAATTTAGAGATATTATAAGGATAACGAAGATTAATTTGGATTATTTAACAATGTTCACAAACAAAGAAATTGAACATTGTAAGAATCGTTTTAACAAAACAATTATTTGTTATCATGACATCACATCAGATTCCTCACGTTTTTTGCAACCCTAGTAATCACTCAGCTTAGTACTTTTATTAGACCATGCTAAATTGATATTTTTGGTTATAAATGGATATTTGATCGACGGTATTCAACCTAAAAATACATTTGGACTGATTCTTCCTGCCAGCCCACGTCAGGTATTGTGACGAGGGTTGGCAATATCCAACACTTGCTACAGTTCACTGATTAAAGGTTACTGTGAAGATGCCTATAAAATTATCTACTCTTTGTTATTTTTATCGGACGAAACAAAGCGATATGTATTAAATTAAATATATGATTCTAATAATCGATTTAAATTAAAATAGCAATTCGTTGGATTTTTGCGAACTTCACTCGCATCTTGTATGGGTTTACTTTGTTTTTTTTAATCTGTGGCCGTATGATCAAGTTAAGTTCGCACAAATCCATCGATTTGATATTTCAAACGCTTTGTATCAGGTATTTGTGGCTCTGCTAAAAATAAGAGAAAAGGAGACTAACGAAGAATTGAAATTGTGATTGGTGTCAATAAAGAATATTTGTATTGTATTGTAAGAATTCTTGTCTAAAGGTATTCTCCTCATCATCATCATCATCATCATCATACTCAGCCCGCATCAACCCACTGCTGGGTATAGGCCTCTTCTCTATAGCGCCAATTCTCACGGTCCCGTGCCAGCCTCATCCAGTGAGATCCCGTCATCTTGATGATATCGTCTGACCATCAGGCTGGTGGTCTGCCCACTGACTGCAGCTCTTCTCCACAGATTCCGCCATTATGTTAGTGAACTCACCCAAAAAAATGTAATGACGGATCTAAGTTATGTAATAACATCCTATGGAAATAAATTTTTTTGACTTTGACTTTTTGACTTTTGGCCTTCTCCTCCTCAGTCAAATATATTATTTCTGAATATATGCTTTATAAAGGCTATATAACAAGCAAAGTTTGTAAGCCATATTGGCGTTGTAAAAGAGCACACCCTTCGTTCACGCGCAGGCTTCTAAGGCTTCACTTCACTTGAAATATGGCCCGACGAAGCGTCGAAGTTCAATAAAGGTGCTTTATACGTTCTGTTTACCAGCTTTTTAGTTTTCCCAGGTATATTGAAGAACTTATTTATCTACTATCTGTCGGTCTAATGCTTGACTTGTATGGTTTTTGGAAGGAATTAGATGTATTCCAGGCAACGAATTATCTATAGTCAAGAAACGTAACTACGCTTCAAATTTGACCCCACCAAATGAACAGCCGGGGAAAAAAAACTATACCATACGAAATACGAATACGCAGTACAATGATGTTTTATATGACTCGGTTTGTAAGATATCGAAAGTAAGTTTCAATGTACAACAGCGACATCATCAGCCTGTCATCGTCTGTCAAAATTAATTGTGCGAGTTAGGTGCGGTGCGGGCTTTGCGGTTACTCTTCTTGACTATTGTGGTTTGTTGATTCCAGGTCTATAATTTAGAAAAAAATATGCTGTCGGTCGGTTTGTGTCTAATATTAGCTGGTACCTATAATTATATGATTATAAAATGAGAATATCTTCTGTCTGATCACAATATTCAAACGCTAACTTGAAAAAAGTCTGATATTTATGTCCATTTATTTTTGTAGAAAACCTCGGGAAAAACTTCGACAGCCCTCAGCAAAGGTTCTCAAACTTACATATTTCAGGTATGTCACTTATCAACTTCAAAGCATGTAAAAAAACTTGTGATAACCTTTCATCTGTGTGGCACCGTTTTACCCAATATGGCGGATGTGTGTATCCAGCTCACGGAGAAACACAGGCAGGGTTGTGGAATGTGTTTTTGAATTTCTAATTCATAGTACGTTTATTCGACGCTCTTACGGTGAAGGAAAACATCGTGATGAAACCTGCACACTCCTGCGAAGAAATTCAAAGGTTGTGTGTGAAGTTAACCAACCCGCACTGGGCCAGCGTGGTCGACTTAGGCCTAATCCAGGGTAGGCTCGAGCCCCTCGGTTGGGACGTATATGAGCTGTTGATGTTGATGTGTAAAAAACCGACTAACAGTTTTGCAAACACTGCTCTATCAAAAAGTTCACCTCAAGCCGCAAGGACACTTTTGTTTAGATACTCGGAAGGACTAAAAGGGTAAAAACTTCTTGCTTTTAAAACAATACACCCTTTTCCAAAAGAAAAACATTTTCGTAACTTTTGCAAAGGTTCCCTTTTCCGGGAACCAAGGCTAGGGTAACCTCGAAAATTTTTACGTCAACAAATTAGAAAATAAGTTTTTGGGTAAATAATTTGGGGGTTGTTTTAACATATAAATGTAAATACAAAATATTTTTTTATATATGTAAAATGTTATTTTACAAAATAAATTATCATCATCATCAACGCTCATATACTTTCCTGCCATGGAGCTCGAGCCTACCCTGAATTAGGGTGAACAGGCCTTAGTCGACCACGCTAGCCCAGTGCAAGTTGGTCGACTTCACACACAATCTTTGAATTGGTTCGTAGGCGTGTGTTTTCCTTCACCGTAAGAGCGTCGAATAAACATGAATTCGAAAACACATTCGTACGTCGCTTCTCAACATCTTTTATAATGCGTACCGCAAAGGAGTGGAATCTCCTGCCGGCGTCTGTATTTCCGAGCACATATAATCCGACTCTCTTTAAAGCCAGAGTGAATAGGCTCCTTCTGGGTAAGCTCGCTACATCGTAGATCCCATCCCTGCTCTCGGGCTGGATCGGGGTCAAGAGCAAACCCATACAACATATAAAAAATAAAAAAATACATTGGCACGTGGTGGAGATCGAACCCGCGTCTCCCGGACGGAAGACAGCAGCCTAGCCTATACACCAACAACGCTCTTAAATTATTAGTTTGATTTAATAATGTTAATGTTATTTCTAATTTTTCTAAAATACATCAGGAGATACAGATTAATTATTTCGCTGCGATAAAAAAATAACCTGCAGCAACGCCCTAACTCACAAAGTCTCACAAAAGAGTTCTTGGCAATGTTCCCACCGGGATCGAACTCAGAACCTCGAGTTCGAGAGTCGCTAGAACACCAAGTAAAATGAAGAGAATATCAAATGGTTAAAACCGTAACTACTTAACCGTTGGGCCTTCGATAAAATGTTTATGTTAAAAACTGGTTTTTAGTATCTCAAATTTGATTCCAAAACCGGTTTAGGTAGAAAGGTACTTCTATAGGCATCAAGGCAAAACTACTGTTTATATTCAAACATGTATGCGTTGCATTTGATACCTTTGTGTAGGTAGAGGTTTTAAAGTAGTTAGGTATTAAAAATATTCCTATCGATAAAATATACGTCTGAGCTTGTATAAAAAATATAACATCTGATAACCTTTTAGACCTATAAGTACTGTGACGAATTGTATAATTATATTTAGTTTATGATGATGTAATTATATAATAATAAGATGATGCTATGCGGAATTAAGAATGTGTATCTTTGAAATGTTATTAATAATGTTTAATGAATGACCAATAAATAATCATAGCAGAGAAAATTACTCTTTCAGAGACTAGACTAATCTTACAGTTTATGAAGTTCAGATACCCACCAACCACTGAAGCATATTTGACCATGAAGTCCTGTTTCGCCCTGATAACTTCCAGTCTAATGTCATTCTCCAAAGGTGCTTCCAGGGCCGAAAAAACCAACGCTCCAGAAACCAAATAAGCCAGATAGAACAGCACGTACACAGTTATTAGAAAACTGTATCTTGACTTCCCGAAGAATCTGGATGTAGCGAAAAGAGGCTGAAATGGAGGATGCTCCTCCTCATACAAAACCTCGTTTGAAACAACTAATTTTTTTGGGTAGGGAAACAACTTGCTGTGCACAGTCATGTCGTCATCGCTTCTAGCTGAGCTCATGCTCCCATAAGACTGAACGCGAACGTACTTCTGCGCATTCATTTTTAGAAAGTTACAATGCCAGATTCCAATTACAAATTCTCAACACTGGCTGGGGCGAGCTCGAATGCTGGTTTTAAAAACAAAAGTCAATACAAAGTCTCGAATTTCGCTTTTACGCTCATAAAATTTTCAACACATTTGCGGCCAGACCTTTTTAACTTTAGCAAACAAACTTTTTTCCAATTTCGAGTTATCGGCGCGCGGCAAAGAAAGAGCACTTTTCGACTAGAAATGTTCCGAATCGAGCCCGGAACGTTTTCTTTGGTCAACTGTACTTAAAGAATCTCTTCGGGTGATTAGGTTCAAAGAACACGTTGTTTTCTGTCACTTTAGTATCACTACGGGAGGTTTCGAGTTTAAGAATGACCATTTTGATGCATTTTTAGGTGAAAAGATACTGGTTATTTTTTTTAGGAACTGAGCCCTGCGTATGAGTCGATGCGGAAGATGCGTCGCGCGCGCCGATCGGTCGGTAAGCAACTGATGTGAACGAGGACGGTACCCGATAAATGACTAAATGATATCTCGTTGTATTTGTATGGCTTGATAAGTATCATGTTGCATGTGTCAGTAGGGCCCAAGAAAGGGATAGAACTATTTCCAGGAACGAATAGATAAATGAGTGTAAATAGTACACTTGACAACAGAATTGATAGCATTTATCTTTGGGTATTTTGCTAGCGACAGTTAAATGTGATATTCTTTATTGGAATGTTTTGTCGGAAAAAATAAAAATACCGACAAGTAATCAGAAGCGGCTCAAACGTTTCATCCCTAAGCAAACAAGAATCAATTTATTCTTTACGCGGGATTTGCCACAGCAATATTGGTTGTCTATAGTGATTGCCTATTAAATTCTCCTTTACTCTAATATCTGCCTTATCATCAAGGAGAAAAGGCGTTATTCATGTATCTTACGATTTGATCGTCAATTTTTATTTGTAGACACTACCACTGACACTACAACCGTTTTATTTATTTACTAACTTTTCTCTACGAGTGGTTTTTAATTATTCCCTTGAGGGTAGTTTTCCTTCAGCAAAAAGAAGTTTAAGTATTTAAGTTTCTGTTAGAAAGAGGGTAAGTGCCTCGAGAGTGGTTTCATATAAAATCCAAGATCTGACGATATAGGATCTATGAAAAAAACCATCAAACTTGTATGGCCTTTATTTAATAGGCATGTATCGACTAAATTGTGCGCAAATAAAAAAAACTGAGGCTTTATAATTTTCAAAGTAATTCGTTAAATAAAAACTAATATCGTCCAATGTGATGCGGGGTGGAGGCTTTTTGTATACTTTGTAAATTAAACGCGAAAAAAGTTAAGTTAATTTTGATCACTTCGCGATTTGACTTTTTTACAAGAGAGTCAACAATTGAATGGCTCAAAGCGCGTTCGAAACAGATTTGTTTTTAAATAATTCAAATAACATCAAAGATTCTAAAATATTACCCGCCAGTACTCACAAACAAGGTTTAGGAGTATAGGTATGTACTCATACCTAACACAATGGCCAGTGCTTTGCTACTGATCCATTAGTACTGACCTGACACGCAAGAATGGTCCTAAAGAATAGTTCTCCACCATTTAGTCACCGAATAGACTGAATAAGAAGAAGAATAAGGAAATTTAATGGTTAGTGCTTTGCCGCTGAGCCAATACTGACCTGACACGCAAGGGTGGTCTCTGAGGAAGTCCAGCTTGGACTTGGCCACCAGTTCTTCCATGTCTTGCTCCAGCGGTCGCTCGATAGACTGGAATACTGACGCTCCTGTGAAAATATAGAATGTATTAATGTACGTGTTGGCGCTTTGTCAATAATCATCTAATCAAATTACAAGACGTTACATAGTTCTTTTTTATTGGTAGGTCAAATATTCAGCAAGCTATGGAAAGATCTATGCTTGGTATTTCGCTACGGGATAGAATTAGAAACGAAATCATCCGGCAGAGGACCAAGGTAGCAAGCTGAAGTGGCAGTGGGCTGGCCACGTCTGTCGCAGGACCGATGAGCGTTGGAGCAGACGGATCCCCGAATGGAGACCACGTCTTGGAAAACGTAGTGTGGGACGCCTCCCTGCCAGGTGGACTGATGAACTGAAGAAGGTCGCTGGTGGTGGCTGGATGAGGAAAGCGGGTGATCGTGCGCTTTGGCGTGCCCTTGGGGAGGCCCACGTCCAGCAGTGGACTACAATAGGCTGATTGATTGATAGATTGAGGTTAAATATTTGAGTTTTGTAACATCGGTTTTTTTTAGCTTTTTTCATATTCGTGTAGCTGCTGTGCCAATCGTTGTAGACATTACCTTACTCTTAAAATATTCCAAAATATAAAGACACGTAATATGACTTCACTTTTGAAAGTGTCAAAAAAGAAATCCGTTAAATTTTAAGCACTTACTTTTATTTTAAAATAAATGTTTCTATTCAAGGACCTTGTATACTGATCGGGAAAATGTTATAAATATAAATTATGAGATGCAGCTAATTATATACATACATAATTGAAATCATAAAGTAGTGCACATGATCATTGTCACAGTGATAATAGAAGTAGATATTAATGGTATTATCTATTATGATAGGAGCACTTGATAAATCTAATCCCTAGGGCGTACACTTGCCAACCAGGGACAAACTTCTTTTGTCCTTTAACTGGCTTTGACGTCGAAAAATTATTTTGTTAAATCTTACTTCGAATAAAGACATTTAAAAAAAATATCCCTATTTATCCCACTAATATTATAAATGCAAAAGTTTGGATGTTTTAAAGAAAGAAAGAAAGAAAAAACATTTATTCGTATTGCTGTGACAAAAAGGAAAAAAATATCTTAAATAAAATTAATACTAATGTGCTTTGTGCAAGTCATAACAGCGAAAAGGTTTGGAAGGTTAGTTAATCACGCTTCAACCACTGGACCGACCGGGATGAAATTTGGCACGCATATAGGAATAGGTTAGGTCCTGGAATATATAGGACATAGGCTAAACCACTTCATTTCTACGGGAAAACTCATTTAACGCGAGTGAAACCGCGGGCGGAAAGCTAGTGTACTATAAAATATATCAAAAAGTAAGAGAACAAACCCTTTATAGATTTGCACAGGTTTGCATTTGATTTCATTCTCACCTTGACGAAGAACGTCAGTTTTCAAGTGGCTAAGGCCACTGCCTCCCGTCCGGGAGACGCGGTTTCGATCCCTACCACGTACCAATGTGTTTTCGAACTCCAAATTCATATGTATGTTTATTCAACGCTCTTACGGTGAAGGAAAAAAATCGTGATGAAACCTGCAGACTCCTGCGAAGGAATTCAAAGATTGTGTGTGAAGTTGACCAACCCGCACTGGGCCAGCGTGGTCGACTAAGGCCTAATCGCCCTAATTCAGGGTAGGCTCCAGGGACGTATATGAGCTGTTGATGATGACAACAAGGAAGAAGGTAGTTACCAAAAGATGCCTATTAACTCTTGCCCACAGAAAACAGTACAGAGATAAATCTTATTTAATTTTGCTACGATTGCTACGCCGCCGGCGTAGCACGTAGCACTTACTAGTCGTAGCATAACCATAAGGGTCGGGCGGCGAACGGATTTCCATACTTTGCGCGCGTTTTGTATAGGCAAACCGTCGTCGTCGATCGCCGTCGAACAGTGTGGCCCGACCCTAAGTAGGACGAGTAGGAAATAATAATAATAATGTTAGTAAAAGACTGTAATGCAGCGATTACATCATTCTAGATGTAATGAATCTAAGGCCTGTATTTATAAATCGAACTCAAAACCGAGCTTGAGTGCGTATCAGCAGATATCGCTCTCATCGGATAATATCGAGCTTAAGTAAATGCTAATTAATAAAGCTGATTCAAGAGCGTATCAGCTGATATCGCTCTTGGGGGCAGCCACTCAAATCTAAGATCGAACTCAGCCTTCGGTGCGTTCTAAAACGGCAAAAACGATTACTTGAGAACAGTCTATTTCGCTCGCACTCATAGGACAGACAAAGAAGAGAATAGAACTATCACTCCCGAGTGATGGTCGCTCGTTTTGGAACGTACGTACTCTTGGAAATGTCAGTTTTAAGTTGCTGCGTATTTTTTCGTATAGAATTATAACTAGGTTTTAGTCTGAAACTCAGTTTAGTATTCAAAATTGTAAATATATTCGCAATTAACAAAAAGTCTCACTTCAGTTCACCGCCAAAAAAGTGTTGTTTATTGTTGTTTAGTGTATAACTAAAACAAAGGTAAAAAAAAAAATCGTGGTTGGTTCGAGGTGTAAATATTACACTACACCAGTGATGAATGATGGCGAAAGATTGGAATTAAATCAACAAGTGATAAAAGCCTTCCTTGGATGGATACCTGTGGTACATAGGCTCCCTCATGTACCTATATTTCTCTTCATCAAAGTGAGGTCGGTGGCCGACCTTACAATACAACCCTCACGAGAACAGGTGAACATTTTTACTTATTTTATGTACTTAATACTTATTCAAACATTAATTATGTAGGCCTACTTACTATTTTTTCATTTCAGGTGTAACAAACAATAACAAACCAGAAAATAAGATGCAGCTAAAAAGTACTTCAGTACAATAATATAAATAATGAAACATCTACCAAATAATAATTGATTGACACTGAAGACCATGCAATCTATTTAAAACTGATAATATAATAGCTGGTAAGAAACTAACTTTAATTTTGTAAAAACAGGAAACCATAAGCTTCAATGAAGCTGTTTTCATGATGTTTATAAGAAATCTCATTAGTTTGTTACTTCATCATCATCATCAACAGCTCACATACGTCCCCACCCAAGGGCTGGAGCCTGCCCAGAATTAGGGTTATCACCGACCACGCTGCCCCAGTGCGGGTTAGTCAACTTCACACACAACCTTTGAATTTTTTCGCAGGAGTGTGCGTGCAGGTTTCATCACAATGCTTACCTTCACCGCAAGAGCGTCGAATAAAAGCACTTATGATTTTGAAATTCTAAAGCACATTGGTACGTGGTAGGGATTGAACCCATGTCTCCCGGATAGGAGACAGCGGCCCTAGCCAATACACCATCAATGCGCAGTTTGTTACTTACCTACCTGTTAATATGTTTTGACTTCAATGTTAGATGAGGTCTGATGTTTGACATTATGGCAGGTCATCGCCGGTAGTATTATAATTAATTCTGTGCCCTCATATACCTTTGCCATTATTTACTATACATTAGCTGAACATTTATGAATATGAGATAACAATTTTGTGAATTATGTACATACATTTTAGTCTTTATAATGTACTTTCTTCTGGCTGTTCTTCTCCACAGAAAACACACCTTGTAGTGAATATGCCAATCATGGACAAGTTTCTGTTTCTAAACATTAGTCATGTTTTTTATTTATTTCTAAGGGTTGGTTATGTTTAAATTAAAACACTTGAGTGTTTGTCCAACAATTAAAACTATCTTGGCTGAGATGATTCTTTATTGCTTGTAAGAATAAAAATATAATTTTATTGTTTTTCAGGAACATGAAAAAGGTTCACAGTTGCAGTGAAACAAGGACGCTCTGACTGCCACAACACAAATACTTACCTACTTAATCAATACTTGTTATTTTATTTTGAATAAATAAATGATTTGTTTTATGTACTTACAGATATTTCACATTTATTATAACCAACTTGCACATAAATAATAATAATTAAAGGCAATCCATTTTACATAACCTTGATTTGGTCTTCAAATAGTAGTGCATTACAGGTAAAATACATCCAGGCCTTGGTAGTAGATTACCTCTAGGCTCACCAGGGAATAAGAATAAGAAGACATTTATTCATTGTCATTACATTATATAGCCTTATCAATAAGTAGTAGGTACAGACACGAAAATAAGTAAGACAATGAAAAGGTAATAACGTCAGCTATACTGTTTTTCAGTCATCACCTTTTTTGGGTTAATTAACTTCAGGGGGTCCATAGTAAGATATTTCTAGCAATAAATATCCATGTCCATGTCATCTTCAATCAAGAGAAGTGATCATTGAGTGAATAGATATTCTATTCAGTATGGGCGATTTATACATATTTATAAATTCAATTCAATTACCTACCTACTTTTATTTCGTCGTAAGGCAGGTACCTATCTGCCTATAGGTATACCTACCTATCTATTGTTGCCCGGAATGCGGCGGAGAGAGGCGACGAATCTTTCACAAGGGAATCGCGTCATTATGTCCATTATTGCCCGTACCCAGAGCAGAAAATACGTATTAAAATAATGATTCAGATGGCGGGAAATACAGAGGCGACGAATCTTTCGCACGGGAATCGCGTCATTATGCCTATTATTGCCCGTACCCAGAGCAGAAAATACGTATTAAAAAAAAGGAGTTAGATGGCGGGAAATACATTTTGTGTGGTATCTTTTCTTTAGTCTTGAATTACTACCAGTAAAGAAAGATGGAAAACAAGAAACATTGTTTCACCAATATTGAAAAAAATATTTTTCTAAACATTTTAAAAAAACATAGATCAGTTATAGAAAATAAGCAAACGGACGGGACTACGACAAGGGCCAAAAATGACGCATGGGATAAAATTACCCGGGAGTTTAATGCAAGTCCCTATATAATGACACAGGTAAACCGTTCTATTATACATTCCTGAAATTGTTTTATCTTTTGTGAGACTGACTGTAACAACGAACAACTCACTAAACACACGTAAATTGACCGTTTATTTATTACTAACTAGTTATTACTTTTCTATCATATTTTATGTAAAATGAACTTAAAAGTAGGTATAGGTACCTATATACACATGAACAAGTTATTTTAGGCATCACATAAACAACTACGGCGGCTATGGATGAATTTGAAACAGAGGCAACGAGATGCGCTTACAAAAGAGCGGCAGCACCGGTTACGTACGGGGGGTGGGCCATCAACTAGTGACGCCGATATTGACCCCGACGTGTCGCAAATCACATCAGGGCTCCTAGTTGAAGTCGACCATGTTTTTGACTCGGATGTAACATTTGGTAAGTAGTATTAAAAATGGGTTACAGACTTACAGATAAATTCCAGGCCAAAAAAGCAATTAATGACGAGTTACTATTAGCTTATTTAGATGAGTTTTAAGTTTTATTTAAAACTTATCAAATATTCTTAATTAATAAATAAATAAAATAGGTATAATATTTTTTTTATTAAAAAAATATTGTTTCAGAAACAGCAGATGGCCTGAATGTTGTCAGCTCAATAAACAATCCAATAACTACCGGACCAAACTTTTATGCTGCTACCCCGTCAACATCACCAAATAGACCATTAATGGCTATTCCAACCCCACAGTCTCCATTAGTTTCTGTAGCCCCTACCACACCACATCTACCTGCCACTTCAGCAGTTCCTCCTCCTCCTCCTCCTCCTGCTGCCGTTCCCTTTCAACGGCACAAGAATAGTATTCTTGAGAAAGAGTACAGGGATCGCCAGAGACGTGCGAATGAATTGCACGAGTTGGAAGTGCAGTTATTAAAAGAAAAAATAAGAGAGGCCAAGGCAAGAGCTGATTTAGCAGAAATATTACGCCTGCGACAACAGGGTATTAGAATAGAATCAATATAGTACCTACCGTAAAAATAAAACAATACTCATGTTAAAAAAATATTAAATAAAGTATCTGTCTAACTAAAGTTTTCAACTTGCTAAAACACATACATATGTGTTTAATTTAATTTAACTAGCAAATAAATATTTTTTTTAGAATTAAGTAGGTAAATATATATAATAGTTGATTGGTACATTATTGCTAATGTTGTGTTAATTTTCTTTTCAGACGCACCTGGAGAATGCACTTAATACCTACCTACTTATACATTTTATTTTATATTAATACGCTATTATTTTTTTTTCAAATAAAAGTTATATAATTTAGGTAAAACAGTTTTCAATTAATGATCTCCGTAAAATGAATCCAGAGCTTGCACTAGGCATAACATTGTCTGTGCTTTCAATCTCTGCGTCTTCGGGTTCATCATCATCATCGAATGAAATGACATCTTTTAAAAATAGGGAAATGTTGTGGAGTACGGCACATGCTACAATTACATGTGAGACGGTGGATAATTTATTACCGAGACCTCTTGACAGGCAAGGAAATCTTCTCTTCCATATGCCGAAGGTCCTTTCAACGACATTTCTCGTTTTAATTTGTGCTCTGTTGTATCTAATGGTAGGTGGATCTTCAGGGTTTTCTCTAATTGGTGTGAGTAAAAACGGTAAAGTGGGATATCCACTGTCACCAACGAGTTTTCCGCTCATCCTTCCTTGATGGTATTTTGCGTGCACTGACGACATTTGGAAAATTCGAGAATCGTGTGTGCTTCCCGCCCATCGAGCAACAATATCCAAAATTTCGGTATTTGGTCCCACCACAGCCTGAAAACAACAAATAAATATGTGTAGTCATCTCACACATGGCCATCTCATTCCAAACTAAACGGAGCTTGAACATCAACTATATACCCGTCAAACGCATTTCAGCTCCATAATTTATTATTAACCACCATAATTATTATAGGCTCAAATAAGCCTACCATCAGGCTATAATCAGGATGATTTCCTTAGCAGAGATTGTAAGCCTATTACGGATTAGTCAGTTATTATTTTTTGGTTTAAAAGGCAATATAATTTTATTACAAAAAAAAAATAGAATTTAAACATGTTTACCTGGACATTTAGGGAGAAGTATGACTTCCTATTTCTATATGCTTCATGATGTTGACAGCCTGGGGTATTTACAATTTTAATATGAGTGCAATCTATTGCACCGTCAATCCCTGATAGACCTGGCCAGCGGCCGTGACTTCCCATCTCCATAAATAATTCTCTGTTTGAATCGGCATTGGCACCTCGTGGAAATTGTATAAATGTTCTTCCTAGTTTAGCTAGTAGTGTAGAAACCTTGGTGATGATATTAGATGCCGTTGACTGTGATAAACTCATAAGGTCTCCACACACAATCTAAAATGAAAACAAGTAAGTGATAGATCTTCTCAGTTAATTTTACAATATTACTCGTACTAACAACTTTATAATGGGGCGTCCACTTCCTGAGAAATTGGAATATTAATGTCGAGGTAGTCAGTCGGTCAAATTGAGCATGTCACCTGGAAAGTCAGGGAAAAAGCGAGGCTTACTTTAAACACACTTTCCCAGTGACTAAAGTGATAGATAAGCGTTTGTTCCTATAAAGTAAGTAGTATTTGGATAAGGCCACATTCCTACAAAGAGCGTTTCCTATGAGGACAGTTTCCTATAATGACAGGAACACGAACCTACAAGAACGGAATTGACTACACATGTAAATAAAATCCTTTTTTATAAGTACATATAAATATAAGTTTTAAAAAACTTAAAATAATAATTGTGGAAATAGGTTACATGGTTAACACGATAATAATAAGACCGATTACTATATTCAAACGTACTTACGTAACGATTAATAACTGGATTATTATATTCTATGAAATAGACATTAATCAGTCAAATCAGCGAGATTCTTTAGGTACAGTGGACAGCTCATCAAGCCATACATTTTTATTGCAAACTAGACTATTACCAACGCGCAAGATACCCCGGTGTATAACTTGATGTGCTGTTCACTGTACTACCAACATATTTATACATAACAATTGATGTTGTAACGCAAAGAATTTGAATAAGCGATGATATAATTGTGTATGCAAAAAAAAGTAGTAAGTAGGTACTACCTATCTACCACACATATAAAAAAATAAATAAATAAGGGCAGTGTTAGTGCTTTACCTATGTACCAAAAGTAAAATTATTTTGTGTGTAATGACTTTACCAACTATTTCTCCTTGTGGGAATCTGTCCTTATAGGAATTAATCTGGCCTTTCAGAAACAAATGGATACTCTATTAAGAATATTATATCTACAATAAGTACTTACTTATCGAAAGTCTAGTCTGACCTACTAATAAAGAAAGTCTAACCCTTAAGCAAGCAAGCAAGCAAGCAATAATCAATAAAAATAACAAAAACATATCTAAATATTAAGAGCCTAATACTCGACCACAATAACATTGCATAACATGTCATATTATTTATGCCTGGTTTTGGTCACGTAGTATGTGTAATACTTACATGCTCACTTTATGTGTAATTATTCATTATTAAGAATAACATGCGTTAAAATGAACACAGTCGTGAAAAAATATAGCAATATGGTCAGAGAAAAGTTGGGATAGACTTTGTTTTGTATTAGTATAATAAACTTACCTGAAATGACGCTGTAGCGTAAAATCTTAAAGTTAACAATACTGCAATTTCAGGTGCAACTGGAAGACCGCGATTATCACTTTTTATCATATGGTTCTTTATCAACGACACAATGTAAAAAACGGAATCTTGTGAAAATCTGTATCGTTTTTCAAACTTTTTTTGCACCATTTCGAAAGGATTTTTAGCATCCCGGACGTATTCTTTGGGCAAACGGTATTGGTTCTGCCAAAATATGTCGTCGTAGTGGTCCAGTTCGTCATAATAGTCGATTTCGTTTAAAATACTTTCGAGCGCCATTTTCGTTTTTCACAACTGACATAACAATCCGGAACTTAAGTTACCTCCAGACCACAATCAACAAATACCTACTCAAGTGAGCTCTCAAGTGCTTACTTAAGTGCTGATTGACGTTTATTAATCAAGCACTACTTAGGTAAAACCTGAAATGTGATCACGCACTTAAGTGACGTTTATTAATTAGTCATGCGTATCAAGTGCGCTCTAAATCACGATCTCATACTTAATATCGATTTATAAATACAGGCCTAAATAGATTACAATTCTGTGTTTGGGTCGCTCTTGGAACGGTTAATTGATCAATAACGGTTGCAGTCACCAGCAATAGTTTGCATCTGATAATTAGCGAACTTGCTAAATTTATGAATGAATTAATGAATGAATGAATATACAAGGGCTGCTATTTATGTATCCGGAACTGGCCACTTACATAAACCTTATTTAAAAAGAAATTATAACATTTAAAAATAGAACTCTTTGGCTGTAAAATAAAGTTTGTTTCATTCATCTGTCAATTGTTTTTACATTGTGGCGCCATTTTAAAAATTCATTGTCTATCATCACCATAGTTTTAAAAAAAAAATTGAATTAAAATTCTTTATTAGCTTATAAAAAACTACAACAGTTTGTTGTCAGGGTCTCCTGTTAAGCAAAGCCTGATTTGACTCGTGAAAATTTTAATTACGACTTTCGGCGTGGATTAACTCAAAAACAGTGCATGGATCAACTTTTGTCGACTTTCGGGGAGGAAGCCCCATCGAAAACCACTGTGTATCACTGGTTCAGTGAGTTTAATCGTGGTCGTCGTATGCTTGCGGACGATTTTAAAGAAGGTCGCCCTAAATCGGCTGTTGTACCACAAAATATTGATGCTGTGCGCGAACTAATAATGCAAGACCGTCATGTTACATGTCGCGAGAAGGAGGCATTTCTGGGCGTTCGTATGACGAGTATTTATAAAATATTACACGAACATTTGGCCGTAAAAAAAATTTGTTCTCGTTGGATCCCGTACAACTTAACAGTTGAACAAAAACAGGCTCGAGTTGATTGGTGCAAAAAAATGATAGAAAAATACAAATGTGGTACATCAAAAGTTGTTCATAATATCTACACAGGAGACGAATCTTGGATATATGCGTATGATCCCGAAACTAAACAGCAGTCAACGGTTTGGGTGTTCCAAAATGAGCCAAACCCAACTAAAGTTGTTCGTGCAAAAATCACTTTGAAGCAAATGGTTGCCTGCTTTTTTTGTATTAGTGGACATGTGGCTACAGGACCACTAGAGAATCGTAAAACGGTTAATTCTGAATGGTACACCACCATTTGCTAGCCAGAAATACGCAAGAACAATTGACAACTGTCACACCTCGGCCGCAACAACGGAGTATTTAAATAGCCAAATGATCGAATTGACGGGTCCCGCATCCGCCGTACAGTCCCGACTTGGCACCCAACGACTTTTATTTATTCCCAAGCGTGAAGAACAAATTACGTGGACACCGATTTTCGACCCGGGAAGAAGCCGTTGATGCTTTCAAAATGCACGTTTTGGAGATACCCGATACAGAATGGTAAAAATGCTACGAAAGTTGGTTTCAACGTATGAAAAAATGCATCGATCATCACGGGGAATATTTTGAAAAGCAATAAAAGTATTTGGTTATAGATGTTTGTTATTTTTTGTTATTCCGGATACATAAATAGCAGCCCTCGTATTTACATTTATGCTTTTTAGGGATCCTTTGACCCATAAAAACAAAAAACCCCATTTGGAATGATATCTGACATATTAATTAGCGCCTATTTTTTTTTTTATGATAACAAAGTTCAACATATGAATTACTTACATTTATTATTATTACAACTTTCTTGTATATTTATATATATATTTAAATATATATATAAATATACAAGAAAGTTAAGTTTTAAAGTATTAGATTAACTAAATCGTGCCTGTCCAAACGTGTCAAGTGACAGGCCACGCCCATCAACTTACCCGAAAAATAGAAAACGTTCTAATCTACTTGTTTACTTGCACGCTAAATTTTAACTTGCAACTTACTACTAAATTCGCCGTTTACACGCATTAAGTCGCTTAAAATTAAGTTAAAATTTAGTTAACTACTTAACAACTTAATACGTGTAAACCAGCCATAAGTATAAAACACACACAAACTTTACTTTCCCTTATTTTGTTTTAATAATTTCCTAAAATGGTTGAAACCATTACCACGTCAAAAAAGAATGAAAGCTACGTCAAGCACCTGAGCAATCTACTCCAAAGTCTTATAGGAACGGTCTGTTTAACAAGCTTTTACGGAGTTCATTTGGCTAGAGAGGGCGATATTGTATTACCTATTAGGATCCCTGTACACTTTGGCACAAAAAAAAAACAATAATTTGTATGGATTACATAGGCGGAGACTTCCTAGAAAGTAATCCAGAGGAATGGCTGGTTTCACACCAAAAAATCTATGCAACAACAGCCGACAACATCCCACAGATTGAAAAAGAATCAAAGGAAAAAAAAAGTGACACCTTCGCACACCGTCTCCGTTCTCAGTAGATCCATCGTCCAGATCCATCATGGAGCCAGTGAGAAAGTTTGATATAAGAAAACTTCTCCGTATGTATTATTTTAACGTCTGGTTTTTATTAACGTCGACATATTTTTTACAGAGTGACCAAGGTTTAAAAGGGCCCAATATCTCGCAATTTCGCTTGTGGATAGTTGGCCAGATCTTAACAAGAAGTGGCGGTACGAGTATAGCGACTGGTCTAGCATAGAATTTTTTACTGTACGAGACATACCCTGCGTTTCAAGATATTTTTATGGTTTTCTGATCGCCAACGGCGCTGAAAGTCTGATTCGGAATGCAAATCAAATCAACGGCCCGTTACAGTCCACTGCTGGACTATGAGCCTCCTCCACTTAAGTGGAGGGTTTTGCCATAATCTCCACGCTTGGCAGGCGGGTTGGAGATTACTGTATCAGAAAGCGCTGCTGCCCGTTCCCTGTTCAATGTGTAGTCCCTAAGTCGCATCTTACGACACCCACGGGAAGAGTAGGGGTTGGTGACAAATGTATTCTACTCTGCCGTCACCACAAGGCGAACCACACGGCAATATTAAGTAGAGGGTCATGTTGGAAGTGTCCTCCAAAGATCAACTACGCTTGACGCGGTTTACTGTACTGTACTTCTGCACTCCACTGAGCCACTCACCTCCTTCCCGATGAAAACTAGCATCTAGACTTCAATTTTATACTTCTCATTTATTACCATCTCCATACCCGACGAGAAATTGCCGATATTAGTTTATTGGTTAAAATTGCCCAAGGTATAATCGATAGTCCGGAGCTCCTAAGAATGATTAAGCTAATTACTCCTACCCGCAGATTTCGAAATCCTACTTTACTATTCAGACCGTTTAGCCGCACCCATTACAGAAAGAATAGTTTTCTTCCCCGAAGCATAAAGCAGTTCAACAAGCTCAGTCAGGATGATCAGATCGATTTGTTTACCAGCGGTGTTCGTAGCGACAAAAGTACAATGTTGCGACTTTCCCTTTAGGCTTAAGTTATTTGTAAGCTTGGGCTTCTAACTCGTACTGTGTCGTATTGATACTTAGTTATTTATATTTTTTTTAAATTGCAGTGCTGTTAGGAGTCCATCTATTTTCGGCACATATGTGGAAGTTTGTTATTGGCATTTAGTGTTGTAATTTTTTTGTTCAAATTGCAAAAATTTTTGCCTTTAACTTCCCAAATAAAATAAAATTAGCCAAACTAGCTTACTAGACAGATAATAACACTACACAAGAATACTTGGGTTATTTGACAAGTTTATGTGTGGTAAGGGGATTAACAGAAAAATGTGTATATTTAGGAATACACACGCAATATATACACACTTTTCAACAACACAATACTATATATACGGTTATATACACATTTTTCTGTTATTCCTCAACAAAACACACAATAAATCACATAATAAATAAATTGTGTACAATAAATAAATAAATAAAACATAAACTTGCAAGATGTTTCGTTTTTTTTTATGAGAAGTATATTTTGTTAACTCTTAGCAGAAAATCGCTCTGTGTTCTGTTCGTAGTTTCATAGAGATATGTTTGATTTTCTGTTGCCAAAGATGATTTTTAATGAATATTTCTTTTTATTATGCAAATCGCGCCAGTTATTAATCAGTCAAGTAAACGTTATAGACGCCTTAACAAAAAATTCTATAGAAATGCCTAAAGTATAATGAAATTGTGTCTTTAGAAAGGACAGTATTGGATTATCTACTAAGTAAGGACATCGTTATCTTGATAAAGATAAAATTAAAAATTAAACGTAAATTCTTGAACACCTGAAAAAGCGTTGAGCTAAAAATATTGTTCATGAGTGTCCAGATAAAAATCTTTTTCGTGAATATCGTGACCTTTGTAAGATATTTTTAGTTATTTGCTTAAAATACTCTACACAGCCACTACACGCAATATTCAAATTGATGTCGGAAATGAAATATTATTTCTTATTTTAGTTTAACTGGGAAATTAAGGTGTAGAGTGTAGAGTGGATAGTTAGGTAAGTACTGTGGAGATTGCATACTCCTTGTACAAACTCCGCGCTCTCTTCTTCTTTGATATTGATAGTTTTTAGCAAAGATTTCTGACGCGCGTCGCCTCGCAAGGGAGCGAAGCGATCGTCTTTTATTTCCTCTGAGGTTTTTAGTTATTGCTGGCACTCTGGATTTGCCGTTTATTGTAGAAGAAATAAAAAAACATAAATAAGTATAAAAAGTGTATCATTAAAATAGGAATAAAAACGTTATTAAGATGCAAAGCCAAGCTGTTATAATTTAGAAGAGCTGCTCTACCGCAGGAGTCGTCCCCTGCCATAATAGGCGACAGTACTCTATGATGTTGGCCAAAATTGTTGCAGTTACTTTTGATTGATCAACAAATACCGGGTCTATCTAATCGATCGTCGATCCCCAATCGATCAATACTTAACTTAGTAGTATTACTTTTGTTGAGTGTAGAGTCAACTAGCTATAAAAAGTGTCTATGTAAAGTGTAAGTGTCGTGTTTGTGTCCATCAAAAATTTATTCGCCTTGTGTCGCCGCAGCACATGCTGAGCTGGGGCCTATTTAAGGTGGCGGTACTAAATTATTTTATTGTCTCTTTCATTAAGATATGATGCGTGTTTGTTGCTGTATTTCTTTCTTTTATTTTTGTACCGCTTCTTAATAAACGTCTTATCTATCTATCTAAAAATATTAATTTAAAAAAAACTTAGTGTAGCTGTTTAGTAGTGTTTTGTTAGTGTCATAGCTAGCCGACTATACATGATTTGGAAAAGAGAAAAGCTATTACATTACCTACAACCCGGTTCAACAATAGCCTAGCCCTAACCATATTACGACGTACATATACACAAATAGATAAGTACGGGAATGTCCGTTACCATGAGACCTAAGGTAACAGACGGAAAGTGGGAAGGATAAAAAGGATGTGTACGACGTGCAATGTACACAGGAAATGATTAGCTCAAGTTAGCGGGCCAGGCTCAGCCTCACTATTTAAGGGCATGAAGGTGTCTTCGCCACTTGAGAGGAGCGGATCATCCGACTAGTCGGGAACATCGCTTTGCAGGAGATAAGAGAGACTCAACTGCAGGTGGAAGAGTACTTTATTTACAATTACAGCTAGTATTTATATGAAAATATTTACACACACATTGATAGATTTTACAGTAAATATGCTGATTAACAATATGGAATTTGGACGTCTTAATGTGATTCAGCAGCTGACGAATGCTGCGCATGTTCGGGTCAACGATCGGTCATTGTTGATGCTGAACATTGAGGATGCCATGAAACCATACAAAGAAAGAAAAAAATAACATCCAGATTCAAAACAGATACTTAGGACGAGGAATCGAAATCTGGGCCTCACGTGCAAAAGATAATCGAACCACCAAAGCTATGCCAAGAAAACCGCCCGACCAAAAGTTTTCAAATTATACTCCTATTCTAGGACTCTTTACTAATGCCTGTTATTATAGGTTTAGTATACTAGCATTACTAAGTCCGTAATGCCCCGAAAATTAAATGTAATGGCATATTTTTTCCTACCATTCATGTCCAAATGGAAAGATTATTCATAAACAAGAAACTCTAATCTATCACAAGCTATATTAAAGTTCTCGGAAAAGTGAAAAACTTTCCTCTGTGGACGATTTATAAAGCTTAAGAACCAAATTAAGAGGACCCTTGAAAGTATTTGGAAGAAAATATAAGAGGCTGTTCACATGGCAACAAGCTGTAGGCTCTTATAACCGATCCTTACTTTCAATTTTGTTTTTTTTTTTTATGAATGTTAGTTTATGTTTGATGATCAGTAGCGGTTCACTTATTTCTTTCTAAAATACGATCTGTTATTTTTTCATAATCTACAGGAAGTATTGAATTCTTTTCTGTTCGTCCATACCTTTTATTGTTTTTTAGTACTAAGTAATTATTTATTATTATAAAACATAAGATTTACCCCAAAATTGTGTCAATTTTAGTATAATTATTTATTTCCTAGCTGTATCATCAGCAGCTCATATACGTCCCCACTGAGGGGCTCGAGCTTACCCTGGCCTTTCTCATCATCATTAGGCCTTAGTCGACCACACTGGTCAACTTCACACACAACCTTTGAATTTCTTCGCAGGAACCTACTCAGGTTTCATAACGGTGGTGTTTTCCTTCACCGTATATTAAGAGCGTCGAATAAACGTACATATGAATTCGAAATTTGAAAACACATTGGTACGTGGTGGGAATAGATCCCGCGTCTTCCGGACGGGGCCCTAACCACTAGACCACCGACGCTCTAGCTGTATCCGCATCAAAGATATAAGTATAGTGGCTATGAGAACATTTATCACACTAATATTATAAATGTGAAATTATATTTGAATGTCTTATTCCCACGGGAAAATCTTATACGACGTGAGCGTAGCCGCGGGCGGACAGCTAGTTATAAATATTATAGTACCCACTCGTATTGTTTTACGCACTGAAAGATAAATGATTATTAGAGGAAAATTAATAAGTATGGTCACTGTCAGATTCATAAGTGGTGGGGTCGATCATTATGTATAACATGTAATGTAGGCTCGTTAATATTAAAGTAGAAAAAAAAGGAAATTATAACTGTAGAATATTTAAACGTCTGTGGACGTCTCGGGTGTCTCTTGAGACAGATGGTCCTCATTATGTAGGCACGGACTGTCGTCGACACGGCGAAGACAAATTGCAAGATTCCGATTTAGCCGCCAAAACGACACTTTTCACCGATTCCTCCATTCTTAGATTTTATTCTTACTGGCCGCAAAGAAGAAAAGCGCGAAAAGTTTAAAGAACGTGTTTAAAATCTGAACTTTTTCTTTTCAAATATTAACTCCGGCCAGTTCGAATCTAAAATTCCGAACCTGGCCAATTTGACAGCGGCGTGCAAGTACAGGTTGTAAACTTAAAAAAGGAACTAGTTTTCTTGCCACGTGCGTTGTACTTGACAAGCTGTAGCAGCTACTATTGTTTATTCTGTGATGCAGGCTTTGGTGCAGGTGACATATTTTTCTACTAATATTGTTATAAGGCGGAGAGTGAGGCTACTTTGCGTTTTTTTTATTCTACCTGGAAAATTCTTAAACAACGCGGTTAATACCATAGGAAAACAGCAAGTTATTATTATGTCGTATAATCATGAATCAGGAGAATGGCACGAATACCTACCCACAGTACGGGCACGTTGCAAGCATCCGTGGTGCATCTGGTCATCACTACATGTTTGTCACCAGATGTTATATAACAAAGACTAGAATATTGCACTTTGACTCACCCATGCTGAGATACAGCGCCATGGCACAGATGAGCACGAACACCCGCAGTGCGGGCAGGTTGCGCGCATCCGTGATGCACCCGGGCATCACTAACCGCATCTTGGGACCGGGTTACCTGTGGACAAATGCCAACTACACTCATCAAAATTGTCTAAGGATTAATTACTTTTCTTCACAAAAAATTTATAATGGTAAACCGTTTCTGTTAGTGTCAGTGATCAGTTTGAATCCATTTTCTACCTTCTTCAAATTCTGAAAGAGTAAAGACAGTACAATACGAAGACATAAACAGTTTACTATTTAAAAAAATAAAGTTAGTCCTTAGACACTTTTTATGACTGTATATAATAATAATATTGGAAGATGAAAAAAGAGGAAAAGACAGATAATATTAATAATAATAGAATTGTGCCTTAATCAACCGAAAACCTCATTAATAATAAGATTTTTATTTGTTCCCACAGACTTAAACTAAAAGTACAAAGTTTAATAATAATTTAAATGTAATTTAAGAATGTGAGAACCCGGTGTCCGTGCTAGGTAAAAACCTGTGTGACGGATCGCCAGGCCCCACGTTTTGCAAGTAAAAGGTATGGTAAAATTTATAGTAAACATCATGACGTATGATATTTGTTTTGTTTGTATATTATTAAACTGTGGCTCTCGGTGAATGACAATAGAACACAATCCAAAAAACCGACAAAAAGTTATCAGGAATATAGAATTCGTGGCGATCGTTCGTCGCCACCTCCATTATATGCTAAATTCATCATCACCAACATAATTTTCAATCCACGTCAACTATTTTTAACCGACGAAGAAAAAAAAAAAACGGAGGAGGTTCTCGATTCGACACGTATATTGTTTTCTGTTGAAAGAAAATGCTAAGAGGGCTGAATCAGATATTAGGCTACGAACACACAGTACAAGTAATCATATTTGCGCAGCAAGTTTTTGAGATCATGGCATCATGGCACCTTGCCTCAATACAGCGTCATGGCGCAGATGAGCACGAACACCCGCAGTGCGGGCAGGTTGCGCGCATCCGTGATGCACCCGGGCATCACTAATCCGGTATCTAGTTTTATTTTTTAAACGGAATATCGACTGACCTGATACTTGGCGACTTAGTCCGAGTAAAATATTTTTTTTTCTGTGATCTGTGATATATAGACTGGACGATCATCGGTGCCAAGGTGAGCCACGAAGCGTAAGACCTAATTTACTAAGATTAGTTAAAATAAAATTTAAAAAACTTGTATATTTTTTCAAATCACTCAATTCTTGCAAATAAAACTGGTTATTTCCTAGATAGACTTGTTTTTAATTAGTCAACTAATCTTATAGTTGTTTTGCAGGCAATTTGTTAGGATCCTTCGTGCGGTTCTAATTCAATTTGCCTAGATCTAGGATCTAGGGTAATCTCGACGGCAATCTAACCGAGTCTATTTGTCAAGACTGAAAAGATTACTTTAATTAGGGTGGGTTTAGTATACGATCCCTTTAAAACCCTGCTCTATACCCTCGGATACGAGTATTTTATAATTTTGAATTTTAACACACGAACGACACGACGCACAACGACGACGACGATGACGTTTTTTTTTAGCATACGAATGTAAGTAGAACTGTACCATTTCTGTCATTATGAGCATCTGTCCTTATGAGAATCTGTCTTTATGAGAATCTGTTCTTATGCGAACGAAGGATAAAACAAGTCCTGATGTTATTGTTTTACTTATTTTTCCAGAAAACCTTTACAAACAGAAAATTTCAAGTAAAGCGGATTAGTGCAGGTATATTAAAAAAATAAAAAATACAATAATTATGACCATTTTGTTTGAATATTAGTGATTGATTATGAAGTATTGTGCGATAGAAATATTTCAATCACGGTAAAGTAAGTAATCATTCTATTCCAAAAGAAAATAATTAAGACATAAATCGAAAAATAATCACCAATTACTACTACTGAGTTCAGTTCTAGAACTCCCGAGGGCCAATTCGCTGCTTTTGATAGACGCCTTTGAAAAACTTCGTTAAATTTCATGAACTGAATACACAATTATTAGTACCTAAATGATTTTGATTTCAGCATTATTAGTAAAGCCTTTGTTATTGTACCTCTGTGAGCTGTAGACCTCCCGAGTTTTTTTTTCAAAATGGCTGATCTACGATTTTACGTTTTCAACCCCCATTACCTCCACCATTTTGAAAAATCTGAACCGACAAAATAAATCTATATATTTAACGAACCTGCTTTCAAAATTTCATGAGAATTGGTTGAGAAATGCGGCCTGTAGAGAACAGCAGATCCTTTGGCCATTCTCCTGACATACGAAAGCATTTTGAACCCTCGCACACTCACACGGTCAATAATAAATAAGGTGAGGTCATCATCATCATCATCAACAGCTCATATACGTCCCCACCGATGGGCTCGAGCCTACCCTGAATTAGAGCGATTAGGCCTTAGTCGACCACGCTGGCCTAGTGCGGGTTGGTTGACTTCACACACAACCTTTGATTTTCTTCGCAGAAGTGTGGAGGTTTCATCACGATGTTTTCCTTCACCGTAAGAGCGTCGAATAAACGTACATATATATGAATTCGAAATTCGAAAACACAGTAGTACGTGGTGGGTGAGGTACCTACAAGTTTATACCAATTAGGTAATTTTTAAGTTTATTTGAGACGGTAGATACCTACAATATATCTGAAATAACCAAAAATAAAAAAGTTAGAAAGTAATTTTCACTCTTCAAGACTCAAATCTAAAATAAATAGAATCAAGTCGAGCCTGCAAATAAAAGAATGTTTAAATATAATTACTAAACAACACTAAAACGGCATATTTCTTACTGATAAATAGGAGAGCCGACTACATCTAAATAGCTGAGGTTAGAGAGGGATGGCGCTATTCATAAATCAGTAAAATTAGCTTATGGCGTGTCGGTAACGGTCGGAACAATTTTATTTGTCCCTTGAATGAATATTGTAAACCTACTCTACACAATAGACAAATCGCACTTCGTAATACACTGCTGCTCTATAATATGGACTTGCATTGTAAATAAATAAATAAAAAAATGTTCACAGGTTAACTAAAACGACTTTATTATTATTTATCGTTTTAGCGATGAGAGGGTTTGTGATCTTGACGCCATCTTATTATCACATCTGAGTCGTGAATAAGGAATAACACGATAGTATTAGATATCCATGGGAATAGACTTCTTGAATGGCAGGCTATTTCATAAACGACCATGATGATATTGAGAGACAAAGAAGATCTCTGGCCACAAAAAGTAACATGCTGGCAAGACGCTTCTCAAGAAGCTCTAATCAAGTCAAAATAACGTTATTTAAAGCATATTGCCAGGCCTTCTACACTGCCGCCCTCTGGTATAGCTATAATAAAGCTAATTACAACAACTTGCGGGTTCAATACAATAACGCCTTCCGCGCCACGCTGGGGCTGCCGTGGCGGTGTAGTGCGTCAGGTATGTTTTATGAACACAAAGTAAAGGGTTTTCATGAGTATATGCATAATGTAAGAATATCCTTTCATAAAAGACTTCAAAAATGTACGAATAGCATTGTGATTGCAGTGTTTCAGACCCTCTATATTTGTAAAAAAAGACCTACTGTAACAAGTGTCTAGGTGTAAGCGCTGTACCTGTATTTGTTTGACTGTGGTTGCATTTTGGATGGGTGCATTTTGATATTATAATTTTAATTTTAGACGAAACTTTATTGGTGGATTTAATACTAGATTAAGGCTATGGGACTGTATGTAACTGGTTAGGTACTGTGCCTGAAATAAAAGATATTTAATTTAATTTAATTTAATAACAGGCAGGCATTATCTATCTATTTTTTTTATAAATGACTAAGGTATATTATTACTTGACAAAAAAAGAAACGCAAAAGATACAATGCATGTGGAGTTTCTTTGATGAGTTCTTCTCCACAGACATGTGATGTGCGGACACATTGCGAAGTGAAACTAAGAGATGTAACATCCAAAAGTTCCGTGGCTTAGTTAGTAGATCGCTTTGCTGGTTCAAATCTCGTGTGTGATTCTGGGGCAAACATTCGTGTGATGAGCATTAGTGTTACTCTTTTGTCTGGATGATATTTATTCTTATACCTATGTATGCATGCATGCATATCAGCTGTTACCATAGTACAGGCTGTGCTGGCCTTCTCCATGGCCGTGTGTGAGATTGGTCCTCACATATTTATAGTTTTTAATAAGTTGTAATTGTGGCATCACATCTGTCAAACAGAACCTCAATCGAGAAATTGACTCCAATGAATTTAGTTTGACGGTTGTGACGTCACTCGTTCTGGTCGCTCAGGATTGACAGAAGCTGCAAAATCAGTTGATTTAGCTAGATAATGTCTCATTCGCAAATCGGCCCTTTGGAAAAAAAGTCATTTTCTCAAAATGTCTCTTTTACAAAATGTCAATTTCTCAAGACGTCTGGAGTCTTTTACCGTTAATTTAATTTATAATATATAAGAAAAAACAAATAAAACAAATTACAAAAGATGCGAGTCCTGTGGAGTTTCTTCTGACCCTTCCTCTTCAAAGTTAGCGCGCATTTGTAGTGAATATACCAACCATGGACAAACTTTTTATCTTTATCTAAAAATCTAAAAACTGGTAAACTGTTTATTTTTTTCTTATCCTATATCAACAATTCGTACAATCTTCTAGAATACCCATTAGTTCCACTTGAGCAAGATTTAAAAAAATCAATAGAAGGTTGAAAAAAAAACAATTTTACTGGCGAATATGCTACATTTGTAGTGGTGAATAAATTAGTATAATTTTCAGTAATTAAGTGAGTTAGTGGCATGTAATTAACTCTTTACGTGCACCGGACGTACGTTTAAGCCGTCACGTAGACGAGGTCAAGAGCAACTTATGAAAGGCTTTTTCGAGCAAGTGTGTTAAGCAATTTAAGGTCCGGTCAGGGTGGATTTTTGGAAGGATGGGTGACCGCTTCCATGCTGTGATGAGTGACTTCATCCGATCGCGTTTTAAGTAATACTAGTGGCCCAAACCTAATCACCCTAAATCAGGGAAGGCTCGGGCCCCTCGGTGGGGACGTATATGAGCTATTGATGAGTGGTCCACCCGCGGCTACTCTCGCGTTGTATGATATTTTCGAGTGCGAAATAGACTTTTTCCCGTAAAAAGTATCCTATGTTTATCCAGGTTACAAACTATCTCCATTTCAAATTTCAACCTAATCCGTAGCATGAAGGCGGAACAAACATCTAAATATACTTTCACATTTATAATCTTAGTGCGATGATATGATAATAATGCCTAATTAAATAAATAATAATAAATAAATATGCGGAGACATCTCCACACACGGCCATCTGATCCCAAACTAAGCAGAGCTTGTACTATGGGTACCAGACAGCTGATATACAATACACAAATAGATAAATACATACTTATATACGCGACCCTGTGCGTTGGAGGCAGATACACTGCCACCTGGGCTACGGAGCCGTCAATTGCCTCAACCAACTGTAATAATGTTTTCTTGTAAATTGTGATTGGTGTCAATAAATATTATTTGTATTGTATTGATAATTCAAATCCTTGTTACTACGCCCGATAGCATCATATTTCAGACGTCACAAGAAATCCAACGTACTCATACAAATGAAAAAAATCATGTTGTATGGACGCTTTTCTAGACTAGAAATCCTTTCTGCTTTTCTTCTAATTATTTTGTAGGTTGTAAGGTTGATGGCCCTCCTCATAAGCTCTGGTTTCAGAGTTATAGAACTACTATGTTATGTTCCGTGTGTATTAGCCGTGTCGTGACGGCAGAGTAGAATACATTTGTCACCAACTCTTCCCGTGGGTGTCGTAAGAGGTGACTTAGGGACTGAACAGGGAACGGGCAGCAGCGCTCTCTGATACAGTAACCTTTTAATCTGCGATCTCCAACCCGCCTGCCAAGCGTGGAGATTATGGCAAAACCAAACACTTAAGTGGAGGAGGCTCATAGTCCAGCAGTGGACTGTAACGGGCCGTTGATGATGATGAGTAGTCACATTATTTTTATTGCATTAGAACACTATGCTACATAAAACCTTTTTTAGTTACTGCAGTTGTGCAACTAGAAACAGATAATCAAGTTAATTCAAAGATTGTCTTCGTTCAATATGATATTATCATCATCATCGTCATCTCAGGCGAAAGACTTCCACTGCTGGACTAAGGCTTCCCCCAAGGACCTCCACAACGACCGGTCCTGCGCTGCTCGCACCCAGCGGCAAACCACGATCTTCACCAGATCAGACGTAATAGGGGATCGGACTGTTTACCATATTTTATTAATTATTTTTAAAATATAGATTAGTAGCAGACGATTCGCGAATAAAAAAACAGAATCGGTTAAAGAACGAATCTACAGTGATTTTGAAATGACGTCACAAGTAGGTATGTGCCTCGATTAATTTATATTATTATATTATTATTATTATTAGACAGAGGTCTAATCTTGAATTTCAAACCTTTATAACTCGGTCAATTTTAAAGACAGAGCAAAAATTATTTTAGTGTTGTAACGGGCCCCGCAGCGCCTACCTGCGCCCTTCGAGCCCGCTCCCGAGTACGGCCCTGATCTAATCCTGAATGCGGACCTGGCACGCGAGAAGGTGGAGGGGGAAAACGATTTCGATATGAGCCCGAGACACGCATTCGAATCTCTCTCTCGCCAGCGGCACCAGCGGATGCAGACGTCCCGCGACTAGGCACGGCAACTTGAAGAGTCGTTCCTGTACATTACGTCTTTGCTAAATAGTAGACTCTGACCCGCGTTACCCAAATTTTACCGATCCTTAACGCTATCGCCGACGCCTGCAATAAACCTGTAAGTCCGTTCCTGTTTATTTATCCTGTTTTAAGATCGCTTAGCATTTCAATCCAGACCTGTGATTTATTTTGATATATTTTTTTAATGTCACTGCTCTAGCAACCGTCTAGCATTTAATTGTGTATGTCCCGGATTGATAGACCTGGCTGGCAGGCTCGAGTCTCTCGGGAGTCGTCTGTCCTGGTGTCTATCTCCTGTCTAGATTTAAGCTAACACCTGTGACTGTCTCAATATCCGTTTATCTTTAAACTAGTTTTAAGTCCGGATCGATAGACCTGGCTGGCAGGCTCGAGTCTCTCGGGAATCGTCTGTCCTGGTGTCTATCTCCTGTCTAGATTTAAGCTAACACCTGTGACTGTCTCAATGTCCGTTTATCTTTAAGCTAGTTTTAAGTCCGGATCGATAGACCTGGCTGGCAGGCTCGAGTCTCTCGGGAGTCGTCTGTCCTGGTGTCTATCTCCTGTCTAGATTTAAGCTAACACCTGTAACTGTCTCAATATCCGTTTATCTTTAAGCTAGTTTTAAGTCCAGATCTATCGACCTGGCTGGCAGGCTCGAGTCTCTCGGGAGTCATCTGTCCTGGTGTCCATCTCCTGTCTAGATTTATCTAACACCTGTGACTGTCTCAATATCCGTTTATCTTTAAGCTAGTTTTAAGTCCGGATCGATAGACCTGGCTGGCAGGCTCGAGTCTCTCGGGAGTCGTCTGTCCTGGTGTCTATCTCCTGTCTAGATTTAAGCTAACACCTGTGACTGTCTCAATATCCATTTATCTTTAAGCTAGTTTTAAGTCCGGATCGATAGACCTGGCTGGCAGGCTCGAGTCTCTCGGGAGTCGTCTGTCCTGGTGTCTATCTCCTGTCTAGATTTAAGCTAACACCTGTGACTGTCTCAATATCCGTTTATCTTTAAGCTAGTTCTAAGTCCGGATCGATAGACCTGGCTGGCAGGCTCGAGTCTCTCGGGAGTCATCTGTCCTGGTGTCTAGATTTAAGCTAACACCTGTGATTGTCTCAATATCCGTTTGCGCCTGTCCCGGTAGTCGAACCTGGTAAGACTGACTAGACTCTTCTGGACGTCGTCGTCCTGGTGTTTGACTCCAGTATCTTTAAGCTAGTTTTAAGTTCGGATCGATAGACCTGGCTGGCAGGCTCGAGTCTCTCGGGAGTCGTCTGTCCTGGTGTCTATCTCCTGTCTGGATTTAAGCTAACACCTGTGGTTGTCTCAATATCCGTTTATCTTTAAGCTAGTTTTAAGTCCGGATTGATAGACCTGGCTAGCAGGCTCGAGTCTCTCGGGAGTCGTCTGTCCTGGTGTATATCTCCTGTCTAGATTTAAGCTAACACCTGTGACTGTCTCAATATCCGTTTATCTTTAAGCTAGTTCTAAGTCCGGATCGATAGATCTGGCTGGCAGGCTCGAGTCTCTCGGGAGTCGTCTGTCCTGGTGTATATCTCCTGTCTAGATTTAAGCTAACACCTGTGATTGTCTCAATATCCGTTTGTGCCTGTCCTGGTAGTCGAACCTGGTAAGACTGACTAGACTCCTCTGGACGTCGTCGTCCTGGTGTTTGACTCCAGTATCTTTAAGCTAGTTTTAAGTCCGGATTGATAGACCTGGCTGGCAGCCTTGAGTCTCTCGGAGTCGTCTGTCCTGGTGTCTATCTCCTGTCTAGAGTTTCGTGGCATCAAACAAAACCTTAATCTTGTGATCCGGTATATTGTCGAAAGTATAAGATCTATTTTGTGATAACCTGTACTCCTGTAGGCCTTCCAGGCCTAATACCTGTCCAACATATTTGATCATTTACCTGTATGTCATTTCTGTCGCTTCTATCTAGGGGCTAGCAACTTTTAAACCTGTGATTCTCGTAGAACGCCTGCTATTACCATTATCCGAACAACCGCGCACGTCAGTTAGTTCGTAATATCCACCTGTTTACTTATTACCCGCATTCTAAATAATAAACGCTCACGTCGATATTTCTTACTGTAAAATAAAATACATTAAACAAAACCGTCTCCAGAGTTTCTCTTGACCTGACACCCACTAGCTACGCCCATGAGATCAGAGTTTTCAATGTCAAATGGTTGAGCTAGCCGGCTACACCATTACAGTGTTCGATAGCAGAAGCTAAGAAGTTTGGATTTATTTGGATTTATAAAATAAAAAGAAGTGGTCCGATCCCCTATTAAGTATAGGTTTAAAACTATTTCATGATAAATAAAATACGCCTCTGGTTAACTGTATATGTATCTGTGCTGTATTATCGGTGTATAGTGGTGTCAATATAACAGGTAGATTGCAAGGTTCCGGTACAACATCGTCTGCGACCAGGGTCGATAAAACTAGTAGCGACCCCGATATCCGATATGGCGATAGATTAAGGCTCAAACATCGCTTTGTATATAAAGATTCTTGTTGTAGTTGTTTTTTTTTTATAAGTTTATGTTGTCCCCGCCGAGGATCTCAAGCCTACGCTGAATTAGGGTGATCACACGCTGGCACAATGCTGGTTTCATTAAATAATATGGATAGATTAGTTTAGATTTTTACCTATTGCTATCTCTATTATGTATAAAGCACGATAAATAAATTAGAGTAACATTTTGTTACCGTATGTTACACGTCGCTACGGAATATGCTACTAGCTACGGCGTAGCGTTCGTAGCAAAAAAAACTCACATTCATCAACAACCGCTCATATACGTCCCCACAGTGTGGCTCGAGCCTACCCTGATTTAGAGTGATAAAGCCTTAGTCGACCACGCTGGCCCAGTGCGGGTTGGTCGACGAATTTTTTCGCAGGATTTTTTTGCAGGTCTCATCACGATGTTTTCCTTCACCGTAAGAGCGTCGAATAAACTTACATATGAATTAGAAATTCGAAAACACATTGGTACGTGGGGATCGAACCCGCGTCTCCCGGACGGGAGGCAGCGGCCCTAGCCACTGGACCACTGACGACGCTCTCATAATAACGTAATAATTTTGCTAAAACTGACTTTGCATTGCTAGTAATATGTGTCTTAACTGGTAATAATTTATTTTTTGTGAAGGTAATAGTAGCACGTAGCACAGGCCGTAGTTACTTAGTAAATCTTATCTCAGTTTATAAGCATTTTCCCGATTACCGAATACAATATTCCTGAGTCGTCCGCTAGATAATTAGACAAGCAGAAAAAGTTAAAATCTTATAAAAGTTATTTTTTCAATCCCCGAAAAATCCCATCAAACCGTTTAAATATTACGTCTTCAAATATTTAATCTCTAAAAGGACTTTTATTTCTAATCTGAAATTTTGCTTCGACATCGGATTTGCGGAGCTCATCCCCTTAACTCGGGATCACCGACGCGCTTTATCTCAGTAGATTTACCGGACGGGACTTTCCTATATTATTCCATCTAGCCTAAATATAGAACATGGACTGGACACGTGTACAATTCTTTCACTAAGCAAGGTTTAAAATATATTATTATAAGGTAGACACTGTAAAAAATGAGGTGTTCTTCGAGTTTCTTTAGGAATTCGTCTGTAATTCTGTTCTATACAACATAATATTAACATAAAGTCAAATTTTTTTATTCGAATTAAGATTTTTACAAATCATTTTTCGACGTCAAAGCTATCATGGATGGCACGTTCACTACCAGTGTACGCCCCCCCCCTCCCTGGAGAAGAACGGCCAGAAGAAACTCCACAGGAATTGTATCTTTTGTACTTTTCTTTTAAATATATAAAGAATCATACATGAGTCATAATTACAATCTACTCCGCTGATTTGGAACAACAGTTGACCAGACGTTTTTATCATCTAAGTAATCATTTATCGTATAATAGGCCTTAGAACATAAAATAGTTTTAATTTTAGCTTTAAATTGGCTATCGGACAGATTTACAATATCATCTGGTATTTTATTATAGAAGCGAATACAGTTCCCCATGAATGAATTATTAACTGTACACAGTCTAAACTTTGGGTGCAATATTTTATTTTTATTTCTAGTATTTATATTATGTAAAACATAATAGTCCAAGAAGCACACAAGAAGCTACTGAGAACCTAAGGTTTTATCTGTGTGAAAATAAGTTATGTCTGATCGCTCTGGGATCTTACTTTATAAGAAGATAACATAAAACCTTTAACCGAACAACTTTTACAAAAACCCAACTATTTTGACTTTTCTTAGGGCCAGTTTTTCAATAATAATAATAATAATAATAAAATACTTTCGATAATTGTAGACTATATGGAACAAAAGTATTTTATGGTCTGAGAAAGCAACCGAGATATTCAATATTAAAATATACTTATTAAACTATAAATTGACACCTGTTTAATTATTTAATTAAATGAAAGAGATGAGAATGAAATGAAAGGGACCATTTCTTACAACTTTCTCATTTTTCGCTAGAGTTCATGCTACGAATTTTAAACTTTCATACGTCATTTCACAAATGTTTATGCCTTGTGTACATATTGTTCACCCAAATGGATGTATGTAAGTAAAGGCTCAGAGTTTTACGAGGCCCTATATAATTTTATAAACCGGACCGCGCCGTCCACTGCCGGATTACTGGCGGATTATCCGGCTCTGATTTAGACGGTGTTTAACCGGGTTGGACAGGACGACAGACTGACGACATTACAACCTTGACCATAGCTATGAAGGGTCATAGCTACAATTTTAAGTACCTACAATTTGATGTAAAAGTAAATAGTCTGATAGAAACCGGCCAAGTGCGAGTCATAAACCGTACAAGATCTCTTCTGTAGTCCGATCGATAAGAATACGGAAAAACAATTTTATGATACAACGAATGAGACCACGAATAATAAAAATGCCCATGGAACTACTATAGTAGTACCACGCGGTAGTGCCGTGTACTGGAAATGGTATATTTCAACTGTCTACCTCATGACATAAACCCTGGTTACAGACGGACGGAGGGACGGACGGACGGACAGCGGAGGCTTGGTAACAGGATCCCGTTGGCGCCATATTGGTCACACAATTTACATAAAACTAATATACTTATAAAGCTTTAGAAAACGGAAAGTATACAACATACATACAAGAACACTTCACTGGTAGCTAACACTGAAACAGCGACCTAAGTGAACTCTAAGTGGACTCTAAATTGCTTAGCCGAGATGCTAACTAATTCATTTTCACCTGGCCCGGGGTACAGTGGGCAGCAGCGTCGGTTACCTGTTTCCTGTGTAAACTGATATACTATGCAAGCGGTAATATATAGGACAAGAATTATTAGAGAGAAAGGGCTGAGTATATATATTTTAGGTGAGACAGCCAATTGTCATTAGCATTACTGAGCAAAACAAGTGTAACAATGAGAATATTCAAAAACCAATACGGCCAGAATTTTTATTGGATACCTTATCATCATTAACAGCTCATATACGTCCCCACCGAGGGGCTCGAGCCTTGGTAAGGTTGACCAGACCTCTGTAGACCACGCTGACCCAGTGCGGGTTGGCGACTTCACACACGACCTTTGAAATTCTTCGCCAGGAAATCTCAATTTTATTAGAAATCACTTCCATGCATGAAGGAAGAAAAAAATTTACGCGCCCCCATGGAGTAGTAATCATGCCTATTTTGTATCGAAACCTATGCGGCCGCTCAGAGGAAGGGTAGGTGGAAGCGGGAGACGGGGTTTGTCTTTTAACTCTATCACACATCTTCGAAAACCTTACGTTAGAAAAAGATAGAGACATTCATGTTATGACATGCCCAATTAAAAACAAAATATCAATAAAGTACGACATTTGTCTTTATTGGCCTGTAAAAAACAAGAAACTTCATGGTTGCTGAATTGGTTGGTTTGTCTTTTTTTTGTATTTTGTTTGAGGGCGGGCGCGTAAAATTTTTTCTTCCTTCATGCTGCCATGTATTATTTAGAAGAAACTTTTAGGAGAATCATGATGAGTTTCAAGATTTCATGACCTTCAAGCTATAACGTAAAACAAAATTTGGTTTTATTATCCCTACTATTTTCAGCCTGTAATTAGAGTGCTGCTGAATCTCAGCTCACCCTGTAAAAATACAACCCTGATCATCATCATCATCGTGTGGGTTGTAAGGGACAACCTACCTCACAAACCCGTTCGTGTCATAGAGCCACCAAAGGCCATTGACATGGCTCATTTAACGACTATACAGTAGCTGGGACCAACGGCTTAAGGTGCCTTCCGAAGCACGGAATCATCTTTCTTTTCGAACAATAGGTGATTCAGCCTGCAATGTGGGAAAGTCTCACAAAGAGATTTTTGCTTGACAGTATCCCCACCGGGAATCGACCCCGGAACCTCCGTAATGGGCGTTGAAGACGTGGCCGAGTGGAGACCACCACTCGGCCACGGAGGCTGTTATCCTGATCCTGATCATACCTATTTATACTGGTCTAACATATTAAGTCAGATAGTCTCGACTTTGACTGTACGGCGAAATTATCCGGACAAAGTGTGTGGTTTTGTTTTACCCCGATGATGTGAGAAAAAGGTTGTTGGGCGACTGAATGAGGCCAAGGATGGCTCATTTTGAGGCTTTTTTGAGATGGAAGCTGGTACTAAAGTAGAACACGTGGGAAATTAGGTTCAAGAGTAAACATAAAAAGTACCTAAAGAAGAAAATGAAAAAGAAACAGGGAAGGAATAAAATGACAAATGAATAGGTTTATTTATAATTTTATAAGATATTCTAGATCAATGTGTTTGTAGCATTTAGTTTGGGGAGGCGACGACGATTTGATCACCGCTACCGAATTTCAAACTCATAGAATAACTTGCACAAGTCAGCGTTATTACGGTAGGCTCAAACCCTTCTTTTGGGGATTTTTATGAGATATAACTAAGGCTATAAGTAATTCATCACACCTGAAATATCCTATGTAAAAGTTAAATACTTTAAGAATCAAAGATCTATTTTAACTTTAATCATCGGTTTAGGGCACTTTAACATTCGGCCGGAGCTCAGAATTTAAATTTGACCTTTTATAACTACATATCGCTGTATTTAACTACAGACAGAACGTCTAATGTATCATTCGGAAATAAGCTCTTTTTAATATTATATTACGACCTATCTAAGCCCCTTGTTACGTAAAATGTCCGCCCTCGCAACCTTCATCAGTAGACAGATCCTGACTTGCGTGATACCGCTCGCCCTAATATTTAAAAAGGTAGACCTCACATTACTTGCTACACATAATGGCCCCGATTCACACTGTCACGCTCTAATCCTTAATTTAAGTTAGTCTGTCCTTTTTACCTTTTAAAGATTGAAAAGGGACAGTAGATGGCCATTCTGATATTAGAGCTGTCAAACATCGAATTTGAACCTTATGGCCGTGTCGATTGCACAATTTTAGAGAGCACTTAAAACATGCGACATCCATTGTTAAAAATCTCTTAAACTGAGAGCTATTCCCTTATTTTAGGTTATCATACGTTCATCACCTCTCTTTCATTGGTCATAAAAATGAAAAGGATAGCTGGATTTTAAAATTAGAGTTAGAGCATGACATCCCGAATCGAGACCAATATCTATCTAGAGGTACGGCTATATAGGTACGTAAAAAAAAATCTTGTTTACATTATTATTGCCGGATTCTATTGAAAGGGACTATATACATCCATAGTTTCTTTCTCAGGGATTGGAGAAAATAGATATCTATTCGTTGGTAATAAATATTACTTTCTAATTGTTTTATGTGTCACATTCATTCATACCCTGTGTCGGTGATGCCATGGAAACAAACACCAAATTCCTGTAATTCTAAATAATTGGTTGCTTTTCAATAGATAGGTATACTTATAACTGTCTAGACTGACCTATTCACAGGCAGGTCGCATGCCCAGAATATTTCGGTCTATTCTCGTTCGTACCTTGGGTAATGACGTCATAGAAGTAAATTAAATATTTCATTTTATTATTCGCCCTAATGCAGGGTAGGCTCGAGCCCCTCGGTGGGGACGTATATGAGCTATTAATGATGATGTACATTTTATTCTTTCGTAGAAGTACAGTTGATGTTCTTTTTTATCATCCAAGTAGTGAAGTTAGATAAAAGTGCAAATTTAGAGCGTTTATCAGAGCCGACTTTCACATGTACCTACTAGAGATGGACACTTTATTTCCAAATTGTTTTTGTCTAACTCGTGTGGTGACGGCAGAAAGCCGTGTGGTGACGGCAGAGTAGAATACATTTGTCACCAACCCCTACTCTTCCCGTGGGTGTCGTAAGAGGCGACTTAGGGACTACACATTGAACAGGGAACGGGCAGCAGCACTCTCTGATACAGTAACCTTTTAATCTGCGATCTCTAACCCGCCTGCCAAGCGTGGAGATTATGGCAAAATCCTCCACTTAAGTGATGTAAGTGGAGAAGGCTCATAGTCCAGCAGTAGACTGTAACGGGCCGTTGATTTTGATGTTTTTCTCTATAAATACTTTTTTTTGTCTAGCTATTACTAATGAAATCTAGATTTATTTTTCATCTAGATACTACTTCTATGAATGGAATATTATAAATCGCTGTGGAATATTATAAGTCGCTGCGGGATCAATGCGCCCCGCCCCGTGCGGTGTAATCTACAATACGAGTATATTGCATTTTTTTCAGCTACTTTTTCAGAAAATGTAGACTGAAATTTGATTCTCTTATTGAAATTGGCGAAAACTATAAAAAGGATCCTTAAACAAAATCCCTTAGAACAAGATTCAAAATGAGCTAAATAATTTGGTTTATTTGCGGAGACACTTTTTTTACACTCGTATAAAAACTTTTTCTATGACGTCATAAACTATTCAAAGAACAAATAGGAATCGTCAAATATTTAAGACTATCGAGCGTAGTTTATAATAGTTCTACCACTAACTAAATATACCTACGTTAAAGTTCTCGTATATTACAGGTTGAATTCAAACCAAAATGTACTATGCTCTTAGGACAAAGACAGAATGAGGTCATTCGCGCTGGGAAACGCTATTTTCGCGAGTAGCGAACACTTTCCGTCAGTGTTTTAAGACTTGCATTTTAGTGCATTGCGGATAGTGCAGTTCACACCTTTAAAAAAGGAGTGATGTCAGCAAGTTGGAAAATAAACTGATTTTAGTTACAGTGAACTCTGACTTCTCTGTCTTCTGAAGATGTTCTTCTATTTATTGTAGATTTTATTGGTTTATAAGTTGCTCACATGTCTTTTATGCAATAGGGGATCGGACTGTTCACCATATTTTATGAATTATTTTTAAAATATAGATTAGTAGCAGACGATTCGCGAAGAAAAAAACAGAATCGGTTGAAAAACGAATTTACAGCGATTTTTTAAAGTTTCTACATATATGTCTGTCTCTTTCAAAAACGATTTTTTGTATGGAGATTATATGGCGTTACTAACAAATGACGGCACAAGTGGGTATGTGCCTCGATTAATTTATATTTTTATATTATTATTATTATTAGACAGAGGTCTAATCTTGAATTTCAAACCTTTATAACTCGGTCAATTTTAAAGATAGAGCAAAAACTATTTTAGTGTTCGATAGCAGTAACTAAGAAGTTTGGATTTATAAAATAAAAAAAAAGTAGTCCGATCCCCTATTGTTTCGGAAATTTTCTGTAAGATTGTATAAAATATTTGTGTATATTGAAGAAATAAATAAATAATTATATATCAACCTTTATGGAAGAACTTTTTACCGTCAGTTATTTAGTTTATTGGATAAAATTCAAACCATGCCAAAGGAAAAAAAAAACTATCACACACACTTTGTATTATAGGCGAAAAATTGATGGGAAAAACATACTACTGAAATTAGAAGCTATTGAGCAAACCTATTTTTTTTTAATCATGTAGTGTCTTTGTTACTATGAAATCTTCATTAAGTACAATTAAGTCAATGTTATTGTAATGTATCTGTCATTCCAAATAAGAACAGGACGCAACTAATTGAGTAATGGCTTAGCGCTGTTCTTGATTCTGTGACTAATTTATCCATGCATGATTCATCCATCTCAATTATTGTAAAACTATTAGGTGAAATACCGGCTGTGATTACTGTTATAAGGACAACACTATTGATTGATTGGACAAGTTTTATTTGGTCTATTTTCACCGGATTATCGGACACCGTTTTTTGTTTATTAAAGATTGACTTTGTACGTCAATCAATCAATCAATCAGCCTATTGCAGTCCACTGCTGGACGTAGGCCTCCCCAAGGGTACGCCAAAGCGCACGATCACCCGCTTTCCTCATCCAGCCACCACCAGCGACCTTCTTCAGGTCATCAGTCCACCTGGCAGGGGGGCGTCCCACACTACGTTTCCCGAGACGCGGTCTCCATTCGAGAACCCGTCTGCTCCAACGCTCATCGGTTCTGCGACAGACGTGGCCGCGTCATATAAACAAAACTTTGTACGTAATAAAAACAATTATTTTGCCTGCCTGAATGACCTGACTTTGTGAATAAAAAAGACGTTCTTGTCAAGCTAAGTTTCTCTCATGCTTTTATGGTTATACCTACCATGTTTATCGGCATTTTATCGGCAAAGCAACCACTTAAAGATACCGTTGTTTTTACTAATTTGCCCGGTGTTTTTGCTCCCCTCCTAAAATGTGTTTCTAATAGTGTTTTTTTTTTATTTATTTATTTATTTTATACAAAAATCTGTCTGGGGCAATCATAATCTCTTTTGATTAATTTTCTGCAACATAGTGTTAATGTTAAGTTAAATAAATTAGGTTGAAATAAGTCCGCACTATGTTTTTGGGATTTTTTTAATGATAATAATAGTAAGTACTTCGTATGATTTATTAAAAAATGGTATTAAAACGTCGCTTCATCTAATCAAGGCACTTTATAAAATCAATTTAATTTGTATCGCTATTTTTATAGAGGCTTTAGCAAACAACAACGTTCTTCTCCACAGAAGGCGTACACTTATAGTGAACGGGCCGCCATCTTGCTTTGACGTCGAAAAATTATTTTGTTAAATCTTTCTTCGAATAAAAACACTTTTATAATTTTGTCTTTTTTATCTAACAATCCCTTCAGCTTAATAAAGGCGAAAATCACTGTCATAAGAAGTTTCTTGTTTCTTTATCAACTCTCAGCAAATTAACTTTAAGTCCAATAAACGATCTATGAGATTGCTATCAAGTGTCAGCCAATAGGTACATTGACTTCAGTCAAGGTCGTGACTTATAGTGATATTGAACCACTCAAACTAACATAAAGTAAATCTAATTTAAAATAAATGTGCAGGTGTTGTAGACGTTCAATTTGTTAACTTTTGACATCGACTATCAATCACTAAAAAAATAATGTATCTTATGTAACTGCGCGTCACTTTACTATGAATTCGAGTCATAATCTTTCAGAGTTTCCAAAACTACCTGAGAATTCAAAAAGTGGACCAAAAAATATATTACCTTTGAGAAAACAAACAATGCCAACACTTAAAATAATGCGCACACAGGGAAACGTCAAAACATTCGTCAAAAAAGGTAAATACAAAAATCTATTATTTTCTCAAGAAAAGGTGGATATAAATAAAACCTACTAATATCGTATAACATATGAGCACCTAATGTAAGACATACGTCCCCCCAAGGTCCCCACCGAGGGGTTTGAGCCTACCCTGAATTAGGGTATTTTTATATATTCAACAATATTATATTCTAGTATTACTATTTTTTAAACTCAACTTAATTATGTAAGCTACCTACCTCTATTATGTTATGAATGTTGAGTACATATATAATTGGTATACATACAGGTATAAGAATAAGACTGTTAGCATTTAAGTTTTCAATGTAGTATATGTAATACTGTTGATGTACCTAATAAAATAAAATAAAATATATTCCAACCTTATGGCAGCCGACTTTTGGTATTAGTTATAGAAAAAAGTACATTGTTTTGTGTTCTGATTGTTTATTTGTTTTATTTATATCTTAAGTAGGTATATTTAAACATTTGAAAGAGGACTTCTGGCCGCAGGGAGTCGTGTTTCGGAAGTTCCGGGGACGGCTGCCAGCTGACACGCGCTACACGTCGCTGACATCACGTGTTACCTAGTTATAGTTTTTATAAATATGTATGTTAGTTTTAAGGTATTTATTATATGGGCCTCTGTTTACATATTTAAGACCTTTATGTAAATATTGCCTGAAATAAATGATTTATTATTATTATTATTATTTAGGTAAACAATTTTTAAACATATCAGTATCACCATTTGTAAGTACCAATTTTCCGATTTATATCTCTGCACGTACTTTATATGATAAAAAAATATTTTTTAACAATTCAGAAAATTCAAATTCATAATTTATTAACCTTTAACACCAGACCGTTGGTCGTTCTAGTAATTTAGCTAGAAAAATTAAAATACTTAAAAAAAAAAAATTACTTTTGCATTAGTAAATAATTTTCAAGCTAAATGAGTAAATAAACCTTCTAAGATGAATATTAATAGGCGTTTGATGTCAAATAATATAAAGTAATCGAATTGCAAGAAAATTAAATAAAATTCGAAGTAAGGGTAGGTTAAGGTTGAAGGTTGCTTGTAAAATTTAGTTTATAAAACATATAAATAAATATTTAAAAAATGAAAAGATTTATTGATAATAGAAAAGACGTCGAAAATAAGAAGGTGAAGTCAGACTTTTAAAATGCGAGTATGAAGGAGAAAATTAGATGATAGTGTTATTTTTGAACCTAAAATCAGATGTATTGGTCCGAATTTCTAGTAGGTTCACTTGGTCAATGGTAGCTTTTTTATGGTACTGGCAGTAATGTACTGGTTAGACTTTGTGCTCAAGTTCTTTAGCTCATTGTTTGTGCCAGTCTCAATAGACTCGCAACGTCTTAAGAAGCGCTGATTTTAATTGCGCCAGTATTTTTTTTCTCTTTCTCACTTCATAAATGCTTCAATGAGAGAGAGGGGGAGGCACATTCTAATATATCCCCAATAAACGATTCTTTTTTCTACTTAGCAATTACATAAAAGGCTCTAATAAAGCAGACTGTTGTCCGGCGAAAAATGGTCGTTAAATTATGTTTGTTACAATTCCCTTTCTGTTCTAATAAATTCACATTAAACCTTGAAAAATGTGAGAAAGTTGAAACTGTATTTAGAACGCTACATTTACATATTGAGATATTATTCCTTACTCAAAGTTTGCGCTTTGAAACTCTCGGAAACGAAATCATATTAAGACGTAACTTTCCGCCCACGCCCCGCGTTTTCCGAACGAACACCCGCCTAATGTTATTTTTATGTGAAAGAACAATATTTCACACCCCTGTTGTTATCAGATCACACACTGTGTTATACAGGGTGGTGACAAAGGCTTTGCTACATAAATATTAGTTAAACTGCTTTGCAACACGCCACAAAAATCAAAGCTCTAACTACACAGCCTCCAACTGTGAACAATCTTTCGTCCTTGGTATTTAACTAGCTGTGACATCGAAATATGATTTTGTAAAGTTTTCCTTGAGGTAAAAAGTTTCTACTTTCTGACAGATGCGTTTTGAACTTGCGTAGACGCATCTGTCATGTGCGCTAATGAAATAATAGTTGAGTCAGTGCAAGCGTCATTTTAGTGCAGGTGTTTTACAGGCCGTTAATGATGTTGATGATGAATGATTATCCCATATAGTTTGCCACAGGCATACTTTTATGTTGCTTGCATAAGTTCAGTGGTGAGTAACATTTGTCAGATAAACTCGCTGTTATTGGACAACATCACTAATACTCAAGTTCACATAAGCAAAGAAACAAGTGGCTGTAAAAATAGACCACCTATTTCGTGTTTTATTTTATTTGCTACATAACTGGGTTTATAAATTAGAGGCAACTTACTTCATGCTATAGTAAAATATAGCCTGCTTAAAAGTAATGAAGTTTTATTTAAGTTATCAGACTTAAAAAAAACCTATAATATCTTTATCTTTACCTAAACAGAGGTACCGAAGCGGGCTACGAAATTTAGGGGATCTTTACACCTAGTAATAGGTTGTTAGCCTATCGCTTAGTTAGAGGCACTAAAATAGAATAGAATAGAAAATACAAGTCCATCCATCTACAACACCCACGAGAAGTTAGATACCTAGTTAATATTAAATAATAAATACAACGTGTCAGCTAAATAAACGGAATTTTGAAATAATTATGCGATTTTTTCAAGTTGTAGAACAAAAGCTGTTCAGTTTTTTAGGGTTCCGCAGTCAAAAAGGAACCCTTATAATTTCGCCATGTCCATCTGGCTGTCGGTCTATCCGTCCGCGGTTTAACTCAGAGACTCTTAGTACTAGAAGGCTGTAATTAAGCATGGATATACATATTACTTAATCATGCCGACAAAGCTAAAGAACAAAATCTAAAAAAAGAATATTTTTATGTTTCCTCCGGAACACGAGAAGTGGGGGTTATTTTTTTTATTCACGACTACCTTATAGTGTGAGGAATTGTTGGATACGTTTTTTAAAGATAATGGGGGTTTGTTTGCTTAAACCATTTTTCAATGCTAGTGTACGTTTCAGAAATATTTCGTTTACCCTACTAATGAAACCGTTGTATTTGGAAATGTAAGAAAATTCACGGTAGTCGTGTATATTATGATGAATTTAAAAGGAAAATCATCAACATCAAGTAGGCTTTACAGGTTGTCGAATAATAGACCAACTTATAAAATGTACTTGTACAAGTAAGAAATTAGGTACTACAAATATCATAGAAAAATATTTTAATGAATGTTAACTGACAGTTACATAAGTAGTATACGGAACCCTACGCTTTGCGTGACCCAACACGTGCTTGGCAGGTTATTTATCAAAGTCACAAAGGAAGAATGAAATTTGCTGCCACTGATGTCACCAGGCACATGTAATTGGATCAAGCTTTTTCAGCTTTGTCGAGCACAGTTATAAAAAATATATACAGGGGTGGCCTATTTAAATGGGTCAGTATGGGTAACTCTGAAACTACACCGTGAAATTTACATCGTTTTGTTCCCGCTGTGTAGTGATAGTACTCGTCAAACTGAACAACTTAAAAAAAAAGAATCCTGCGACAATTTAATTTTTGTGCTCTCCATACAAAATGGAACGGTCGGGCGTCTCACTTTGTATGGAGAGACCAAAAATTTTATTGTCGCAGGATTTTTTTTTTTCCTGAATAGTTGTTCAGTTTGACGGGTTCTATCACTACACGGTGGGAACAAAACGATGTAAATTTCATGATATATAGGACATATAAAGATTTTTTTTTATCGATTTTAGTGACAAACCAAAAGGAATAAAGTGAATATTAATCATTTTACGTATCATATTTCATAGTAACATTTACTGCGTATGACCTACACAATCGATATCGACATAGATTAATGTTAGTTTTTTTATCAATATAAATTAGGTTTGTAAAAATCAATGAATGTAGTTTTTTTGTCTTTAAAATCGATAACACGGTTCCTTAGAACAGATAACGATAAAGATAAAAGTGTCTTTATTCGAAGTAAGATTTAAAAAAATCATTTTTCGACGTCAAAGCAAGATAGCCCGTTCATAGTTTCAAATACTGACCCATCTAAATGGGCCACTCTGTATATTCACGGGAATATGTAATGATGTGGAAGCATTATGTAAGACACGCCATCTTGCAAAATGTATTATACTTTATCAGAAAGAAATAAGGAAAAAGTCTTTATTTGATGTAACATTATACAAAAATAATTTAAGACGTCAAAGGACCGCCAATCCGCCAATCGTATTTTCTATAAAGGTATATATGAATATTTTCGTCATCATCATCATCATCATCTCAGCCGGAAGACATCCACTGTTGAACATAGGCCTTCCCCATAGGTTTCCACCGTGAACTATGTAGATGAATATTCTATAAGTAAGGAATATCATTTACGTCTTCATAAAGAGACTAGCGGTCCGCCAGCGGTCGCGTTGTATAAGATTTTCCCGTGGGAATAAAAATCTTCCGTACAAACTATCTCTATTCCAAATTTAATCCAAATCCGTTTAGTAGTTTTTGCGTGAAAGAGTAACAAACGTCCATCCATACATCCATACTTACAAACTTTGGCGTTTAGAGTATTAGTAAGAATTAATATGAATTCTGTTACTTTGTCTTTGTCAGTTTAAAAGCTTCAAATAAGTATTTGTTTATATTTGTAATCAGTTTCATGTTAAGTGTAACATTTAGCTGTGAAGCTCCGTTATAACAAGGCAGAAGGAATGTTTCGTAAATGTTAGGTTTGCCATTGTATTACAGTTTTACAGTCGGCAACAGATTTAAATATTTTCTGTTTAGATGGCGCCGTCTAGTTGTAGGCCGTTACTTAATAGCTAATGTATTCTTATAGCTTGTGCTTGTGTAGAAATAACTAACTAAGTAGTTGGAATTTCGTTATTACCCCGCAAGGAATAAAGACCTAGAAACTATAGTTGGAAACTTAGCGGGAATATGCGCAGAATACGGAATAAGAGGTTTATTCCTGCTTCTCCCACTTCCATATTATTAAGGCCGGCAATTGCAAAAATTAGCAACTCAACGCGGTTTAGTTGAAAGTTCAACCGACGCATTACTGAAATAACGTTCATATTAGCGTGCGATGCTTCACGGTGGTTACGTCCGACACTGCGCAGGAATCGTGCGAAAAACTCGTTTTTCATGAACTCTTTTGCTTATTAACAGAAAATGGCAGAGTTTATGAAAAATGTGATCGATTTAAAATCTAAGTCAGTAATTGGCAAGTTATATTTACGAAAAAAAAACTATGGTTATCGCTTTAAGTTACGAGATCTAGGACGTCAAAAAATTTTATTCCTGCTTTTTTTTTTAAACTTGTGTTTTTTATTTCTAAACTATTATAATGTATTTAAAAATTCTACTCGATTTAAAATTTAATTAAGGATATATTTATAAAATCAATAGAAGTGCTGGTATTTGATCGTCAAAGTAGCGACTATGGGCGCTATTTCCACATAACCCCGCCTTAAAACTTATTAAAGGTTCGTTTCCCGTTCGCTACGAATGAATGTACGAGCCGCTGACAAAGAATGTATCTTTTCTATCCAGCTTTTCATACATTGCAACATTGAAGACATCCACTGCAAAATTGAAGTTTTTAATACAGAATAGAAGAAAAAGCTTAAGCCCGCGTCATTGGTCAATTATCCATCTATGAACTCGGGGGAAAATAGGTACGGGAATGAGAAATCCTGCATCACATTTATAATGGCCTCGATACGGGATGTCATGCTCTAATTCTAATTTTAAAATCCAGCTATCCTTTTCGTTTTTATGACCAATGAAAGAGAGGTGATAAACGAATGATATTAATTTGAATGAATGATAACATAAAATAAGGGAGATTTTTAAGTGCTCTCTAAAATTGTGCAATTGACACGGCCATAAGGTTCAAATTCGATGTTTGACAGCTCTAATATTAGGATGGCCATCTCGTCCCTTTTCAATCTATAAAAGGTAAAAAGGACAGACTAACTTAAATTAAGGATTAGAGCGTGACATCCCGAATCGAGGCCAATATAAGGATAAGGATTAGGAATTTATCGCAAGAATCACAATTTTTTCACTCCATGATTCCAATTTCATACGTATTACGTATCTTATCCAATATCATCGACTGAATATTTTATTGTCAACGTCAATTTGGCCCTGTAGAGTTACTGAAAATCGATACGGCTGCTGAACTTCAGAAATGGTAACATCGATTCCGTTGGAAGTTTCTGAATAAATTATTGCAAGTAGCTTTAGTAAACTTTTACATTTTCTTTTGCGCTCTAAAAATATCGTTTAGATTGTAAATTGTACAAATAGCGTTTGTAAATATTACACTTACCAGCTTTTTAAATATGTGATTTACGCCTTGAAATCGTTTTACTTTTCCCAGTATTACAATTATTTTTCGGCTGTTTGTAGCTAATAAAAATTTGTAATATGATGTCGTTACATTCCATCGATAACTATGACGCGACCGATGTTCGATAAGACAACTCTATGTACCTTTAAAAAAAAATATAATTTTCTTCTTCTTCTTCTTCGTGTGTTTTCTTATGTTCATCAACATCAACATCAACGGCCCGTTACAGTCCACTGCTGGCCTATGAGCCTCCTCCACTTGAGTGTTTGGTTTTGCCATAATCTCCACGCTTGGCAGGCGGGTTGGAGATCGCAGATTAAAAGGTTACTGTATCAGAGAGCGCTGCTGCCCGTTCCCTGTTCAATGTGTAGTCCCTAAGTCGCCTCTTACAACACCCACGGGAAGAGTAAGGGTTGGTGACAAATGTATTCTACTCTGCCGTCACCACACGGCTTCTTATGTTACTTACGCAATATAAAGGTCAGGGTAAGAAGTTATGTTACCAAGTTCGTTAAATTCTATTGGTCTACTTGCCAAGTTCAAAGTCACGTTCGTGGCCCAAACATGAGGCCCGAACACGGCCTTCCTTAGGGCTCCCCGGCGTGCACTCCTCTAACACACATTGCGTGCACATTGATCGAAGCCCAAGGTTGAGGCCCCCAGGACCGAGTTAGGGAGTACAAAAAGTTGGTTAAAAAGTAACGGTTTAGGCGAGACGAATGAGATGAGATTAAATTTTTTGTCATATCAAAATTGTTGAATGGAATACGAGCGGGCGGTTTGTGGAATGGAAAGTTGACTTTTTTATGTATTCTTATTTTTTTGTGTTCATTGTAACACTTTTTTTGGTATTTTTCATTTTAGAAGTTATTAAAAATCTTGATTTCATTTATTATCTTCGATTACAAATATAAAAACAAAATTATATAGGTCCAATTTAAGACTGGTTTAGCGGATCTAGTCACGATATACTTATCAGGTAAAAAAAAAAACAATTCAATTTGGCCGTGGTATTAAAGAGTGTTCTACATATATAAATTAAATCCTTGCTTCGCCTTCCAGGAAGAGAGCATGACTTATCGCGCACACTATAAAATTTAATCTGCCTAATTTTTTTATTAGCAAGGAAGGTCCGGCCCTGTAAGGGTTCTGATTGATGAACCCTGTTCGTACGTAATACGTTGCGTGCATGAGACATGACGTACTACATCGTAAAAGGAGAATGGGGGGGGGGGGTTCGGTAATATATAGCTATACTGCTGTAGACTGTACCTTTCCATTCGCAACCTGTACTTTACCCCGAACTCCGCTTATTTTTTTGCGTCTCCCCGTGACCACGCTAGTTCGATCCCCACGTACCAATGTGTTTTCGAATTTCGAATTCATATGTACGTTTATTCGACGCTCTTAAGCCCAAGTCACACAGAGCGGGAGCGGCGCGGTCGCGGACGGTGCTATGGCGCAGCAGCGCTTTCCCGGCCCCGGACCGCCCCCGGCACGGCTCTGTGTGACTTGGGCTTTACGGTGAAGGAAAACATCGTGATGACACCTGCACACTCCTGCGAAGAAATTCAAAGGTTGTGTGTGAAGTCAACCAACCCGCACTGGGTCAGCGTGGTCGACTAAGGTCTAATCGCTCTAACTCAGGGTAGGCTTGAGCCCCTCGGTGGGGACGTATATGAGCTGTTGATGATATTACCACTTTGGTATACCTATACCTGGTACCTGTACCTATATATAGCAATTAGGTCTGTAGGGGAAAAATACCCTTTACCTAAAGATAATCAAGCGACTGTCTTAAAAATGAGTGACATAGGACTGAGGCAATGCTGGTGCCTATTTATAAAAAACGCGTCCACTAACTTTGTAGTTACTGTTATGCATAGATTTATACATTCCTAAATATCAGATACCTTAACTTCTGTTCTGAAAGCAGTACTAATTTACCGGCCCAAGTGCGACTTAAACATCAACATCAACGGCCCGTTACAGTCCACTGCTGGAGTATGAGCCTCCTCCACTTAAGTGGAGGGTTTTGCCATGATCTCCACGCTTGGCAGGCGGGTTGGAGATCGCAGATTAAAAGGTTACTGTATCAGAGAGCGCTGCTGCCCGTTCCCTGTTCAAGGTGCAGTCCCTAAGTCGCCTCTTACGACGTACACATGGCAAGAGTAGGGGTTGGTGACAAATGTACTCTACTCTGCCGCCACCACGCGACTTAAACGCAGCAATGTATTTCGAATTAGTAAATATCAAAGTCAAAGTCAAAGTCAAAATAAGTCAAAGTCAAAATAATTTATTTCCATAGGATGTTATTACATCACTTAGATCCGTCATTACATTTTTTTGGGTGAGTTCACTAACACAATGGCGGAATCTGTGGAGAAGAGCTCACCGAAGAAACTCCACAGTCATCGCATCTTTTGCGTTTCCTTTTTTAAATAAAATATTGTCAATTACAAAATTAATGCTTATTACATATCGAAAAAGCCTGCTACTCAAACAATCTATTCCCATGGACACCTGTCTTCTAAGTAATCAGATATCCTATAGTAACCTTTTTTATACAATTTCTGTTTTATAATTATTTTAAACTTGTCTAAAGGCAAGTTTTTAATATCAGTAGGGACCTTATTGTAATAGCGTATACAATTGCCTTTAAAAGAATTACTAATTTTATGTAGTCGGCTGACATAAGCAACCAACTTGTCTTTATTTCTAGTATTAAAATTGTGTATATCACTGTGCTTCTGAAAATTACTTATATTTCGTTTTATATACACAAGATTGTCATAGATATATTGAGACACAAATGTCAGAATATTGATTTCTTTAAATTTTTCCCTCAGTGACACTCTAGGCCCTAATCTATAAATTGCACGAACAGCCCGTTTCTGCAAAATAAATATACTATTAGCATTCGCAGTGTGACCCCACAATAAAATACCATAGGTCATTAGACTATGAAAGTAACTGAAGTAGACTAGTCTAGCGGTGTCTACGTCGGTAAGGGCTCTAATTTTTTTAACTGCGAACGCTGCTGAACTCTGTCGGTTCGACAATTTATTTATATGAGAATCCCATTGTAGTTTGGCATCTAAAGTAATGCCCAAAAAGACAGTCGAATCTACAAGGTCCAATTTCTGTCCTTTTATAAATATATCTGTAGTTACCGGTTTCACATTGGGTAATACGAATTTAATACATTTAGTTTTCTTTTCATTAAGTAATAGATTATTAACAGTAAACCAATTCACTATACTAGAGATAGCATTGTTTACGTCGTCATAGTTTGATTGTTGTCTTTTAACTTTAAATATCAAAGAAGTATCATCGGCAAACAATACTAACCCATGTTTTGCTTTAACAAGATAAGGTAAATCATTAATATATACTAAAAACAAGAAAGGTCCAAGAATTGAACCCTGCGGGACGCCCATACTTATTGAAGATCCGGGTGATCTTTTCCCATTAACATCGACCATCTGAACCCTATCTGTTAGATATGACTCCAGAAGGCCAAGAGCCTGATCTTTTACACCATAATGGCGTAGCTTCCTGACAAGAATGTCATGATGGACGCAATCAAAAGCCTTGGATAGATCGCAGAATACACCTATTGCATCCATTGCGTCTTCCCAGGCACCAAAAACATTGTCAATTAGCTCAACACCAGCGTCGGCTGTTGAACGACCCCTTGTGAAACCAAACTGAGCAACATGAATTAAATTATTGACATAAAAATGACTCTGCAATTGATTAAGTATGAGTTTTTCAAATATTTTGCTAAGAGTTGGTAGTATCGATATAGGTCTAAAATTTGTGGGGTCTGATGTACTACCGGCTTTGAATAAAGGTATCACTTTACTTAGTTTCATCAAGTCAGGAAACACACCGTTATCTATACATTGATTAAATATGCAACAAAGTTGAGGTGCGATACAATCTATAATGGAACTTATAATTTTTACAGATAGACCATGGACGTCAGCCGTCTTTTTCATTTCCAGGGATTTAAACGCTTTTACAATGTCCTCATTATTTACGTGCCTAAATTTAAAATCTGTTTTACATTCCTCAAAGTTCTGCTTAAGTATAGATTCAGCAGCAGCGGGAGATGAATTTAAAGACTTGGTTGTTGAAACTGGAATGTCCGTAAAGAAATTTTCAAAAGCTTTTGCTACTTCTAGGTCTGTACTTAACAATTGATTATCTATTTTAAGCTTGAAGTTATTATGTGTAGCTTTGGCCTTTCCAGTCTCGCTATTTATAATTTTCCATGTCGTTTTCATTACATTGCTACTAGATTCAATTTTGTTTTTAATGAAATTGGATTTAGCTACGGCACAAACGCGTTTAAACATTTTTGAATAACTACGAACATAATCTAGAAAGGCCGTACTCTTGTTATATGATTTCTCTTCATAGAGTTCATATAATTTTCGTCTGCTCCTATGAATTCCCGCTGTCGCCCAATCACTAAACAAAGCTTTGTTATTAACTTTTATAGTTTTTGATTTAAATACCGTATCATATTCATTTTTGACAACGTTAAATACTGAGTTATACAATAAATTTGGATCGTCACTGTATGGTATTTCCGATAATTTATCTAAAATATTATTCCTATAGTGTTCTAGCCGAGTGTCACTAATGGGGACACATGTAATATCCTCTTTTTGGTCCTTTTTTATTTTAATATTGAATATACCTATCTGACCAGAGTGATCAGAGGTTAATTTATTGATGACCGATTTGTAAGTAGGCGTAATGTTAGAAAATATATTATCAATGCAAGTAGCAGATGTTGCAGTAATTCTAGTAGGCTCCAAAAAAAGATAGTTCATGTTGTGACATAAAAATAAAGATTTAAATCTAGTACAAGTATTATTATCCTCTAACAGATTAACATTAAAATCACCACAAATTATAAATTTTTTGTTTTTATCGCTGATTTTAGTCAACGCTTCATCCATTATCTTTTCGAATAAATCAAAAGATGAATCTGGTGGTCTGTATACGCTCATTACAATAAGTTGTTCAAGTTCAATACAGGCTATTTCAATAGTACGCTCAACAGACAGGCTCACTATGTCAACTCGTTCCTTATATTTAAAACTATTATTAACAAGTATTAAGGAGCCACCGCGTTCTGCTTTTTTTCTGTTGAACGAACTAGCTACGTGGTGGTTATTAAAGCTGAACATGAACTGATAACTTTTTAAAAAGTGCTCTGTAATACATAAAATATCAATATTATTACAGTTCATGAACAACTCAACTTCTAATTCCTTGCTTAATATGCCCTGTATATTTTGATGAACCACGTTTAAAATATTCTTGCTTTTACATTTATTACTAGTAACTTGATTTAATGGGCAAGATGAAGGTATATTTATACAAATATTAGGGCTACTGCCAGAGTTACTCTCTGTTGTCCTATGGGTTAATTTAAAGAGCTTGGAACAGATTCCAAGGGGTATATGTCATTATTATTACTCTGCTCAATAGAAGCAGGCGTTTCATTAGTCAAAAAATTGACTGAGTTCTAAATAAAATAAGATAGCAACTCTGCTATCTGTTTTGTATAAAACCTAGATAGGTAATACCTATCCTTAGTCAAATAAAAATATTTTCCAATACAAATATTGGTGTCTATGAAATGAAATTTTTCAGTATGTCGACATGTCAATGTGTGTATAAATGTATTATAATCATGTCTTATATAATTCTCATGTTGCGACAAAGATTGGCTGAAGGGAAACGCAAATAAGATTATTTTATCTACATTTTGTAAAGAATTTAGTTTGGAAAAGTATTTAGTAATTAGTTTTTGAGATACATTTTCCCTTCTACCAATTAAAATAATTAGGGTCGTGGGTTCTAAAAACTGCGATGACAACACTTTGTTTAATATTTGTGAATATGTGGCGCCAGGCATACAGTTATTTAATAATGCCTGGCCCACGCGCCGACTAAGTTGTAAACCTATATTTTTTCCAAGTTCATCGCTGTACATTATATACCTATTCTTTGTTCGAGAGGAGGAGGCGTTATTGATAACACTATTAGTACTCAAGTCGACTGACGGCGCCTGGGTCAGTATCAGCTGTTCGGCCGGCTGTTCGGCGGGACACACGGTCGGCACGGAACAGCTCGCTGGAGCTTGTTTACAATCACAGATGTGATTGTCGGTCAAAGATATGAAAGTGTCATAATTATACTTACACATTTCCAACAAACTATTCATAGCCGACACATGCTCCTTAATTTCGTGTTGTGCTGACTCATATTTACGTGTAATACTTTGTAATGACGAGTTTAAAATATGCATATCTGACTGGAGGCGCCGTGTGTCACATTCGTACTTTTCTGTAGTTTTTTCCAAACATAATCTACAATCGTCGATTTCGTTAATTAATATCTAGAATGGTATATCATTTATTGCCATTGCTTTAATGTATTTTTTTTGTTCGCTTCATTCGGACAGGCTAATGAGCATGCTGCCTAGTCTTTAGCCATAAATCTATGCATAAGCTACTCAGAGGAACAAAAGATGATTGCTGAGCGCGAGGCGTCAAAATTCTTTGATTAAATGCACACACCGTAGGGAATATGCATATCTTCCTCAGAAACAAAGTTATAAGGCTTCAAAGTTGATGGTTAGACAGAGAGGTCCGACATGACCATCGATGTGTTTTTCGATCAATTTCGATTCTGTTTTGACTCTATTTTTGTATACTTTCAGATAAACTATGAAAAAATCTAATATTTTTTATACATATTACCTAGTAGGAACATAAAATATTAACATTTTGTGATTCAAGAAATAATTTTTAGATATAAAGTAACAAATTGTTGTCTATTGTTCCATTTTCAAACAAGACATAACAATAAAAAAATGTTATAACCGGCCAGTCATACGTCTTGAGTCGTACGTAGCAAGGAGTGTTTTCATCGGAGGTTTAAATAGTTCAAAGATGTTTCTGACAAAATATGTAAACGCTTTCGTCAAAAGCTGATTGCACTTTGATCAAATATGACTAAATAAATTCTTACTATTTCTTATTTATTCTTAGTTTTTTTATTTTTTTGTTTGGTACCTAAATAAAGACTTTAGTATTTTGTTTTAAATTCTTTAGATTGATATTACAATTCGGATGTTTTGAAAATCAATAACTGAAAAAATATACTTCCAAATGTTTCTGACTTCTCTATAATTAGTAGAAGCAATTTCGTACCAGACTGCAATCATAAAAACCCTTTGTAACCAAATCCAGTCAGTTTTTCCGTCAAACTCGTTAAGCTAATGACTTTCGAACGATGGTCTCGAGTTCGACGCCGGCCAAGCCATTAACGTTGACATGGTGGGTGACCCAATGCAGTTCGTTTTTACTAGCTAACGACTGGTACATTAAGCGTGGGAATTTCAGTTGTTGAATATTTAGCATCCTTTGATATTCAACAACTTTAAAATAAAAAAATATATTATAGATTGTTAAATATATTATTGATTTTTATTGAGGCTTATAGTCCAGCAGTGGACTGTAACGGGCCGTTGATGTTATTGTTGATTATATAATATTATTGTTACAGATAACATCTGTTAACGATATATCTAATAATTATAAAGCAGAAAATGAAAAATTTAAAATTTTTCTGGCCCGGATAGTCAAGGAGATACAGGTTCGAATCCTGTCCAAGATTAACACAATCTTTCATTTATTAAAAAATATTTTATGCTCAAGACCGACGACCGACCGAGCTATTGAAGTGTTAAAATATTGAAATGGCTCATGAAAGGACTATTGGTAAATAACAACCGTGACCAGTGACTTAATATGCCTTTCAAATCACGAACTCATCTCACTTTTCGGAAAAGCAGGTGATGACCCTGTAATGTCCTAACCTAACCTAACCAAAGGAATGTCTTCCAAAATGCTTTCATGTGACAGCGTCCCGACTGGGGTTCAAATCTAGGACCTTTGGAACATGAGCTGAACGCTCTGATCGCTAAGACACGGAGGCTATGAAGAATATTTGTTGATGGCAAAGTAATACATTTCGGAGTAAACACTGCTACGGGCTACTGCATGTCGTAGCAAACTCTACATCATGCTCGTAGACATCCGCTACGAGTGGCGGCGGCGCACAGCGTAGCGATGTAGTAGGCAGATTGTCATGTTTTTTCAACCCTATAAAGTTGGAAACGTAACCTTCTCAAAGCATTATTAAAAAGAAGCCGAGATTTCGACGCCCATTACGGAGGTTCCAGGTTCGATTCCCGTGGGGACACTGTCAAGCAAAATCGCTTTGTGAAACTTTCCCCAGTTTGGTTAGGACATTGCTGGATCACCTGATTATCCGAAAATAAAGATGAATCCGTGCTTCGGAAGGCACGTTAAGCCGTTGGTCCCGGCTACTATCTAATCGTTTACATGAGCTAAGTCAGTGGCCTTTGGCGGCTCTATAAAACTGACACCAGGGTTTGTGAGGTCGGTTGTCGAGCTTACAACTCACGATAATGATGATAATAAAGATTTATTGAGGTACTACAATAAAGTACTATTATAATTGCTTATAACAATCCCAGGATTTATATTTTTTATGAGTTCCATAGTGCATTAAAAATTATTTAAACGATAGTGATATTCAGTTGAAATCACTTACATTGTTTACGAGATGCTACTTCCTTATTCGTAGACGAGATGTAATTTTATGGTAGCGTAACGTAAATACATATAAATCTTGTAATGATAACCCAGTACGTTTTTCTCAATACATTCTAAATTGATTGAACTAGTGAACCTTTTTAGTATCAATAGTTCAAGTTTTTATCATTGAACTAATAATACTCAAAATTCTCACTAGTACAATAAGCAGTTCAATAATAATTGATTGTAATAATGAGACTTTTGATTTGCAACTGTTTAATTAGTTTTTTTTATTGAATACACCACCGACGCTCTCTACATCTATATTTAAAACAATAAAAAGTAACTCTTTTCCATCACATTTTCATTAAAAACTGATTACAAAAATTACCATCGCTTTAAGCAATTTATTCCAGCCATCCTTTGTTAATTACCGCTCTTTGTTTGGATAGACGAGGATCGACGTAAAGGGCACATTGTTATCACAGGTCATAATTAAAGCTCAGACAATGACGGATTACAGCCCTAGGGATGAAAATAAAATAAGAAAAAGTGTTGTTTAAAAAGATTCTGGATTGTAAAGATAAAACAAAAAAGTTTGGATTAGGTATAGATATATTAGGCAGACTTAGGTAATGTTTTTTCTAGAAGTTTTTTATTCTAAACACATTAATGTATAAGTCAGACCTATCTAAGTTATAAATAAAAGAATATCGCCTAAACTTTTTTTTTCTTTTCCAAAACAATGTTTCTGTAAAGGTAAATCTTATAATAGCACTCTAAGTAGTAGCAAGGGAGTATAGCAACTGCTAGAAATTTCTTGTTTTTTAAGACGGGGGCACAGGAAATGAATAATAATTGTGCTTACTTTCGATTCCGTTTAAGCCATACCGAAATGTAAAACTTCAATAATCAAAGAAAAGCAAACAAAAAAAAGGCTTGAGTTTAAAAAAAGCTCTCAAAGGAACGAAAAAACTAATGTTTAATATGCAAATGAAAAATATTACCTTTTTGAAAAAGACTGACGTAATTTTGCGTGTGGGCGTGAGGAGAGTGACGCACATACATAATTAATTACTGAATAATCCTGACAAGATCGGTGGAAGTGACGTCAGTAATATCGATCGATTCCTAATAGGGGATCGGACTGTTTCTAAATTTACCATATTTTATGAATTATTTTTAAAATATAGATTAGTAGCAGACGATTCGCGAAGAAAAAAACAGAATCGGTTGAAAAAAGAATTTACAGTGATTCTTTAAAGTTTCAATATGTCTGTCTCTTTCAAAAACGATTTTTTGTATGGAGATTATATGGCGTTACTAACAAATGACGTCACAAGTGGTTATGTGCCTCTCTGTCTAATCTTGAATTTCAAACCTTTATAACTCGGTCAATTTTAAAGATAGAGCAAAAATTCTTTTATTGTTCGATAGCAGAAACTAAGAAGTTTGGATTTAAAAAATAAAAAAAGTAGTCTGATCCCCCATTGTACAATACATGGACTTGACGCGTGTCACCAACTGGATCGTTGCGCAAACCGGCACGATTCGCCAACTTACTCTTTTTGCTATCTGGCGCTAACATTGATACAAATGTTTCTTGAATTTAAATTGTTGACTTCTCAGTATCTTCGCCGCGCCGCGCTCGGTGTGCGTTGGGCCTTAGAAGTAAGAGTCTTGAGTCATATTAATTTTTATTTTTATTCATTTCTTTCTTCCACGAGCAAAGCTCAGTCGCTCAGGTACTAATAACTTTATTTCAGACATTAAAATCCATATTTTTATATTACTTACCTAAAAATATGGATAAAAAAAATAAAAATAAAGCTGTTCAATTTTACTGAGCAACCGAAATGTTTTAGGTACGTTATTTAACTAAGAAATTGTAAACTATTGTACGCTTAACTCGTAGTAGCTTCTATTTGTGGGAACCTTATTAGCTATGTTACAGTCTACCTATTGCACTTTTAATAACTGTTGGTTTTCCTATAAAAATAAAATAAAAACAGCATACGATACAAGCTTGCAGAACATAGCACGTCTGTCACAAAAGACCCGCCAAGTGTTCTAGATCTCATTTCCAAGGTATGCGGTACAACTTCATCTATAGCAAGCGTGGAGTGACGTCAGCAATATTGGTTTATTCCCGTATGCCACCCCCTAGCTTGCCACCGGGGTGGCCTACGCCACTAGTGGCCAACACCACTAATTTTTGTTCCTGTATGCCACCCCCTATCTTGCCACCGGGGTGGCCAACGCCACTAACCAACAATACGATTGCGGGCGGAGAAGTCAAAAGGAGGGTTATATAATTTATAATTATATAGTTATTTTAACAAGAAGACACCACCGCAATGTAAAAAAAAAACTAAAATCCAAGATGGCGGCCAACTTTTTTGTTTATAGACCAATTGTGGTGAAACTCGGTTTGAGACACCATTTTGTCAAAAAAACAACAACGCAATTATAAAAAAAAAAAAATTCAAGATGGCGGCCAACTTTTTTGTTTTTGGACCTATTTCGGCGAAACTCGGTTTGAGATACTATTTTGACAAAAAAACTAAAATGCAATGATAAAAATGACAAAAATCCAAGATGGCGACCATCTTTTTTGTTTATGAACCGATTTCGGTGAAACTCGGTTTGAGACACTATTTTGACAAAAAAACAACAACGCAATGCTAAAAATTACAAAAATCCAAGATGGCGGCCAACTTTTTGTTTATGAACCGATTTCGGTGAAACTCGGTTTGAGACACTGTTTTAACAAAAAAAACAACAACGCAATTATAAAAATTACAAAAATCCAAGATGGCGGCCAACTTTTTTGTTTATGGACCGATTTCTGTGAAACTCGGTCTGAGACATTAATTTGACAAAAAAACAACAACACAAAGCTAAAAATTACAAAAATCCAAGATGGCGGCCACTTGTTTTCATTCTGGCAACGAATTCGACGTCAGAGACCGCGTGGACCGTCAGATATCGATTTTAAAAGCAATCGGTTAAATAATTTAAACTTCAAGATGGCTGCCAACTTGTTTTCGTTCTGGCAACGGATTCGACGTCAGAGACCACGCGGTCCGTCAGATATCGATTTTGAAAGCAATCGGTTTAATAACTAAAAAGTTCAAAATGGCGGCCACTTGTTTTCACTCTAGCAACGGATTCGACATTAGGGGACTATCGATAAAAAAAAACAATATAAAAATAAAAAATGTTCGGGGGTGGCATACAAAACTAATTTAGTGGCGTTGGCCACCCCGGTGGTGAACATAGGGGGGTGGCCAACGCCATTAATTTAGTGGCGTTGGCCACACCGGTGGCAAGCTAGGGGGTGGCATACGGGAATAAACCAGCAATATCGATCGGCGGCTCATATCTGTGGCTGATATTAGTTCTCAACTTTAGAAGCACCTAAACCTAAAGTCGAATAGAAGTGGAGGTTCTTCGACAGGTTCTTCTCCACATAAAGTAATGTTAGTAATAATAATATATCTTGTTTAAATAAATAAATAAATATGTGGGGACATCTTCACACACGGCCATCTGATCCCAAACTAAGCAGGGCTTGTACTATGGGTACCAGACAGCTGATATACATTACATAGATAAACAACAACCAGGCAAACACAAGTGCTCATCACACAAATGTTTGCCCTGGGCGGGATTCAAACCCGCGATCCTGTGCGTCGGAGGCAGATACACTACCACCTGGGCTACGGAGCCGTCAATAATAATAATGTTATCCAAAAATAAATTAAGAATGCATTACAATTTTAAGTTTGCGTAAAATAAAATACTAATTAAGTATAGTTAGTTTAGTAGTGTAGTTTAGTATATATCATTCATTCATTCATTAAGAAGACTCGCGTCCCGTGCACCCATCGGTTTTAACTCACTAATGAGTGCACAGGTAATATCGTAAGTATTGAAAATTATAGTTTTCTAAGCGTTTTAACATGATTTTACTTGCTAGCTTTGTCTGTCTGTTTATTTATTTCAAAGTCAAAGTCATTTTTTTTTATTGGAATTAAGATTTTTACAAATCATTTTTCGACGTCAAAGCTATCATGGGTGGCACGTTCACTACCAGTGTACGCCCTCCCCTCCCTGGAGAAGAATGGCCAGAAGAAACTCCTCTTGTACTTTTTTTTTTAATATATAAAGAACCATACATGAGTCATAATTACAATCTACTCCGCTGATTTGGAACAACAGTTGACCAGACGTTTTTATCATCTAAGTAATCATTTATCGTATAATAGGCCTTAGAACATAAAATATTTTTAATTTTAGTTTTAAATTGACTATCGGACAGATTTACAATATCATCTGGTATTTTATTATAGAAGCGAATACAGTTCCCCATGAATGAATTGTTAACCTAAAACAGTCTAAACTTTGGGTGCGCTATTTTGTTAGTCTATTAGTAGAGTTTGTTAATCATGTCTGAGATATTACTAAATAGTGTTTTAAAATAATAGATATTTACTATTCTATTACTAAAAATAGCCAATTTGTTATTTTTTACATTAAAAAAGTGACCACAGTTATATTAAAACTGTCTTACTTGTAATACCAAAAATTTTTAACGTGTAGGTAGGCATACCTAAATTTTGGTAATCAATTTTGGTTGAAGGTACCTACCAGTTATTTCCAGTTCGTAGATTACTTTTATTATATTTCATGTAAGAGCAATAAAACTATTTTTAGTGTGGTGAAATATACAATAAATTTGTACAAAGGCAAGTCAATAGGAGGCACATCTTTTTATCATCAAATCAAAACCTTTTTCTTGAATCCATCTTTGAACTGAACTCGTCCAATTTATTCCCAGAAAACTAATTCCATTTGAATCTCTTTGGAACTGATTCTGCGGAGTATTGGGAGGAGGCCCCGGAGATTTGGAGGAGGTGCGATGACGAATTCCATCGGCAAAATACACTTTTTAATTAAAACTTTAAATTCATTCCAACATTTCTATAAAATAAGCATTTTTTTCTCAGTAGGACTATTATGATCGAATCATCATAAAATAATTTCCTTTTTTCTCATTTGCTTTCCTTTCTTCAATTATATTGCATAGCCTCTCGAATGGTTTTTGTTTGCCTGACCAAGTCAAATAGTATGAAAAAAAAGAAACTTGGAGAGTCGTTCAATTTCATGGGCGGTATTTACCTAGGTATAAATAACCACCTGAGAGTTTTGGCGTTATTTAACTATCGGTAGAGTTTATATTATACGTCAAATAATATTCCCAAATTTTTATTGAATAACAAATATTTAGTTGTACGTACATAACATAAAATCCCGGACCTTAAGGCAATTAAGGCCGCCTATTGCCTAGCGACATTTTCAATGTACTATATGTTGTAATTGTTTTTGTATGTAATAAAAAGTAAAAAAAACTGCAATCAATATACATAACGTTAATTCTAAAACACAAGCAATGTACTATGCCCGTAAACCGCTCAACTCGAGAGCTTGTCAGTGTCATGCTCATGCGAGAGTGCTCAAGCTCTGCCCGCCCCGCAAAGGATGGGATGGGATGGGATGATGTAATGTGACAGCGAGTCCTCTTTAGCCTCTGTGTGCTAACGAGCGGGGAGCGTTGTAGGTAACGAAGCTTATAATTTGCTACGACGTTAACAATTATAAAAAATAAACTAGTTCTCATTTCACATTTCTATTGAACTATGTTCCATCTTTCTATACAGCCACTCAATTACAGCGCAATGTTAAATTGAAACAAAATAAAGTTAAGTATTAATTAAAGAATATTATATTTTTTAAATGACTTTATTACGAGTATAATTGACTTCAACTAGGTATTAAATAGATTTGTGCAAAATATTTACCATTTTTCAATGATAGAAATGAAAAATAACGGCTCAAAAGCTGGCTGGCTCGGCCACAGAAAAAAATTAAAATAGGCGGGAAAGCAGTGATTATCATTTGTTTCTCGAGTTGTAGGGTTTTGTTCACAATGAGTTCATCTGATTCAGATAATATGGAAGTCACTCATTTTTTCTTTAGCTGATTCGTGTATTTATTTTTTACTTTCCTTGTATTCGTAATGAAAAGCACGGTGTTTACCTCTGATTAAAGACTTATGTAGTGGGTGCCTCAAACTATTAGGGCCCTCAGGCCCCAAACCCCGTCTCGGCGTTAAATAAGTTACTTGCACCCGTATAACAATGCACATTGTACACAAGCGTAAATTTTTATTCAAAAATTCTTAAAGGATTTATACATTTTTCTATTTTAAACTTAAACTCTCAAATCCCTTTAACGTAAACAAAGTAGTCCCGTGGGCCGCCTACATTTTACCTTCGATATACCCTATTTGAAGTCTCTCAGATAAAATTAGCATATACGAAAATATCTTTGTTTCTCTCCCATTCATTCCCGCGGGAACAATGTTACTTATTTACAGCAATCAGACTACACTTGAATGTTGATGGCGGGTTATTTACTATCGATACTTTTCTTGTTTTCTATCTAATATACGAGTTTTTACTCTTCTTACTGAGAGCGTCGGTGGTCTAGTGGCTGCTGCCTCCCATCAGGGAGACGCGGGTTCGATCCATCGATAATCCTCAACACTTGAGGGTATTTGTAAACTTTGATCAAAAAACAATTATAAAATCAACATATCGTGTTAAACGTAGAAATTCTGATGACGTAAATAACACAATTTAATTAAGTGGTACCGAGGCTTTCTATCAAAAGAAAATCTAAATATATTTGAGCTAAAAATAGTACTTATTCAATATAACGAAGCTTATAACGGAGCCCTAACACAGTAGCGGAGTTATTTTAAGTCTCGGATTACGAGTTAAGCCAAGTTCGGCGAAAATTCTTTGTTTCGGACCGACAGAAATTTCGGCTTATATTGACGGCAGGGTTGGATTTCGTAGTATAATTATACTATTTGTACCATAGTTTCATGTTGCGTAGTATATAGTATCGTAATGCTTGGATTGTACGCGAAAATACCATAATTTTAATACCCAATTATCTAAATGTTATTTAGAGTTTATGTCAACATAAACTCTAATGCACGGACTTCTTTGCCGTATGGCTACATCAAATTAAAACGAGAAACATTTCCTGTGTTTCGAGACGCGCTAAAATCGATAAAAACACCCGTAATGTGGTCAAAATTCATACGTTTTTTTGCTTTTCTGATCGCTGACAGCGATGAAAGTCTGATTCGGAATGCGCCCGTTGTGGGTATTCCCCGTGCAATGTTTTGCCACTTATATGTCATTCTGAGGGAAAGGGATGGATATTTTTTTCTGTTTGAGTATGATATGACTGAGATTAATATTAAAATAACGTTTCAATAACAAATTATTTTAATTTAATCTAAATCGTTTTCAACACAAAAACAAAACAAAAACAAAACGTAGTATAATTTTTGGTTAAAAGTATCTTTTTCATATCCATAGACAATAATTTTATGGGAGCCTGATTCCAACCCTGATTGACGGGCCTATCGCTCTTTGTAACTAGCTACCTTCAGTTTGTGAGGGGAATTTTTATTTTTGTTATGTTATTTAGTGTGTGGTAGGTGCATGGACACATTTCTCGACCGTTGGGCAATGATGTTATACCTATATATAATAATAATAAATAATATAATAATAAATAATATAATAATAAATACATATGTGGGGACATCTTCACACACGGCCATCTGATCCCAAACTAAGCAGAGCTTGTACTATGGGTACCAGACAGCTGATATCAAATCAAATCTTAGACTGTGATCAAACTTTAGACTGTGTAAAGTTAATAATTCATTCATGGGGAACTGTATTCGCTTCTATAATAAAATAGCAGATGATATTGTAAATCTGTCCGATAGCCAATTTAAAGCTAAAATTAAAACTATTTTATGTTCTAAGGCCTATTATACGACAAATGATTACTTAGATGATAAAAACGTCTGGTCAACTGTTGTTCCAAATCAGCGGAGTAGATTGTAATTATGACTCATGTATGATTCTTTATATATTTAAAAGAAAAGTACAAAAGATACAATTCCTGTGGAGTTTCTTCTGGCCGATCTTCTCCACAGAGGGCGTACACTGGTAGTGAACGTGCCATCCATGATAGCTTTGACGTCGAAAAATGATTTGTAAAAATCTTAATTCGAATAAAAAAATTTGACATTTGACTTTTGAATCAAATCAATGGCCCTGATATACGTACTTAAATAGATAAATACATACTTATATAGATAAACAACAACCAGACACAAGGCAAACACAAGTGCTCATCACACAAATGTTTGCCCTGGGCGGGTTTCGAACCCGCGACCCTGTGAAAAAAAAAGAAAACAATCGCTTAGTAGTAGTAAAATGCTTGCCTGCCAGCATTCAAAAGGAATCAACTTTGAACTCCGAATAGTATGAATGTACGTTATCTTTACTAAAATATAATTGCCGTTTGGGCAGAAAATTTTAATAGTTTACCGACGATCTAAAATTAGAGTCATCCTGCCATTTTCGTTTTTCTGGTTAAATAACATGATAAAGATGAGACTAGAAATAGCAGCCTAGCCACGTGAGTGTTAGCCTCTACAGTTTACTCATACCAATCCAACCCAACCCATCTACCTCCAATTATGTCCACAATCATCTCCAACTCAATAAACGTACATATAAATTCAAAATTCAAAACACATTGGTACTCGTACGTGGAGGGGATAGAACCCACGTCTCCCGAACGGGAGACAGCAGCCTTAGCCTCTATATTTACTCATATCTAGCACCAATTATTTCAACTCGCATACAGCTGTCCACAACCACTTAGACAATGCTCACGAAGTTAAAAGTTAGAATCCTCCCCAACTTTATAATTGGGTGAGTCATAGCAGTACAAGTTAATAATTTTCAGTGAGCTGGCTTCACTCTGATCTTTCACTTCAACTCCAAACATGTTTTCAGGATTAGCCAAAGGTGAACACTGAGTTTGTAAAGTTAATGGACACTTCGTCGACATGCTAATGTTTGAGGAAGTTCCCATTACTCTAAACAATTTTGAGTGTATCGGCATTTTTAAGAACCTAAGTTTTAGTCTCACATGACCTTTGAATTTAATAATGTGGAAGTTTCTTCTCCATAAAAACGTAGAATCAATGTACCCATCTATAAGATAAAAATGAATAGAGATTTTTATTTGTAATGTAGACACGACAGAGTGAATCGATCAAAAGTGTTTCAAGTTTTAAAAGCGGACTCGGCTGAATCTTAATAGTACTGTCTTGAAACTAACGCTATCAAACTCCGTTAAGAGCAAAAATACATTTTATTTATAAAATAAAGTAACATTGCTAGCTTGCTCTCCTTATGACGGACATAAAAAATAAATCAAAGCAATAGGGGACACTTCACCATATTTTATGTATTTTCCATATTTTATGAATTATTTTTAAAATATAGATTAGTAGCAGACGATTCGCGAAAAAAAAAACAGAATCGGTTGAAAACGAATATACAGTGATTTTTTAAAGTTTCAATATATCTGTCTCTTTCAAAAACGATTTTTTGTATGGAGATTATATGGCGTTACTAACAAATGACGTCACAAGTGGGTATGTGCCTCTCTGTCTAATGTTGAATTTCAAACCTTTATAACTCGGTCAATTTTAAAGATAGAGAAAAAAATCTTTTAGTGTTCGATAGCAGAAACTAACAAGTTAGGATTTATAAAATAAAATAAAAAGTAGTCCGATCCCCTATTATATACCTATATAATTCCATATTACAACAATTTATATAATTGATTAGTCATCCAATGATGTTGGCCAAGCGATTAAATAAGTAGGTTGTAATGAAAGTTCGAGCCCTCTGTTACATAGTAACCAATTTCATTACCGAGTTCATAATCCTCGTTTATCCGGACGATTGACGCGAACAGTAAATAAAATGAATTAAAGTTAGTAATTTGTTTACAAAATTTCGCCTGGAAACGGCACGCGTCGTGAAAGTTTTTTGAACATAAATCTACTATTTACAAGTTGTAAATACAATTCAGTGATTCTTTTGAGGACCTGTAAAGTTCAGTCGGTAATGTATCTGCTTTCGAAACGTCGAAAGTCCAAGTTCGATTCGTATTTAGGCGGATATTGAGAGAAAGAATTATGTATTTAAAAAAAAGTTAAATCTAAAAACCGACTCTTTTGTCGTCAATGTGAAACTAGAAAATAGCAGTTTTGTAATAAATCACTAGAAGCCAACTTCAGATAACTTTTCCTCATAGTACACAAATATCCTCATATAGCTAAAGTATCTAATGAAAGTTCGCGTTCGAAGGTTGAAAAGATTCAGTTTCCTCATAACGCCCACTCTCGCTCCAAGTGAACTAAAACTAGGAACGAGCTGGATTAAATAGTTTTATATTAATATGATTTTTACTAGGAAGTTTCCAGAAATAGACAAACGTGGGACTATGGCTGCAAGATTAAAATGCATTGCCGTTTCATTTTGAAGTCTGTAAGTAGGGAATGCTTTATTAATATCGTATTTATGTAGTTATATAGTATGTAAATGCTTATTATTATGTATGTATATATATATGTATTTTATTGTAGGTATATTTTTAATGTAGGTACTTGTATGTATGTCTATTATATTTAAGTCATTATTTAGTATTATTGATGATTATTTAGTAAGTATACATGTTTTTCTCTGTGAACTACATTTTGTAGTTTATACGGTATACTTGCACTATTACCCAAAGGTTGCCTGGAAGAAATTGCTTCAAAGCAATATAATAATAATAATAAATCATTTATTTCAGGCAATATTTACATAAAGGTCACCTAACTGTACACGACTACCTGTTGTTACTTCCACTCTGTCATTTATTATTTCTGTGGATACCCCGACGCGACATTATAGCGTCATTTCAACGAGCAAACCAAATCGTGCCATCCATCAATTTCTATAATCAAATTAAAATATATCGGTGTTACTTTATCGAATTTGATGGCTCAACAATAGGTATTATTTTTGACTTTTTAAATGTTTGCTGTTTTTGCTTCGGGGGTTTTTAAATTTTTACGTTATAACATCTTTTCGGTCTTTGTTGTTACGGATAAAGTGTAAGGTACTTCATTTTCAATTATATACGTTTATAAAAAGGTTATAAAAAAGAGAACGTTTCGTAGTTTATAACACTTTGAGGGTAACACTTTCTTATAAGAAAAAAACCTAGAACTTCTTCATAGAATTTGTTCGGCTTAGGGTGGATTTTCGATGTTGTTTCCTAAACTTGCATTTTACTTATCTATAACAGATGTTTACGCCTATCCTTTTTATTTAGGATTAATTCACATTGAAAAAGCAGCAACGTGCAGTTCGCCAATATGTTAACTACCCGCATACAAGCTTGGTACCTACATACATGTTGAACTTTAAAAAGAGTCCTTGTCCCCTACTTAACCCAATCAACTTGACCTAGCTTCAGAGAAACATGAGAGAAACGTGATGACGATCACGTCACGAGGAAACAAATGAACTATGATTAGTTCATTTGTTTTCTCGTGATGTATAGTTACGAAACTGTTATCAAATAGTTTTGCATCATATTACAAACGCCTCTCAAGGATTTGCATAACAATCGGTTCTGTGCTAATTCAATGAAGGCCTCCCCCAATATACATCAACTTTTTGCCTGACTAGCCAATTGAGGTTTCCGACCCAAAGTTATTAGTCAAGTTATAACTATCACTCAAGCATATTAGTCAAATTATATTACTCCACCAAAGAGCTCGAGCCAAGTCTGTATATTTTAAGATAAGTTATGGTAATCATCAGTAGAATTTATTATCTGTTTATTTCTTAGATAGCTGAAAATTATTTTATCTTCAATCATCAACAGCTCATATACGTCCCCACCGAGGAGCTCGAGCCTACCCAGAATTAGAGCTATTAGGCCTTGTGCGGGTTGGTTGACTTCACACACAACCTTTATTTCTTCGCAGAAGCGTGCAGGTTTCATCACGATGTTTTCCTTCACCATAAGAGCGTCGAATAAACGTACATATGAATTCGAAAACACATTGGTACGTGGTGGGGATTGAACCGGTATCTCCCGGACAGGAGGCAGCGGCCCTAGCCACTAGACCACCGACGCTTCTCCTTCACCGAATCTTCAATAGGATCTAGCAAATACCCTAATTTTAGAAGGATGATGCAACTTTCAATTGTAGTCGTAAAATGACAGGATCATGTGGAATTGAATTCCGACTAGAAAAAACTGCCCGTGGTCCACCCAGGTGAACTAAGCAAGTGGACCGTGGTCAGCCCGGAAATTTTGTCTCGTTATTTTTTTAAGTAATGGAATCGCGTTAGACTTAAGTCTTACCTCTTTGAAAGCGATGACGAAGCATAGAATAGAACACGACTTAGAAGATGGCTATTGATGGATATTGTCAAATTAAGATTACAATCTCTTAAAGTATTTATAATATTAGGTTATTTCCAGAAGCAATCTGTGTTCCTCATATTTCCATCTACAAAGACATAATCAAATTGTTTCCGAAGCAATGAAGCTCAAAGACAGCCTACGCGAAAAGAAAGTTCCCTTTGAGTACTCTATGAATATTAAAAATAACAAGAATTACTTTGTGATATTCAAAGTAATTCTGTTAATTTAATATTAAACTTTGCATTTACCACACATAACTTCCGTTACTTACTAGTAAGTAAAATCAGATGGGTGTCAAAGCTAAAAGAGCATCTGAAAAAAAAGAGATCACGTCATTTCCGTCGCTATGATTTCCGGAAGCCTCCTTCCTTTTCGCTTCCGGTAAAACTGCGACATGCGAATGAATCTTTCTTATTTTTTATTAAATGTATTGTTGTTATATTATGTAATTGTCGTTTATGCTGTAAATTACTCTGTATTTTTTTAATTACAACTATATAATAATAATAATAAGAAAATTTATTTTAAGGTTTTTATGTTATAAAGACTCATAAGTAAATTGTTCATGTTAGTAACATCCCAAAATCCTATTGCTTATACTAACCTGATGTCATTACATTTTATTTATTGCTTAAAATAATTGATATGTACGCATGAATTATTTTGTACGCATTTTTTTCTTTCATGGTTCTAGTCTAGTAATATTTTAGCCATTATTGTCCAATTTTTAAATGATATAGAAAAGTAAGGAATTCGTAATAATTTGTAATCTTGAAATTTTATCTGTTTCCACAAAAAAAGTTACGACCCTTCAAAATTAGAACTGTGTGATGAAGTTTTTACCGCGTATTTTTACGAGAGCACCGAGGTTTATACTCGTCGACGATGACATAATAATCTGTGGGCCGTTATTGCCTGTCAAAACAGATCAAGCCGTGTCGCTTGCACGAAAATTGGCGGGAAACTCGAGAACGTTCGAAACAATCGACGCACGAAATGAATTTGAAATTCGAGCCGGAATGGGATTGGCCTGGATTGGACCTGTTGCTAATGGCGTCAGTTTAGAAATGAAATGAAATTAAAAAGGGCGACGTTATATGTGTCATGCCATGCTATAAATAGATCCACACATCATTATGATATAGGTTACACACACCTATCGCATTTATAGAGTAGGCAATTTAAAACAAAAATGTAAAGCCTAGATGAAACTAAATTTTCACCATATTTGTAGACCCCGTCTTTAAATCGTTTTGTCTGTTTAGGAACGCATATTAGGTTGCTTGGAAGACATTGCCATTTAGCAATAAGGCCATCTATCTATAATTTTTTAATTACTTGCAATGTTATGTTATATAATTTTCTGTGTGTGCAATAAAATACCACATTTTAAGTACATCCGGATTTTTGGTAAAATTTCGTTACAAATTAACAGCGTAACAGGAAAGTTTTTATCTTTCAGACTAAAACATTTATATCTTAGCGGACAGTATCTTGAAAGTGTTTGGCATTTTAATTAAATTACGACTTCATCCCACGGGATGATCTGTTTAGTTTTGGGCGCTACGGATCCTCGGCTACGGTGACTACGGCGTAGCAAGATCGTAGCAAAGTTGGGTTGACTACGACAAAATGCTGACTGATAGAAAAGATATCCATCTATCCACATGACATCGAGGTTTTCATTGTTATATGACAACTTTTAAATATCGAACGTTTAAATGTGTACTTTTTTTAAATACCTCGCTGAATAATTATCAGCGAGGTATTTAAAAAAAGTACACACCAAAAGTCAAAGTTAAGTCAAGTAAAAAAAAATTATAGGTAAATGAAAGAGCGTCGGTGATCTAGTGGCTAGGGCCGCTGCCTCCCGTGCCCGAGACATGGGTTCGATCCCCACCACGTACCACTGTGTTTTCGAATTTCTAATTCATATATACGTTTATTCGACGCTCTTACGGTGGAGGAAAACATCGTGATGAAACCTGCGAAGAAATTCAAAGGTTGTGTGTGAAGTCGATTAACCCGCACTGGGCCAGCGTGGTCCACTAAGGCTTAATCGGGTAGGCTCGAGCCCCTCGGTGGGGAAGTATGTAAGTTGTTGATGAGGTAAATGAAAGTTGTGGTACCCGTATAGGATTCTCGACTTTTTGATTAAAGTGAGCGCTGTCGTTGACCTTACAATCTACACTAAGTTTCAAACTGTTGATTGGCTGTAAGTATTGTTAAGTTTCTACAGTTGTTTATTGTGAAGGTCACGTCTCTTCTCGACATGAACTTGCCACAACGCTCAAATTATGTTCAAGTCAGTTGTTGTTTAGAGTTTTAAACTTCCAGAATAATTAAAGCGGCTTATTAAATTCATTCCGCCAAATTAAATAACGGTTAGCGATTCTGCTCAAGTTTGTGTTTCAAATTACTTTACTAGGTGTTAAGAAGTCCTATGAAAGTTTGGGTTCTCATCTTCGTTCAACAACTACAGCTAGATATCGGGTCGGAGCAAAAAAAAAAACCGTCTTCGTAAATATCGCGTCACTTGCGGCGTGAGGTCTTATTTTGAATTAGTTCGGTTGAAACAAAAGAAAACGAACGGTCATAAATAAGAATAAGAATAAATTTATTTGGTAAAATGTACAATAAAACTACTACAGACTAAATAAATACAAAGCTGTAGAAGTAAAGTATATCTAGCTGTAGAAGTAATATATTTTTAAGATTTTCTATTTGATTACTTGGTATCCGAGTTGTTATTAGGTTGCACTTAAAACTGTTTTAAAACGTTAGTCTCAGCTGGTTAATAAACAAATCTAGCTGTAGAAGTATATATTGACGCAGACAGCATTTGATTTTGTATACGACCTGTTGTAATAGGGGATCGGACTACTTTATTTTTATTTTATAAATCCAAACTTCTTAGTTTCTGCTATCGAACACAAAAAGAATTTTTGTTCTATTTTTAAAATTGACCGAGTTATAAAGGTTTGAAATTCAAGATTAGACAGAGAGGCACATACCCACTTGTGACGTCATTTGTTAGTAACGCTAAAATCGTTTTGAAAGGGACAGACATATTGAAACTTAAAAAAATCACTGTAATTTCGTTTTTCAGCCAAATCTGTTTTTTTCTTCGCGAATTGTCTGCTATTAATCTATATTTTAAAAGTAATTCATAAAATATGGTGAACAGTCCGATCCCCTATTGTTGATCGAAAGTTTTCATGAACTGTGTGTGAAATCGACCTGTACAAGTACGCACAGCCTAATCGCCGTTTTAGGAGATCTTGAGTCCTTCGGTGGGGACTATATCTAATCTATCTATTGAGTGATCTCAAGTATTATAATAACAAAGGTTACTTATCTAGCTAGAGTACTACAATGGTATTCAACATCATCATCATCATCGTGTGGGTTGTAAGGTCGACAACCGACTTCACAAACCCTGGTGTCATTGTTATAGAGCCGCCAAAGGCCACTGACTTGGCTCGTGTAACGACTAGATAGTAGCCGGGACCTACGGTTTAACGTGCCTTCCGAAGCACGGAATCATCTTTCTTTTAGGACAGTCAGGTGATTCAGCCTGCAATGTCCTAACCAAACTGGGGAAAGACTCACAAAGAGATATTTGCTTGACAAAGTACCCACCGGGAATCGAATCTGGAACCTCCGTAATGAGCATCGAAATCTCGACCACTCGGCCACGGAGGCTGTTTATTTACGGTTAATTTACAATTTAACTTACTTTCTGTTAGTTGTAAGATCCAGTTCAATTTTAATGTAATTCTATCTTCTGTTGCTTCGTAAATAAAATAAAATAAAATAAATAAAAATAATGGCCGAAATCCCTTCGCCCGTATGTACGCCCGTTTCCACACGATTGCACCAAATTGGATAATACTTATTTTTTGTGTCCGCTATTTTCAGGATAAGGTTCGGGTGAAAGTTTCTTTTTCACGGGGAAAGCCTACCTTATAGTCAATTTGTTTATCTAGACTTAAATATGAGGAACTAGATCTAACAATGAAACTACATACGTAATGCGAGACTGACTTTTATTGATTTTGGCGGTAAACACGAAATATGCATATTGGAACTACCTTCAATATATACCATTCTCCCCACACTAGTTACAGATAAATATGAGGAGCTAGATCTAACAATGAAACTACGTAATGCGAGACTGACTTTTATTGATTTTGGCGGTAAACACGAAATATGCATATTGGAACTACCTTCAATATATACCATTCTCCCCACACTAGTTACAGATAAATATGAGGAGCTAGATCTAACAATGAAACTACGTAATGCGAGACTGACTTTTATTGATTTTGGCGGTAAACACGAAATATGCATATTGGAACTACCTTCAATATATACCATTCTCCCCACACTAGTTACAGATAAATATGAGGAGCTAGATCTAACAATGAAACTACGTAATGCGAGACTGACTTTTATTGATTTTGGCGGTAAACACGAAATATGCATATTGGAACTACCTTCAATATATACCAGTCAATAATAAAATTGTTGTAAAATACACCGTTCAAAAACTAAGCTTATGAACCTTCTTAAACAGATCAAAATATAAAGCACGAGTTAGTATAATGGTATACAAAGTTTTCAATTACTGCGATGAGTACTGCAATTATGTGTAAGATTAGATAAATTACCTAACCATTTAGTTACCCTAGACTTATCTGTTAAACGTGTCTATAGCAGCCGAGTGATAAGTATTTATGAGAGCTAGTTAAGATTTTGCGCATAATTTTGACATAGTAATAATGTTGTTACTTAGCGTCGTACATATAGGTATAGAGCTTAACAAAGGGATGTGGTAATAAGATTAAGCTTGGATAGTGCGTAGAAAAAAGTTATAACCATCCAAATTAAACGTTTTTTTATAACTACATAAAAGTAGTGGATGTAATTGTTGTCGCCTCATCTATCGAAGGGAATAGAGCCTACCCTCTCTTAATTTCTTCGCAGGCATAAACATATATCTCCATATTATATTCCTTCATAAAAGTATCGCATCACATCAACATCAACAGCTCATATACGTCCCCCACCGAAGGGCTCGAGCCTACCCTGAATTTGGACGATTAGGCCTTAGTCGACCACGCTGGCCCAGTGCGGGTTGGTCGACTTCACACACAACCTTTGAATTTCTTCGCAGGAGTGTGCAGGTTTCATCACGATGTTTTCCTTCAGCGTCGAATAAACGTAAATATGAATTCGAAAATCGAAAACACATTGGTACGTGGTGGGGATCGAACCCGCGTCTCGACGCTCTTATCGCATACTTTACTTGAATTTTGGTGGGGATCAAACCGGAGCCCCTTGGAGGAGCTAACTACCAAGTACCCCACCGATGCTCTACTCTGTGGACTACGTTGTGGCCCAGCAGCCACCACGAAGCTGCTGAGCACTACACGAAGAATGTTGTAGAGGATAATAAAATAAGGTGTGGCAAAAAACCAAGGTTCAGTCCGAAGAAAAGGTATTTATGTATTTATATTACAAAACTGGAAAAATAGTAACATGGATAAGCTTTTCACTGTTGGAGATCAAGACATGAAGTGAAGAATTTGGCAGGAAAAAGACAAAATCGAAACGTAAGAAATCTGAATTTGAAAATGAATTTAAAATGAAAGATAAAACTGCCAGCAAGAAAGGTTGCCAGTCATAAAACAGGAAAGAGGACGAATGCCTCGTTACAACGTTACAATAGGATTCCTACATCAGGAACGCTACGGAAACATACACAGACCACCATAAACAAACATCCAACACAAATAAATATCCGACAACGTTTCACGAAGCTACAAGTTACAAATTAAAAGTACAATTCAACATACATTGCGTAGGCAATTAGATAAAATGATAAGAGCTTACAGTTTAGGCGAATTGGCTACTCAATGTATATCAAATTGTAACTTGTTACTAGTAACTTGTTGCTTCGTGAAACGGGGCCCTGATATCAAATATTTGTCCAACTGAAACTCAAATATGTACTGCAACAGCTTGAAGAAAGCTGTATACACCTGCGAAGAAATTCTAAGGTTGTGTGTGAAGTTGACTCTCTTTGGGCCAGCGGGGTTGAAGGTCACCCTGATGATGATGATGATAATCTTTCTGACCATTTTCGGCCATGGTGACCACTTCAACTGCTAGTCAGTCGGGCGCTGGTCAATCACCAGTATAGGCTAAGCTCCAGTCGAGCCCCTCAATGGGGACTTTTAAGAGATAACAGCAAGAAAATCACATCACACAGTCAAGCACTAGTCACACTCGTATTATAAATGAGAAAATATATTTGGATGTTTAGATGTTTGGATGTTTGTTCCGCTTTCACGCCAAAACTACTGAAGAGATTTGGATGAAATTTGAAACAGAGATAGTTTGTACCCTGGATTACACACATAGGATATACTATTTACGGGAAAAATCTTACGCAACGTGGGCGTAGCCGCGGGCGGTAATCTAGTGATAAATAAGTCCTGGCATGGACGTAATGGTTTTCAATTTTAAGATTTTTTTATAGGTGACATAAGTACACGGTGTCGCTATTCTTTTAATTAAATGGCTTTTTTTATAAGCGTCACACAACAGGCAGTAAAACGCGGTTGTAAACACTCGACTGGAGGTTTTGGTCTCTAGAGAACGCAAGCTAGCATGTTACAATTACAAATACATTACCATGTCGACGACGTTAAAATCATCTAATTTTGTATTCAACGTTTCCATTTATGTTTCAAATTGTATAAGAAAGTAATAAATAATAAATGGAAGTATTATTAAAATAGAAACACAAACCTTTAGGCCGACCTCGAAGACGATGGTTGGGGTTGGTAAATTCATAGATTATTTTTATGACAAGGGCGCAAAGCTACATTTTTACGGCGAAGGCTCAATTCACATGATCGAAAGGATTGGGGAAAGCAAGGAGGCCTATTTGTCTAGCTATGGGACATGATAAAAGCTACTAAAAACTATTAAGATTGCAAGCAAACTATAAAAGATGCAAATTATTGTAAAGTAATAAAGAACTTTCGATAGAAGTCTAGGCCTGATTATGTGCTAAGCTTCTTCGAAAGAGCGATACCTCCTGACACAGACTTTTCTTAGCCTAAAAGGAGGCATCACCCCTAAATTATAAGATTACTTTGTTTTTATTTTTGTTTTTGAATGAAATAAACATATTTATTTCTTTTATATAACTTTTGTATTTGACTTAAGGTAGGTTTTTCGGTGTTTTGAAATACCTGCCTCTTTTTTCACGCCCATAAATCCACCATAAACAAAATGTCGAAGCTAGATCTCACTTCACTCCGTTTAAGAGGATTACTACTCTCAGTCCAGCACCCACACAAAAAAGGTACAGTCTGACAAAAAAGACTTGACAAAACTTGGCATATTTTTTTAATAACCGTATAAAAGTAGGCACACTGAGAAAAAAGTGCACTGGGGTAAGTCACTCTTTATAATGAGTAGCAATTGTACTTATAATGAGTCCAAAACTCATACGCGTCATGCGTCTAGATCATTACGTCATGCGTCTAGCTCATTACGTCCGTCTATCCCGTTTTTCTACGTATTTTCTAGAGCTATGCTACTTATGTAAGGTACGGCTCATTAAATTTTTCTCAGTATAGTGAAGAATAAGAACAAGCGATGTTTTTTTTTTCACTTTAATAATAGTACGTCTGCCCGTCTAAGACCGATATCATCAAAATTTCTGGTGGTTTTCTTCATGATATTTGGAAAGAACACGCTCTCGTGATCTCAAAAAACTGCTGCGGCGGATTGCGCCGTCTAAGACTCAGCTTTTTGAGATCACGAGAGCGTGTTCTTTCCAAATATCATGAAGAAAACCACCAGAAATTTTGATGATATCGGTCTTAGACGGGCGGACGTACTATAAGGATTGGCTGAATTTGTCAAGATTTTTTGGAAATTTCTAAAAATAGATAAACCTAAACCCCACGCCCACACTACTGGATGGATAAATAAATAAACATAACATAAAATCTTTGTCTACAATATCAACGAGTTATAGAATTGTTTCTGGAATAAAAAACATCGTTTTGGATCAAACAGACAGCAACTATAATACATGTTTTCTTATTCTTACTTTAGGCACTGTTTTTGTGACGACAGTCATCAACGTTGTTTGGATGGGTTGTACTTGTAACCCACACCATGTTTTATACTTGCATAAATACAATGGTAAGTTAACTTAATCCATCAACTAAACTCGCTGATATCGATTCATAAATACGATCTATGAATTTCAAGACCAAGGCTGTAACAAAATTGATCCGTAATTACTGAATTACCTATCAAATGACATCCATGCAGGTCACAGGCTGCTTCTCACGCCATAATGATGATAATGAATACTCGCATAAGAATGACTAAAAATGGCGCCGGTTTTTACAGTGTCTTCTTGAAACAGGTCAAAATGATTGTCGATAGGTAAATACATCAATCATCAACGGCCCGTTACAGTCCACTGCTGGACTATGAGCCTTTGCCATAATCTCCACGCTTGGCAGGCGGGTTGGAGATCGCAGATTAAAAGGTTACTGTATCAGAGAGCGCTGCTGTCCGTTCCCTGTTCAATGTGTAGTCCCTAAGTCGCCTCTTACGACACCCACGGGAAGAGTAGGGGTTGGTGACAAATGTATTCTACTCTGCCGTCGCCACACGGCATAAACTAAGGTAAATACAACATTAACTTAAATAAATGAGAAACAATACCTCCGTATAAACACTTTTAGGTTTACGCGGTTGTTGATATTAATAACACACATATCTATACCGGGTTATTACAACGGTTTTGGTAATGCAGTTCTGCCGTGATTATGACTATTGCAACATAGTCGAAATATCGGTAAGCTCATTAAAAAAGCTTATTTTAAACCAAAATCGTGGTAATAACCCGGTAGATATGTGTGTTATACCCCCGTAATTTCAAAACTGTTACCAAACTGACAAAATTGATCCGTAACGACCTAATGACTAAATAATCTATCAAATAACATCCTTGGTCAGGTCACAGGTAAATAAATAAATAAATATGAAGGGACATCTTCACCCACGGCCATCTGATTCCAAACTAAGCAGAGCTTGTACTATGGGTACCAGACAGTTGATATACATTACTTGAATTGATAAATACATACTTATATAGATAAACAACAACCATATACAAGGCATACACAAGTGCTCATCACACGAATGTTTGCCCTGGGCACATATATACACTACCACCTGGGCTACGGAGCCGTCAAACAGGTGCTAGTTCCCTACCCCTGTGGCAATCTTCCCACACTATGCTGCATATCGAACTGACAGCCATCTGAGCTAAATATAGAAGCGTTGTCCGCCATTATTGTCCAGTAGTATAATACGACTGAGTGAGGCAGATTGTGGACTTACTAGTAGTGGGAGTTGAATTCATGATATGCTTTTGTTGCTATGCTAAGCTATGATCACGTCTGACGTTAGACGTTTAATTTTTATTAGGTATTAGTTAATTAAACGACTAAACTATCACATCACACTAATATTATAAATGTGAAAATATATTTGGAAGTTTATTCCGCTTTCATACCTAAACTACTGAACAGATTTGGATGAAATTTAAAATAGAGATAGTTTGTACTCTGGATTGCATGGCATACTTTTCACGGGAAAAACTCATATTCCCACGGGAAAAATGTTTCCCAGTGTGAGTATATGTAGCCGCGGGCGGAAAGCTAGTTCAGAATATATTCATATTACTTATTTCTACTATTATTTATTTATCGCTTGGATCGACGACCAACCTCACATACCCTAATTTCAAAACTATGGAGCCACTACAGTTTGGTCGGTCATTTAACTTAGAACCCGCACGATATGATATCAACTGAATAATTAACAAAATATGCAGGCTGCCTTAATTAGGTCATACGTTTTATTTACCCTTTGACCTTTTATTTATATTGATAACAATCTGAACTAAATATAGATTTATTGTCCAGTAGTTAATAATGCTAGGTGGCCACCCTCTGAGTACGACAAAGGATACTGAAATAAAAAACATAATTTTATGACAACTCTAAATAATACTTTTATACGCACTAAGTACAAATATAACTACTTTAACGTAATCTTTTCTTCTTTTCTTTTTTTTCTTTTTTTCATATCGTAGAGATATAAATCTATTTAAATTAATGACGCAAAAGAAAGACAAATTGTATTAATAACGTAGTAACCAAAAATACTACATTTTTATCCAATGTGTGTCAAGATACATGAAAATTTAAAATTAATTTCATCATAATCTTAATCGATTTCGATTATAGCGATTGCATTATGCGCGGAATAAATTCAAAATTCAATTCAATCGAAAAAAACCAATGAACGTTACTCGAATTAAACACTAATTACTTAATGTCTCATTTAGTATTGTTTAACCTACGAGAATATGAGGCCATAAGCACAGTAATATTATTATAACATCGAATACGACGAAAGTTTAATGCAGAAATTCTGTCTATCGCCTGCAGCGTAGCGGAACTCGTAGAGGCGTAGCCGTAGCTAAGTGCTACGCTTCGTAGCACAGAAAATTGCACGAAAAAATTTAGCGAAAAATATTAAAATTCTCTTTTTAGTATTGCTTGGCTAAAAAACTTCAGTATGAAAGGGAAATACGAGAGAATATAGTTTTTGGCGAAATTGTAACAGAATTTGTGTACTTCGATAAAAATAAGTTAAATAAAATGAGGTAGGGTGTATTTAAATCCTCAAGGTTATAATTTTAAAAATAAAAATATAGCTACTTTATGGGCCTACATACCTATAGGTATGTCATACAGAAAATTAATTATTCTAATACTACAACTTACCAAATCCTCCCAAATTCAAGAACAGCTCAGCCAAACAGTTCTTTAAATTCCAAAATACTTTTCAGAACAGCCATAAAACGAAACACGGCGTTTAAAAATATGCTGTTCGAAATTTGAATTTCGCGCGTTTAGAAACCGCGTGCCAACGACCGAACCGTCTGAGGCTAGGGCGGCATCTGATTCAGCCTATATTATTTCACGAGAGGCTTGCTCTTATTAGGTATTTTTTAAACGACACGATCTTTTCATTTCGGACTGTTCTTTTTTTCTACTTCTAAGCTATATGTGGATATAAATAATTGTTTTGGCTGAAAATACGTGGGCAAGTAACACAATATTCGGCCCTAGACCAGTTTTACTCCTCCTAAAGACCAGAAATCGTTGTGATGGTAAAAATTGCACTCATCAGTTTCATTTGTACCAACGAATTTTTTGGAAAGCAGTTTCATTTCTTGACTCTTTTGTATTTATTATTAGTTTCAAACCTAGCATTGAATAAGTTATTGTGACAATCATTGCCCTACCTATTCTTACTTTAGGTACTTAAATACTTTCCTTTCGGCCACTTTCGAAACAAGTTTCAACAACATAAAAACCTGGTTTCCAATAAAGAAAAGTAATTCTGGTTTCGAAACTGGTTTCCAAAACCGAATATTTTATTCTTCTATCGTAATTTCAACAAGTACCTAACAACAGCTTAGAAACTCCTTGGTAAGAAATAATTTCCAGGACATGAATTTACAAGTGTTTTATTTTATGCACAATGACATGACGTTATCTCACTTTCAATAATGATAGATGCCAGGTGCTGATTATTTTTTAATTGTAAAGTACCTCGAGTGTCACACACAAATAAACCAAACTATTCAAACAGTTTTTCAGTCGTATCGCACTCTATAAAGAACCCGAAAGCTCTCTATCAATGGTTGTATAGCGAGTGCGGGCCTGCGCGTTTTCACCCCCCACCCCCCCCCGCTTTATCAATGGAGCGGCCATCTTGTTGACGTCATAGCCATGGCGGCCGCCGCACGTCTTTATGTAATGTTTGTTTTTGTTGTAAACACTAAATTATATCAGATAGGCCCGTGAGGACCAGTTTGTCATAACTTGATGTATTTCAAACGTAAATTTAAGCTTTTTAACGTTGGGTTTTATTTCGGTTTCTTTTTATAAAACGTGGGTAGTAAAACGATTATATAGATAAGTTAAAAGATAATGTTCACCCATAAAAAATATAAATCGTAACAATTAATTTTTATTTTTAACATTAAGATCCGAGTAAACATAGAACAACTATTTATCTTGATCTTTATAAAATACGCACACTTGGGCTGCTGAAAAAAAAACGCAATAATACAGCCATGCGCACCCGCACCCGCCTCGGTAGGTGCGCCCCGTGCGCCGCATACGTTCGAGGAATTCGGTAACAACGCACCTACATCTAAAGTTGATATCAACCTAAATGTCTTATTTGATAAACAAACCACTCACCTCGGCAAAATCTCAAGTTTACGGGCTAATCACACTATGGAACTAGCCCAAAATATTAATACACCAGAAACAAACACTTATCAAGCATTCACTCACAAATTCTGTTAGAATTAATCATCGAAAACTTAAGTTTTTCGCAAAATTATCAATAAATCGCTCTAACCTCAAACCATAATTTTGATCGGGTATCTCTACATTATCTTTGGATTTTAGAGATGAGGTATATCACGCACTCATACACAATTCAATTATTTAATCGGAATAGACTGGTTGAATCTTTCAAAATATAAGTAGACAGAGAAAAATAGATTAGACAAATAAGTGGTCAGATGTGACGTCTCTATCCATTGCAATTAAAAAATGTATGTTAAATGTTACAATGAATGAATCACGCTCTTAAGTGACTTTCGAATCAAACTGTCAGCGCCATCAGCAATCAGATTCGCCTGCTGACAGTAATTCGGTACGCGCTTTGAGTGCGCTAAAATCGATTTCAGCGCGTCTCGGAACGCAGGGCACATCGATTCCTTTATTTGCGCGACCCCTTATATCAGAGCTGCCAGGTGAAAAGAAATTTTAAATAATATAATCGTCTTTTTATTACCATTATATTTTATTAATTTACCTAGTTTATATTCATTCATACTCACTAATATTTATTTTTAGGTCATTCATAGGTCAATCAATCAATCGTTCAATCTGTGTTGCCATTGCTACGGCAATCGACGTGTTTTACGGAAATCAGACATAATTTAAGGGAAATTTATGGCCTACGACAATAAATAGTTTTTTTTTATTTATTTTATTTGCCATGGCAGCAATTTTCCCAACCAAAAACGGCAGTAAAAAAATTGTCGCTGGCAACACTGCGTTCAGTGGTCAAATTTACTTTGTGATTTGGACGGTTTTGTTCTTATTGGTACTGAGGACTTATTTGCTACGCCTGGCCCCACGGACTCCGATTTTGCGAACGTTTTGGATATTAGAGGTAAGATTTTTAATTAATTTAACAAAATTTAATTTAGCAATTTAGAAAAAATGCTTCCTGGAAATAAAAGAAGCGTGGCGTGGGAATTTTTTAATAAAAATAACGACGCCAAAGTAGTGTGCAAACTATGTTCTTGTAATTACAAGACAAGTATGTGGGCAACATAACAACAATCATAATTTGGTATCTTGTTTAAAACTGATCTGATGATGGAATTGCGTTACGAATATGATGATTGGCTCATTATTTCGTCGAGTCGACTCGGCGTAGATATTTTGTCTCGACTCGATCGAAATCGAATAACGTGCGCGCGCACTTTTAGCAACCCTGCGTTCCGAGACGCGCTGAAATCGATTTGAGCACCCGTAATCGCGCTCCGAATTACTGTCAGCTGTCAAAACTCATACTTTTATTGCTTTTCTGATCGCTGACAGTGCTGAAAGTCTGATTCGGAATGCGCCCCAAGTCGCACTCACGCGCCGCGCTGCCGCCAGCCTCGAGCCGAGTCAATTCGAGTTGGCTACCATTTCAACTCGACCTACTCTAGACAAAGCGAGTTAACCCATCACTACAATAAATACGTCAATGATGACAAATTAGAGTAAGAGATATACGAAATAAGATATTCCGAAATGCTTGTAATCACCAATTACAATTAATCACCAATTCAATTATATTCAATTAAATCAATGAAATCTATTATTTGCAGTGGCGTGCCTAGGGTCTAATAGTAGGGCATGCCGATGATATATTTTCGTAGGAATGAATAATACTACTGAATGAATAACATCATTTTGAATTTTGTTAGATAAATAACTTGGCCCCGGTTTGCCGCTATTTTGGTATTGCATATGTTTTTCCAAGACGAGATCGTATTTCGAAAGCAAAGATACTAATTCTAAGAAATTTCCTTTATTTAATTAAGTTATGGTCTCATCATGCCCTCTGAAAGGCAGTTCTTGTTGTGCTAAATGACAAACAATATCTACTAATCTCTGAAAAACACTACGATTGTGGTCGACGCGCGAGTTATGTTTTGAGATTTCGTCGGATAGGTAACTGACGAGATAAAGAAGCATCTATACGCTGTTTACCAAAATTACAAAAAGAAATAACAGTGTTCATGTGTTTTGTGAGTTTTGGTGCCTTTTTATGGCATTAGATATGTTATTTAAATCGTCATAACTAAACGTATTCCATGCATTTTTCTCGTTGGAAAAGAATATGCAACACCAACAATATAACTTATTGGAATGCGAGCATCCAGCTACCCAATGAGTTTTGTACACAGATCTATTAAATTGTCTTTTATGAGACTTACTTGACTGAGAAATCAACAAATCTGGTGTTGGTTTTGGCGAAGAAATAAGCTGCTCTTTATCGGGTAAGGTCAATGACTTTACCTTTCCCCCGCTTGTTAAACTTTGCACACACTTCAAATCACTACACGGAACAATATCACCCAGATCTACACTCATTTTAAACGCAAATCCTACACAAAACTAATTTTTTTAACAAGAAAATAGAAATTGCACCAATTATTACCCGCTCAAACAACAACTGTCAACAACAGAAGAATGCAACGTAACCGTCCCGAACATAGCTTCGCATCATTACTCAATTTACCACTACATTCAAATGCGGAAGCCTGGTTTCATGCGCAAGCCCGGCTTAATTTTTCCCAAAATCTAGTACTATTTTCAATATTGTTAAAAAAAGTTCATAACACAACGACGTCACAGATCTCCATAAGATTGCGTAAGAGTAAAAGAGACGCAAAAGCATGCCCCATAAAAGCCCACGGGTCGGAGTGAGATGGCGGCGCGGCGGTCCGAGCTACCGAGCAATCCCGAGACGCGTTTCGTGTCGATACGAACGCGACTCGTTGGTTTGTAGTGTGTGTCGCCTGGAATAGGGTTAAATGTTAGCGAGCGAGCGCGCGATTGATTCTGCAAGTTTCGAATGAAAACTGGCGCGAAAATTTAATTGTTTTTTGGACTTTCGTTCGATATCTGCATTATTACGTTAGGGCATGCCGGGCTTTTTGGCTTGTATGGTGGTCACGCTACTGATTATTTGGAAGCACTATTTTGTGTCTATGGTCACCTTATCGCCATGTTTGTTTACCAAATAAGACACCCAAGGTGATACTAACCTTATATACGACGCGCGACGTAGGGGCCGCGCAGTCACATTAGGAAATTATGCACCTACGAGGCGGGTTTACCCGCACGGTAGTCTTAGCACGCTCCACCTACGAAGTAGGTGCATAACAGGCGTCGTGAAGAAAGTCACGCTATTGTCCCCTATAGAGTCAGCAGATCTTTAGTTTGCTAACAGGGAGGACACTTTTAGTAGATGGGAATAGATTGTTTGAGTAGCAGGCTTTTTCGATATATAATAAGCATTAATTTTGTAATTGACAATATTTTATTTAAAAAAGGAAACGCAAAAGATGCGACGACTGTGGAGTTTCTTCGGTGAGCTCTTCTTCACAGATTCCGCCATTGTGTTAGTGAACTCACCTAAAAAAATGTAGTGACGGATCTAAGTGATGTAATAACATCCTATGGAAATAAATAATTTTGACTTTGACTTTGCTGAAATTTGAAATCTACTGACGCAGACGCAACTTTAAAATAAGATATTTAAAAGAAGATACGTCGATCTTTGTATTTCTTAGCTAACCGTTGTTTGAAACCTAATCAACATGCCATAAACGATTCTAGGCACAAAGACTTTATTTACTAAGGTAATATTATGAAACCCACCGAACTTACATAAAGATGGTTCTCCACCTTCAAACACTCCTTAGACGGTAACCTAACTACGAGTCTAAACCAACATCAGATAATAGCAGCTTATCTTGTAATTCGAAGATCGAGCGCCCTTAAATCTTGTAGCATAGGGTCGCCTAACCATAGCCGGGGGCTGTTGGGGCGGTATTAAATGTCATCAGTAACCACGTAAGAGCGTCGTCGGTGGTCTAGTGGCTAGGGCCGCTGCCTCCCGTCCGGGAGACGCAGGTTTGATCCCCACCACGTACCAATGTGTTTACGAATTTTGAATTCATATGTGCGTTTCGACGCTCTTGCGGTGAAGGAAAACATCGTGATGAAACCTGCACGCTCCTGCGAAGAAATTCAAAGGTTGTGTGTGAAGTCGACCAACCCGCACTGGGCATGCGTGGTTTTTGCTTGGCTGTGTCTCCATGATCTTCGAAATCTCGACCACGGAGGTCGCCATTCGTGATGATGATGATGATGATAGATGATGTACAGACGCGAGGTGAATATCCCCCTCTACTTTTGCAGAGCGCTCATATATCGTTGCGAATAGTGTTTGTTGCTTTGTATTATGTCTTTTTTTACGCCTTTACCAACGCTCATTATTTCTACGGAAGGCTTCATTTTTATGTCAACTTTTAACACCATGTTCTTTGAGGAAAGTTATTGTACTATTAAGATGACATTTTTTAAATAGATATGTGCCCTCATTAAAATAAAACCTTCTTGTGTTTAAACCGTACGAACAGGACTAAAGGCTTACGGGCATTCCTACAAAGCAAAGAGGTCTTTAACCTAAAGAAAAGCATACAGTACAGTTACACTTGAACTTATTTAATTTGCCCTTGAAAGTACACGTACTAAATTATAAGCAAGAGTTAGAACGTAGCCTAGAACGTTTTCTGAATAGCTTATAGTAACATAAGTTACGTGATTATTGTTTTTCTGTGATCGGAATAGTTTATCTCCGTTTAAGAGCAACAGGATCAGGGACTAGTATTTATTACCTTGCTTGTTAAAATAAATAAAAACTATTAATTTATAGAAGGGGGGGGGGAAACTAGGGTTTGTGAGGTCGGACCTTACAACCCAAACGATGAAGGAGAATAGAATAGAATGGATCCGGTCACCTACGGCCACTTCCTTAGACGGCCACCACTCAAAATCCTTGTTCGACCACTTCCCAGTTCGGCTACTTTCTTGAAGGGCCACTTCCCAGTTCGACCATTTCCTTGAACGGCCACCATCCAATTTCCTTATTCGGCCACTTCCCAGTTAGGCAAGGATAATAGAATATATAGGTACTTTACAAGATACAAACAGAAAAATACAGTAAAATAGTGTATAGATGGGTGACTTTATTGCTAAGGTTGAATAAAAATTACTAAAATTAAACTTTGCTTCGAGGTCCACCACGGACCATAGAATGCTTACGAAATAAACAGGCTGTATTTTTTTAAACCATATTATTAAGGCTGTAATTTGTTATTGTTATATGTTATTGTTATTGTTATATTATTGTGATGTACATGCGACAGACGCCTGTAGATTTCGTTCTACAGTATTCTCCACAAAGGAACGCACATTTTGTTAGTGAATTTTCAATTTCTCTTGTAATCACATTTTTCTTGTAATTTAATAATAACTTTGAAAATGTTTCTCTGCCTAGCGAAACGGAGCGCCAACTTCCAAACGATATTTTTCCTCGCAAGAGTTTCCATAAGAAACAGGCGAGTTTCAGTAAGCACTATTTTGAGGCCGCCGAGCCTTGAATAGTTGATGACGGTTCGACAGAAGTTTGGACGCAAAATGATGCCTTTTCATGCCTTCAAGATGTTCCTGCAAATGTTGAATAAATAAAGAAGTTAAAAAAATAGCTGAAGCACAAACTGATAGTATAAAGTAGAAAAGAGTAAAACCACGTTTCTTCGCCTCCATAAAAACTGCTGCGGCGGATTGCGACCTGTAAGACTCAGCTCATCATCATCATCGTGTGGGTTGTAAGGTCGACACCGACCTCACAAACCCTGGTGTCAGTGTTATAGAGCCGCCAAAGGCCACTGACTGGGCTCATGTAACGGCTATTTAGTAGCCGGAACCAACGGCTTAGCGTGCCTTCCGAAGCACGGAATCATATTTCTTTTCGAACAATCAGGTGATTCAGCCTGCAATGTCCTAACCAAACTGGGGAAAGTCTCACAAAGAAATTTTTGCTTGACAGTGTCCCCACCGGGAATCGAACCCGGAACCTCCGTGAAAACTCGACCACTCGGCCACGGAGGCTTATTGCTGAGACTTAGCTATAAGATCCCGAGAGCGTGTTCTTTCCAAATATCACAAAGAAAAGCAACAGAAATTTTGATGATATCAGTCTTGGATGGGATAGTCTCTGACGTATTTTGTCTTTTTCTACATCCTTATCTTACCCCATACAGAAACCTTATCGATACACACCAAATAAAATAGCAAAATATTGTTCACATTATAATAGATACAGATGAATTCCATACAAGTTTCTAATTCCAAGTAACTAAAATTACGTAACTTCTGACCTACAAACATAATTTTTTTTTCTCATACATAAATAATGCTTTTTTTTCTGTTATTTCGTAAGTATCTAATCTCTATTAAATTCTGACTGGAGATAAAATATGTATATGTACTGGAACGATCCTCGAGCGCCCAGTCTCATATTGCCCAATGTATGCTATGCGATGACAAAATTAAAGCCAAAGGATACATTTTGCGCGTAGTTTTTCGTATGGCCCACGTGAACGAAGTCGCAGGCATAAATTAAATATTATTTATAAATTATTATTCTAGGACTGATGAAAAAAAATATCTTAGTTAACTAGTAACGGTCGTTTGGCCTGCCGCGTCCCAGTTGGCAATTGTTTACTATTTTGATTTTTTATTGGTTTCTTAAGAATGACAAGGAGCGGGCTTATTGACTGAATGCTGTTGTTTTAAATTTCTTGATGTTAGTTTTAAAGTGAAATGCTGGCTATTTGTTGCCCGTCTACGAGTATTTACTTTATGACGTAAATATTTTTAAGCATATACCCATAGCATTCCGCACAGCAATAATAAAAAAATGTTTTCACACTTTTCAAAGTTAAATTATGCGCATGACTTCCTAAAACGCGCACTTTTGTTCCTGATCCAAATTACTCGTAATGGAGTCACAAAGCCTCTAATAGATTGAAAAATTCCACAACAAATTTTAATTTTACCGGCACGTGAAGGTTTGTATTACAATCTCTCTTACTCCTCTTTAAGCTGCTTAAGTGCGACAGAGATGGTGGTGTAGAGATTAGCCTCGTATTTAAAACGCTCATCATACATACCCCTAATCGGAGGGTCGCGAAATCTTCCCGCGCTTGCGCGAATCAATAAATTACCCCTCACTACGTCACACTCCTTAATCTAGTGGGCAGCATACATAGCTCTTTATGTTACCTTAACTCGTACCGATTTAGCTCAAAAGCAGCAATAGTTTTTGTATTAATGGTCGTACACGACTTCATTGTTGGTTTGTTTTGATGGTGGTAGAGCTTCGCGCATGCGTCCTGCATCCCTGGACCAAACTTTGAACAAGTGTAACCCGTGAGTGGTGTAAAGTGCATCCATTTTGTGGTGAAATTGTTTAATATTCGTTGTAGTAAATTATTGAGGTAACCGAGTTTGTTTTTGTTGTTTGACAGGTACGTTAGTAAAGCGCTTACATTATTTTCTCTACATTGCATCGATAACCTGCATTCAATGTGTACTAAAACAACTGTATGTTTTCTTTCTTTGTGTTAAAAATAATACTTTGTAGAAGTTTGCAGTGTTTGAAAGCTGAAATTACTCAAGTATTTAAGTACCAACCTACATAGGTAAAAAAATTACCTACGTTGAATAAGTATAAAATTATCAATACATTTAATAATAATGACTTGGTAATTTTCTACAAAACTCCACAAAATAAACACCCGTATAAAATTAAATTATCGTTTAGCTTGACGTCTAGTTTATTATATTTTATTTAAAAGGTGCATTGACCTCTGCTATAGCCGTAGCAGTAATGCTACGGTAGCGTAGCAATTTCAGTTCGTAGCATTATTTCGGAGCTGTACAGTAGTACGCAGAAACAAAAACTTAACCACCTTCACAAAATATTATAGTTTTTCTGTAGGCTGAACCAATCGCCAATGTCTCGTTGCTATCATCATCATCATCGTGTGGGTTGTAAGGTCGACAACCGACCTCACAAACCCTGGTGTCAGTGTTAAAGAGCCACCAAAGGCCACTGACTTGGCTCATGTAACGACTAGATAGTAGCCGAGACCAACAACGGCTTAACGTGCCTTCCGAAGCACGGAATCATCTTTCTTTTCAGACAATCAGGTGATTTAGCCTGCAATGTCCTAACCAAACTGGGGAAAGTCTCACAAAGACATTTTTGCTTGACAGTGTCTCCACCAGGAATCGAGCCCGGAACCACCGTAATGGGCGTCGAAATCTCGACTACTCGGCCACGGAGACTGTTTACTTGCTTTCACAGCGACATACTTGACCTACCTGGTAAAGCAGTACATCTGCCTATTGACTAAATAATTCGGATTAGGGTCACATTTGGGACGATGAATTAGTACAGGACCAGCAATAACCGTTAGTTTTAGCAACGGGTAATTAGTAAAGTGTAATTATTGTGTTACTGCATGTTCAGAGATTATTATTTTTTTCAGAACAATGACGTGCGGCTTAGAATGCCTGTCTCTGGGTCCCCCACCGGATTCCATCCTGCACATGCCCCCGCCGCCCTTACCAGCGTTCCTCGCCAATGCTGCCAACCTGACGCCACCATGCCGGGCGTCCAAATGCCCCCCCATTGCCAACAGAGAAGAGAACGTCCTGTTTCCCGGTGTGGAGTACCACGAGCTACCTCGACACGGTACGTTTCTAGACTAAGGTTTCTTCTTCTTCTCCAGCTGCAGCATTTATTTCACCCATCGCTAGGTTATTATGCTTTTCCAATATGCTTCCAATAAGCCCAAACTTCAGTCTTTCTTATAAAGGTTCGGGAACAGACTCCCTTCCCGTCATCGAAAAAAACATAAACTTGTCCTTTTGTGATATTTGTCAATTGTCAAACGGGCTGGTTTCCGCAACTTTAGATAATCTCACTTTGATACATTTACATCAATTAATTTTAATATTATTAGACAAATCTTGGCCTATTATTTTAATAACGTATCTTATGACTGTAATAAAATGTAATGTATTTGTTTGTTTGTTGTCTGTTGTATTTATTCTAGAAATGTCATGCATGAAACTTTAATGTTAATGTAAAATTGAATAAGTTATATTTATGATTTGATATTGTGTTTGATACTTCTATAAATGTTTCCATGCTTGTTTAAAAGCAGAGTATGCTGGATGTAATTATCTAAATAAGACCTATGTAAAAACCATATTCTTGAGAAAAAACTCGACGTCTAATGTGCCTATTTTGCATGTGGGTGGGAATGCAGTGTCATTCGAGCCAACCCAACTCCTCCAGGAAATCCAGCAGGCCCTTTACGTTACCGGTTATGCCTGGAAGGTCCCTCGCTTAACCAAGGTGTTTAGCCCTGTAGTCCGCCACTCTCGTGCACTCCATGAGGACGTAAGCAGCCGTTTCTTCTGCCTCCAAGCAAGCTCTGCAAAGGGGGCTGTCAGTAACACCTAAGATGTTTGTTAAAAGAACCATGGCCAGTTAATGCTGCAGTCACCAATCGCAAGCGTGGATTACTTAGCCGAATCAAGGTCTTAGCGAGCCTTCTTGTGCTGCTTATAGCGCACTTCATCAGCACACAGCGCGCTCTACACCGTTCGAAGTCTTTTACAGTCCCGATTCTGACAGTCCTGTGCGAGCTTCTCCCATGCTTTTTTCGTAATCCAATACTTCGAAAGCTTAATTTTGACTTTACCAATTTTTTTTAACCAATTAAGGTTTACTTTACCATTCTTCTCCTCTCTTTATCGTATAGGTTGCAAGGTCGAAAGCCGACCTTACAAAACCCTGGTGTCAGTGTTAAAAGCCGGCAAAGACCACTACCATGGCTCCTGTAAATAAATACACATGAGTGCTCTACTTCTTCAATTTTATATCATGTTTATTAATTTTCAGAGCCAGCTGCGAGTGACGACACTTGGTTCCTGGTGCTGATCACATGCTGCATCGCCGTGCTGTGCATCGCTGCTCTGCTGGCTTTGTTCTTACTCCGGTGCAGAGAGTAAGTACTAATAATGTGCCCATGATACAAACTTGCAACAAAAGAATCAACTGACTGACTAGTGATTATCCACCCAAACGAGAGATGTTTCAGACGGACCAATTTTTGGGTTCCAGTCTAGTTACTTACTTTTTTCTTGATTAGAGTGCCAAATCAAAAGATTACCATTCCTTATCCAGTTTATACATAATGCTATTAATCTACGTGAACTACCTCAAACATTGAAATAGGATATTTGTGTGCAGGGCTCGTGGTGGCTGCAAGAGCAGCACCAGTAAAGCAGGTGGATCCAACGCGTTGTATGGCGGAGCAGCCCTGGACTCGCGGGTCCTCTGGGCAGCCCTGACCCCCAGGGGCACTCGCCACTTCGTCGCCGACACATACCCTCATGACGAGACCGAAGACCACCACTACGAATGCGTCGAACCGCCTCTATACAAACTCGGACCACCAGAAGACTTGGCCATCACAAGACACTTTAACGTCGAATACGAAGATCCAGCACCGTTAATAGAAAACTACGCGGATAGAACTGAGGAGTACTTCCGTACTGGAATGGACACGCTCCGCCGCGGGAGGCCTTTGGTTTCCTCTCCGACGAGGATTGAGCGTCCGAACTTGCCCCCACTGAATTTGCAGCCCAGGACCCTTCGCCGGGCGCCCCACTCCCGGCGAGTGAGCGACGCGAACAACCCCGAGAAGGCGGCTATCTGAACCGAGAGCGGCGCGGTGTTTTCCGTCGCCGACTCTGCTGACTTGGACTTCGAGTGGCCGCTGGACCATGTCGACCGCCTCGTCTGAGGACCATATCTTCTCTAAACTTGCTGGCTTTAAAGTTGTGGTACAAGACAGGCGCACACACACATAGCGAGCTTGTGAAAAAGTACTTTACTCTTTGAGCTCAATGTGATCAATAGGATCGTTATAGGTATTAATTTTTATGAAGCATTATAGACTGCTTGCTTAGATACATAATTCCAGTTCATTTGAACCGAGTCTAGAAAAGTCTGCTTTAAAGTCAGCTAACTTAATTTTTACTCAACCACAAAAATAAGCTTTGGTCGCTTAAAACACAATAAATCTTAGAATATATCAGTGTGTTGTTCTTAGTCATTGATGTCTGTATACTATCTTATCTACTTACTACACTTTTCTTCTGTATTTCCAGTTGTAAATATTTTCCCTTTTATTTTGAGCAACCAATGTGCAATGTTAATGCCATCTTAAGTATAATTTAATTTTAGTTTTTAGTGTAACAAAACTCTAGTCAAAGTATCTGCTAAAAAATATAATAATTTTATATAACAATGTGTACTTAAATCAATAATTAAACTTTACGAAACAAAAAAAAGGTAATTTAAAAGTAACAGATTTTGTAAAACTTACATTAAGAAATAGGGCAAACTTACTGAAATAAAATAATTCAATAAAACACATTTAATTTATTCAATTCACCCGAACTCTAATAAATAACTGTAGAATACGGTACCACCTCGAGGTGAGGGTACCACTCACTCCTGAAACTTGTCTGAAAAATATAACCGTCATCATTTTTGAACGAACAAAAATCAATATTTTCGAACGATTACTGCGCTCCTCTCTCCTGCCTGCCTGTCTGTCTGTAGTGTCTGTCAGACAAAAAGTTGGTAGAAGTTTTGAATAAAATACAGAATAAGTGTCTTCGTCTGATAACTGGTGCCTTCAGGACAACACCGATTAATGCAATGCAAGTAGAGTGTAACATTCCTCCCATCCAATTACGGCTAAATTATTTGAAGGAGAGATTTATTTTGAGACTTTTTTGTTCACAAAGTAACTCTTCTTCGAACTTTATGCTGTAGCCACTTTAATCATTCTAAACCTCTTTTTGTTCTTGAAGTATTTACTCAATTCTATCTTTTTCTGCAAAATTGTAATATCTATCGAAGTAATTCTGGTTTTCCGTGCTTTGAAGGTCAATATAATAGTAAATTCATTTATTAGGCATGATATCGAAACTAAAGAACAAGTGAATGAAATGCTTGCTTCTTGGAGCAATCATGTATTTTTTTATACTGATGGCTCTAAGAACAATTCTAGTGTCTCTTTTGCAGTTTACAACAGCGCCTCTAAATTGGGTTTAGGCTACAAATTAGATAAAAACGCTAGTATATTTAGAGCTGAAGCGGTGGGTATTCTGGCTGCTTTAAAACATATAAAAATCCGTAACCAAGGCTGTAGGAAATGGGTTGTTGTTACTGATAGTATGAGTGTCCTTAAAGCTTTAGATAATAATAAAATTAACTTTAACACCAATTACCTCTTTAGATATCTTAGCTGAAAGTATTGAAGTTGTATTTGTATGTCCGATATAGGAATCTCAGGCAATGAAAAAGCTGACTTTTTGGCTAAAGCTATTGCTAATTCTAATTTAAACCACAACGTTGCCGTTGGAAGCAATAACACCATAGACATTGATGGTAATGGTTTAAATGTTGCTCTTCCATTCACTGATGTGATTTCACTTTAAAAAAATAGATTGAACGAAAAGTGGAAGACACATTCAGATCATTGTATACAAGTCCTAAACAAAGGTTCTTGGTTTGCTGGCTTGGATGTGAAAGTTAATAATTCCCCTTGGTTTTGCAGGGGCAGCTTATTCTTGAATAGGAAATATTATTCGTCTATTTGTAGGCTTAGGTTTGGTCATGGTCGTATAAATTACCATCTTCATCGCAAAAACATCTTAAATGACCCACAATGTGATCATTGCCAAATTGGCGTATAAACGTTTGATCATTTGTTTTTTGAATGTCCTTCTTTTAGCATTCAGCGCCTTCTGCTAATGGATGGACTTATAGAAATATACAAAGATGCTAGTGTCATCCCGCACACTGTTCAAGATTTATTAAAAAATAATTGTACATATCCTTTATTGTATACATATATTGTAAATACTGTTAATGAAATTTAATAATCCTTATACGCACATACTTAGTTTTAAAATTGTACAAAACACAACACGATAAATTCGTTAAAAAGTCAACTTAAATGAAAAAACTGATGAAAACTTATGACGTTATTTTACCGGCTTGGACATGCAAATTAAAAGAACTTGACACGTTATCTTAAAAAATTGGACAAGAGAATAAATTATACTTAAGACGGTTATTATCAATCTGGACAAAGATAAAATATTTCACTTAAGACATTTATTTATTGATTTTGACAATGGAAAAACATCCACTGAAGATTTATTAAACTGGTTATGGAAAAAAAAACTGAAGACGATGGCTGCATGGCATAATGGCTTTGCCTGCTCCAGAAAGGAGCGAACCGAAAAAAAACCTGTAGTGTCTGTCACAGTGTTGCCATATGTACGGATTTGTCCGTACACGTACGGAAAATGAACATTCTGTACGGATAAAAGTTGCGTACGGATATTTGTTTCTAACGATACATTTCAATATTTTAGTAAGCTACACGCATAAACATTCATCCGCTTTTATTAAAAATAATAATTTACTATCTAATTTACATTATTTCATTTTTATTTTCGTAGTAGAACTACTACAAATCAAATCAACTTTGATATATCAGCTTTGATATTTTTTTTAACTTGGTGCTGGCCACACTAAGCGGGAAATGGGGAATTGCTGATACTTCGACTACCACAGACAGAGAAAGCATGATGTCAAGTTTTAGTAAGAAAAACAGAGAGAAAGATAAGAAGCTTTGTTTCGTTTAAATTTATGAAGTGTTTGATTTCGAACGACAAGAAAACTTAACAAAAGTTATTTTTTATGTTAAAAACCACTAAAAAACGCATGTTACCTTTCTTTCATAGTATACATTTCTTTCGGATTTTTTAACTTTTTCTATGTACGTACGGACTTTGTACGGATTTTTCTGTGAGATATACAGACTTTTAGTCTCTACTGTATGGCAACACTGGTCTGTCAATTTGACGTTTGTGTTTTGAGGACGCGAAGATGTGATTGTGTGTGTGTTCAAATGTCATTAAACGTCAAACCAAGGTATTTATGTCGGACGTGGATGGAAAAAAAGGCGGGAACCTTCGAATTGAATAGGCGCGCTCTTATAAAATTATTTTTGAAAATTATTTTTCACTATTAATTTCGCTATTTTATCTTGTATTTTTGTAAATAGTTGTATATATTTTGCTTTAATTTAGTGTGTATAAAGTTTTAACTCTTCCCCATCATGGGGAAGAGTAATAAAAAACGGCATAAAGTCCGGGATAGATCAGCAGGCCAAGAACGGGACAGATCACCGGTAAATGATGCACTTACGGTATCGGAATCTTCGGACTCCGATCTTGAAGAGAGAAGAAAGAGAACGTTGCCAACATCAAATATGCAGCACACTGAAAATGACTCCGATAAGTACAAGCTCTATAAGGTGCCAGGGTACTCTAGAAAGTACCCTGATAATTCTAATAAGTCCGATTATATCGTTTTTATATCGCGAGTAGAGGAGAACAGACCTTTCTCAGACAAGGACCGCTTGGCTTTGTCGAAAGCTTTGAGGGACCACTGCGTCTCGGGTGTTATGCACCTGAGGCCAGTTAACAGATACAAAGTAAGCATTACATTTGATTTATCGAACAATGCCAATGTCTTCATACAAAACGAGAAATTACTAAAAGCGCTTTCCTTGAAAGCATCAATTCCTGCAGGCGACACAGAGGTCACGGGGGTTCTTACTTCCGTCCCTCTAGAACTTTCAAATAAAAACATTTTCGCACTAATAGGAAGTTCAAGGAATGTAATCCAAGTTCGACGTTTCATGCGACGGGTGAGAGGCGAAGGGGGTGAGGTGAGCTTTCAGCCTACTCAGACTGTAGCTGTGACCTTTGCCTCCACTCAGCTCCCTGAGTATGTCTATCTCGATTCTTGGCGTCATGAGGTGAAAATATACATACCACCTGTAAAGCAGTGCCTTAAATGCTTACGCTACGGTCATATTGCCAAGTTCTGCAGGAATGATGAGGTATGTTCCATTTGTACATTAAAACATAATTTCAAAAACTGCACTGCAGACAGAACAAAACCCAAATGCGCAAATTGTAATGGTGAGCATGTTGCTATTTCATCTTCATGCCCAATCAAAAAAGCCAAAATCGAAGAAAATAAAATTAAGTCACATTCAGTGCAGTATTCCGATTTGTTCAACGAAGCTTCCTTCCCTCATTTAGCATCCAAATCCATCGAAACACAAATTAATAATCTTACAAAATCAGATACTTTCATAAATTTAATTCTTGAGACCATTACAAATATATTAACAAATAAAAGCAAAGACAACAATACACCTATTAATTCAGCATCAATTCGAGCAACATTAAAACAAACGTTAAGCAAAACATCCCCTCTTCTTAAATAATGGATTTATTAAACATTGTTCAGTGGAACGCACAAAGTTTAGTAAGCAATAGGTTGAATCTCACACATTTTTTAAATGAAAACAACATACATATTGCACTGATTTCAGAAACTTGGTTAAAACCGAATATTCGTTTGAATATTAGGGGATACCAAGTGGAAAGAAATGATTGTGGTAATAAACATAATGGAGTTGCCATTTTAATCCACAACAGCATAACTTATTCTAAAATAAATACATATTATGATAATTCCTTACAAAATATTTGTGTCAGAATCAAAATAAATGGAAAAGAAATTAGTATAGTTAGTTTTTACAGTCCTTCCAATTGCAGTCCTGCTTTTGATAAATTTAAATTTGATTCCTTAATAAAGTCGATTCCGGAACCGATGATCTTCGCTGGCGATTTTAACGCGCATCATACATCTTGGGGATGTGTTGATACTCAACCACGCGGAAGGGATGTTTTAGACGTTATTGACGATAATGATGTAGTTCTTCTTAACGATGGTCAGGCGACGACAGTAGGTTCGATGTCTTGGCGTCCTAATGCTTTAGATCTAACATTGGCATCAACTACTTTGGCTTCCTTTTGTGATTGGTCTATACATGAAGATCCCCTTGGCAGTTATCACCTTCCTGTAATCATTAAGGTTGTTGTTAGTAATAGAACATTTTCTAACGAAACTAATTGCTCTGGCGCTAACATGCATCTCCCCATCTATCCTAAATATAAACAGGTGGATTGGAAAATGTTTGTCGAAAATTTCGTATCTTTGTTGGCAGTTTTTAGGATAGATTCTTATACACCTTTAGACGCATATAAAACTTTTTGTGATCTCATAAAAATAGCAGTAGAAAAATCGATTCCTAACATTTCTTCAAATAGTAGTGACTATCGTTCTTGTCATAGGAAGTCTAGGCTTAGACCTAACCTCCCTTGGTGGAATGACAAATGTACAGAAGCTGTATTGAAGTCCAAAGAAGCTTATTTGAATTTTAAATATCATCCTTGTGAGGAAAATTATTTGGAATTCAAAAGGCTTCAAGCTCTCAAAAAACTTACCTTAAAGATTGAACGCAATAGTAGTTGGGTTGCTCTTTGTAATTCTTTTAATCGTTGTACTCCTCTATCTGTAATTTGGAAATTTGTGCGCAAGTTTAATAAATCTTATGTACCTAATAATAAAAATGATGATAGCTGGATTTCAGCTTTTTTAAATAAATATACTCCTGATTTTGTTTGCAATAAACCAGACATTAGTCATAATCTAAATATGAATTCAAATAATAGTTTCCTTTTAAAACCATTTTCCATGCAGGAACTAAAGTCAGCAATATTTTCAAGAAGAGATACAGCATTTGGTCTAGATGGCATTCCATATATTGTTTTTAAGAAAATGAATGATGAGTGTCTTAGTATTTTCTTAAGAATTCTTAATCAGCTCTGGTTAAATAACGAAATCCCATCTAACTGGAAAGAGGACTGTCTAGTTCCCATTTTGAAACCAGAAAAACCTAAATCTGATCCGAATTCATATAGACCAATAGCCTTAACATCTTGTGTGGCCAAAATTTTTGAACAACTTTTAAAACAACGTTTGGAATTTTTTATTGAACAAAATGGTTTGTTACCTTCTAATCAATATGGGTTTCGACGAGGTCGTTCTTCACGTGAAAGTATTTGCCAGTTACACTTAGATATTTTCAGATCTATAAGTAGTAATCAGTATCTTTTATCTGTCTTTTTTGATATTTCTGGTGCCTTTAATAATGTTAATTTAAGTGTTCTTTGTAGTGAATTGATGTCCATTGGATTGCCAGGAAAACTAGTAGACTGGATATATACATTTCTATCTGAAAGAAATTTATTTGTTAAATATAATAATCACTTATATGGTGCAAGATTATCTTCTTTAGGAGTCTGTCAGGGGGGAATACTGTCTCCTTTGTTGTTTATTTTGTACATAAGACGTCTAAACATTATCTTGGGTTCATCAGTTAAGAACTTGCAGTTTGCTGATGATCTAGCTGTTTATGCGTCAGGGGATGATTTAGCTGTGGTGGCTGATTCAATCAATGATGCATTGGCAGCCTTGGGTCAGTATTTTGCTCATCTTAATCTAGATGTAAATCCCACTAAGTCTAAAGTAGTATTTTTTGGCCGAAAGAGTGTTGTTTTACCTGTTGTTTGCTATAGGGGGGTTCCACTTCCTGTTTCATATGATGTTAGATTTTTGGGAGTGATCTTTACTCAAAACCTTTCTTGGGGAAAATATATTGATAAAATAATTGCTCATGCAAATAAAGCATTCAATATATTAAAATCATTATCTGCCACTTATTGGGGTGCAGATCCCAAGGTTTTATTAACTCTGTATAAGTCTCTTGTTCGAAGTCATTTCGAATATGGTTTCTTCTGTTATTCAGATGATCCTAAAATTGTAAATAAATTAGAATTAGTGCAAAACAAATGCATGCGTCTTATTACAGGTGCTTTTAAGTCTACTCCAATTGGCGCACTACAAATAGAATGTAAGCTTCCTCCAATAAGTATTAGATTGTCATACCTTAGGGAAAGGTTTATTCTTAAATTATATTACATTTCCAATAACACTCTCCTAAAGAACTTAATAAATGCTAGCATTGAGTTACGTCGGCGATCTATTTACATACTACAAGAATTGTCTTCCACAACCACATTGCTTCAAAATTTAAATATTTACCATGTAAATTCAACTTTGCCTTGTTATCAAGGATTGTTTATTAGCAAATTTCCTAAAATGAATATTGTCATTGACCATAATTTAACAACCAAAGAAGATGTTAGATTTAAACTGTTAGAATGGCATGATCACAGGTTCATTTATACTGATGGATCTAAAAATCATGATTCTGTGTCTTTTGCTATTTTTGATGAAGCTCGAAACCTAGGTCATGGTCATAAAATTGATAGTCTTGCTAGTGTCTTTACAGCTGAAGCTGCAGGTATTCTCTTTGCTCTGAAACACATCAAAAGTTACAATGCATTATATACTCATTGGGTGGTTGCTAGTGACAGCATGAGCGTTCTTAAAAATCTGCAGAATAATAAATTAAATGCCAATACAAATTATATTATTTACAAAATTAAGGAATTGTGGACAGAGCTTATTGAATTGAATATTCAAGTTGTTTTTGTGTGGGTTCCTTCGCATATTGGGGTTGTAGGAAATGAAAAAGCTGACTATTTAGCAAAATCAATTGTAAATTTTGTAACTATAGATAATGATTTCCTTGATACTATATCTCTGCCATTCACAGATGTTGTAAGATTACTAAAACAGCGCATGTGCGAGAAATGGGGGAGGCACTGGTATCATTGTACTGAGATTCAAAATAAAGGTTGCTGGTATGCTTCATTAGATATTCAAGTTGACAGTTCACCTTGGTTTTCTAAAAACCACTCTTATGTAAATAAAAAATTTTATTCAACCATTTGTAGGTTGCGTTTTGGTCATTGTCGTTTAAATTTTCACCTACATCGTTTAAAATTGTCCAACTCTTCGCAATGTAATCATTGTGATACTCAGGAAATACAAACCTTAAATCACATTTTCTTTGATTGCCCATCCTTCGGTATTCAGCGCCTAGTGCTGATGGATGAGCTTTTACGAATTTATGGCACAGGCAATTTGGTCCCGCATTGTATAAAGGAAATTTTAAAATGTCCTCTGTCTTATATGGCCTTGTATAAATTTGTTACCTTTTCTGTGGGCAATATATGAATCAAAGAGTGTATGAATATTGATTATAACTAATGTGTAAATAAGTTTTCAGTTAAACATCAAAAAGCGATTGTTTCTTTGTAAATACAAAATAAATATGTAAGTCAGAGAGAATGATGCATGAATGATGTGCACACACAGAACAAAAAAAAAAGGACTCGGATACAGCGATTGATACCTACTGGATTTGGAAAACATACTCGAGAAGAGATTTGAAAATTACGACATTATAAAGAATTATAATACTAATGAAATGACATATACCCTGGATTTTCCCTAAGAATATATGAAAAAACTGAAGACGTATACCTTGGATTTATACTCAAGATAACAGGAGACAGAAGACGTATTACCCGGACTTGCACTCAAGAATATATTATAATACTAAAGACTTATACCTCGGATTTTCACTCAAGCAAAGATTTATGACTAAAGACAAGGCAGCATGGTCATTGACCTTAGCCTGTTCGAAAGAACGAACAAAAAAAAAAAAAAAAAAAAAAAAAGATGTGATTGTGATGTTTGCATAGTTTTTACAAAATATTGCATAAAATTACTATGAATTGACCAGAAAAAGTGGTGTTAAATATAAGTTTTTAAATATCTGTTTAAATAAAAATAGTAGATTCAGTCAAAATGTCGGACGACGTGATAAAACATTCGGTGCACACATTGGTGTTTAGATCTCTGAAAAGATCGCACGATATGTTCCTCGCCAACCAGGGAATGCTTCCTCCGATAGATGAAAAAGCGTTAGTATAAAATAAGCAATCATTCTACGACCTACTCTGTATAACTACTTAATATTGCAAATTGACTTTTTAGAGGTTATGTTTCTTTACAAATTATCTTTGAAATGGCTGACAAGATATTATTATAAAAAAAGACTTCTTTTGCATTTTTTGTTTGATTTACATTATTAGATACACTCAGTTGTGCCTCTTTAACAAACAAGCATCATACTTTACTTTTACTTTGATAATTGGTGTGCTCCCTTGAATTAATTTTTTAGTGAGAAAGTCCTCCGCTTGGTGAAGGCGCGGGACAGCTACGGTCAGGTCATGGGTGTGGTGCAGCAGGCACAGGCCCAGAAACAGCATCAAGACGCACACAGCCGGCCTGAGACTCCTCATGATACTGGTGAGATACTTTATTGTTTCATGTTTTAATACGGTCCTTCGTAAACAAAACATATTGCCTTGCCCATCATATCCCTTCTTTTTGTTGATCTACCATACAACAATGTTACTCTAAAAACTAAACAAAAGTCTGCTGTGTGAATAAGATATATAAAAAAATAATTGTTGAAATGAAATGAAATGTTACCAGATCCTAAGCCAGATCCCTACTACATAATGTAAATTGTGATAAAATAAACATGAATAAACTGTTATTGGCCTTTCACTTATGTATTCTAAAACTATGTAATTGTATTAATTAAATATGGCTGTTGTTATCCCTAAAATAAATAAAATTAAATTAAAGATCCCTCACAAATTCAATAGCTACTAACTTAGATCTATTATAAAAAGAATACACCTTGGTCAGTAGCACCAGTAATTTTGTGTTAAAGATACTTACTTGGTGAACATAAAAAATTTCAAAACTAACAAATTCTAGTTTCATTAATATGATAATCCTTATAGAGATGGCAGAATCAGCAGCCCTAGGCTCGGATGGCGCCATGTTGCCCTACACTGGCCCTGCGCCCATCCCGTCACCCGCTCCGCCCTCTGGAGCCCTAACCGTGCCACGCAAAGCCCCCACCATGCCCAAACCCAAGTGGCATGCGCCATGGAAACTCTTCAGGGTCATCTCGGGGCATTTAGGATGGGTGCGGTGTGTTGCTGTTGAACCGGGGAATGAGTGGTTTGCTACAGGTAAGGATCTGAACATTCTTACTGGTCTGCAGCGTTAAATGTTTTTGGCAGTGTGTCTAAATGCTTTAAAGCAACGTTTTTGATAAAGAAATTTATTTGTCATAACATGGGTAATGTGTATAATACAGACAGATGACAGGGTTTTGAAGGCAGATCTCCATGCTTTGCCTTTCGGTGTACAAAAATATATGTGTATAATTTAATTTATATAATTTAAAACAATTCAATAAAGATTCAATAATTAAAATATCACAATTAACATCATTCTCAGTCATTATAAATTCATCAATAAAATAATACCTTTCATAGAAACATCTATCGGCCTAAAAGAAATGTACTTAGCAAAATTATTTGGCCTCTTATCATTTTAGACAAAAGATGTCCACTGTTAGACAAAGGCCTCTCCCAAGAATTTCCCTGCCCACATCCCTTCCCCAGATCTCTATTATCATTCTAATCATATTCTAATTGGTATTTTTTAATAACTGGTAATACTCTTCTCCTTTTTTTTAAATAACTGGTAAAACTCTTCTCCTTTTTTTTAAATAACTGGTAAGTGGGTAATACTCTTCTACTTTTTTTTTAAATAACTGGTAATACTCTTCTCCTTTTTAAAAAATAACTGGTAATACTCGTCTCCTTTTTTTAAATAACTGGTAATACTCTTCTCCTCTTTTTTAAATAACTGGTAATACTCTTCTCCTTTTTTAAAAATAACTGGTAATACTCTTCTCCTTTTTTTTAAATAACTGGTAATACTCTTCTCCTTTTTTTTTAATAACTGGTAATACTCTTCTCCTCTTTTTTAAATAATTGGTAATAAATACTCTTCTCCTTTTTTTTAAATAACTGGTAATACTCTTCTCCTCTTTTTTAAATAACTGGTAATACTCTTCTCCTTTTTTTAAATAACTGGTAATACTCTTCTCCTTTTATAAAAATAACTGGTAATACTCTTCTCCTTTTTTTTAAATAACTGGTAATACTCTTCTCCTTTTTTCTCTCTTCTTTTTCTACTTTTTTTGCCTGCTGTGGGACACGAAAAAATTAAAATGAATATATTTGTCTAAAACATGGCTCAACTAAGTGTTACATTATTACATTATGCACTAACATGTCTCGCCTGGTTAAGGCATACAAATTTAAATGAGAACAAAATTTAGAATTATTAAAAATTTGTAAGAACTATTAAATTCCATATTATTTGAATACTTTAAACGAGCAATTCTTGTATATACCTATATATATATAATGAGAATCTCGGAAACGGCTGCTATGATTTCGATGAAATTTGGAATATAGAGGGCGATAAATCGATCTAGCTAGCTTTTGTTTTTGGTAAAACAGGATTTCCCCATGTTTTCGGGCTTAAAAGAATTTGTACGCCATATCATTAAAAGAGAAGGTTAATTTCGCTGCTATCCATAAAGACGCGGTGGCTCTGTTGGGGAACCGGGAGGCAATGAAACCGAAGGTCAGACGATCGAATCCACATGAATGTACTTTTTTATTTTTTTGTTCATGTTTCTTTTTTTGTTTGTTTTTAACTTTTTAATTCTTTCATTTAGTTATTTAAATACAAAAATGGCAGAAATAAAAATTTCTTATTTAGTACCTTATTTTTTCGTGGTCTTTTCCAACAGATAGAGCAATTTTTATAGGTATGTTTTTTTATTTATTACTTACCGTCGTCGTCGTTGTTATTACTTATTTTTCATTTACTTAGTTCAATTAAAATAACTTTACAGAAAATCACTTCGTTTTTCTTACACAGAAAGTTCTGCAACAGATGGCACTACAACTCACATAGTGACGAAATTTTCTTCTAAAAAAGCATTTAAAATTATTTTCAGTTATTTTTTCAGATATGTAACACAGAAATGGAAAATGCAATTTTATCCACGGAGACGTTATTTAATCCACGCAACCTCAACAAATTCAATTTTATATTACTACTAGCGCTGCCTTTACCACTGTTAGGCATGGGAATAATAATTTATTTTCCTTTCTGAATTCTATCCAAATTCCGATCCTAATTTATTGTCAATGCAGGGAAATCTATTTTTACTAAAAATTAAACCTAGCTAGATCGATTTATCGCTCCCGAAACCCCATATCAAAATCTAAATTTCATCGAAATTATCCACGCAACCTCAATAAATGCAAATTTATATTACTACTAGCGCCGCCTTTACCACTGTATCTGTGAAGTGGCCAAAATTGGAACTACTGCTAATAAGTTGGTAGGTTAGTTGGTATGGGAATAATTTATTTTCCTATAATAATCCTTTCTGAATCCTATCAACAGTCCCATCCTATTATTTTATAATACATAATATATTCTTTTCCTCGTTTTACTCGGGCCATCTGATGGAAAACTTTCAGACCACCAAAAAATTTATCAGAAATTTTCTTTAATTTTTGTATTTAAATAACTAAATGAAAGAATAAAAAAATATATAAAAAAGAAACAAACGAATAAAGAACAAAGAAATAAAAAAAAATATTTGTCGAGATTCAAACTGCAAACTCGCGATGTCCCGACTGAGCCAAAATTACCTTTCTATTTCAATGATATCGCGTATCAATTCTTTTAAGCCTGAAAATACGGGGAAATCTATTTTATAAGCTAGATCGATTTATTGCCCCCGAAACTAAATTGCGAAATCGTTGCAGCCGTACGTTTCCGAGATCCTTATTATTCTTATCTTGCTCGTTTAAAGTATAAGAGTGGTGCTACTATGTCTAGCCGCGTGTACTTTCTTCTGAACGTATGAAGAAAGTAGAGTTTATCGAAATGCGTAGGTGTCTTACAAAAAAAATAAACGAGCTAAGCTCGGTCAACCAGGTACTTATAATTAAGTCGAATTATTTATAATTTACATGGTCATAAATTCATAATATGTCAGGTTTTGCTGTAAAGTATTCATTCACAGAGTTAAAACATTGGTCAGTCAGCCATTTTATAAGAACATTTTACAACAAAGACCACATAAGAAAGTAACACTTTTAATTAAATAAACTTCTCTCCAGGTGCCGCAGACAGGGTGATAAAGATCTGGGACCTGGCGAGCGGCAAGCTGAAGGTCTCTCTGACCGGCCATGTGAGCACGGTGCGAGGGATGCAGGTGTCCGCGAGACACCCCTACCTCTTCAGCTGCGGAGAGGATCGCCAGGTCAAGTGCTGGGATCTAGAGTACAATAAGGTAAATCCAGCACTTCTGGGTACTAGCTCCAAGAGTTGGCGCGCGTAAAGATCCAGCTTAAGTTCTGCACAAATTGACATCCTACTTCCTACTATCCTTTCCTACTAATCCTACTAATATAAATGTGAGAATATATTTGGATGTTTGTTCTGCTTTCATGCTTATAAGAATAATAAGAATACATTTATTTACACGAATAGCTATATATACTCACCGGCACATCTAACCGCCCAATTAAAAAAAAAAAAATCTCTTGTATTTCGGGTTAATTTTAAATTACGCTTATTGTTATACATTACAATTTAATTATTGATAATTTTACGATAACTTAAATACACTTAAATAAACGTTAAATTATCAACTTTTTGACTAACATCAGCTGTAACTAGAATTATAAAGAATCACGAGTATTCCCTGAAATGAAGGGTGGGCGGTTAGATGTGCCAGTGAGTATATTTAGTGTGATGTTCTGTGGGCACTATGATTGTAGTTCTTATGGCTCCTCTTCAACTGCATACTACGTGATCTTCTTCGTGTGGGTTGTAAAGTCGACATCTAACCTCACAAACCCTGGTGTCAGTGTTATACTGCCACCACAGGCCATTGACATGGCTCGTGACACTGTAACGACTAGATAGTAGCCGGGACCAACGGCTTAACGTGCCTTCCGAAGCACGGAATCATCTTTATTTTCCCACAATCAGGTGATTCAGCCTGCATGTCTTAACCAAACTGGGGAATGTCTCACAAAGAGATTTTTGCTTGACAAAGTTCCCACGGGATTCGAACCCGGAACCTCCGTATAAGCGTCCGACCACTCGGAGTCTGTTTCCAACGAAGTATTGTTTCGAGTGTGTGTTTCGTTGTCGTCTGTCTGTGGCTGTCCTGTCCTATCTATTTATTTACCGTACTTTACAGGACGCAGGAAAAACCGACTATTTTTTGTAATATGTTGTGAATGAAATAAACAACGCACGTTTCATTTAAATATGTTTCTTTATTAAATTAGTTATTAAAAATATTCTGCTGTCATCCTATAGGCTTTGAGTAGGCTTTTTCAGAGATAGGATTTATTGCCAGTTCACAGATGATTTACACTAAAAGTTTGTTACCATGGTTTTATTTAATATTGTAACCTCGATATTCTATATAATTATTTTCATTCAATTAATTTCTACATGTATAAATATGACACTGTATTACTATTCACCATTGTCCAACGACTCCTTCTTTTGTAGTGTTGACGCTATAGCACAGGTTCGACCCATTTTAGCGTCAACAATAACCCATTGATGTACCCCTAGTCCTTAAGTAAATACGAGTGTCAAATACAAATTTGTAATTAGTTTTTAAGGCTTCAAGTAATAAACGATTATTATTATATTTCGGAACGGTTGCACGCTCCATGGTCACGAGTAGACACTTGTGACAATTTTAGTGTAGTGAACAACCATGAAAATCTTAAATACACAGACGATTTGTCTCCTAAATACAACTGTACCTTCACCCTGCCACAGGTGATCCGCCACTACCACGGGCACTTGTCGGCCGTGTACACGCTGGCGCTGCACCCCACCATCGACGTGCTGGTGACGGCCGGGCGCGACGCCACCGCGCGGGTGTGGGACATGCGCACCAAGGCCAACGTGCACACGCTCACCGGGCACACGGATACCATCGCCTCGTTAGCCTGCCAGGCTTCTGAACCACAGGTGAATATAGAAAAATAACAATAATAATAAAAGGAGCCGGTGGTCTTCGAATTTGAATTTATATGTACGTTTTTTCGACGCTCTTACGTCGAAGGAAAACATCGTGATGAAACCTGCACACTCCTGTGAAGAAATTCAAAATTTTGTGCTAAAAATACCTCTTACCTACAGCTCTGAAGATAGAAGAAAATTCTTTATTTATCTAAGTAATTCCATTAATGTACAAAATTTTCCTTCCATATTTAATGATCGATTGATTAAAACCTTATACTTATAGAACAACCTGTTTCGTCACAAATTATTTTTGATTTCCAGATTATAACCGGCTCCCACGACTCAACGATCCGCCTTTGGGACCTCGCCGCCGGCAAATCAATGTGCACCCTCACAAACCACAAGAAATCAGTGCGGTCCATAGTGGTCCACCCCACACTGAACACCTTCGCTTCAGCCTCCCCGGACAACATCAAACAGTGGAAGTGTCCCGAGGGGAAGTTCATACAGAACCTCTCCGGACACAACGCTATAGTGAACTGCATGGCCGTGAACCCTGAAGGGGTTTTGGTGAGCGGTGGTGATAACGGAACCATGTTCCTCTGGGATTGGAGGACGGGGTATAATTTCCAGAGGTTACAGGTGTGTATTACCACAGTATTACTTTTATTGATGCTTGTTGGTCCGAGTGTTCAGTACAATAATGTGTCGGATATCACCTAACAATACCACACGCAATACAATGTGTTAGGTATGTGTACATACCTATACCTCTTTGCCTCCTTGGCTGTTGCTGGCCGTAAACATTTGGAGTTATTTGAAGTAGGAAGATAAGTTTTGACATGAGAAAAAAGAGCTGATTCTAGGTTAGACTGCGCGTGTGAAAAGATCTTAGCAAAAGAAAATAAATACATCTCTTGTGATATATCTAGCTTTTAGTTAAAAAACCACCTCCACCAGCGTTCTACAATGTCACAGCAATGAAACAATTCAAAATAATAATCAAATCAAAATCTGCCACAAATGAGGAGGTTAGGATCAAAACCACGACATATCCACTTCTTACATTTCCACTTAGATAAATGCAAGGCTCGCGCGGCGCTCGCTGGACGCCGCGCGAGCTAACGACAGCTGCGTGAATGCGGCAACTCAAAGTCAACGTGTGTTTATTTATGATAATTTGGTGGATGCAAGCGTGCGTGAAGAATTGTGCTGCAAGCTGTTTAATTGCTACCCGAATGAAGGGAAATTATTTTATGCAATGGGTTATAATTGGTTGTATAATGTAGAAATTAACTGAAAATTTAGCAAAATTTAGTTCGGGTACGCCGAATTCGGTGTAGTATTTGTTGCCGCATTTACAACTACGTCGGGCGGTATCTAGGCGAGCGCCGCGCGAACCTATTATTTATCTAAGCATTTACGTTATTTTTCTCAATTCGTAAAGATAAAATCTACCACTTTGAAAAACCAGTTAAATTCAAAACAGCACAATTTTCATAGTAAAATGATGTTGAATAAGAAAGATTCGTTCAAAACCTCATCATATCCTGATTTTTAATTTTGATATTGATTCAAAACCGCACATATCCTTTAAATATCTTACTATGCTACAATGGTATCGATTCGGCATACGCCCAATTAAACTAAAATTAGTCCTGTCACTTTCTATCATTTTTAATTGAAAAGGGACCGAAGATAATCGGTTTTGTTTTTGCCTTTGACTTCACGACTAACTGTCAATTTTAGTGGGTTTTTATTCGTCATGGTGTTAGGTAGGCACTAAAACAAGACTAAATTTGACAGTTAGTCGTTTAAATGTACCTGTCTACCAAGTACCTACTTATAATTTGATTTTTTATAGTAGACGGTTATGCGGAAATACCACCATAATCGCTACTTTGACGATCAAATACCAGAACTTCTACTGATGCTCTAAAATGTTAAATTTTAAATCGAGTTGAATTTTAAAATACATTTTAATAATTTATAAATAAGAAGCACAAGTTTTAAAAGAAAAAGCATCAATTTTTTTTAACTTAAGGACGAAAGGGATCTCATAATTTAAAGCGATAACCATAGTTATTTATTTATATATAACTTGCCTATTATTGACTTACATTTTAAATCGATTACAATTTTCATAAATGCCGTTTTCTGTTAATAAGGAAAAGTGTTCAAGAAAAACGAGTTTTTCGCACGATTCCTGCGCAGTGTCGGACGTAACACGCTAATACGAACGTTATTTCAGTAATGCGTCGGTTGAACTTTCAACTAAAGCGCGTTGAGTTGCTAATATTTGGCATAACCGGGTCTTAAAATTATTATATTATTTTTTATCTTTTTGTCTAATATCTCCTGTTTCCTTCTGCACCCGCAGGCGGCCGTCCAGCCCGGCTCGATGGACTCCGAGGCGGGCATCTTCGCGATGACGTTCGACAACTCGGGCTCCCGGCTCATCACCACCGAGGCCGACAAGACCATCAAGATCTACCGCGAGGACGACACAGCCTCCGAGGAAACGCATCCCGTCAACTGGCGCCCGGAGATACTTAAGAGACGAAAGTTCTAATTTTTAAGGCTTATATATTATTATTTTTAAGGTTATGATAATAAAGATTTCTTAACAGTAATAATGTGTTTCGGTTTTGATGGTATTATGGTCGAGAGTCCTATAAAAGTAGATTGCACATATTAGTCAATTTCCTGCGGCTAACTATATGGCACAACACAACTGGTTTTGCTATAAATACATACTTAGAAAAATAAGGTATCGGACTGTTCCTAAATTTACCATATTTTATTAAAATATAGATTAGTAGCAGACGATTCGTTAAGAAAAAAACAGAATCGGTTGAAAAACGAATTTACAGTGATTTTTTAAAGTTTCAGTCTGTCTCTTTCAGAAACGATTTTTTGTATGGAGATTATATGGCGTTACTAACAAATGACGTCACAAGTGGTAGGTATGTGCCTCTCTGTCTAATCTTGAATTTCGAACCTTTATAACTTGATCAATTTTAAAAATAGAGCAAAAATTATTTTAGTGTTCGATAGCAGGAACTAAGAAGTTTGGATTTATAAAATTAAAAAAAGTAGTCCGATCCTCTATTGTACCCGTGACACATCTTCACTGACCACCATATTCTTTTTGGATGCTTTTTCGAGAAGTTAGATCAAATGATTTCAACACATAAATTTTATTTCAATTATTTAGAAAGGGCAAATAAATAAAATATTAAGTAGTGTGTAATAATTTTATTGTTAAATCGTTAAATATTAGCAATCCGACATGTTCTTTACATAAACAGGCATGCAATGTTAGCACGGAACAAGCGTTGAGTATTCTATTATAGATTTTGCTTGGAATGTGAATTAAATTAACATGATTTTTATTTTTATAATAAGTAAACATTAATAGAAACTTTATGAGCAATGAGCGTGATAAAAAGCGAAGTCGACTTATAGCGAATGTGAAGTTAGCTGCGAGTGACTTTGTTCCCTCTTCTCTCTTTGCGCTAATTTCACAACCGCCATGAAGTTCGCCTCAATATACATAGTAAAATTACGAAAAATAATAGATTTGATCCGGAATCGTACATCACATCACGTCATAAAAATCTTTTACTACTAAACTACGTGCTTGAACGGAAAGATGACGAATCCTACACAAATCCAATGGTAATACATATTCTCATGATCTCTACTCATTCCCTCACGTAATACAAAATTCTCATTTGTGTGATATTATTCTTCAGTCTTAGACCCTTTTCCTAAAGTAGTATTTTTACAGTACGCTTCTAAATTCCCGATTTGTCATGCTCTAATTCTAATTTTAAAATCTAGCTATTCTTTTCGTTTTTATAACCAATGAAAGAGAAGTGATGAACGAATTAAATTAATTTGAATGAATGATAACCTAAAATAAGGGCGGGCATAGCTGTCAGTTTAAGAGATTTTTAAGTCGCATGTTTTAAGTGCTTACTAAAATTGTGCAATCGACACGGCCATAAGGTTCAAATTCGATGTTTGACAGCTCTAATATTAGAATAGCCATCTATCTCCTGTCCCTTTTCAATCAAGGTAAAAAGGACAGACTAGCTTAAATTAAGGATTAGAGCGTGACAGACAGTGTGAATCGGGGCCATTATAAGTTTGTTTTACAATCTTATTCAATGAATTGCTAAATTGTAGGCAATACTAGGTTCTTAAAACAGCTTGGATACTGCAAAATACATACAATTTCATTGAAGGGTCACAAACTACAACCTAAAAATCTAAAAATATTAGTAAAGCTTTTTTTATTAATTTTGATGTTGAGCTTGACTCTGCCTGCAAGCTTCAATGTATTCAAATTTCTCACAGAACATCTATAAAACCAACCCGACGTTGACCAACCTGCACTGGGCCAGCGTGGTCGAATAAGGCCTAATCGCCCTAATTCAGGGTATGCTCGAGCCCCTCGGTGGGGACGTATATGGGCTGTTGATGATGACTGTCAATAAATGCTTAGATTATCCTGTGGGAAAGAAGCCTACATTACAATAAATAATTTAAGCAGTGCGCGAACTATGTGGTGATCATATCTCGTCGTCCAGGTCAAACTCTTCCTCGGGGAAGTCCCCCACAGTGACGTAGACGGGTTTCACGAAGCCCCCGTACTTTGGAGGGCACGTGAAGTAGCGCTTGCCGTTTACTCTGTGAAAGAAACAAATAAGAATGCTTACTAATACTATAATATGCCAAAACTAACTGTGTCTGTCTGTAACATTTTCAAATCAATTAATTTTTTTAAATAAATGGCGTTTCCAAAATGATTTCTCCAGTATCAATTGTTATTGTGTTTATTTAGTTCGACAAGCGAGCTTCATGAGAGGAGAAAAAAGATGAACATTTTCACGGCTACTGATTTCGATGAAATCACAAAGGAAACGCCATATTCTCCAAAAATTTAATTGAATTGATTGCGATGAAAAGTACACCACTTTAATACAAATTGACTCGATCAGTTTGTATGAAAGTTAATATTTTTTTTGCTAATTTTAAAAAGTTGTTTAACAACAGTTCCATGAACTAACCTACCCGAGGTCTTACGTTATTTTGCTAACTTGTTGTAAAGTTTGGTACTCAGTAAATGTGACGACGATCCCTCCCATAGTTTCAGAGATATTGATCATTGCTATTTTCCCATACAAACTTAGCAGTAGGGTGACCAATATTAAAGGTAAAATAACAATGATCAATATCTCTGAAACTATGGGAGGGATCATCGTCACATTTACAGATTATCTTAATCGTCCCCGTCACTAAATGTTGAAGAAATTTGGAAGCCGTAGACCATCAGACAGCGCAGATACAACGAGCCAGCCAGCCAGAACATCAGGCTGGCTGGCACCAAGTTTTCATCGATTTCTCGTAAACGCCTTTATGTGACGCCATGAAACAAACGCTATGACTGTCACAAATTCCGTCACTAAATGCTATTAAAGAACCTTGTTCGAAAACGCTTTCGTTGTCGAGATTCAGAGGTGCCAGCCAGAAGTTTAATACGTAAGTTCAGGCTGGCTGGCCACGCTTTTCGTTGTTATTTAGCTAAATGGCTATACGTATCTCAAAAATTCAAACTGGATGCCTGTCACAATTTTAGGTGACGCAGTATTAATAAGCAAGAAATAGTTAGAATCCCTTCTGTTCGGAGATTGAGAGACCATGCGAAAAGCGGTTTTCAAGCTGGCTGGACACGTTTGCGTTCGATTATCTCGGGTTCTCTAGCGTCACATAAACTGAAATAAGTGTGATTAGCCGTCACCTAAAATTGTGTATTGACCTACTTAAACGCGGCTCATTTGGAAGAATTGTCCAGCCAGCCTGAGTCACATATTTTTATCTATATCATTGGCGATGTTTCGCTGTATTAGCTATTGTTTCAGAAACAGATAAAATCCACCAACAACGCGAGAGTAGCCGACTTATAAAAAGATATTGGAATACTTATTAAAAACTTAATCCAAGACTGCTCTAAGAATAAAATACGCTCCACACCTTCCGATCCTTCGTCCTAAATCGGAAATCCTCATTATCTACACACTGTCCTAGGACGTGGCTAATTTGTCCAAGCCTAGGACCTATACATTGTCCGATTTCTTGCGATATGCCGGATAGGACGGTGTAGGATCGGAAGGTGTGGAGCGTGTTTAATAATTATACTACTCACGATCCGTCGTTCTTGCCGCGCGGCTCGTCGTACTGAACCCCGATCCAGAGCCCCTTAGCGCCGTCTAAGGGCCCGTTGTAGCGCACGGCGGCGCGCCGGACCGGTTGTTGCGGAACCCGGACTTCACACCGCGCACCAACTAACACTGCTTCTGCTAACCTGTTCCAAATAAGCTTTAAAATAATCTTTGGAAAATAAATTTTATATGCTTACTAGCCGTCTATCCGTATCGTTTGTGTGATCAAAATTTAATATCCGTGATAAGCTTTCTTTGGAAAAAAAAACTCTGCTTCTAGGCGGCGGCGTATATAAGGTGAAGCACCAGTAAGTGAGACCTTCAACTATACAACTGAAAACCGCATCCAATAGGGAATCGGACAGTAAATAGAATAAATCTAAAATATACTTAGATAAAATAAATGAGTTAGTTGTCGTTTCCCCCGTCAAATACTGTTTTACGATAATTTATCTAATAATAATTTAATATAATTCATTTAAATATTTTTAATTGAACAAATAATATGTTGTTATTTACAATATTTGTAATCTGTACTGAAACACCAATGACGTCACGCGCTCTCAGATGACATAACCTGGCGTTTTGGCGGGATTTTTAAACAAACAATATTATAACATGATTTTGAGTACCTAAAAGGCTATAAATAAATAAAATTTCATTTATTATGGGAATAAGTATCCATAAAGATTATAAAACACTTTCTGAAAATTTGGCTGATCCTCTATTCCGTGCAGTACTTTTTAAGTAATGCGCGTACAAACATACAGACTGACTAATATTTCAACTGCAATTTTTTTGGCTTCTATTGCTGTTATTTTTTTCTAGTCAGATCTTGAACAAATCTTTGCAAATAAAAATTAAAGTATTGTGGCCCAGAATGTGATTATGTGACGGAATAGGAAGTGTCCATCATGTTTTGCAAGCTTTACCAAACTTTAAAAAGCACAATAAGGATAATAATATCAGGTTCTTAAAATAAAGTAATAACTAAAATGTGCTCTTGATATTGTGGACTTGTGTGAACCTACCTGGCTTCGTCTGCTAGTTCTTTTTCCTGCTGTTCTTTGAGTTTCTTCATCTCCTCCTCATTATACTTCCCTAGTCGATTTCGCTGTAGAAATGAGCGTACCGTATCACCTTTTTTCTCATAATCCTCTTCTGAGAAGCGGAATCTGAAATGATTTTTCTATTAATAAATAATTTATAAATAAACAGGGTTTATTTTTTTCTATCAACACAAATTATGTTCTTTTCTTTTATGAACCATTTACCTTTCTTCACTAGCAGTGGCGCTGAACTCCTTCAAAAGAATAAATTTATCAATAACGTGTATTCTCATGCCATCGTCGATTGGAAATGATCCAAGCAGAGCATTGTCATTATCAATGTCACAAATGTAGTTGTTCTTTGTGTCGTACAGTTTCAGCTTCATTGTGGCCGCTGACCCTCCTGTGACCAGCTCCAATTTTGTCTGAATAAAACAAAAAATTCATTTAAAACCTGGTCGGCATAAGTCATAGCAAGTAGTGGCAAGCATCATAGAAATGATGTGCGATTGTGTACTCTGATCTTGGCATATTGGCTACACAATGTACCTACTCATTGGAAACTAGTAGTTACTTATAGATAAACAACACTTTCAGTTAATTGATTTACAAACCGACAGGGTATAGTAATTATTTAGTTTGCCAGTAAATTGTAGTTTTGTATGAAAGCTCCTAGCATATTAATGTACTTTGTATTTCAGTGACTAACCTAATATTACAAAGAAAACCAAGTAAATACTGTGAATCACCTAACCTTAAAATCGAGAACTGTAATTCCTTTTTTAAATCTTCGCTCGATCGCTGCATCTTCGCTGTCTGACTTTGTTATGTGGACGTTCACATAGTCCTGCGTGATAACCTGAATACCTTCCATAATAACGTATTATAACGCTGATTTTATTTAAACAAAAACCAAATTGACAAAACAAGATTCAATCCAAAAATCAAAATGTCTAGTGCGTTCCAAAACGTGCAAACTCGGATGAAGTGGTGGGTGGAAGAAAGCCGGGTCGGATTCAAAGACCTTATAAATTCATTACTATCCAAATCCTATGACTGCAGCATGGAACAAATGCATTATGTTCCGTGGACTGCAGCAACTGAATGAAACACCCTGAATGTTGACGGCCTAAGAAGTCTGTTTCATAATCAGATTTCAGAATGCATCCACAGCACACAAACACAGTCTGTTTTCAGGTAATCGCACAATCTGTTTTGGAACGCATTTCTATAACTTCTCTTTGCTGAATGTGACCAGACCAGAAATTGATAATCCCGCAAGTTGTTTGAAATTTTGCTAACTATCGTCTTCGATCACAGAAAGGCACAATATCGTTCCATGCACGCCATAATATCATGATAGTAATTTTATTAAATAAATAGACGTATCTTTTTAGCTTATCTTTCATAAACCAATAGAAACATTTTCATAACATTATGATTGACACAAAACTAAAAGATAATGGTCATCAAATAAGGAAAAACCTCTGCGTGAATCGCCTCACAAACTCACAAATAGAGATGGGCGGTGGGTTAAAACCCAAACCACCTGACCAGGTAAAAACCCGGTGATTTGGGTTTTAACCCAGTTTTTACCCATAACAACCCATTTTTGTGGGTGTTTATTATAATAATTGATGATAAAATAAAAATAAAAACTTTATTGTATATCTTGATGAAAATACCCTGTTTATATGCAATATGCGCAACTTCAATAATGTGGAAAGCCCAAGGTAGCAAAGCAGGTAGAGGTAGCAAAGGTAGCCAATTGTTTTGTTTATGAGACAATTTCTATGAAACTTTGTTTAGAATTTGTTTGTATTTGTATATTCTAGCGTAAAGCATTTTACTAAGTTTAAGAAAACCTACATGCGTAAAAGATATTGATGTATATCAGCGCTCCAGCCGCTTGACTCACATCGACTCAAATAAGTTCAACCGAATAAACATTTTTAAAATAAAACAGTAGAAATCTGTAAAATGTTGCCAACTTTTAATGCTCAAGGTGCATGAAAGGAGCCTCCCCGAGCGACGTACCGCTACCACTACTCGGTAGTACGTCTGGCGCACCCTGGGCAACAGTCTAGCGAATTCTATTTCTAGCTGACTGGCGAATCCTTTCCCCACGATGGCAAATCAAAATCAACCATACAGTCCAGTGTTAAAGCCGGCACTGTATGTAGTCTCGATTAACATCGAGGGTTTCTCGAAAGACAAATCAGAACTCTTATCTGAACTCTGTCGCAAGACACACTGCGATGTACTGTGTGTACAAGAAACCCATCGAGATGAAACACAATGCCGACCACACGTAGCTGGACTCACTCTTATCTCTGAGACTTAACACCCGAAACACGGTAACGCAGTGTTTGTTACTCCCGGAGTAAGAGTAAAATCCTCTGAATGTTCGACCCAGAATGGCATCGAGGTGATTACCTTGGACCTCGACCACTGCTCTGTTACCTCTGTTTATAAGCCCCCCGGGACGCCTTTCCGGTTCTCCCCTCCCTCAAACTTTGACGATCAGCAACGGGTGAAAATTATAATCGGTGATTTTAACAGTCATAATCCACTCTGGGGCTACAATGACCTTGACGACTGTGATCAAGCGGTCGAGACATGGGCTGAATCTAACAATTTGACTCTTGTTCATGACCCAAAACAACCGGCCTCCTTTAATAGTGGCCGATGGAAGAGGAGATACAACCCAGATCTAATCTTCACCAGTTCAGACATAAGTTCTCAGTGCGTTAAGACCGTATGCCCACCTATTCCTTGCACTCAACATAGGCCCATTATGTGCGAGATTAGCCCAGTCGTCCATCCTCTACAGGTCCCCCTTAAACGCCGATTTAATTACTCCAAGGCAAATTGGGAGCAGTACGCAAAGTCAGTCGACGACGCCCTCTTGAATGTACCACCATCCCCTCGAGAATATGATCGGTTTGCTGACATAGTCTCTGAGGTGTCTCGTCATTGTATCCCCAGAGGATGCCGTACCTCCTACATCCCAGGATTATCGAAGGAGTCGGGGGAACTATTGATGCGATACGCGACTTTGTATTGCGGTGATCCCTTTTCCGAGGAGACTACACGAGTCGGGGAAGAGTTACTGTCGCGGATTGATGAAAGTCAGCAGGACAGGTGGATTGATACTGTAACCAACATCAACATGACGCATAATAGTAAAAGGGCATGGAAAACAAGGGCATGGTGACATCATCACCGCCATTAAATCCCTTAAGTGCGGGAAAGCCTCCGGAGTTGACAACATCTCTGTGGAGCAAATTAAATACCTTGGCCCCGTCGCAGTATCATGGCTGCTACAAATGTTCAACAAGTGTCTGGAATCTGCCCTAATACCAAGACTCTGGAGAAAATTGAAGGTCACAGCTATACCAAAGCCAGGAAAACCAGCAGATGACCCCAAAAATTTTCGGCCCATTTCACTCCTGTGCCATACTTAAATTATTTGAGTGGTTGCTGCTGGTACGCTTCACTAGCTTTGTTGACCCGAAATTGATATACCAACGGCCAGCCGTCCAGTCCAAATACCTCCCGCTTTGTGTATGCTGAAGATCTTGCTCTCACTTCTCAAGCGACCAGTTTTGAAGAGGTTGAGGCCAATCTGACGGTAGCTCTCAAGAACCTGAGTTGCTACTACGCAGAGAATTCCCTTAATCAATCCGTCTAAAACTGAGTCATGCGTATTTCACCTTCGCAATGCACAGGCGGGTCGAAAGCTCAAAATCACGTGGCGTGGGGTGCCTATTTCCCACAGTAACTCCCCCAAATACCTCGGCGTGCTGTTGGATAGGTCTCTTACCTTCCGAAAGAACTGTGAGAGTGTGAAAAGGAAGGTGCATGCTCGAAACAATCTAGTGCGGCGCCTTACCACCACTAAATGGGGAGCCACACCACAAGTTCTGCGGACTACTGGTTTGGCGCTTGCCTTTTCAGCTGGCGAATTTGCATGCCCAGTATGGGACCGCTCTGCTCATACCAAGCTAGTGGACACAGCCTTAAACGAAACTTGCCGGATCATTACTGGTTGCCTGAAACCGACGCCGGTTAAGTTGCTGTTTCCATTAGCTGGCATAGCGCCTCCAGATGTCCGCAGAGCAGTTGCAAGCTCCCTTGATAGGCGTAAAATGGACGACGACACTCGGCACCCACTGAGTGGCTATAAACCAGTGCCACAACGGCTGAAAAGCCGAAAAAGTTTTATAAAGTGCGTCGAACCACTGACCAACGACCCGCCACAAGCAAAATGCAACCTCTGGCGCCGCGGAGTCTCCCTTCCTAGCCCCTTTGTCACGCCATCTGAGAATCTCCCACCCGGACATCAGTTGTCGTGGCCGATCTGGAAGTCTTTAAATAGACTTCGGACTCAGATCGGCCGGAGTAAAGATAACATGTCTAGGTGGGGATTTTCCGATAATACTGACATAAACTGTGTGTGCGGAGAAGTACAGACGATGGCCCACCTGACATCATGTCCTGCGTGCCCTGCCACCTGCACGCAGCAAGATTTGATGGACGCCACACAATCCGCCGTCCAAGTGGCCACATTCTGGGCTACAACATTATAAAATTCGACTTGCCATCGACTCGCTAAGAAGAAGAATGCTCAAGTTCTAACGGGATGATCAAAAGAAGTTGTAATTACAGTTAGCTAGCACTACACTCACTCATACCTACACTGCATGCGAACGTGGCAAGTACAAAGGTAGGAGCTAGCGCGCACGGGCGACAAAAGTCACGGTGACAGTATACTAAATGATGGAAGCTGCCTGATATTACGATTGGCCTAGGACATGTTATAACACTGTGTATAGTTTAATCGAAGTTGACCCAATAAACGAAAAAGTTTGCTGCCATGTCATAAACATAATTGGTACTGTTGTTTCTCTCGTTTCTAAACATAGTACCCTAAACCATGGTTCATGACTTACGAACAATAATTATATCGCCATCTTTTTTTTTATGTTTCTTGTTCAAATACCGAGATTTGCCCTTAAAAACAATATTTTCTGCAGATTTTGTGCTTTACGCCGTTTTATTCATTGCTTTGTTGGTATCTTGCTAAAATAGATGTTCTAAGCCCCTGAATTTACTGGCAAATAAGTGAAAAAATGTCACATATAATGTGCATACGCAAAATCTAATGATATATGGATACCTATATAAATTTTGTTATAAAAATAATAAACACCCGAATTTTCACCCAGTGGGTGGGAATAAATGGGTGTTTATCGGGTAAAAACCCAGCGGTAGGTTTAAACCCGGTGGTTTGCCCATCTCTACTCACAAACCATACATGTATGCAGCAGCCCCCGCTGCATAACAACCGTAGATAAAATAAACCGCGCGGCACAAAACGTAACCGTCAATAGTAACGTAGCGAGCGCAGTTCTTATTTTCGCGCGACATAAACTTGGATACGGTGACTGCTATGTACAAGCGTGTCGATGCTGAAGGATTAACTAATTCTATAAATAATATTGATTTCTCTTGTATTTACGATGAAAACGACCCTAACTTAGCATTAATGGCATTTATAAATTTAGTAAGTCGTGCAGTTGAATCCAATACACGTATGGTTAAAGCACCTAACCGTAAACGTATTTTAAAGCCCTGGATTACTCCTGGACTATTAAAATGCATGAGAAATAGGGATAACTTACATAAAAAGTGTAAAATTCAACCGAATAATAATATAATAAGATTAACTTATATGAGATACCGTAACTTTTGCAATGTTATACTAAAAAAGGTCAAACAAAACTATGAAAGAAACGAAATTAAAAAGGCAAGCTCAAATAATAGAAAATTATGGAAGGTTATAAATAATGTAACAAACAGATCAAAACCAAAAAATAAAGCTACAGAACTTATCACATCAACCCAATCTCTTAATCACATAAATAATTTCTTTGCTAATATAGGAAAATCACTGGCAGAAAAAATTACTACAAATCCTTCTGTTCCGCCACCAACCTTATCTTCCTCTATTATTACAACGACTCAATCAATGGTTTTACTCCCTACTGATAATAGTGAAATAGAAACAATTATCCTCAACTTAAAACAAAATTGCGCCGTTGGTTGGGATAATATATCCTCTAACCTGTTACTGGAACATAGAAATATCCTTGTCCCGCCGATAACTTATATATGCAACCTTTCTCTCTCTAGTGGTATTTTTCCAATGCTTTTAAAAAAATCTCTGATCACACCAGTACACAAAAGCGGTGACAAATCAATAGTAAACAATTATAGACCAATATCAGTACTCACAGCTCTATCTAAAATATTAGGAAGAATAATGAACAGCCGGCTAATTAATTATTTAGAAAAAAATAACTTACTTTCAAAAGCACAATACGGTTTTCGTGAAGCTAAATCTACCTCAGATGCGGTCAATGAGCTAACTAATTATGTAGTCCAGAATTTAGATAATAATAACAAAGCAATAGCAATTTTTCTGGATCTTAAAAAAGCTTTTGATACTGTTTCCGTCCCCTTGCTTGTAAATAAATTAGAAAATCTCGGTATTAGAAACACTCAACTCCAACTTTTTAAAGACTATCTTACAAATCGTACTCAATGTGTAAAAATAGGAAATGCTGTTAGTGATGAACTTCCCGTGACATATGGAGTCCCCCAAGGAAGTATTCTTGGGCCGACCCTCTTTTTAGTTTATATAAATAGCCTTTGCCAACTACTTCTTCAGAATGGAAAACTTTTAGCATTTGCGGATGACACTGTTCTCTTATTTAGTGCAAAATCTTGGTATGACACTTACTTATTTGCCCAAATGGGATTAAACAAAGTGACTAGTTGGCTTCGCGAGAATATACTTACTTTAAATACAGATAAAACAAATTATATTAGTTTCAGCATGACAAACACTAACCGCGCCCATCTATCGTCTTTCTGTGTAATTGCTCATTCTTGCGCCCAGACTAACACTAACTGTACTTGTCCAGTTTTAAAACAGGTCGATCATTATAAATACTTAGGTATACAGATTGACTACAAGCTCAACTTTCAACAGCATATCAATATGATCAGTGGTAGAATAAGAAAATTAATATATGTTTTTAAAACTCTTCGCCACATCATTTCCGACTTCCACACCCTAAAATCTATATATTTTTCACTATGTCAATCTATACTTTTGTATTGTATTTCTTCTTGGGGTGGAGCAAACAAGACTTATATGTAAAAATTAGAACGAGCCCAAAGGGCAATACTAAAAGTAATGTCATTTCTCCCTTTCAGATTTTCCACCACTGATCTTTACACGATAACCAAAGTGTTAACAGTTAGACAGTTATTTATTCTATATACAATTTTAAAACAGCACTCCGAAATCCCATTAAATAACTCACTAATGTACAGAAAAAGGAAGAACATATGTCCAATTCAAGCTGTCTCCTCTAGTTTTGCTCAAAAGTTTTACTTATTTTTAGGTCCATTTTTATATAACAAAATTGATAACCAAATACAAAACTTTTCACTTACGAAATTTGAATGTAAAAAGAAAACTACTTTATGGCTGCTAAATTTAGATTACTGTGACACTGAAGACCTCATAACTATTACTCCATAACTTTAATACATACAATCTTTCTTTCATGAACACCTCCAAAAACACATACATACACAAACACACTACACCATGTATATATCTATTTTACAAGTTCTACACAAATACACAAACACACTTTACATAAACAAACAGACTCACAAAAACTGGAAATCCAGTATTCCACGTTTAATATACATACATACAAACCCTACACAAATACACAAACACACTTTTCACAAATACACAAACACACTCACAAATACTGGAAATGCATTATTCCACGTAAAATATACTTATTTTTGTACTTTTATTTTAAGCACCAATGTCGGCAGGGTGGGTCCTGGAGACTTGTAATACAGGTTTCACCTAGCTCAGGCTCCAGTCTCCCACAAAACCTATTTTGTAGCATAATTTTAATTGCTCTGTAATTTACTACTGTGGAGAAAATAAAGATTTTTTTTTTTTATTTTTTTATTGACGGTCACTCACTTTATAGGTATACCGCGCGCGCGGGCGGGCTATTTTATCGACGGTGTTCATTTAGCGGGGGCGGATGGATGTGTGTTATGCAGAGTAACGCTATGCGCGCACTAGTGACTTTTGTCTCTCGAGACATACTATGTGCCTCTCGAGACACTATTAAAAAATGGATGAAAGTGATCCGGAGAAAAGACACATCCAACCTAAAAACTGCACACTGATGTGAAGTGAAGATCACTTCGATGTAAGTAGAATGTTTTTTAATAATAGCTAGAATCTTAACATAATCGTTCTAAATTCAAATGAGGAAAGCAAACAATTTACAAACACGTCAATGTATCTTGCAGTTCGCGACCAATAAAAAACCTAACAGCCGCTTCGGTATAACTCACGCGGGCGGCCGGCGGCGGCGGCGCCGCCGCGCCTGTAGTAGGTAGGTACTCTTATTATACTGTGGTGGCAGTAGTAAACGGCGCCTTCATTACTTAGGTACTCATTACTACCTAATTTAGTATAAAAAAAACATGAGTACCTAGGTAGACATTTTACACTTACCTATTAACTATCTACTACTTACATCATGTTTTTTCGTAAACAACCCAATCTGTAAACTTTTAAGAACCTAGGTACGAGGGCTGCTATTTATGTATCCGGAATAACAAAAAATAACAAACATCTATAACCAAATATACTTTTATTGCTTTTCAAAATATTCCCCGTGATGATCGATGCATTTTTTCATACGTTGAAACCAACTTTCGTAGCATTTTTTCCATTCTGTATCGGGTATCTCCAAAACGTGCATTTTGAAAGCATCAACGGCTTCTTCCCGGGTCGAATATCGGTGTCCACGTAATTTGTTCTTCACGCTTGGGAATAAATAAAAGTCGTTGCGTGCCAAGTCGGGACTGTACGGCGGATGCGGGACCCGTCAATTCGATCATTTGGCTATTTAAATACTCCGTTGTTGCGGCCGAGGTGTGACAGCTGGCGTTATCGTGGTGAAGGATTATTCTTCGTTGTCGATTGTTCTTGCGTATTTCTCCAAAGACTTCTGGCAAGCAAATGGTGGTGTACCATTCAGAATTAACCGTTTTACGATTCTCTAGTGGTACTGTAGCCACATGTCCACCAATACCAAAAAAGCAGGCAACCATTTGCTTCAAAATGCTTTTTGCACGAACACCTTTAGTTGGGTTTGGCTCATTTTGGAACACCCAAACCGTTGACTGCTGTTTAGTTTCGGGATCATACGCATATATCCAAGATTCGTCTCCTGTGTAGTTATTATGAACAGCTTTTGATGTACCACATTTGTATTTTTCTATCATTTTTTTGCACCAATCAACACGAGCCTGTTTTTGTTCAACTGTTAAGTTGTGCGGGATCCAACGAGAACAATTTTTTTTTACAGCCAAATGTTCGTGTAATATTTTATAAATACTCGTCATACTAATGCCCAGACATGCCTCTATCTCGCGACATGTAACATGACGGTCTTGCATTATTAGTTCGCGCACAGCATCAATATTTTGTGGTACAACAGCCGATTTAGGGCGACCTTCTTTAAAATCGTCCGCAAGCATACGACGACCACGATTAAACTCACTGAACCAGTGATACACAGTGGTTTTCAATGGAGCTTCCTCCCCGAAAGTCGACAAAAGTTGATCCATGCACTGTTTTTGAGTTAATCCACGCCGAAAGTCGTAATAAATCATAGCACGAAAATTTTCACGAGTCAAATCCATGATGATGGATAGACAATGAATTTTAAAAATGGCGGCACAATGTAAAAACAATTGACAGATGAATGAAACAAACTTTATTTTACAGCCAGAGTTCTATTTTTAAATGTTATTTCTTTTTAAATATTGTTTATGTAAGTGGCCAGTTCCGCATACATAAATAGCAGCCCTTGTAAATAAAACTCTACTAAATTAATTTTAACTTCTTAGATCTAAGTATAATAAAAAGTTAGTAGCTTGCTGCCTGCTTGAAGCTCCTAACAACCTGAACTGGCGACCTATTCAGAAACACTAGAGACCCTCTCCAGTCCAGACCTTTCGAAACAAACATTTCTGTTTTCGGCAACATTATATCTAAGGCCGTGTCTTTTTAAGAAATTCTCACATATCTTAAGTAGTTTCCGTAATTCATTTATCGAGGGGATGAGAAGCAACATATCATCAGCATAGCTCAAATAGTTAACACACAAGTTACCAATGTGGCAGCCAATGCCGGTACCTCCCAACTCCTCAATAAGAACATTTAAATGCAGGTTGAAAAGGTCAGGAGAAGTGAGCACACTTTGACGTACGCCCGCCATGCTCTAACCTGTATTTTTTGCAACAGTGATTGAAAACTGAAGGTACTTTTATACTTTTGTTGCTGGGAGAATACTTATTCTTCAGGCGGTACCATACGCACTAGTTGCATCAACACACAAACAGCTTAAAGGACTTATATGACTCGCGACTCCCCAGGCGATGAGTCGCCAGTCTTTTAAGCTGTTTAAGTAACTGCTCAGTCGTTTACGTTATAAGACTTTGGCTAAGAAGGCTAATTATACGACTAAGGCTGGGGACTAAAAGACTGAGTCAGTCGTGAGGCGTCAAAACTAAGGCGAGTCTTTATTAAAAGCCTTAAAGGACTGAGTCTCTTTCATCACTAGCTGGCTATGTACATAAACTAAGTCTTCTTTAATATTATAAAGAAAACATTGTACCTATTCACAAGTTGTTGAATGTCAAATAGTGTCCCAACAGATTGTAGAGTTGTCGCTGTAGTATTTTTTTCATACAATTGATTTTAGACGTGTTGCGCGTTGTCTTTCATCTCCAGTGGTTCATAGCTAAAACCCCAGTGCTGAAATTCAGATAAAACAAAAGCCAAAACTAGTCAATGTGTGCAAAATCTGCTCCACGGTGAAATTTCCGCCCCAAATGTGAAACGGCGTAAACCTAAAATAAAAAATTTCAGCTGAAAGTCTATCCCTTCAAAATTAAAACTATTCCTGAGAATTTTTATATTTTTATTTAAGCACAAATATGACAAACATTGAAGCATTCAATTAATTATTAAATTATACGCATATTGCTTATCCGAATAGTTTAACATACCTAAGGTATTAACCCTTGAAAATAATTGGATAAATTAAGAATTTTGCAGCGATAAAATATAGTAATGATAGTATAATATAAATAGTTAAACGAGCGTATATTAGACAAGAAGATACTCGAAGTATAGTAACTATGTAAATTATGTTTTATAGATAACTGTGACCCTACTCTAAAATTTTAAACGTGATTAACCTATAGTCGTACTATCTTAGAATTTTGTCCCTATAAAATATATAAAACCGTGTTTGATATTCTATCCAATATTTTTCACATTTTTACGATTTTCTCTACTATTACCTACCTCCACCAAGTACATTTTAAGACGAAATATAAGTAATTCGAATATGGGAAAGTTCCTTTAAGAAGTAAAAATTATTAAACATACTACAGCCTGTAGTTTTCTAACAATTTTGTACAAGGCAAATAATATCTGTAAATAATGAAAATGGTTAAAACTTTTCCAAATTTTCATTGGAAGTCGCAAAAGTAAAATTATAAAATTATACATCAATTCATCTAACCATCAAAACCATAAAAGAGAAGTTAGAGTAAATAACAAAATCGCCGCGAGACGGCTTAATTAAATCGCTAATAATAATGAAATTTCTTAATATAACGTTATAGTAGGTATAGAAATGTAGTATTTTTGTGTTCCTTTCTTCGTTCGTCGATATCCAGGGCTGATTCGGGTGACGCGGACGCCGCCGTCGAGGAGTTTTGCACACATTGCTAGCGATATTACACTATGTCGAAATGGAAACAGATTTTTTGTCAGAATTTTAAAAAGAAACCAGGTTTTAGTTAGAAGGATTTGAGGATAACGCATCAAATATAACAATGTTTAAAGTCTGATCAATCGTAGATTCTTTCTAATTAAAATCCTTTAATAATTAAATGCAAATCAAGACCCCATTTCGACATTGTTAAACAATATATAAATAACGCCCGCCGAGTACAATAGTGCATTTTATAAATAAAAAATCATATTTGAAATAATGCATTGAGAATATTAGTTTTAAAAGTCGTTTCGAAATTGTAAAGGCGATGGTGCAAATTGTTCTAGACGCGCGTGAAATATCAGTTAGCAACCGTACCTTGCCCGGGTCGCTCGACTTGAGTGCCCAGGCGCGTTCCTCTTCTGCCCGACGTCGCGAGCCGGCGGCAAACAAAACACCACATTCGGTAACCAATAAGGCACTCGTATATTTCAAATCTTTTTGTGTATATAAAATGAAAATCTTTGGCGTTATACGGCTTTGGCAGTCGGCCGCGCAAGTTTTAGCTACGCGTTCGAATTAGAGGCTGACCTCTAAACTCTGACCGCTGTATTCTAAATATGAAATTGTTACTGGCAGTTTTTACAATGTATTTTTTTAGAAGGGTGCGTTTGAAAACGTAGCTAAAACTTCTTGGACGCCCTCGCGTCACCCGAATCATGTCCACTGGAAGTATCCAACTTTCCATCTTTTTCGATGTCAAGCAACACCTTCTTTATTCTCCGTGGCGGTTTGAGTTTCGCTCGCAGCAGGAACATCAGCAGATACATCAGCAGATTTCATCTCAGTTTGACTAAAAATGTCATCTGATTTCGAGCTTTCTACTGCCTCGTAAGTAGGCTCTTTTTCCACTGCTGGGACATTTTCTGTTGGGGCCGCAAAACTTGTATCTATAGATTCGTTGACGTCATAAAGAGCGGGCGCATTCTCACTCTGAGCGACTTCGGGCTGATCACCAGCCTCCCTGTAACTCGTATCATCTTTTTGAGTATTAAAATCTATGTTACTTTCTTGCTTATCGTGATTATCATCTTGATTATAATTAGAAGAATTATCTTGTCGACTATCAAGTTGAGCTACATTTTGTTCTTGGTACTCTTGAGGACTACTTTCGCGACCAACGTAGTCGGTATCCATTTTTTCTTGGTTATCGTATTCATTATCACGTTTCTCATAACTAACATCAGCATCATGTTTGTCATAACTAACATCAGCATCCTGTTTGTCATAACTAACATCAGCATCCTGTTTGTCATAACTAACATCAGCATCCTGTTTGTTAAAACTAACATCAGCATCCTGTTTGTCATACGATTTACTATCGCCTTGGTCATCATCATACATTTTATTGTTGCTTTCTTTTTCATCGTTATTGCTTTCAATATACTTTTCGCTATCTGCTGGCAATTCAATTTCCTGAAAAGCGTTTTGCTCAGATTCATTGCCTTTATCATTGTCGAGTACGACACTGTCATCACCGGTACTTTCTTTGACAGCATCAGGGTTGTGGTCTTTAACGAAGCTCCCGGCGAGCTTTGCGATGGATGCATGAACAGCTTCGATTTGTTCTTGGATATTTGCCGAATCCTCAGTCTGTACAGCCGGTTCCTCTGCCGCGCCCCATCTGGACTTTCTGTCCCTCTCTCTTTTTTCTTTTCTTTCCTCTCTAGTGCTCTTTTCAGTGCTCTTTTCAGTGCTCTTTTCAGCGCTCTTTTCTGTACTCTTGTCTTCCTTCTTATCTTCTTTGGGTTTGTCGTCTTTAGGCACGCTTTTATCCTTTTCGTCCCGCGAGTGAGCTCTGTCATCTCTGGGATTCCTTTCGTCCCTTGGGGGTCTTTGGTTCCTGTCTCGCTCTTCGAAGTTCCGCCTTCTGTCTCCTCGGTCCCGGAACCTGTCTTCGTGGTCTCTAGATCTCCTGTCGCGTCTCCTATCATCCCATTCGTTGTTCCTCCTGTCGCCCCAATCGCGATCGCGGTCTCGATCCCCGTTCCATCCCCTTTCGTTGAACTGTTCGCGGTCTTCGAATCTCCTATTGTTCCTATCGAAGAATTCGGGCGGGCCGTCGAAGCGCGGGCCGTCGAAGCCGCGGTCTCCTTCGAAAGGAGGCCCGTCGAACGGTCTTGGCCCGTCGAAGGGCGGTCGCGGTTCGAACGGGGGCCTCGGGCCGTCGAACGGTGGTCTTGGGCCGTCGAAGGGCGGGCGAATGTTGTCGAAAGGCATCCGGTTGAATGGAGGCCGCTCGAAGCGCGGCGGGCCGTCGAACATCGGGGCCTCGAAGGGAGGCCTCTCGAACGGAGGGCGGTTAAAGGGCATCGGGCCCCCGTTAAAGCGCGGCCCGAACGGCGGGCCGGGCGGGCCGGCGGGGCCTGGGCCTTCCATCCACGGACCTGGAATGGTTTGGGTAGTTTTGTTAGGATTAAGAGGTTGGCACTCAAATTATAGTCGGACTATTTCGTGCTTGCGACTATAACCTTTATTATAAATGTGAAAATAAAATTTGGATGTTTAGATGTTTGTTCCGCTTTCACGCCTTAACTACTGAACGGATATGGATGAAATTTGGAATGGAGATAATTTGTACCCTGGATTAACACACAGGATACATTTCACGGGAAAAAGTCTTATTCCCACGAGAAAATCTTACACAACGTGAGCGTAGCCGCGGGCCCAGTTTATGTCGCACGAAGACAAGAACTGCGTTACTATTGGTGGTTACGCTTTATGACGCGCGGTTTATTTTATCTACGGTGGTCATGCAGCGGGGGCAAATATGAAGATCATCTTACTCTCTTTTTTATGGTCGTTAAAATAGAAAGAGTTTTCAAAAGACACTAAATTGTTTTCTAACTTGATCAATAATCCAAAGACATTCCTTTTGATTGTCTTCATTTACACAAAGCCAATAATGGCTTGACTTGGCTTCGGCTTCGCAAATGCAGCCACCATTAGCCGATACCTTATGTGCTATATTTATACAAAGTATAGTATATAAGGTGCCCCGTAATTAGAGTCAAATATTTTCAGGACTGAATGTAGTAATCGTATTAGTCACGTAGAAAAAATATTTCGAAAATCTACACGTTAGTTAAAGTTTTATTTTTAACAAAAAATGTAATCATAAAATAAACAAAAGAGATCACCCTCTGCCTGCGTGTATACTCACATTACTCTAGATACACGTAATAGCGCTGCGGCGCGTGGGTGCGTGCATGAATTCTAGTGTGCTATTTGTTGTAAATGTAGTAGTGATTAGCTGGTTGAGGGTGATGTTTTTTATGACTAGGTAACCAAGTTGTTTGGCTTAATTACTCGAAAACTGTCAATAGATCTATTTTTTTTATGAAGTGAAGATCAGGACTTCTACTTTCAGCCCTGAAAATATTTGACACTAATAACGGGACACCTTATATAAGTATAATGTATTAAGTGTATTCTATTATTCTATTCCATAAAGTGGTTTAGAAAGCGAGCACGAAATCAGCTAACTATAACAACGTCAATAGTTTCAAGGTCTGTCCGGTTATTACCTCTCATTTGCTGCCTAGGTGGCCCTCTCATTCTCAATTCTGTAAATTGAAATAGCTTTTATCTATCTCTGTTCATTGAGAGCGAACAAATGGTTACTGTAGGCGGACTAAGTGAACAAGATGTTCCAAAAGTGGGGGAGTTCATAAAATATGATTTGAACTGCAATAGGGAAAATGCACAATTTTTTTAAATTCACTAATCAAAATATTTCAAGTTCCAGATAAACACATAAAAAATATTTTTTCAAATATCTTGCTAAGAAACAAAGTTTCAAAGTTGATGGTTAAGCAGAGAGGTCAGACGTGACCTGTGACGTCATGTCACGCGGGTCATACATCCGCCATAGAGAATTTTGGTTTCGTAAAAGGACAGACATATTTGTTGTATCTAGTTTGGATTTCGATCAATTTCGATTCTGTTTTGACTGTCAGTATTTTATTTTTGTATACTTTCAGATGAACTATGAAAAAAACATATATTTTTTATGCATATTCCCTATTTAATATTACTTCTTATTTTTATCGTGTGGGCTGCAAGGGTGACGACCGACTCCTCAAACCGTGAAGTCAGAGGAATGGAGCCGTCAAACGCCTGACATGGGTTTGGTGGCCCCATATTGCTTTTGACATGGTTGTCATTAATAATACACTCATTTTTTGAGTATTTTAGATTCATAGCAAACAACCAAAAACGTAACCTTCCAGCGGGACTCGAACCCACGACCTTCAGCTTATACGCAGCTAACGTGTTTACCAACTACTCCACGGAGGGCATAGTGGCAGCGCCGAAATTCTTGTTTTCTATGAAATTATGACGTCACCATAATAGGCAATTACTTGGCACGTTACAGCGTGCACGTTGGCTGCGTATTGGCCGAATGTCGTGGGTTCGAGTCCCGCCGGAAGGTCTACGTTTTTGGTTGTTTTCTATAAATCTAAAATATTTAATATCTTTCTATTGTTTGAATATAAACAATAAGTGAAATATACCGTAAAAACGGATTATTTTTAGTTGAGTGCCAATTTGCTTGTCAAATTGGTAACCATTTGTTCGCTTACAATGAACAGAATATTTAATTTTACATAACTTATTTCATTAAATAAAATATGAAAGATTCGAAATGTAAATAATAAATATATAAATAGTGGAAATGAGATTGAGGGGTTTAGGTCTTCGATCAACAATTACAAACTAGATATCGGGTCGGAGCAAAAAAAAAAACCGACTTCGTAAATAACGCGTCACTTGCGGCGTGAGGTCTTATTTTGAATTAGTTCGGTTGAAACAAAAGAAAAGGAATGGTAATTTTGAAGATTTGCGATTTGATTACTTGTTATTAGAGTTGTTATTAGGTTAATCTTAAAACTGTTTTAAAACGTTTGTCTCGGTTGGTTAATAAACAAATGTAGCTGTATAAGTATACTTAGTCAGGTCATAAGTATTGTCACACAGTAAAAACTTTTCTTTTAGAATGCTGGCCACAAAAAAGTTTATTGAATTCGAATTTCGAATTGTTCATGAAAATAAAAATGTATACTTTTTAGAATTTTACTCATTTTTAAATATGGAGTGGACGCTTAAAGAAGACCGTGTTGCAGATATTGCGTTGCATCGTTGCGGTTACGCGCCAATTCAAATTTTTGACATACTGAAAAATTTGAATATAACCAAAAGATTCGTTTATCGTACCACCAAACGATACAATGAAGACTCTAGTGTAGATGACAGGTCAAGAAGTGGTCGCCCTCGGTCTGTTAGGACTCCAGCAGTGATAAAAGCTGTGAAGGCGCGAATTCAAAGAAATCCCAAACGTAAGCAGAAACTGTTGGCCCTTCAGATGGGATTAAGCAGAACCACGGTGAAAAGGGTGTTAAATGAAGACTTAGGGCTTCGGGCATATCGAAGAAAAACAGGACATCATTTGAATGCTCGTCTAATGGACCTGAGACTGAAGAGATGCCGCGCTTTGTTGAAGCGGTACGCGGGAAAAAAATATCGGGAAATTCTTTTTTCGGATGAAAAAATTTTTACCGTAGAAGAGAGCTACAACAAACAAAATGATAAGGTGTACGCACACAGTAGTGAAGAAGCGAGCAACCGTATTCCGCGTGTCCAACGAGGTCATTTTCCATCCTCGCTCATGGTATGGTTGGGAATGTCTTATTGGGGCTTAACAGAGGTACATTTTTGTGAGAAAGGTGTAAAAACGAATGCAGTTGTGTATCAAAATACAGTCCTGACGAACCTTGTGGAACCTGTTTCTCATACCATGTTCAATAACAGGCACTGGGTATTCCAACAAGATTCGGCGCCAGCTCATAGAGCGAAGAGCACACAAGACTGGCTGGCGGCGCGTGAAATCGACTTCATCCGGCACGAAGACTGGCCCTCCTCCAGTCCAGATTTGAATCCGCTAGATTACAAGATATGGCAACACTTGGAGGAAAAGGCGTGCTCAAAGCCTCATCCCAATTTGGAGTCACTCAAGACATCCTTGATTAAGGCAGCCGCCGATATTGACATGGACCTCGTTCGTGCTGCGATAGACGACTGGCCGCGCAGATTGAAGGCCTGTATTCAAAATCACGGAGGTCATTTTGAATAAACTTTAGTGTCATAAGAATCTATGTTTTGTTAAGTTCATTTTGGTATATAAATGGTTACATAATGAATAAACTTGTTTCAATTATTTTATATTAAACATGTGACAGAATTTATGACCTGACTAAACCTGAATTTTTAATTTCATGCCAAAGTTGTAAACAAAGGTATGGCCGTTGTAGAAAAATTAGTGCAATTTTAAAGATTACGATTATTGCGAAAAAAGATTGTTAAAATTTATTTTCATCTCTGTTATAAAACTTCATTAACAACCAAACATAATGACTCAGATAAATTTGTAAAAAGCTGCAACATACATTTTGTTTAAAGGAAATTAGTTTTTCTCGTGCAAAATAAAAAATGAACTTGCAACACCAAAGAAGTTCACAACATTTTTGGAGGAGGATAAAATGTGCAAACTCGATCACCTGATTGATGACGTAGTAGAGCAATTTATAATAAATGTAACAGACGAATCTGAAGAAAGTTTATCAGATTCAGAATAAAATTGTTGTTTTTATTTTTCATCCTCATCAATACACTATACAGGTTATTTTGAAACCATTTGGCATATTTAAATGTAGTATTTAGATTAGACAGCCATTTACAACAACTTTTCCCAAGGAAAATAGGTCGAAGGTCAATTTTTGGACCTTCCTTAATGGTGTTAGCGACTTTTGTATGAAAAGTCCCGTCGATATGTCGATGACGCTGATGTTGTCAGCTCTATAGGCAGGGTTCAAACCCCGCTACGGGTAAACATTTGTGTGATATGAAGAGACTCTTGTCTTATTTCTAAAAAAAAATACAACAAAAAATGTTTTTGATAACTGGAATGTCATTTTGACAGTGAAGTTTCTTTGTTTACAACTTTGGCATGAAATTAAAAATTCAGGTTTAGGTATATTGACGCAGACAGCATTCAGCTTTGATTTTTTATGCGACCCCTTACCTAGTTGTAATTGTTGATCGAAGGTTTAGCTAGATAAAGAAAGAGAGAAAATAAAGGGGAAAGTATAAGAAGTTTTGAAGAAATTGCATTTACAGGGTTATTCGTTATTATGGTTGGTGAGTGGCCCTGTAAAGTGTGGGTGTAAGCGTGGGTACTGACCGGCGCGGAAGGGCGCGGCGAGGGACGGCGGCGCGAGGCGCGGGGGGGGCAGCGCCGTCCAGCCCGAGTCCGGCGAACGAGCCGCCTCCGCCTCTGCAAACGACCGGCTTTATATCCCACCTCCTTGGTCTTAGGCCAGTCAATATCAACACAAAAAAGGACAAACATCGCAAAGCCGTAAGTAACTACGATTTTTTTATATGTTGTTAGGTCTCTTGAGAATAGTTAACACCTTAGTTCGCAACCCTGAAAACCTTGTGCTACCCAAAAACCTCGAAAAACAGCGAAAAACATTGACCCAGGACAAAGTGAAGACCTTGGCATCAGTCACCACCTCTGTGAAAGTATTTAACAAGAGAGTTGATGTTGATCCCTTTACCATATTCCAAAGAGTCTGCGTCACAAAACAATCAGATGAACAAATGAAGCAGCACCAGGACCATTACTTTAGCCGGTATGTGTCTTTGAATATGACCCAAACACAAAATATACACTTTTTTTTTTAAAAAAGCCTACCTTTGACAAGCTTTATCTCAGCAACTAATGGACCTAGAGTGCTGGAATTAAACTCAAATTGTAGAAAATTTAGTTAGCTTTATTAAATTATATGGCAAACATACGTGAAAAACGCTTTCTTAGGGTAGTTTTTTCGATAAAACTGAAACAAGTGCCAAAATTTCGCAGTTTATTAAGCACCATGGGGGTAGTACAGGGTTTTCAGGGTTGCAAATGTGGATGTAAACTACTCTCAAGGAACCTAACAACATATAAAAAAATCGTAGATACATGCGCGTTTGCGATGTTTGATGTCGGTATTGACTGGCCTATCTAGCGTTCAAAACGCGGTTATACCCCACCTGGGTCCAGCGCTTAGAGCGTTACCACCTCGGACCAACCACCCACTAGACACCACATGTCAGGGCGTAACATTTCGAAACGCATAGGTGCATTTGCACATATAGATATCTCTGGGCGGCCAATACCTCGCGGCTCACTTCAGTTTCGACCAATTATGAGACCTGTCAATACGTTGCGTAAACGAGATGAACCAATCACGACGTGTTGCCCGCGCCCCCGCACCGCAACGTTCTTCGTAATTAGTTTGTTAGTAAATTATATAGAATGTGGTGTCCAGTGGGTGGTTGATCCGAGGTTACCGCTGTTTTATGTTTACCCAACTTCCATGGTCTAAAGGGCCCCAGAGACGGTCAAACGGTTTGTCTCAAACCTTACGTGTTTGATCAAACCGTTTGAGGTCAGTTTGAACGGTTTGTCAAACGGCTCTGCGCAGTCTGATTCTGTACGCTGTCGTAATTACACTTCTGACGCGTCAAACACAACAAATATATGAAATTGCATCAAAATTGCATCATGTTTGACAAACCGTCCAAACCACCTTTGTAAACGATCAAAATGGTTTGAGTCAAACCAAACTTTACGTGTTTGAATCAAACCGTCTGACCGTCTCCGGGGCCCTTAACGCTCACCACGGTTATATACCCCATCATAGAAAGCTTCAGCTCAGCTATCGATCGGAAATGTTCTAATAAGGTCAAGAGTATCCTAAGCCGACGAGCATCAAGAGGTTGATGAATGTACTAGAACTAGATGAAGCGAAAAGAGTATGTCTGGATCGTAGCAAGCAGAAGGACGTATCTGCTTACTCCTCCGGAAGAGGAGAGTATTCCGCTAAAAAATCCTATGGGCTAATGACGGTGAAGCTGCCCACCGGCTACATGTCACTCAGCGAGCTATGGAAAGCTCTATACTTGATATTTCGCTACGGGATAAAATCCGAAACGAAATCATCCGGCAGAGGACCAAGGTAGTTGATATCGTCCAGAAGTGTAGCTTCGTGAAGTGTTTGTGGGCTGGCCACGTCTGTCGCAGAACCGACGAGCGTTGGAGCAGACGGGTTCTCGAATGGAGACCACGCTTCGGGAAACATAGTGTGGGACGCCCCCCTGCCAGGTGCACTGATGACCTGAGGAAGGTCGCTGGTGGTGGCTGGATGAGGAAAGCGGGTGATCGTGCGCGCCAAAGCTCTTGGGGAGGCCTACGTCTAGCAGTGGACTGCAATAGGCTGATTGATTGAATGGAAATTGCAACCCAGTGGGCGAGGTTAACGGTGACAACCCAGTGAACGAGGCTGTATCGAAACAACTGACTGACTGGATCGAAAACCCAAGGTGTGAAGGGCTCAACGGAAATACAACTCACCATTATCCAAAGCAGGCGTGGCGTCGTGCCTGGGCGGGCGGTCTATCAAGGGGGGTCTTTCAGCTCTGTTTTCTTCCCTAGGTTCAGGCCGTTCGCTCTCAGGTTCGTTGCGCGGCGGGGGTTTCCCATTGGCCATTTCCCAAAGTCGTTCTTGTAGGGATTTTTCTCCGCCTTCGCTGTTAATTCGTGGAGATCTTTCGCGGCTGCGTTCACTGTTATAATGAGAACAAGAAATAATTATAAACACTGTATTAAGGATTGTAATGTTTCTTTGTTTTGTAAATTAATGTCTTTGGTTTGGTTTTGTCAAAAAAATAATTGAGTTTCGAGAGTCGTCCATCATAAAAAAAAAAAAATCTTTTATTTCAGACTAATATTGTCCAATTATGATTAGTACAGTAGGCTTAATATTTTTTTTTTTATTTTTTTTCATAAACATAAACATCATCTTTTAGAAAATAAATAAAGAAAGCGATACAACAAATAATTTCTTTAAAAATTAAAAACGGCTTTCGAAGCATAAGCTTTAATTCGCCTATAATACTGTCTATAATTATATGTCTATGCAGAGAATTTCATATGGATCCAATTTCTCAGGTTGATTGACACTAGAGATGGAAAATTTAATTAAATGCTTTTGGTGAATATTTAATTAAATGCTTTTGGTAAAAATATTCTTTTTTTTGTAGCACGTTGTATAAACCACTCACCCGTTATTAGCTTCTCTGGACGAGAACCTCTCCCTGTCCCGCTCGCCCCCCCTCTCGCGGTCTCTGTCGCGCCGCTCGCGCCCCCGCTCGGGTCGCTCGCGCTCCCTGTCGCTTCGCTCGCGATCCCTACGAGGAAACGATTGAGTAAATCCACTGAATATGTAAACATCTATTTTGTAATTGGTTTTGATTATTAAAACAATAATATTAAGTCTGCTTAGATTCACGTATTCAAATTTAAATAATTGTGTGATTATGTTACATGTAAATTTGTTAGGTAATTTCACTTAGGAAGTTCCTATCACTGGGCGCATTCCGAATCAGACTTTCAGCGCCGTCAGCGATCAGAAAAGAAAAAAAAAACAGCAGTTTTGCCTGCTGACAGTGGTTCCGTACGCGATTACGGGTGCTTTAATCGATTCCAGCGCGTCTCGGAACTCGGAAAGCAGGGATGGTGAATATCTCATCTATAATTAATGTTACTCATCCCTCTCAGCCACCAAAATCCCGGCCTTTCCGTAAATTATGATTATTGTCAGTTAGTTATCGATCCCTCCCTATCCCTCCTGTCTCTGCCAACGCGATCCCTCCGATCCTTGTATCCTCGATCTTTCCGAACTCTGTCTCTTCGATCCCTACTGTTATCTCTGTCCCTTTCCTTCCTATCCTTATTACCTTAAATATAGTAAAATAAATCACTCACCGATCTCTATCCCTTCCGTCTCTGCCACCACGATCCCTGTCTCTCCCTCCTCGATCCCTATCTCCTCGATCCCTCCTGTCTCTGTCCCCGCGATCCCTCCTGTTATCTCTGTCTCTGTCCCTCCTATCTCTATCTCTTTCTTTCCTCTCGTCCGTTTCCTTCTCGTCGCCGCCGGGCGGGGGTTGCGACGCGTTGAATGGCGGGGGTTCGTTGAGGTTGAACCCTGGTGGGGGTTCTGACGCGTTGAAGCTCGGGGGCGGCTTGGAGAGGAGGGCTTGGAGCTGTTGGAAAAGGTTTTAAGATGTAAATAAAGCTTGAGTATAACATCTTATGTTTGACTTTCTTGTCTCGACTTTACAGACTATAAAAAAATAAGATAAGAATGGACGAACATTATTCTTATGTTTTTTGTATACATATATTATTAGGATTAGGAACTGAAGATATTTAAGTTTTTTTTTTACTGATATTACAAAACCACGTGGACTGGCCACGTCTGTCGTAGAACCGATGAGCGTTGGAGTAGACGGGTTATATGGAAAGAGGTATACAGAAATATAGAAAGGGGTGTACAGATAGGCGGCCCTTATTTAAGGTAACAATTTCTTTTAGGCAATTTCAAGTTCAGTTAATTTAGGGTACCGTAGAGTTCAACGGATGACCATCGAAAGTTTTGCATGACCTTCTTAGCGTATCAGTTCATACACGGCAATTAAATATATGCGGACCAGTACGCAGCTGCGGATATAGCATTATCCATAGCGTTGTAAAGATCCTCGCGTGTGCAGGTGTTGCGACACGCCGCGCAGGATGACACGTGTGCACTGTCTGGGGAGACACCGCACGGGCATGCACTGTCCGAGCTAAAGCCCCACCTGCACAAATTCTCCTCGCCTCGGCCGACTTGGGTCCGGAGTCTGTTCAAACACTTCCAAGTAGGCCAAGGTAGACTATGTCCAGGGGGAAGATGCTCAGAGAGCGAAGTAGGTGATGCAGTTATGTATCTCTCTTTTCAGGTTGTCATCCGTGCTTTTTGAGCTTCGCCATCCATGTTATATCTACCTGGTCAGACAGTAAAGGTGGTGGTTGGTTGTTGGCGGCTGCTTGTCCGTGGTTGCTGTCCGAATGATTGTCCTCGGTGTCCAGGTCCATCGCGTCGTCCGACTGGGACATCTCCGTCGTTCTCTGTATTTATGGACGTGACAAAATATTAGATGTAACTCATTAATTTTACAGTTAGTATCCTGCTTTTTGTCATAAAATCACACTAATATTATAAATGTGAAAATATATTTGGATGTTTGTTCCGCTTTCACGCCTAAACTACTGAACGGATTTGGACGAAATTTAGAATGAAGATAGTTTGTATCCTGGATTAACACATAGGATACTTTTTACCGGGAAAAGTCTTATTCCCACGGGAAAATCTTACATAGCGCGAGCGTAGCCGCAGGCGGACCGCTATAAATAGATAAAAACAACTGCAAGGTGAATGGGGTAGGGTAGGTGTAGGATAGATGTAGGGTAGGTGAAGGGTAGGTGAAGGGTAGGTGTAGGGTAAGATGTAGGGTAGATGTAGTAGGGTAGGTGTAGGGTAAGACGTAGTAGGGTAGGTGTAGGGTAAGATGTAGGGTAGGTGTAGGGTAAGATGTAGGGTAGATGTAGTAGGGTAGGTGTAGGGTAAGACGTAGTAGGGTAGGTGTAGGGTAAGATGTAGGGTAGATGTAGTAGGGTAGGTGTAGGGTAAGATGTAGGGTAGGTGTAGGGTAAGATGTAGGGTAGATGTAGTAGGGTAGGTGTAGGGTAAGACGTAGTAGGGTAGGTGTAGGGTAAGATGTAGGGTAGATGTAGTAGGGTAGGTGTAGGGTAAGATGTAGGGTAGATGTAGTAGGGTAGGTGTAGGGTAAGATGTAGGGTAGATGTAGTAGGGTAGATGCAGGGTAGGTGAAGGGTAGGTATAGGGTAGGTGTAGGGTAGGTGAAGGGTAGGTGTAAGGTAGGTGTAGGGTAGGTGTAGGGTAGGTGAAGGGTAGGTGTAGGGTAGGGAAGAGGTGAAAAATGGCAGGACAATGTCTGCCGGGTCAGCTAGTTTTACATAATTCAAATACTTTTCGACGCGTAATACCAGAAACGCGAATTACCGTATACGCAAACGACCATATATATTTATCACCGAGCTGACATTAGTGTCAGCTCGGACAGGTCTTAGGACAATCGCCCGTCTAGTCTTTAGTTCATATAAAAATTATATTAAAAAAGCACTTTGATATTTTTTTTTATCCAACTTTCCGGGCATCTCTTTTTTCCTAGGAACCTTACTCGGACTATTACGATTTACGAACATTAAAGAAAAAGATTGCCCGATCGGGCTCTAGCTATTCTCAAAAGAGATGCGGTTACCAACGAACGGTATTTCATTATAGTTTATACAGGGTGTTACAAAATACAGAATGTAAAGGGGTTCATGAAACTGACCAACTTTTCCTAAGGAACATAAGCTGACAGAATACAAAAAAGGTCGGCTCTTTCATACAAAACTACGCAGTCATATGACTAGACTAGAAATTTAAAACTCTTTCATACAAACAATGCTCACAAAACATATATTCCCGTTGACTGAATCATGAAAGGCGAGAAGTAAGTTTTTACAGCACAAGTGAAATTCGGGAATTGTCTCTTTACAGTAATTCGTTTTTTTTTGCAAATACTATAGTCTATGGTTCCTTAGAGCTCTTGTCAAGCTTACAGGTCAACGCAATCACAAGATACAGCCATTTAAAGTAATATTTTTAAAGTAATGACTAGAAAAGAGTTATTTTTTCATCTGACAACTCACTTTTCATGGGGAAAGTTGTTCAGTTTCACAGACTGAATTCCCTCGTTCCCGCTTCACGGATATTTTTGTGACACCCTGTACAGTATCCAGTACTCACGGCTTTGGGCGGCACGGGGGCTTGCAGCGTGGGCAGTTGCAGCGGCATGCCCGCCACCAGCCCGCCCACTCCCAGCAACCCGCCTAGGAAACCGCCCACCATGCCTGCGAATCACACTGATATTATAAATGTGAAAATATATTATATAAAATATAAAGAGCGTCGGTGGTCTAGTGGCTGGGGCCGCTGCCTCCCGTCCGGGAGACGCGGGTTCGATCCCCACCATGTACCAATGTTTTAGAATTCATAAGTACGTTTATTCGACGCTCTTACGGTGAAGGAAAACATCGTAATGAAACTTGCACAGTCCTACGAAGAAATTCATGTGAAGTCGACCAACCCGCACTGGGCCAGCGTGGTCGACTAAGGCCTAATCGCCCTAATTCAGGATAGGCTCGAGCCCCTCGGTGGGGACGTATGTGAGTTGTTGATGAATAATAATAATAATTTATTGTGAAAGAGATACAACAGACAAGAAATATGAAAAGTAAAAGTATGTAGTTTAAATGTTTTGAAAACAACGGAAAACACAATATAAAAAAGAAAATTGAGTGCCAATCCTGATCATATTCACATTTCAATTAAATGAACCATACATTCTTTTTACAATAATTTCGCCAACTTCTTTATGATAATTATTTTAATAAAAAATACTCGGTCGACAAAACTTTCAATAATTTGTAAAAATGCCATATAATTTTTTTACTCATCAAAGCCTTGTTTGTCTTTAGAAGTTAGTGTCAAAAAATTATCTTGTTTACATTATTGCCGGATTCTATTGAAAGGGACATTACGGTTGGCGACAGAGACGCCCGAGACATGTGCCTAGCGAACTCGGCTGTCTCAGGTAATTTAGTAACCGATACTACGGAACTGTCCGCGCGGCCGGCTCCCCGTGCCCGCTACTGACCGGGTTGCGGCAGGTGCGGCGGGGGGAAGCCCAGCAGCGCGGGGGGCAGGGCGTCCCGCGCGCCCGCCAGCGCCGCCAGGCCCGCTGGTAACCTGGGAACAAATTGTTACAAATTTAAAATTAACTGTACAATAGGGGAACGGACTACTTCTTTTTTATTTTATAAATCCAAACTTGTTAGTTTCTGCTATCGATCTTTAAAATTGACCGAGTTATAAAGGTATGAAATTCAAGATTAGACAGAGGCACACACTTGTAACGTCATTTGTTAGTAACGCTATATAATCTCCATACAAAAAATCGTTTTTGAAAGAGACAGACACATTGAAACTTCAAAAAGTCACTGTAAATTCGTTTTTTTATTTCTTCGCGAATCGTCTGCTAATGATCTATATTTTAAAAATAATTAATAAAATATGGTGAACAGAAGGCCAATTCTACTAAATAACCGCAACTGCACTGCTACGCGACGTGTGTCAAAATGAGCAAATTTTGACGTTTCGGTATTCTGTTAAGCAGTCCTAGTGCAGTAATGTTGCAGTAGCGCAGCAGCAAATGAATAGCTATTCCACTAAAAAAACGTTACTGCAGCTGCACGTTCACTGCAAAATAATCGTATTCTGTTAATTTTTTTTGACATTTGAATGGCATTGGCAGCAGTTTTGTTGCAGTTTTTTTGAAGTTTTATTGAAGTTAAACTTGAGCAACTTTTGCGTCACAGTTTAACTTGTAATATACGGTTTTGCATTGTGAAAAATGTTTGGTCTGTTTTAGGAGGAGTTTGTAGGACATGAGGAGGAACAATCCATTGTTCCGCCTCAATATCACCTACCCAGGCGATCAATTTCATGTGTATGATAAATGACCCGTATTAGTTATATTGCAGGTTGATTGCAGGATTCGTGTAGTTGCGGTGCAGTCGCAGTGCAGTAGTCGTGTACTCGTAGTTTTAGTGCAGGAAATTTTAGTAGAATACGTCTGTTTGAACTGCACTGCTTCTGCACGACTCAAATGACAAGCGTAAACGTGCAGTTGCAGTTATTTAGTAGAATTGACCTACAGTCCTCTCCCCTATTATCTTAGCTGTAACGACGAACATTTTGTTAGTTAAATTCACTACACCAACCGTGATCTTTTGAGTTTTTAGCATAAAAAAATGTTTCTCTTTCTTGTATACATTTTGAAGTAGCAAGTACTGTTTTGAAAGTGTAACTATGTTCTGTTTTTTTGAGTTTCATACATGTTTTGTTCGTTTAATCACTTACCCAGGCGGAGGCATCCTGGGCACTTGCATGGGCATGTTCCCGGGCGGCGCGGTGGCCGGCATGGGCCCGCCCAGCAGCCCGGGCATGGGGCCGGGCGGCAGGCTGGGCATGTTGGGCATGCTGGGCATGGTGGGCATCATGGCCGCCGCACCCGGCATGCCCGGCATCAGCGGCATGTTGTCCATCTTCGGGATTATCTGCAACGAGGAGATTGATAAATTAGAATGATTACTTACTGTATTTAATATTTTGTACGTTTGAAGTACATAAACGCAGTTTAGAAAATTGCTCCAACTATGTGTATGTATGTACCTAGAGTAAAATAATATATACATTAAAGACGTAAAATATAATGCATTTTAGTCATTTTAGGTATCTACTGCTTATTATATCAAATATCTGGGGACTATGGTGGTGGCTGTACAATAAGTATTGCTGTTAATTATTGTATTTAATTAAGCTACTGTACTGTACAATTGTTTATTGTCCTTAATAAATAAAATAAATTATGACCTACATAATAATAATTGATTTCGAAATAAAAATAATGTAAGTTTTTGCTTGTGTTCGAAACCTAGACTATAAGGTTTTTATAATCTACGAGTGCAGTTATTCTCGTCACTAAAATGAATGACACGGTTCCTTAGAACACATCTCTGCGTCACGTGGGCGGGCACCCTGTGTGCAGTTCGCGCTCACCCGGGGGGGCAGCCAGGGCGGCAGGGTCTCCTCGTCGACGGAGCCGCCCTCCTCGAGCGCGTCGAGCGACAGGGCCCCGAGCAGCCAGCGCGCGTGCAGCGCCGCCCACGGCAAGTAGGACACGCCCAGCTCCGCCTCCCAGTAGTCCTTCCACTCGCGGCCCTTCACGCCCTTGCCCGGCGCCCACGCCACCTGTATGGATAAAGGTTTCTATATTCAAATGGGATTTCTGACACTAAATTTTGTATGAAAAAATAAAATTTAATTGTATTTGTACTGTATAACAATAATAATTTATTGTGAAAGAGGTCCAACAGACAAGAAATATGAAATGTAAACTTAAAAGTAAAAAAGTATGTAACGTTGTTTTAAAAACAACGGAAAACACAATAAAAAAAAAAAGTTTCAAAATTGTTTTATGATTAGAGACTTGATTAGAGATTGTATTGGGTAAAATAGCTTGGTTATAGAGCCAAAACAAATCAAAAAATTATCTTACGTTTTTATGTTTATTTTCAAATTTAACCAGCTTTTCTATCTTGTAAAATATATAATTATAATTTAGTGCCTTTACCGAATATTCTTAAACGATGCAAAAAAAAGGAGATTAAAAAAAAATGCTATGTATTAATCCAAGGTACAAACTATATCCATTTCAAATTTCATCAAAATCAGTTCAGTAGTTTAGCGTGAAAGCGGAACAAATATCTAAACATATTTTCACAAATATTAGTTTGATCACTTGACGTTTCCAATAATCAATTTTCTTACCGTGATCTCTTTCGAGTGCAGCTTATGTTTGTTCAGCTTGTTGAGCGCCCGGTAGGCGTCCCGGCGGCGCTCCATGCCCACGAAGGCGCAGCCCCGCGGCGGGACCACGTCTATGGACAGCACGCCGCCGAGCGCGCCGAACAAGTCCGACAACTCCTCCTGCGTGGCGAGCTTGGACAGGTGGCCGACCCACAGCGTTGTGCTGCATACTGGAACAACAAATTACAAGTGTTAAATGCGAGTATTTACGGAAATTGTTGATACATTAATTAAGGTGGCTAATAGGGGATCGGACTGTTCCTAATTTAGCATCTTTTATGAATTATTTTTAAAATATAGATTAGTAGCGGACGATTCGTAAAAAAAAAAACAGAACCGGTTGAAAAACTAATTATTGACAGTGATTTTTCAAAGTTTCAATATGTCTGTCTCTTTCAAAAACTATTTTTTGTATCGAGATTATATGGCGTTACTAACAAATGACGTCACAAGTGGGTATGTGCCTCTCTGTCTAATCTTGAATTTCAAACCTTTATAACTCGGTCAATTTTAAAGATAGAGCAAAAATTCTTTTAGTGTTCGATAGCAGAAACCAAGAAGTTTGAATTTATAAAATAAAAAAAAAGTAGTCCGATCCCCTATTAGACAATCATTACTACATTTTTTTTAACATTAACCCCTTGTCTACCACTGGTGCATACGCTTTACCAGGCCAAAATAAACCTCATCTACCGCTGGTGCATACGTTTTACCGGCTCGGCTGCGTTCAAGTTTTCACTTTTATTGAATGAACTACGGACCGAATACGTCTGAATTTTATAATAATAGCTTCGGCGTGAAGTTAGCCGCTTGAGAAAGTATAGACAAGCCACAGTCTCGAAGAAAAAAATTAAAAATATGTGAAGTGAAGTTCCGTTGCCGCGCTTTTAACAAGAGTGACATTACGCGGAGCTATTTTACGTTGAAATTGTGTCTTTTTGGATAAAAACCGTAAGTAATCGTTATTTTATTGTTTATTTATGTTATTTAGTGCAATAATATGAAGAAAGCAAAACTGTTACCGGAGTTTTTGGTCTAATAATTTCGAAATAAAAATCACCAAGATTTGTTGAAACAAACACCATTTTTCCAAAGTAAACACTTATAATATTACAATAACAAAGCGTAGGGTATCCTAGTGTGAACAAGATCGTTGTTTATACATCTGGCTCACAAAAAAACATAACAAGAACCCAGTAAGCTTCCACCTAGTAACGGGACAAGCTTTTGTTTATCATAAGTGCTCGCGCGCCGCGCCGGGTGTCAAGTACCGTGGTAGATGGGGGGTCCGAGCGCGCGCGGGGCGCGGTGTACAACAGGTTAAGGGCGTCACAGTCGTTTATATACGATCTTATAGCACGAGGCAGCCAGCTCTCTCATCACCATTCACTTTGTGTGCAAAGCGGGGGTCAAGCAGAATGGCCGGTCACTGATTGATTCGCCATTTTGTTTGACCCCCGCTTTGCGTGAAAGTGAATGGCGACGAGAGAGCTGGCTGCCTGTGACGCCCTTCAGAAAAATACAAAAAATATGTATGGCATAAAAAAGGTTATTCGTGATTCACACTTGTCAGCTATCGAGATTGACATGTGTCTGGAAATGTATCCTATGAAAGATTTTTCTAATGATAAAAAAATGAAGTATAACAAAGGGGTTTGAAGATTTTTGTATATAAGTATCCCCAAATAACAAATAACAACACGAAAACGAGCACTAAGCCAGCCTGGCTTAGTGCTCGTTTTCGTGTTGTTATTTGTTATTTTTTCAAAATGGCGGCGCACGATAAATCCTATATATATATCGATTGGGGATACTTATATAAACAAAAAATCATAAGGGTCAATATATCCTAAAGTGTCATGTTACAGAGTTATTGGCAAAAAAAGTTCGTTGCAACTGTTTAATGGGAAAGAGAACACTCGGGCTGTGCTCACGTGATGTGTATTATTTGGTACATGGCGTGGGCCCGGCACCAAGAAACACCCTTTCAACAACCAGCAGCCTTCTTGGATGAAGGTATTTTATCCGATGAAGATCAAAACTGAATGCAGTATCACATGTTCTAGGTTTTTGGTTCGGATGGTCTTTCAATATTATGTATAAAAGTATGTGAAAATGATTTTGTGAATTGTTATAGTTTTTATAAAGGACTACATTTTACCCATTGTTTGTTATTTTATATATATTTCAGATATGTTAGGTTAATAAAATTCGTAAAATTTCATGAACATTTCCGCATAAAATTATGCACTTAGTGTTGGTACAAAACTGACTTACGAGAATTGTTCAAAAATAGTAAATATTACTACTACTGTATTAACATGACCCTAATATTTTGTTAATAAAAAACAAATATATGTATGACAACTGTAAAGATTGATTACGCACAAAACTATTAATGCAATGGAAATGAGGCTAATCCTATAAGAAATGAAAGAAATAATGAATTTATATGATTTTGTATTCGACCACAACTAACTCAAGCAAAACTACAAAAGACAGCGACGTAAATCACAAAGAGTAAAAAACTACACAATCTATCAAAAACAGCAAGGAGTCTGCGTCAACTGTGTTCGATTACATTTTGTAAATACTGCTGAAATTAATTTTTGTTATTCAATAGTCAGGCTGTATAATATATTTTTTATGTAAAAATAAGCCACATTTTTAGTAGAGTGGTAGATTTCATCATTTGTCTTCAGGAGAAATCATCAATCTTTAAAGGATTAAAGCATGTAAATATGATTATAATACAATACTGATTTAAAATATAATATTATTATTTTGTATTATTTATTTATTTTTTATTTAACTTTGAATAATTATTATAAATTGATATATCTTCAATTATAATATTGTCTACATACAATCGTTTAGTATGTTAAGAGAGATCAAGCATAAAGATAAAAATACTGATGTAGGTATGTGTATTCTTTTACTTCCTAAATCATCTTTCTTGGATCAATTAATAGATGGCTGTAAAATGCTTGTTTTATTGATTCGTATTTTCATCTTGATTGTAAAAACTGGAAAGACTTAACGGATTTTATAATGAATTACATACAAACTTTTTAAACATAGTTACACTTTATACAATAAATAAATAAAATAAATGTTAAAAGTCCGCTTGCTCTTGCAAAAATATTATCATCATCGATCTTTTTTTGCAAATAACTCCAAAACCTATAAACCGAAAAAAAAAAAACACAAATCCCATGGTGTCATGGTGAGCAGAGTCTTAGTTGGATCACATGGAGCTCTAAAATACTAAAATTTCGTATACCTACGCTGATATTAATATCTTATTCATCATCATCATCATCGTGTGGGTTGTAAGGTCGACAACCGACTAACGGCTTAACGTGCCCTCCGAAGCACGGAATCATCTTTCTTTTCGGACAATCAGGTGATTCAGCCCGCACTGTCCTAACCAAACTGGGGAAAGTCTCACAAAGAGATTTTTGCTTGACAGTGTCCCCACCGGGAATCGAACCCGGAACCTCCGTAATGGGCGTCGAAATCTCGAACACTCGGCTACGGAGGCTGTAGGAAGGATATCTTATAAAATTTAAACAACAAAAACTGAACAATGTGAATAATTCTCACCACTAAGGTTCTCCTTCTTGATGGGGGGAAGACCTTTCTTCTCCCTCTCTTTCTGCTTCTCTCTATCAGCCTCCCGTTCCTTGTAATTCTTGTCGCGGTCTTTGTCACGTTCTCTGGATAACAAACAAACATTATTTAAAACTTACGCGGTAGGCTTGTAAAATAAAGTCTAATAAAAATAATAGTTTAAAAAACTAAAAAACACTCTTTTAGCACGCACTAAAAATTACAAAAACTATTTTTTTCGTATTCCTGACAGCAAACCCTTTCATTTGATACCCATATCATGGGGGTGCATTTCAAATAGCCTGTCCGCCATCTTGGACGTCCGCCATATTGGATTTAAGTCACGTGACTATTTTTTTCGTTTTCCTGATAGCAAACCCTTTCATTTGATACCCATATCATGGGGGTGGATTACAAACAGCCAGTCCGCCATCTTGGGGAGGCCGCCATATTGGATTTGTAATGACGTTTCTTGGCTAGTCATGTATTGTCATCAGAACTCAGAGCGTGTGCAAAATTTCATCCTAATCGAAGACCGGGAAGTGGGTCAAACTAAGATTCCAAGATTTTCTTACATACATAGTTACAAGTGAAGCTAATAAAAGCGTGTTAGGAACATTTATTTATTTTTTAGAGACACACAACAAAATACAATTTTACAAGGTAATCTTACAAGGCCTAGTTTATACACTGAGTGCATTTCTTAACGCCCGTCTACAGCATGACATTGAAATAACAAGGTAGGTATCTATTTAGGTACTCTATAGGTACATAATAGGGGATCGGACTACTTTTTTTTATTTTATAAATCCAAACTTCTTAGTTTCTGCTATCGAACACCGAAGCCACTATTTCTCAGTTGGATTGGCTCAACTTACCGACTGCCAAAACGAAAAAAAAAATTGTCTATGGTTGAGACCTCGACTTTGAAAAAAAAAATTGTCTATGGGTCACGATGTATAACCACAGAGTAAATATAGTACGTTTGACGTAAATCAGCCGATACTTTTGAAAATAATAGTTTTTTAAGTTGAATAATTTAAAAATACCGTTGTCAAAGAAGAATTTATATGGTAAAGCGAAAGCCTGAGTTATTTAAGAACCGCAAAGATAAGTTTGTAAAAAATATCAAGTTTAATCTGTGGTTAAAAGTTAGTGCACAGTTCTGTAGCGATTGTTTTCTTGACTTTTCCAAAAATTTAACATTATTTTCCAATGCTAAATGTATGTTAATAGTTCATTGACTCCCGATAAGTGAATTTATGTCTACCGGTTGTGGTTATACCATTTTTCATGGTGAAAATGGGGGCCGATATTGTGGTAGAGTGATAGCATAAAGTGGTGTATTTGTTCAGTTATTTCCTTCTTAGTGTCATGAAACAGTATATTTTACATACGGAATAGGTACTTACTAAGTTATGGGTGATTTTGTGTTAAATTTGAGTAGGTACGTAGGTAAATTAGACAGAGAGGCACATACCCACTTGTGACGTCATTTGTTAGTAACGCCATCTCCATACAATAAATTGTTTTTGAAAGAGAGACATATTGAAACTAAAATCACTGTAAATTCGTTTTTCAACCGATTCTGTTTTTTTTCTTCGCGAATCGTCTGCTACTAATCTATATTTTAAAAATAATTCATGAAATATGGTAAATTTGCAGTCCGATCCCCTATTAAAATTAAAAACCTATATTATATTATATTCTAAATGGATTTCATTATCCGAACTATAGCACAATACCAATGAGCTACCACTTAATTTAACTTGGTTGAACCCAACCTATTGTAATTTGTAAGGTTTCTTGGAAAAAAGTACTAAGTATATTTTATTTTATGTGAGTGAGGTGTGTCTGATTGGAAGAATTCAACATCATTAGAGACAAATACATATTTTTTCAAAACCATCATCACAATCGTGTGGGTTGCAAGGTCGACAACCGACCACACAAACCCTGGTGTCAGTGTTTAAGAGCTGCCAAAGGCCACTGACTTGGTTCATGTAACGACTAGATAGTATCCGGGACCAACGGCTTAACGTGCCTTCCGCAGCACGGAATCATCTTTATTTTTTCGGACAATCAGGTGATTCAGCCTGCAATGTCCTAACCAAACTGGGGAAAGTCTCACAGAGATTTTTGCTTGACACTGTCCCCACCGGGAATTGAACCCGGAACCTCCGTTTAATGGGCGTCGAAATCTCGACCACGGATATCATGTACTTCGCATCAAAAAAATCGAAATACCTTGCAAGTTTATGTTTTGTAAGGAATAACAGAAAAATGTGTATATTTAGGAATACACACACAATATACACAATTTTCTGTTATTCCTTACAAAACATAAACTTGCAAGGTGTTTCGATTTTTTTTATGAGAATAATTATATATAAAGTGTGATATTTGGTTGTGACCTTTCTCTGTCGCGGTCCCTGCGCCGGCGCGGAGACCGCGACCGCGACCGCGAGCCGCGCCGCCGCCGCTTGGGCGACTTGGAGCGCGAGCGGTGCCGCCGCGACCGCGGCGACGGGCTCCTGCAAACAGACACAACATTCATCAGCGCGGGCGCGGCTCTGTGAGCTGGTAGACCTCGCGAGTATATTGTATTTTTTTACGTTCTCAACTCCGTCATTTTTTAAAATTTCCAAAAACTGACTCGACAAAAAATAAACCATTAATATATCGAACCTGCTCACAAAATTTTACGAGAATCGGTTAAGAAACGCGACCTGTAGAGGAGAACAAACAGACAGACAGATGAACATACAAAAGCAATTTTGGCCAAGCTGAAACGGAGACGCTTTGCTCGCTCGGGCAAATGAAGCAAGCATTAAAAAAATAAAACAAATTCCTAACTTGATAGGTTTTCATTTTTATTATGTTATTGTTGGATAGGATATTCCATATGCATGCATAGAATGTTCCGTTATTTTAGAACCTTAAATTTTTTAACGATGTTCTTTTTTTTTCTTTAAATCTCACTCATCAAAGATGTAATTTAAAAAAAAACAATCAAAGAAGTACTAACGAAAAAAAAACTAAAATTACTATAGTTCTTTATACTGAAATCTGAATTAGAAGTTATTTATTTTAGATGCCTTACAAAAGCAATTAATAATAATACGTCTATTACAAGAACAGAGTCTATTAAAAGGTAATTTTTAATTAAATATTTTTTAATTACAGATTATTATTAATTAAATATAATAACCATTTTGAAATAAGTACTTCATTGAAAATATGTGAGAAACAGGCACACAATATTATGGAGACTCAACTTCATGATAATGTGATGATACTATTATAAGGCATGCAAGCAAACTGAAGTCTTACCTAGAATCATTAGCGTCAGGTATTTCTATGACCTGCGGGCCGGTCTCCACGAACTCGATATCAGACTCATTCGCACCGTCTTCTTTGGACTCGGTCGGCTTCTGCTGATCTTGGGACTGGAGCAAACAAAAACATTACTTAACATTGTTGTTATCATTACAGTAGACACTACAATAATATAGATGCAATAACTATGCATCTCTACATATTTCTGACCAAGTTCTAAACTTAAATTTTAAAACCATCAGATGTCTACACATGCTTGTTAAGAAATTCTACGTTCTGGAGTTAACAAAATAATGTATGAAGTGATGATAAATGTATCAGAAGAAACTTACAGATAAAAATGGATTCTGGTTCTGATTTTGTAACTGCATGTCAGACATCATTGGCATTAGGTTCTGTAATTATGAAAACTATATTAGTCAATGGGTCTGTATAGCACTTTTTTTAAATCTACTAATAAATTTTACATTTATTCAAAGGGAAAGGCCATGGCGAAGGTTCAATGATCGAATTGAGAATGTTCTGATAATGACAAGCATGCATCAAGAGATTCATGATTGCCGTGGAGAATGAGTCTATGCCTGCCTCTCCGGAAGGAGGCGTGTTGGATGCAATGTTCTATTTATGCTAAGATATGAATGTTTACTCACAGGTATTTGCATGCCCGTCATCATCTGCATTTGCGCCTGTAGGCTCTGCAGCTGGCGCATTATCTCCGGGTTCGTCAGGATACTGCAACATAATTGTATAATTGTTAGCTTTCATTTTGATGAATATTGAAGAGATAGATAGTTGAAAAACAGCATTGCATTTTAGTGCCTATTTAATGGGTTTCTTTCTTCTGTAACTTCTGTTTATGTATGTTTTTGTGTACTGCAAATAAATTTTAGTGAAAGGTTTCTATCTAGGAAAATCGAATTAGATTAGTAGGATTAGTCTGACTACCCCTACATAAATAATAATAATGTGGGGACACATTTTCACACACGACCATCGGACCCCAAACTAAGCAGAGCTTGTACTATGGGTACCAGACAGCTGATATACATTTCATAAATAGATAAATACATACTTACATAGATAAACAACAACCAGACACAAGGCAAACACAAGTGCTTATCACACGAATATTTACCCTGGGTGGGATTCGAACCCGCGACCCTGTGCGTCGGAGGCAGATACAGTACCACCTGGGCTACGAGTCGTAAAGTTTGATAATAACTTTCTTATTTACATACATACATCCTAGTTCTGTTCTCAGAAAATATTTCCATCCATCCCATCTCACCTGCCAAGAGCATCAGCCGGGTTCTGCGTGGAATTGTGATGTTGTTGCGAATGTTGTTGTTGCGCGTGTTGTTGTTGTTGGTATTGTTGTTGCGCGTGTTGTTGATGCGCGTGCGAGGAGTGCGAGGAGGGGGGCGCGGGGGAAGGCTCCACGGGCTGTGGCTCGTCCTCGCTGTCGTAATCGAAGTCGTTTGAGAGTAGCTTGCGGTTGAACTTCGTACTTGGTACTCCAGATGGTTGGTCTTGCCACTGTAATAAAAAACACTTATTATATCGTCTTCAAACAAAGGATTATACGCTCATGACGAACAAATGAAACTGAATAGTATTACATTATTTAAAGGCAGCAATTCTTTTTTTTAATTTTTTTATTAGGTGTTGGGCTTACTATTGACCACAATCAGGTCCGCGAGGGACGAGATGCGGTCACCCAGAAGGTGCCTGTTGTTTGTCTAAATTTGAAAATGCTTGGGTTATAAGCACTCGGAAAAACAGAAGCAGGCAAAGAATTCCACTCCTTGGCCATGCGCATAATAAAAGATGATTGAAAGCGCTTCGTGCGGCAAAGGGGTATGTCGACCAAGTACGGATGGTATGCTGCAGTTCATCTGGACTCCCGATAGTAAGAAGGTGATGGCGGAATGAGCTCATGCAGCCCATGTGCACACTCCCCGAAATACAGCCTGTAAAACACGGACAGACATGCAATCTTCCGGCGATGAGCCAAACTGTGAAGCTTGGTTACCACTGGATTCTCATCACCGATAATTCTCAGTTTTTCAGAAGCAGTAGGTATTTCTTGCTCGGGTACTTATTAATATAATTCTAAGTACCGATTGATAAACATTGTGGACACACTGCACAAATAGATTTTAGTGGGAGTGATAATGAACACTGACAGCAGCAGTTTACTCAAGCTTCTACTTGCAACTAATACTTTTTTTGCGCGAGTGAGGGGGTGGAAGATTCGTAGGCACTTGTGAGTGAGTAAATAAGCAATATTTCGCTAGCGACATCCGCGCGTGGTGAAGTAGCTAGGGCTGGCTGTCTTCTATCCGCGTGACGCGAGTTTGATCCCTATCACTTAACAATATGCTTTCGAATTTATATGTTCGTTTATTCAACATTCTTACAATGAAGGAAAACACCACACACTCCTAGTGTGTGAAAAACACCACCCGTGGGTCAGCATGATCAACTAAGGCCTGATCGCCTTAATTCACGGTAGGCTCGAGCCCCTCAGTGGGGACATATTTATATTATATGGGCTATTGATGATGACCCTCGCGTTAGAGTAAGTGAGTAAAAAGAATAAGTAAGTTACCGAGTCACCCATAGGCGTGGAGTCATGTGGTGTATGTTGCCCTGCGGCCGGCGAGAGCTTATCTGTCGTGTGGCTCACACTAAGGCTGCTTCCTGGAATACAAAACAACAAAATTATATTAATATTATTTATTTTTAATTATATTTATTATTATTATTTACTAAAAGCTTCTTAATTATTATAGCTAATATTCTGTTGATATGGCAATTCTTATGCTTTGGATCTTGTGATCTTAGAATTCTTGTGTGTATTGTATTCAATTCTAACCTATGTGAAATATAAAACTAGAAATATGTTTACTTAAATAATATACAAACAAAGCCTATCTGATCTATTCTGTGGTATGGGTTCATATCAGACGACTGATTGAATACCATATTAGACAATAACATAAGTACTTATACATGGTGTTACAAAAAGATGAGTAAATTTTGTATGAGACTAACTACATTTTGTATAGGAATAGATAGATAGATATAACGTTTATTGAAAAAATGAATGTGATTTTTAAAAATCGGTTATCAACCTATGTTCTTTGGGGAAAGTTTCACAAGCAGGTTCACACCCTTTCGGCTTTATTCGTATTTCTAACACCTAGTATAGCGATACACGGTTAAAACAAGTGCACAAGTGCTATGTCTATGTCTAATTCCTTCAATCCTTACCATTGGCAGCGGAGTTCTGCTGTTGTTGTAACTCTTGATGGAGAGGATGGTTAGGGTCTGCCATGTCCATCAGGGGCTGGGTAACATCCGGTCCAAACACATTGTTCTTCTGCCACAGGTTTAGTACTCGAATTATGTTACGCTGAAATTATTAAGATTAGGATTATATGGGATTTTCAACCCAATATCAGTCATTATTTTTTTAATAATATCTCAGGTACTTTAGTGGTTGTTCATCACATGTAAAGTGCCATGAACTGTCTCAATTGCAAATGGCAATGCAATGGGTAATATTAAAAATTTTGCAAACAATAAAAATAAACTTTTGAAAACCAACTGAGTACATTATTTTAAAATAAAAGGTTGTTGATATTCTTGTCTTTTAAGTTTATTTATATGTTGTTCTGGTAACATTTAGCTATCGTAAAATTAACCAGTGATTTTTGTTTACCTAACTAGTTATGCATCTTATCTAGTGGCATGACCTTTGTGTTGTTGAATATTTCTTTATTTTTTCACGCATATGTTCTATACCGAATTATCATACCCAAAACGAGAAAGAGACCAAACATAACCTCAATTTTTATGTAACAAACCTTATCTTCTGGAGGACATCTGAACAAATTAGCAAAGGTTTGCTGCATGTTCTTAGCAAACCGAGGAGCAAACACATCCTTGTCCTGTCCAAACTGATGCCGAGACTGCCGTACTATCGAATCTATCACGTATAATCCAGGAACTTTGTATTCAGGCTTGCACTTCTGAATGAATTTTTCAACACTATGCACTACGTGTTTGTAAAATTTTATGGCCTTTATAGCACCTCTAGTGATAGCGCTCATCTTCGCCTTTGAGATAGGCGGCTTGTTGTCGTACAACCCGGATAACTGAAACAAAATAATCATTTAGATAATGCCACGGGACTCCAACGAAGAACAAGCGCGCAAATTGATGAAAATTACCTCCGCGTTGAACGCTTTTACTTCCGACATATCCATTTTGGTTGTTTCTACTTTATACACTAAATATTTTATATAATAACTAGTTTAATATTGTTTTTTTGCGAAAAGACTATCATTTTCGTAAACGAGTCAACATGCTCAAAATTACAAAATGGCGTTCGTTTTTTTTTTTATATTGTCTATGGTTGGTGAATTTAAAGCGAGATATTCACGCACGACGCGACGGGAGAATTTTTCATCATCATCGTCCCACCATAAAGAACGATCAAAGGAATGACTCAAACGAATGAATGAAGGAATATTTACAAATATGTCAAATGATAAATTAGTCAAATCCGTAAATCCGTAGATCTCGAAATTCACTTTCCTTGTAAAAAATGGTTACATTTGGACCTGAAGAAGTTGGCCTAGAGGATAAATCTCCTTGTGCTGGCATTAGAGCCGATCTCAAGATGTGTTTACTCGAATCTGATTGCTGTAGAAAGGTTAGGTTTTGATTTTTCGTGATTTTATTACTATTTTATTTACCCAGTGCAGCGAATCTGTCTTCTCTAAACCTCAGTATGTCGTGCTGTTCATTTACCCTTCTACCATATCGGTTTCACAACACATAAACATACGATTTCCCGTAATATGGGCTCGAGCCCTTCAGTGGGGATATGATCTGATGAGAACTACAATAAAAGTGCTTGTACCTTAGTACCTAAAACCTTTACTTGCTTCATTGAGCTATTATTACTACGTATAGAGAAGACACCGCCCCATCTCAAGCGTTCCGTTCAACTGTGGCCAGCTGGCCACAGTTCACTCAGTTGCTTACTAGCTCTTGAGCGCTTCAGTCTTGTTTGTTTCAAAGCGAAAAAACGTGAAAAATCATCAAATATGCCCTCGTGTGTGTTATGAGGTTGCACTAATAATTCTAGTAATATGGCGAAGTGCAAAGGAACAACTTTCCAGCGGTGAAAAACTAGATAATCATTTTTAAACTTAATTCGAGCAAAATATTTAGCGGACGCCATGTTGCGTCCATTTGTCATAGATGAAACAATTAAGATGTGACATTTGGGTGTGTAACAAGAGTAGATCATAATAATATCTTTTACAGTGGAAAATTATAATCTTACACATTATTTAGTAATAAAATTATAGTAGTAAATCAAGAAAGATCACGTCTGGGCCGTAAAGATAGAGAAAAATTTATAAAGTTCATCTTATATAGTTTGTTTCGCAGAGTAAATTCAGTACTTATAACTAAAATAAATATTATAATTAAATTTCTTTGTCAGACATCTTTAAATGTTCCCACCCAATTGAATAGGCAGAATATAAACAAAGTGTCGCGTCTATGACGGTGACCTCGCATCTATGACTTATTAGCCGGCCCCCGCGCGCCCCGCATGCCGCGCTTGTTGCACAGATTTTGTAGGCAGCATCTTTTCTAGTACGTAGTACATTATACTTCAATGACTTGCTTTGAAGGTTGTATAAGAAATTTATGCTTTTGATTATTTCTCAAATTTCTTTCAGCCGCAGATAACAAGATATGATTATTTCTCAAATTTCTTTCAGCCACAGATAGCAAGATAGGATTTAAATGACATGCCTTTTTTGTTTGTTGATCTACGACATACCTAGTTCTTTAGCAAGCGGTAAATGTGTTTACCTTTTTAGTAAATTAATTTGTGTATTTGTTTCCAGCAAAAGAAAACGCCAAAAGAATGTTTAAAAAATGAAATAGTGCCAGATGAGTGCCTTCAACTCAGGCAGATATTTTTTGAATGCAAGCGATCACTGGTGAGTTTTATAACTCAATGTTTTAACTCATTGGGTAGATAATAATTTGTACAGTCAGATTAATAAGTGGGATCATTTTAATAATAAGACTCTTTTTGTTAATTTTAGCTTTGTGAATACAGTCATCAAACTATTTATCTATAAAAGCAAAGATAGAGAAAAAAACATTTAGAAAATAAGTTATGTCAAAGTATAAGGCATTCATATAATATGATCAAACTTATGAACCTGGCTGTACATTTGTTACATGTTATCTTCTCTATGATATTAATCATGGAATGTTCTTGTACTAGTCTAATACGTTTTCTTTCTTCTTTATTATATCTTCTTATCATGGTTGTTGTAAAGTTTACTAACCTTTTTATATTATTGTACTAAACTTAATAACTATTCTAAACTAAGCTAAACTTGTAACTTGTATTGTTTCTAGTATTTTTGTATTTTTAGTCTGTCTAAAATATATTTCATTCATTCATTCATTCTATATATTAATTCTGTCTTTAGCTAATAGCTATCTCACTGTGGCTGTGCCCATTGTAATAAAAATTGCTTATCAATGATTTAGTAAAAGCTATAATTTTTTATGAAAATGCATTATAGTATTTTTGTTGCAAAAAGTAGGACTTGCCCGGAAATTTGTTGGCATAACCAAATTGTTTATTTATGCCATTGATTTAGTTCTTCTTTTTCAGCTTGATAACAGGCGGAGGTTTCGGGGGCATAAAGGCTACTAGTTTGAAACAAAAGGTATTTATTATTATAGTGAGACTCTAGATTTATGATTAATTTTTAATGACTCAAAATGATATCATTAAATATTGTTGTTTCCAATAAAGATTGTAATACTTACTGTTGAATTTAATACTTTCCTGGTTTATTATTTGCCATGATTCCTAAAATATACTGGTCATTTTAGGCTACTTTAAAAAAAAACGTACAAAAAAAAAACAAGTCAAATTAAAAAGGATTAAAATTAACACACAAATATGTCCATTTACATATTTTATTACAAAAATAATTGAAATTTATTTTAAATTATCTACATACGAGCTCAGCTCATAACGAAAACTAGCTTTTCAAGCTAAAAATCATTTATTACCATTTAATATATTTAGCTACATACTGGAACAGTTGGCTACACAAATAAAATTATGTACTCTTGTAAAACAGTGGAATTTTCAATTCAAATATCTAAAATTCTTAATTAATTTTTGTGTCTTGGATATGTGAATACTCAAGAGATTTTCGCAGGTTACAGTGGCCGTTGGGGCTGAAATTGATCCAAACCCAAATCCACATTAATCATGCATTCAGCTAAACTATAATGCAGTTTTTTTTTCTGATTCAAATAAATTGTTTTATTAAATTATATCAACAAAGACTTTAATCAAATCTAAACTTTGTAGCATATTTTATCAAGCATTGCCTAACAGGATGATTATAAAATAAATAAAAAATTCTCTCATAGCAAAATTTTGTAAGCACTCTATTTTTAATAACTACAAAGTTTAAATTTTAGCACCAACTGCAAAATAACATGCGCAAAATAGGTCTTTACTATGAAATACTTTAGTAGTAATAATAATAATAATTAATCATTGATTATCAGACAACTAGGCCCATCATAGTAGTATATTTTGTTTTATTAAATGTGCTTTGTATTATGTATAATATTTTGATCTTCATTATAGCTATGTATGGCACTTGACTTCTTTAAAAGTATAATGATTATAATTTTATTTAACAATCGTGAATAAATAACGCTTGTAAGCCTACTATTACTATATTATGTGCGTAATTTTTAAATCGAATCACATTTCTTTAACAAAAAATTAAACAACTGGTACTAAAATATACTAAATATACTTAAATAGTCAATTTAAAGATCTACAACTATGTTTATTGAAACATGAACAAAATTCAAACTAAAATCTAGAATTAAAATAAATTTATGTTGTGATGCACTAATAAAATTCTTTCAAAATTCACAAAATCTACAACCTCTGAAACCTTATTATGTAACCTAGAAAGATTTTAAAAATGCTTTTAAAATTGCATGAGAAGTGATTATTTATGTACTTAATAAATAAATTATTGTCCCATGCAGGTGTCTAATGGAATATTATACAAATCCCTTTTCGAGAAATTGACACTATAGTTTTTTTTACGGTAATTATACTTCCAATAGTTTGATCTTGGATCATGCTGATCTGATTCTGATTAAAATTATTTGGTCTTTAAGATTTTTATTTATGAAAATCAAATAGGGATTTGTATAGTAAGCCTTTCTTATTTTACCTATTTAAAACAAGCCATAGAGTAAAGTTTCAAACAAACAAGCATCCTTAGAGGAAATCTAGTTATAGGTATTTAGTTTAGTAAAATATTTTTAATTTAGCTAGATCTTTGTACGAGTAATGTTTAAGATAAGGAACTGTTGGTGAATACTATGAAATATCAGAAATATTATATGATATTTTGATATGTATCACAAGATATGCGAGATGCCTAGCCGACCACTCTAGAGAGACTGTTGGTGTTCGTTGTATTTCATTTAGATAAGAAATCTCTACTGCTGCCTATGGAAATAAATATCCTTTCTAAAACTTTAAGATATTTAAATAGGGGATCGGACTGTTCACCATATTTTATGAATTTACCATATTTTATGAATTATTTTTAAAATATAGATTAGTAGCAGACGATTCGCGAAGAAAAAAACAGAATCGGTTGAAAAACGAATTTACAGTGATTTTTTAAAGTTTCAATATGTCTGTCTCTTTCAAAAACGATTTTTTGTATGGAGATTATATGGTGCTATTAAAAAATGACGTCACAAGTGGGTATGTGTCTCTCTGTCTAATCTTGAATTTCAAACCTTTATAACACGGTCAATTTTAAAGATAGAGAAAAATTCTTTTAGTGTTCGATAGCAGAAACTAAGAAGTTTGGATTTATAAAATAAAAAAAAGTAGTCCGATCCCCTATTGTAGTAGGGTAACACCAACAATATTTGGCGAACATTTTGTAAAAAAAAAAAAAGTTTGATGTCAGAAAACAGGTGTAATCAAAATAGAGAATGAAATATTCTACCAATTATTATGTTTGCTCACAATAAAAACCGAGAGGGCGCTTTATAACTTGATTCAATAGCCAGAGTGCCAATTATTGCGAGGGCACCATATACCTATACGCAATAGGGGATCGGACTACTTTTTTTTATTTTAAAAATCCAAACATCTTAGTTTCTGCTATCGAACACTAAAAGAATTTTTGCTCTATCTTTAAAATTGAGCGAGTTATAAAGGTTTGAAATTCAAGATTAGACAGAGAAGCACATACCCACTTGTGACGTCATTTGTTAGTAACGCCATATAATCTCCATACAAAAAATCGTTTTTGAAAGAGACAGACATATTGAAACTTAAAAAAATCACTGTAAATTAGTTTTACAAACGATTCTGTTTTTTTCTTCGCAAATCGTCTGCTACTAATCTATATTTTAAAAATAATTCATAAAATATAGTAAATTCATAAAATATGGTGAACAGTCTGATCCCCTATTTGAATTTCACTTCCTTCTTTTTGATTGATTTTGATACCCCCAGTCCCTCTAAAGCAAGTATTGACAAAATGGGAAAATTAATTTAACAATACATCAATTAACAATAATAATCATTCATACACTAAAATATCCCATGGTCTTCTTTTCGATTTGGAAGACTTCCATAAATGATTTTTTGTCAGTGTCCAATGAAAACGTTTTTATGGAATCTCACTCGTGTTTTTAAAATATTTTATTGATTCAAAGAAACAATCAAAACCGAAATCCCAAGTTTTCGGCATATAAGCAGCTATAACTTGATTGCTGATCCAATTCACTGAAGAAAGTACTCGTATAGCCGGAGCATCGTCTTTGCTTGGTTCTTTGAAACACTATGACGTCACCTTAGTGAACTCGTGTTTTTAGTGCGTATTTCAAACGGTGGTGCGGTGAAACGAAGATTTAGATAAAATCCGTGGTAGGATTGTAAGAATGATAAATGAAAGCGTAGTTATAATTAGAATAGAATCACGACATGACTAGGTAATCTGGATTCAAATGGCTTAGATTAGATCTATGTAGCGATAGAACACTTTTGCGTCGATTTTAACGCGGCCGAACACGCACCTACGCAGTTGCAAGAGATAGCATTAAATTAGAAGAATATCTTTATCTAAGTAAGTTCTGGACATGAGAAGCATTAGGTCGGATCTACATATCCGACCTAAATAACTTTTTTAGCAGTCTCGCAAATTAAAAGGTAACACGTTCCCACAGAGTTCATTTTCGAATTCCATATAATTGTTTTTTCATTATTTTATTGTAAGTGGCCAGATCCAGAGACTTTCAGTATGCCTACCATGATAAAAAGTGATTTAGGTCGGATATGTAGATCCGACCTAATGCTACTCATGTCGAGAGTTAGTAAAATATTTATCTTTGAGTTAATATAGTTGTCTACTATTGTGCCAACAAATATGGATCTTTAAGGAATATAGCATACAGTTTTAAAACACCTTAAGGGTGTTTGTTAATTTCCAGTTCTTTACGCAACAATGAATTTCTGTGTCTCTTTCTCTCATTAACATAAGGAAAGTTATGCTATTTCTTACAATCGCAGTTTCCAACAACAACGACATTCTTATTCGTTTAATATTTAATACTTTGGTCCATATTAGTCACTATCTGTGCTTTTGTTGACCATATTCCAACCGTACTGGCTAGGCCGTAAAGGTACCCAACCCACATTTAAATTTGCTTACTAATTCATATATCACTCTAAACTTGTCTTAGAAGTTATAAGGTTTTGAAGAAATGACATAGGATTTACCATATAAGCAGTTTCGGTAAAATAAACCTAAATTAGATTGGAAATTGTAAGACGTTCCCGTATTTGGAAGTGAATAAGTTCATTTCACAGCCATTCCCTACCATTTCTTCAAACCTCACACTCTCAACAGTCCTTACATCGAAAGGCATCGGCCATTACGGCCCCCCCTCTACTAGAAAGTCTGTATCGGCCGGTAAAGCCCCGTGTACCCACACAGCCTCGCTCTCAACGCTGTTATCAACATGGCCGCTCCCGATAAGTCGTCCAGCAGATTGGCACATTCGCAGACTAGAAGGTACATCTTGTCTCCGTGGGAGGCTACGGATTTGTGAAGGGCTATTTTTCGCATGCCGACGGAGTGGGGTAGGTAGAGATACAGCATTCGAGCGCCGGTCCAGTACAGCCAGTTTCGCTCGAAACGTTCGCCGTCGTCTCCTTCGAAAACCTGGAATGGTGGAAAATATAAATTGGATTATCGTGGTTCAAAGAATTTAGAAATATGATTGTTGTTTGAAGCTACTATTAGTGGGGCTGGGCATTCAATATTTTATGCAGCAGATAAGATTTTTTTATCTTCTCATAGCAACCGTCTATCCATTTTTGGGGAAGCAGATAAGTTTAGTAAGAATAGTTTACAAGATGGATGCCAGAGTAAATAAAATAAATAAATAAATAAAAACGTTTTTATTGCCTTCACAAAAACAGAACAATTACAAATGCAATACTAGGTAGGAACATGTTTGGCAAAAGGTCTCAGCTAATGCTTGACATACAAGTATGCCTAGCGCTGGTTTTCAGACTGGCCCTATAGTAATGGTCACCGTTTTAGAAAATCGATCGAAGAAAGCAGTATCCAAGTCTGCGCCCGCTTAATTACCACTTTGGTAGAAATACCTATTAGGTCCATTAGAAAAAAAAATGTAAGTAGTGACAACGGGGCTTCTAGACCTGGAATTTCATGATTAAGGACTGAGATTAGAATAGAAAAAGAAGATTTATTACAGCACATAGAACACATCACATTATCGTTTTCGCAAGGGAGACCTAAAAACATTAGGCAATCGTCGTCTTAGCACCTATCTAAAAATATCGTTTCTAATTTAATACAACCTTCACATTTAGTTCATAGCACTTCGACTACTATTACTAGTACTACTTCAGATTTTATTGTTGAACTTAGAACAAAGCCATTACAAAGACCATTAACCTGCCCTTGGAAACGAACTTTAAGTGCTTTAAGTACCGAAAAACTAAGTTTAAAAGTCAAATAGAAGTAAAATTATGAAAGTTATGTCAATTTTTACGGCCAAATTACTTTAGTATTTGACTTTTTATTACATACCATTTTGCCTGTTGGAAAATGGTCATCGCACACGAAATATTTTTTAATGGTAGCGTGCAGCGTGTAGGTGTAGTCATAATTTTTTATCAGATAAGTTTACAATCGAACAATGGACAATGCTTAAACTTACATTGCAAGCATTGTCCAGAACCAAAAACAGTTTCTTAATAAGAAGCTGTCCAAAAACCATGAGTGGAGTACGTTACGTGCGATACCACAAAGTATCTGTGTTGTAATATGATGACTTAGTTGTCCGAATACCACGAGTGGCCTCTACGTCAGACTTATGTCGGTTGTCGACTTTACAACCCAAAGAAGATTGTAATTTACGTACCTTATAAACGCTAATGATGAACCCAGTAGCCGGCGTGTGAGACTTCTTCGGTCCCCCAGCTAGATCACTGAACGGCGGCCTACAGATCATAGCCACTTCACTGTACAAGTCCAGCGTATGCGCAGCCGAGTACCGAATAGTCTTCGGGTCGAACTTGCTCAACGAAGCACTTCTCATGTTATTGTAAAACAGCAACGGATCCGTTTGCGTTGTATTTATCACATAGTAAGATATGAAAGGGAATTCAGCGTTCTTCTCCATGTTAGCCAGTAGCATGCCGCCGATCGCTGTATTCGCGACTGCTACGTCGTTCAGTAGTTCCCCAGCGGCTGTTTTTTGTTTTATTATTGGTTTTGCTAGCGGGGACTCAAGGATTGGCTCGATGGGCTCCAGTGGGCTCATCAGATGCGCGAGGATGCAGAGTTTGGGGTCTGCCACCTCGAGGATGCTTAGGGAGTTCTGGGTTGCAGTCTTCTTCCCTTTTTCTGGCGTTGGTGCTGGTATTGGAAGCTGGAAATTAGAGATTAATTTGTTATTCATTACTGATTTATTAGTTTTTATGGGATAAATGACTACGTGTCTAAGTGGTCGCCATGACCGAAAACGGTCGGAAAGATCATTATTGACCTTTTGCATAGTCTTTTCGCCAGGCGAGATTATTTGAGGTCGATAAATGAAAACACTTCTTCCTTTATGGCGCTACATACAGTGCTGCAAAACACTATAGGCCCAGTTTGATCTGGATCATAATCTGAGATTTTGTGTCACCTCCACCCGTCAATTTATTCAACCAGGATGGAGATTGTGGATCGCGATCGCCAGATCACAATATCGAAGTCAGACGTCTTTGGCGTTATTAATTCTGACTCCAGGGTTTGGTTGGTCGTCTACCTGGCTAGTCTTACAACCTATACGACGTGATAATATGAATCGAGGTACCACCAGAAAGAGTATGGCCGGTGGTAAAGTGGGTTTGCAACGGGACAGTCCCATGATCTGACACGAAGAAGAGTCCCGTAATGGAACTATAGTGGGAATGATTTCTGTGGTTCCTATAACGATTATCAATACTAACCGGCACGCCATCTGGCAGGAAGCGGTCAAGCGCGTGCGCAGGGATAACGAAGCAGTCTTTCTCCAGGGTGGCGAGCGAGACCGGCTCGGACCGGGACTTGCCGTCCGCAGTCCGCGTCGCCGTCGCCGCGCTGCCGTGCGAGTTGGTCGGCAGGTGGGAGTACCGCAGCAGCGAGACCGAGGGCTCCCGGTTCACGAGCGGCTGCGGGGGCTCCGACTCCGGCCCGAGACCGCCGCCTATTACAGGACCGCATCGTTCTGGAAATGGAGAAGAGATTGTTGAGGAGTCGGGTGTTTTAGACCGTTGCGTGAAGTACATAAACTGGTCTCGTTTGTTGGCTGTTGTCAACGAATTATTCGTTGACTATTGGACTTAACCCTAGCATTTAACAGCAGCAGGACATATTTACCAATAATACAAAGAATTAATGACGGTTTTTAAGTTCAAAGATGAGAGAAAATAAACTCTGTAAATAGTCTGGATAAACATAGGTATTTTTACATACAAATTTCTACTGACAAAGCATTTTTGCATGTGATAAGAAACTATTTTTGCTATACACCTTACAAACTGCGTAACTAAAAGGAATTCTTCGTAAAAACTCAAGCCCGCCCGCCGACCTAAATTAGACTCCACTAACATACCGTGTGCAATAAATTGCAAGGAGACCAAGAATTCCGCACTAAATATAGCTCTTATATTTTATACTATGAGTAACGTTTACGGAAAAATGGACAGATTTTAACAGCAAACATAATAAGCGACTCAAATCTTGTAATCTCACAATATAATATACATTTTTTTACTATGGACCTATAATAGCTTATTGGTATTGTGTACTAGCTTTCATGTATTCTTTATTGCAACAGTACACCATACTGAAATAATAATTATTAATAGCTCTACAGCTATTAATAATATTATTTCGAAGCGAGATTAAGGTGAGCTTATCTCGGGAGATCTCTTCCAGCCAACCAATGTGTTATGAGAGATACGTCATTGAAACTATTATAAGTACGTAACCTGATAGATATTTTGTTTGAAATTTGTCTGAGCCAGCTGTATTAGGTCATCGTTTTTAATTTTCTAGTCTTTTCAACAGAGTATTCCGTTATAATTAAAAATTCCGTCAGAAAAGTTAGATACTTATTGTAATAGTATAGATAAGACTGATCAGTATGTTAGTGACAAATAGACCTTTCGAAATAACATTGCGTATCGTGTTTACGTTGCGTCAAACTGGCGCATGTTTCACTAGACACACCTGGTTCAAACCAGTTTCATCTGGTTTATTTGATGGCCACCACTAGAATAATTAGTTAAAAGCTCTTGTTAGTTTGCGGTGACAAGATTTATGATATTTTAAACGTCGTGCATGCGATTAAACCATTAAAATGTTTGTAGATAAGTATAGACATTTTTCCTTGAGTTAGATCCCATTTTGTAACCTCTTATGAAGATCAGAGATGTTCGGTGACTGTCGCGTGTCACTGTCAAATTACTGCAGACCTTGAAAGCGTGAGTATGAAAAGATTCCACCGGCATCTGTCACAGTATTTATAGCTCTGCAGACGACGCATGTTGTACGCATCTTCTATACACGAACTATGAATAATTACGAATTATTTAGTGCGTTAAAACAGAAAGCGTTTATGGATAAGTAAAGCAGAAGTTGATAAAACAAACTTACATCGAACTCCGGAAGTAGTCACAACAACAAAGAGAACACTGCACGAGGTTGGTCGTCGCTCGCCGGCTTACTTTACTGATTCGACTTGTTACCTTTACCTGATCCTTCGTTGTACTGCGCGCTGGCTCGAGGCGCCGAGAAGAACAGGTGGGTTCTATAGTGGTGCTCCTCCATGCAGGAGTATCCTCGGTCGCGCCGCTTGGCGTTCCTTCCCGCGCCCAAAGCCCCCCTCTGCTTCCCGCCCCCTCCACCACCCCCTCCTACCGAACTCTTCCCCTCACTGAAGTTCTTCCGAAACATCAAATTCATCTTGGAAGCTTGCCACTCTCCCTCTCTCTCAAACTTTAAAACCCTGGTATCAGTCCGTCGCGGCTAATATTTGCTGTCGTAGGTAATTAGCATGCAATGCGCGCCAACATGTTAAGCTCGGCTAAATTCAGACTTCAGTGGTCTCACTCGTGCTCGTGATTATCATACGGTTTGTTTTATTGCTTTCTCACTTTGGCTCGTGATTTTGTCTGGAGCATTCAAGCGAGGATTATGGTAAAATTGCTTGTAGAGCGGGGATGATCAGGCGCCTGTTTTGCACCTAATTTCATTTACTAAAATTACTTTCCCGGAATAATCAACTACGTAATGTAATTAGCTATAATTATGGGGAGGAACATAAAGACAGTTTCTGAAAACTTCTGAGTCCCTATTTGAAAAGCTGATTTTCTAGATGGCTTTCTCGAGTCGTTCATTAGTTTTTATAACTTTGGATCCTATTATAGAAGAGAAATCTTGCTCTTCTGCCTAAGTATATTACTAATATTGCCAGGCTTTGCTTTACAAAGTTAAAAGGCAGTTTCATGATGTTGATGTCGAATAGCCTACATTATCTAATTACCACAATCTTAGTATCAGTAAATAATCTAGTATAGATTTAAAAGGAACATCAAAGCGGGCAGCGGGTATGATGTACCGACATAATTTACTAGAGTTGGAACAATTTCTTAGAAAAATTGAATTGGGGCATGATAACTTGTTGAGCGGAGCCTTGCTATAAAATATTTAACTACAACATCGATTTCAGTACGGGGCACTACTGACACAATTATATACTGACGTAGCTCACCTAGACTTGGTATTGTCTATTATAGATAGAGTTTAAATTAATTAATAAGGTCTCTTCACATTACATAGATCATAAATAACCAAAGAAAATCACTTTCGCTTCGCAATAATAAAATTAAAGTCGTAACGTAAAAAGTAAAAGTGTCAAATAAAAAAAAAAACAACGGCCTGTTACAGTCCACTGCTGGACTATGACCCTCCTCCACTTAAGTGTTTGGTTTTGCCATAATCTCCACGCTTGGCAGGCGGGTTGGAGATCGCAGATTAAAAGGTTACTGTATCAGATAGCGCTGCTGCCCGTTCCCTGTTCAATGTGTAGTCCCTAAGTCGCCTCTTACGACACCCACGGGAACAGTAGGGGTTGGTGACAAATGTATTCTACTCTGTCGTCACCACACGGCTTAAAAAAATGTAAACGGTTAAAGTGTAATCTGATAAAAAAAATACCACCCATTATAAGAAAACCATAGATTTATTATTGTTACAGTTTACGTCTGTTAACGAAAATATCTAATAATTATAAAACTGTGGTTGTACTTACTATTAATTTTTTATGTCACATGTAAGGTATAATGACTTCGTGGAGTATTCATTTTTGTTAATAATGTATATTTTAGAGCTTTTTTATAGATAATATTATTAATGTGAGAAATTTTACCCTCTTGTTTTATATTCCGTGACTTTTACTATGGACAAATACAAATACAAATGTATTTGTCTCCGTGGGGCAAATAAACTATTCGAATATTCACGAAAGGAAAGTGTCTAACGATTTTCCTGGTTTTTACGTAAGAATAAATGTCAGGTTGATAATCTGCCCGATTCTGTTTTGTTTCCTGATCTTAATTACATTCTCCTTATTTACGGCCGCTATAAATTAGTACGTACATAGGACGTAAACGACGCGATGTCTTCGGCCATTATTTGCTGGTTTGAGACAACAAACAAAAGCCGCCGGCTAATTTTCCGTTTATCTATATCGTTACAAACAAAAAATAAAAAAGGATTCCTTTCCAATAGTCGTTATGTTACATTACTGTTATGATATTTAATAAAAAAATTCTGTTTCCGAGCTATACTATCTTATAAAAAGCTGCTAATACTGGCTACGAGACGTAGCTCGTAGACTGCTACGAGCTATTGATCTTTCATTTTTATTTTTCTTTAGATCCATTATTATTTTTATTATACCAGCTTAGAATGGCAAAAATTGTGTGTAACCATACTCGTATATCTACGACCGTGCAATTTTACAGCCCATATCGCGGGCAGATTGAAGATTATGACCGTGTTTTGTTTCTTCCGTCGTCGCCTCGCCGCCATTCGGTCTCCGAGGACGTAAATCGTAAGTAGATATGTACTGATACAATCTTTAATGATATAATATACTTATTACCACTCTATATTAGTTTTTAATTCACCGGTTTTACTAAAGTATGATTATTTCCCTGCGTCCACAGTACCGCTACGCCGTAGCAGTAGCTACGATTTTACTAGTATAGCCTCACGATAAATTATAAGCGCTAGGAGAAAATTGTGGGGGATCCAAGTGGGGCATATTTGCCTCGAGCTTGTGTACAGCATTCACGGAGTGAGTATGAGAATGAGAGAAATGGTACTGTCACATTTAAGGTCAACGCTGACTGATACTCATTGCGCAATCTATACGCGCAAAACCGTTACACGCATGAATTTTGAACCGGTTATTTCGGGTTTGAACGCCACCATATCGTGTTTTCAAATCTTGTAATGAACGATCCATTGAAGTAAAACAATTGTGAAGATATCTGCAGTTTGCAGCGACGAAGTTAAATGGTTCTAGCGTAAAGTCCACCAGTTGAGATAGGTGGTATGTTTGGCTAGGCCTGATTCCTCTATTTTAGGGTAGGCTCTATTTACCCTTGACTTGACTGTTAAAAATAACATCTACGTATAGTTTGTACATATGTTAGGTAGTTATTCTAAGAAGACTGCTCACATTTACTCTGTTAGAATGTATTTAACCATGTTGTAGAACAGCTGAGACGTAAGGTCGTTCGGGGATGCCTGTCATAATTATAAATATTGCACAGGCGAGTGGCTACCTCGACACTTGGCTAGCTAAATGACGAAGTACCCAACGATACGCTAATGTGTTGCTTTTGGAAGCACGTGTATGTTTTAGAATTTAGTTTAAAACTAAAATATACTTAAAATATTTGTTTTGGGTCTAGGTATTACTTGTGCTTTTCATTTACATGTTAATATCCTGAATAAAAGGGATTTCTAGTATATGTTAGTAAAATGAGAGTTCTTGTTTTTTTTTCTATTTTTGTGAATAACTATTGAGTATTTTTTTAAGAAAAGAAGATGTAATAAGTTGAGTACACGACGCCTGCTATGCACCTATTACGTAGGTGGAGCGTGCTAAGATTGCCGTGCGGGTAAACCCGCCTCGTAGGTGCATAATTTCCTAATCTGACTGCGCGGCCCCTACGCCGTAGGTGCGCTGTTACCAAATTCCTCGAACGTATGTGGCGCACCTACCGAGGCGGGTGGGAGTGCGCATAGCTGTATTATTGCGTTTTTTTTCAGCAGCCAAAGTTCTGTACTTCCAGAAAGTTTATCCTTGGCATTGTACGAAGTCATAAAAGGGATTAGGAGGCTCCATTTACTAACTTATGATACGACAGTGACGAGTGACGACTGTCGTGTCATTTTGTAGATACTCTTTATTTCCTTCCTCTTGTGGCTTGTGTTCCGAAAATCTATATTATCTCGCCTATTAAGTAAATATCATCAACATCAACGGCCCGTTACAGTCCACTGCTGGACTGATGAGCCTCCTCCACTCAAGTGGAGGGTTTTGCCATAATCTCCACGCTTGGCAGGCGGGTGGAGATTATGGCAAAACCCTCCAAATTAAAAGGTTACTGTATCAGAGAGCGCCGCTGCCCGTTCCCTGTTCAATGCGTGGTCCCTAAGTCGCCTCTTACGATACCCACGGGAAGAGTAAGGGTTGGTGACAAATGTATTCTACTCTGCCGTCACCACACGGCGTCCATATATCCAAGTAAATATACTTAATACAATATTTAAAAAAAATACTGCAACGAAAAGCATGTTCCAATTGCCAATACTTTTTTTCTTTCATATTGTCAATTAAGCTAGAAATACTAGTCGTCTATCTTCTAATTGGTCGTAAACCGCCACTTAGTATCTACTTTTGGTTGCCATAAGCGCTAAGTGCATTTCCCGCCTCCCCAACGACATACTTATGTGCTATTTATTGATATACGCTCGTCTATATGGGTACAGAAAAGATTCCTAACTGGGGACCTAAAAGGTCCAAGGGATCGGCGAAAACGGAACGATTATTGAAGTAACTGCTTTCGAGATGTCTGAAGTTATATCTATAGAATAGAATATCCATCTTCAACTAATTCCTTTCCTACAGAGAATTTTGGATTGTGTCCATCAATAAAGCATGTTAAAAACAATATTTGGTAGAGCAGTTGGTAAAATTATAAATTTGGTCAGACATAAAAAATGTGCTCAAATAGTGGTCTGTGTGCGGAATAAGTTAGACAACTACCAACTCGTATATGCCCTAAACCCTTTTTAAGTATGACAAAAAACTGAGCTCTTCATGTCGGCATTCCAGAGCCCCCGTGGCGCCCTGGGTATATGTATGTTCTTATAGCAAAGGCGAATATGCCCGTATATATAGCTCATCTTTGGCTAACGAAAACAACTTCACCGTCACACCATCTACGCGTTCCCTACCGCTCGCGCTTGTAGCCCACTATGCTCACAGTAGTCTGCTCGCGCGAGTCTCATAAACTGCTTGATTTAGGTTTCCTCCGGCATCCGCTCCGAGCCCACATATTCGTATCTCGCCATGGAATTGCCCACGACTGGGAATCGCCTCGATAGGGACCAATTGTGATGTTTGTGGGCCGTAATGTTCGAAAAACATTATCTTAGTTCCCGTTGTAATTTTCTTGTAATGATTGGAAGATGTCCATATATTTGATAGTCTTTTGCTATAACTACATACATCTTATTACAAGGACCTCTTTCTTTCCGTTTCTTTTTTGTTTCGCCAGCTGAACTTTGAATTATTATTTATCGATAAGTTGGTTCGCCTTCTAAACTTGTCGTATCAAATTGATTTTGCTTGCGTTTTGCTCTTTGTATTTTAGTAGGCGTTATTGTTGTGTCTATGTTGGTTTTAATAATAAATGACAATGCTTAGTGACCAAAATTGTAGCCATTGGATTTAACCCTACTTTGTATTATTTACTTGCACGCAGCCTAAATAAATCTTAGACCATTTCAAGAACTATAAGACCTAGTTTATGATTGTAATTTTTTGAATGCCTAAATGCTTAACTTTTTATTATTCTTACTAAAATGTCTTCGCGAAAATAAATGTTTTTATTTAAATATATAGGTATATTTTTCGGTAAATTATCTCGAGAATTCGTTCTATAATTCATGAACTCATGACCATCAAGTGACCTTTCAACACTTGATTTAGCGTTGAACCCTCCACGGTGCTAAATTTGATGATAAGACAAAGTGCCTATTTCAGCCGACACTGGTGTACTGAGGAAACAGCACGCGTCCTGACATTCCACTTATCTTGACCTTCACGCAGGGCGAAGCCCTAACGAGGGGGCTCCACGCAACTGTTGATTTATTGCAGGAGAATTAATGAGTAAATACAACATTTATTCAGCTTTTTATGATCCAGAAAGGAACTAAAGAAAGTACGAAAACAATTTTACACTGGTGTACACTGGTTTAGCTGGGCGTATGCCGAATCGACACCACTGTTTACCTACGTTGTGTTGACAAAAATTTAAAAAGTAACCGAGCAAAGAGTGATGAATCACAGGAATCTGGCCACGCAGATCTGATGATTTCTGATAGTCTGTGGATGATACCTACCATACATTACACTTCATGTTACGGTATTCACCCACCACGGATATATTTGTCTCCGTGGTATTCACTGCGTAAGCTTTGAGATGAGACAACAGAAATGTAGTACCAAAAATCTGTAAGGAAGTTCTTAGGTACAGTAGAGAGCACACAATCTATACATTTTTGTTACAAACTAGACGTTATGACCATCGCGCAAGATACTCCGGTGTATAGCTGTGATGTTTACTGTACGATTCCTACTTAAGCATTATGTGACGTCTCTGTTCGAATTCATCAGTGTTTGCACGACTTCTTTTGTTTTTCATCTATCGAACTCGCCAATCACCGGGCTTGAGTACAGATTACTTCGTAAGCTAGAGGTCGTTAGTTAAGCCTGTAACCGCGTTTTTAGACTCTGTGGCGCTGTAAGTCGTCATGTTTTAGAAGCTCATTTCCATTTTAGCTGACAAGGGCCTGTGATTTGCAGTGGCCGTTCCACTAATTTCATAAGGACTGTTTTTGCCTTTGAATAATTTCGAGGCCGAATCTAAATTGTTTTTTTCCTTGGTCTGTGTAGCACGGGGGGTTTTCTTGCCAAAAAATCAGACGAGCGTGTCGTCTTACAAACGCTTCATTTGTTTGAAACTATTGTTTGTGTTCTCTACTCGTGTATAATATACTATATATATGCATGTGGACACAGCTTTATATGACTGTTTTATATAAATGCACTAAAGTTTTAGTTTTTTTTACGTAGTGTGGGACGCCCCCCTGCCAGGTGGACTGATGACCTGAGGAAGGTCGCTGGTGGTGGTTGGATGAGGAAAGCGGGTAATCGTGCGCTTTAGCGTGCCCTTGGGGAGGCAGCAGTCCAGCAGTGGACTTCAATAGGCTGATTGATTGAAAGTTTTAGCTGTTTCACAATCTCCGTTTATTGCGAGTTAAATGAATAAGCTGGTTAACTCTATCGTCCCGTCCTTTGATATAAAACAATAAGTATACTATAGTACATTTTAACTATTGTAAGAAAGCATGACGAATGAAGAGGTCAATATCGTGTTTGCATTCGACTTGAACTACCCCGGATTCTTATTATTTATTTATTTCATCATCATCATTATCAGCTTCCTATCACCCACTGCAGGGCATAAGCCTCATCTTTTTCGTGCCAACCTTTGCGATCTTGTGCACACCTCAGCCAAGTCTTTCCAGCGACCCGCTCTGTATCATCGACCCACCTAGTTGCAGGTCGGCCGGGTCGTCTATTCTCCTGCCTTGGCCACCATTCTGTTAGGGACTTACTCCACCTGCCATCTCTAAACCTAGCCACATGACCTGCCCACTGCCACTTGAGTTGTACGATGCGCTTACCAACGTCTTGCACTTTGGTCCGTTTCCGGATTTCTGCGTTCGGTATACGGTCGATCATACATGCACATAATACATAACTAAATTTCACCATACAAATTACCAATTACATAATACTTTTGCTTGCCAGAAAGGTGAAACTAAACTAAACTACTTTTACAACTTTTAAAATTTTAGGTCGAAAACGAACTTCGAACTTATAAATTGTACCACCTATTATAATATACTGACTGATAGTACATACAACTTCATTATTAAAGCCAATTTTAAACTGAAAAAGAACATGAATTACAAATAAATGACTCCATTTCAGACGATTGATATAATCCAAACAAAAAAATATATTGACGCGGAAAATTATAGAGACAGTAAAAAAATAATATTTTCCGCGTTTGTCACTTCAAACGACAGTATGAGAAAAAAGGGCTAATCAACTACACACCAGCGCTACTGCTAATCTAGTTTATTTACTCCTTGGAAAAACAGTTTAGCTCGTGTAGAGCCTTTTAGATTGCCAGGAATTTTTAATAGAGTTGACTAACACAAAGAAATATTACTACAGTCGTAGTAGGTCTGAGCGTCGGTGGTCTAGTGGCTAGGGCCGCTGCCTCCCGTCCGGGAGACGCGGGTTCGATCCCCACAACGTACCAATGTATTTTCGAATTTCGAATTCATATGTACGTTTATTCGACGCTCTTACGGTGAAGGAAAACATCGTGATGGAATGAAACCTGCACACTCCTGCGAAGAAATTCAAAGGTTGTGTGTGAAGTCGACCAACCCGCGCTGGGCCAGCGTGGTCGACTAAGGCCTGGTCGCCCTAATTCAGGGTAGGCTCGAGCCTCTCGGTGGGGACGTATATGAGCTGTTGATGAGTAGTTAAATCAATAAAATCTATATTCCTATGATATCTTAAAAGTTCAAAGTAGATGTATACCAGTATACCTTATTACCTAAACTAAACCCCGCCGGAAGAATTTCGTTTTTGATTGTTTTCGATGATTCAAAAATATTTAAACTAAACCACTTGGACGATATTATAATGACTTTTAGGTTACGGCTTTTGTACGATATTCTTTCAACTAAGTATTAGGAAGTAAGTATACTATACATTGTTTCATACATACTATAGGTATACCTAATCTAATAAGCTAATTCAATCCTTTGCTGGTTATTGCATATCTCCAGTCTCGCAGTTTTCTACCTAATGATAAATAAAATAAACATATTTTTTCTGAAGTGGCGCTAGTTTGCACTCGGGTAGCCTTTTATTTTGTAATAGCTGCGCGGGCGACGGAAATATCTTCCGTTATTTTAGTTCAGTAGGATAATTTACTGGACGTACGTTATTTCTCTATCGCGTTCGTAAATCACGCGACATTGTGGACGGCCAAGGTGATGAACACACGCCGAATAACAGTTATGTAATAAATATATCATAAGGAGTTATTGAAAATTTCAGGCAACATGAAATGAAAATCAATAAAAATAATGACGATATGAAATAAAGTAAGTCATTTAATTTTAATAACTTTTTTGTTTTGACTTCGTGTTATAACTTATAATATTAGTTATAATGTCTGTTATTGCAAAATAAAGTCATTTATTACGTAAAATTAAGAGCTGCTAATATCGGGAATGTTTTTTAATTATTTTATTAAAAATTAAACGCTTTAAACTGGTTTGTTCGTTGGATTGAGATATAAGTAAGTTAAATAATTATATAGACAGATAAACTTGGATAGTGCATGCCCGTGCGGTGTCTCCCCAGACAGTGCACACATGTCATCCTGCGCAGCGTGTCCTAACACCTGCACACGCGAGGATCTTTACAACGCTATGGATAATGCTATATCTGCAGCTGCGTACTGGTCCGCATATATTTAATTGCCGTGTATGAACTGATACGCTAAGAAGAAGAAGAAGATAAATATATAGGTAGATAAGATTGGATTAATATATAGGTATCCATGAGAAGTTGACATTTTGCGAGCGGTTGGCATTTCGCGAAGTTGTCATTATGAGATAGATAGATTTCTTTCAATATTCGTAGGTACAAAACATACAAATTCATTCTCATTGAGAAAAGCTTTCTATCTATCTCATAATGACAACTTCGCGAAATGCCAACCGCTCGCAAAATGTCAACTTCTCAATATGCCAACTTTAATTTGTACTTGAAATATTGATAATTACTATATTTTCCCTATAATAAACAATATTTGACATAATATTGAGAAGTTGTCATTTTGCGAGCGGTTGGCATTTCGCGAAGTTGTCATTATGAGAACTAATCATAAAGTACTGCCATGTTTTACCTTTTTGCAATGCAGGTGCAGTTGGCACACCATTTTGAAATAACGTATTCGATAATAAAGAAATTGATACCTAAAACCTTCCCCTTTCAATATCCTATCGATAACGTAATGTATACGAATACGATACCACGAAGAGGTAGGTAAAGAAAGCTTTTCTTTTCCAGACATCGAAATCGTGTCTTATCTGCCTTTCCTTCTATATAAATTATATGTAGCTATGGGGACGTTAATGAGCTGCTGATATTGATGTGTTATCATTACTCGTACATAATATTTGCTTAATTTGGTTTGTTTGTACTTTAGTTCTTTAATTTGCCCTTTTTGCGTTCTTATTTTATTTTTCTTACCAATACACAACTAAATTTATGTATTTCACAGTTAATATTTATTTGTTTTTTGTATACTTATAGCAGGAGGGTATCTCACAAAACTGAAAAAATGCTTTTTTTTAAATTTAGGCTAAATTCGTTTTTGAAAAATCAACATAAAACATTTAAGTAATTAGATAAAGATCTATGCACAAAGTTTTTAAATTACGTAATTAAATTCTGTAAACACTTCATAATTTACCTTTTTATTATTTCTTGCGACTGCGAAGTACATTGGCCTGCATGTTAAGCACAAAATGTCTAATTAGCAGTTAGCTAATCCCGCGGTCTCATGGACGCAGATATCATTTCCACATGTACCTACTAGCTTCCGGCCCGAACAGTAAATTAACGTACTAGAGAGCCTGGAAGCTTGCCAGACAGTGAACCGATGTCCTGTATATAGCCACCTACATTTTACTGAGGTATTGTTTCGGGAACTGTTAGAGTTCGAAATATAAAAAGTATTGGTAAGTTATAAAAAATCGCAACTGGTTTCAAAACTCAGTTTCGATGGCGGCCGAAAGGAAATATCATCTTTTCAGTTGAAAAAGATCCAAGCTTGTCAGTGGCCTCTCAGGATCTCTGTAATGAACGGCGCTGTAAGGTACGAGTATGCTGAAATAATTATATTTTGTAAAGCTAATTTACAAACTATAAAGTCGTACGTAACCGGAAGATAATGTCAAATCAAAATACGGCTGAATAGAGAACCTTCTTTTTTGAAATCGGTTAAAAATCATGTGAAAGTGATTTACTTTTGGGCAGAAAAATCATAACTTTTACAAAATAAAGACGAGTGTCTTTCGGCTTAGTAAACGATCAAAAACGCGCTACTTATTAAATGTATTTTTTTTTACAATTTACACTTTATTTCACTTGACCCTTAATTTTACTAAGTCCAATCATAATAAAACTTACTATTATAATTTATTTTATTACAGAGTTATAAACCTATGAGAACTGTATTCTTAAATATTATTAAAGAACGTACAGGTTGGCCAAAAGGCACTTACGTTGAGAGCCAATAAATATAATAGTGCGTTCATCAAATTTATGGGTATTTCTAGTGTCATTTTATTGCGCAGACGCAGTTTAACACTCTTACTGCTCAAACACTTCTCGCTCCCACTGAGTGCCAGTTTGTATAAACAAACATATTTGCAACATAAAACAGACAAAACCGAAAACCATACGGTTGAAATTACGGGCGGAAAGCACACATCTACAGATCGTCATAGACTCGACCATTTATAATTTTAATTTAAAGCATCTTCTGTCCTATAAAAGGTATGTTGGGCGTTTGTTGCACTTCTTATCTCAAACAATGGTCCTATTGAAAGTCAATGATAATTTGGCTAGTAAGATGGCTATGTATAATCTAACAATAAACACAACAGTTTCTACTACCTAGTAAATAAAAATAATGTATGATAATTTCAGGACATATTCATATTCATATTCATATTAATTTATTGCATTGCATTTTACCAGTCAAAGTGTTAGGTACTGTAGGTACTACATTAACAGGTTAAAATGTCTGGAGTTCTGGAGTGAGTCCAAGCAAGAGCGTAAACAAGATATTTAGTACCTAGTTTCAGACATCGGGTTTTCATATTTAATCACCCATAATCGTTACATCGTCTGACTAGTCACAACACAAGTGTATCGTTTTCAATTTATTTTAGTAAGAAAGAAAGAAATGCATTTAAGTAGCGCAACAAACATAAGCAGACGATAAAAGACTTGCATACAAAAGTTAGCGACTATTTGATCGATTTACCATGGTAGGTGCGTGCAATTTTTTGAAAAATTATAACTTATTGAAAAACTTCAGAAAAATTCAAAGCTAGTGAAATTTTTGTAAAAAAAAAATCCAAACAGAAACATCTCCGGTTATAACTTTTTTTATCGCAATTTTCATCATATTCATAGTTCATAAAAACACTCTGAATTTTGTTATTTTGTTTTGTTATATTTATAATTTATACTTACTAACCTACATAGACGTAGATATAAGACCTATAGACAATGCTTCCTTAATACGCATTACATCATCATCACCATCAACAGCTCATATACGTCCCCATCGAGGGGCTCGAGCCTACCCTGGAGCAGGGCGATTAGGCCATAGTCGACCACGATGGCCCAGTGCGGATTGTTCGATTTCACACACAACCTTTGAATTGCCTTGAAGTAGCAGGTTTCTTTACGATGTTCCTTCACCGTAAGAGCGTCGAATAATCGCACATATGAATTCAAAATTCGAAAACATGGTGGGGATCGAACCCGCGTCGCTCGGATAATAGGCAGCGGCCCACCAACGAATTACATCAGCCAAATATAATTCGGAATTCTTCACACTTGAATTGGGTCTTTCATGTCGTCAAATAATCCCAAATATTTTAATAAAAATTCCACATTCGCAATCCCAAACTTGTTGGGAACAAAAGGCATTCCTATTGGACTAGTAGACCGAAAAAAATAAGAGATTTAATGAATCGCGTATATTTTAAGGCGGCATTAGACAGTTCATCTAAAGTGATTCATTTTCGATGAAAGGTAGTGAATGATGAACAGTGAACGAATTCACAATTTAAAATGAATTAATGTGTGAGCATTTTTCGAAATTTCTTGATATTGAATTATTATTTCTAAAATTATTCATGGTGCTAAAATATTCTATGATTATTTCCATTACACCAATTTAAAACCATGTCCTTAGATAAATGAAAGGCTCGCGAGCGCCGCGCGAGCCTTTCATTTATCTAAGACCATGTCATTGTATTTTAAAATAAAACGAAATACTAAACAAATGAATTAATGACTGCCGCGGCTGAATGTAAACAATGAACGAAGCCCGATGAAAGCGAACGGATGGATTTGACTTTCATCACAAAGGCATATCAGTGATGAAAGATGAAACGTAAAATTAGACATTTAATTTTCGATGAAGCATCGAAAATGGAAGCAAAAGTGAACCGTCTAATATCGGCTTTATTTAGTTATTCAATTCACTCTTCGAAATATTTTTTAGATTCATCGAAAACAACCAAAAACGTAATCTGGCGAGACTTGAACCCACGACCTCCGGCCTATACGCAGCCAACTGCTTACCAACTCTTGGAAAGTTACGTTACGACCGTGCTGGTAGAAAGAAGATTACTTATTGTGGAACTATGTAACGTATGTGAAGTCGATCAACCCCCAATGGGCTAGCTAATACGGCCCAATATTATGGCGTAATCACCCTAAATCCTTCGTCCTATCAGGTAATGTTTTATGTTAAAATACACTGTTTTTCTGCAAATAACAAAACACACTCAGAGGAACAAAAGACGGTCGCTTCGAGCGCGAGGCGACGCGCGTCAGAAATCTTTGAAAACACATTACAACTGTTATTTGTCGCACGGTTTTTGTGAAGGAGTTTCTATTCAGGATAACCATGTTTCTGAAGAGAGTTTGTTAAATTTTCGAGCACACCCTTATAATTTTATACGGCTTGTTATTTCCCAATTTCATAAGTATGAGGAGTGGGTGGCTGAGAGCATTTGGAAAACCTTTCCATTGTGGTATATTCGTATTGTTGTGGAAATCAATCTCTTTCCGGGCAACGTATTTCCGTCAGAAGGAGCGGCCACGTCAGTCAAACCTTTTACTTTCAGATAAGAGCACCCGTATTCTGTATCAAGCTATTGTTTGAAGGTAGCTTTGCTAATAGAAGTTATTGATTGAACTTGAAGTTAGATATTCAAGCGTTTAAAACTTTCCGTCGTATTTACTTAGATAAACAATTAAAATTAGCACCAGGTTTTTTTTTTCAGTTTTGTTGTATGACTTAATGTTTGTATGTATGTTGTCGTATTACAGGTTGCTAGGTATGTATTCCTATTTTTACAAAGGCTTGATTGATGGATGTAAGTGTCTGCCTGAAGGACTCGTTTCAAGCATGAAGCCAAAACCTCTTGGCACGTAACATGTTTTTAAGTATTGTAGTGATCAATCATATACTCTTTTTCATAAAAGATAAGTACTTATTTGTAGACAGAAACCTTAAAAAGAATACATACATAGATGCCAATATCATAAACTTTTTACTTCGCCGTAGTCGCTAAAGAATTAATTGCCTCTTTGAGTTTTACACAAAATATTTTAATATAGTTTTTGGAAGATGGGTACAATCTTATAGATATTGCCTAATAATTTAAAAAAATATAAAGAAATATGCGCGGACATCTCACATACGGCCATCTGATCCTGTTTGTTAAAAAAACTGTAAATTGAGAAGGTCTTGTTAAGGGTCTATTGACAGAGCCTGATGGATGGAAATAGAATATCTGTGTTTTACCTCTTTACTTGACTTGACCTCTATCACTAGAATTTCAATTATTTGATTAAATTAATTAAATGCAATTAAATTATGACGGTAAAGCTGGCCCATCGGCTACATGTCACTCAGCGAGCCACGTAAAGATCTATGCTTGATATTTCGCTACGGGATAAAATCCGAAATGTAATTATCCGGCAGAGGATCAAAGAAGTTGATATCGTCCAGAAGTGTAGCAAGCTGAAGTGGCAATGGGCTGGCTACGTCTGTCGCAGAACCGACGAGCGTTGGAGCAGACGGGTTCTCGAATGGAGACCACGTATCGGGAAACGTAGTGTGTGACGCCCCCTGCCAGGTGAACTGATGACCTGAGGAAGGTCGCTGGTGGTGGCTGGATGAGGAAAGCGGGTGATCGTGCGCTTTGGCGTACCCTTGGGGAGGCCTACGTTCAGCAGTGGACTGCAATAGGCTGATTGATTGAATTAAATGTATGTAATGATGAATAATATTTTTAGAGTTATTTTGTAATATCCTGTGTATATGAGACCGAGGGCCATTCGACACGCCCTACCTACATAACATACTGTCTAAACCTACAATCAGGTTTGTGGGCCAATGCCCTTGACGCTGCTGACCTTACCGCATCCATCCCTTATTAACTTTGACTATGACTACGAATTCCCACTGTTTTTTTATTCTTGACTCATTGTAACTTTGTTCAACGAGTAGAGATAGTGTGTTTCTTAAGAAATACATAGAACTCATTCACATATTTTTATTCGTCGTAAACTTTCCATTGTATGTGCTTTTTGCAAATAATAATGAAATTATGAAATGATATATTTTTCATATATAACTTTTGGGTATAAACTGCCATCACCCATTTCTTTTTTATTTGTTCAAAACAAAAGTATTACAATCTATAAATTTATGACACGCTTCAAAAATACCTTGGAAGGTTTATGCATGAAGCGAGGTATGCTATCACGCTGCAGATATATAGGTAGATAAACAGAGATATGAGTTTTAATGGCCGCTGTTGCACTTGGCACTTGGCACATGGATTACAATTAATAATTATAAAGCGAAAAATGAAAAATAACAACAGACGTTAACAGACGTTATCTGTAACAATGAAATCTATATAATTTTAATTAGCTGACAAGACGTGTAACTAATAAAAAAATCATCTATTGTCCTTTGGAATGAAGTATAGGTATATAGAATTTTTTTATGATTCTTTTAGATATGTTCTGTTTCGTTGTATTTGCGATTTCCTCCTGTAAATTCTTGGGTAATTTATTTAATGTGTCTGGTAGTATATAGGCCCACATCCTCATTCCATATACATTTATGGTTCTAGGTAGCACATAAGTTGGCAAAGTATCTAATTTTAGGATTTTAGGACACCCGGTACTTAAAATATCAAATATTAAATTAGACTCATCATGTACACATAACAGTTATTCTTATCTCAGTAATTTTTATGAAACCTACAAGATGGGTGATCTGTCCCACTTAGACTAACAGGGTACAAACCACAATATCAGTGGGTACATCTAGAACACAATAGGCAGAACATTTGATAAACTACATACAAGTTGTCTATTTGCTTTAATTATGTAATTTCCGTGTCATTTATGAGTCTCGAAGGACCGTAGTACTAATTGGAGTATCATACGAAATTTACATCAATTGCTGTCACATAAAGCAAACAACTTACATGTTTTCTTTGAATATAGGTACATACATGCAAACAAACAATATTTATTTGTTTATACTACCTCAAAATGTTAATATTTCATATTAGCGTAACTGCGCTAAAAGACAAGAAACACTTAATAACATAAACATTTATACTATTTGCATTTTTATAGTAATTATGTGGGTAACATTATCAAAAAATAATAACGATGTAGGCGTGGTCGTAGCAATTAATCATACGCTACGGAAACGTAGCGATTTCGTAGCCGCGATTTTAGGCTTGCGCGAACCACTCTCAAAGTTCAAAAATCTCATCCAAAAAAATGTAATAAATAATTTTAGATTTTGATTTCGAAGTTCGTAGAAAACTAAAGCCATTGATAAAAGGTTTATAGAGTTTAAAGGTTTATAGGATCATGTTTTTAGGGTTCCGTAGTAAAAAAGGAACCCTTATAGTTTCGGTCTGTCTGTCTGTCCGCGGCTTATCTCAGAGAATTTTAGTACCAGAAGGCTGTAATTTGGCATGGATATACATATAAATCATGCCGACAAAGCTGAAGAATAAAATCTTTAAAAAAAAATTTTTTTAGCGTTCCTCTGGTACACGTCAAGAGGGGGTTATTTTTTTTTCAGGATTACCTTATAGTGTGAGGTATCGTTGGATAGGTCTTTTAAAAACAATGGGGGTTTGCTAAGACTATTTTTCGATGCTAGTGTTGTAACTGAACATCTGATCTCTATAATAATCAAAATTGGCCATTGATCGTCTAGTAGCAGATCCATACTACGTTGTGAGAGTAACCCAAACTCTTTTAGAAATTTACAATGTGTTCGTCTTTATATTATGTTTTCTAACTGTGGAATTAAACAAAGAGTCGCCTACTCAACTTCTATGTTATTCCTATATAATGATTCGTCCCTATCTTTCGCCCGAACACAGGAGTACCAGTTGCCAGCCAGCAAGCAGCCTACTCCTGATTACCCATGCTCGCTTGACTGAAAGAATAAAGTCACCAGGAAATCCCAGCGACTTTATTAAGCAATACTAACTTCGTATTCTGAAAAGAACTTCGAAGTTTATTGCTTTTTCAATAAGAGCCCAGATTCCTGAAATGGATCACAGGGATTATTACATGATATATGTAATTTAAAAGGTATAAAAAGGTGGCTCCAGGACTGCCATAGCGAGTCCTTAGAGCCGGCGGGTGTGTCGTCATTGATCATTCTTTGAGTGGCATTTCCTCAACAGAATGATCAATAACCAAGTTTCTCTAATGATACTACCCGGAGACGACCATCCTAGCACACCAGGACACCCTTTTCCTTAAGCTATGCCAACTGTATTGATAAATACGGTTACATAACCCCTCTGTGTCTTCCAATATACAGTCCGACAAGGGATCTAGTAATATCCAGCACTGACGAGGGGACTAGTTCTAGCTCCCTCAGCTGGATGATTACTAAGACCTTAGAACCCAAGCAAGGCAGCAGACTAGAAGCAAAGACCCGAGACGCACACACAATACAGCAAACCCGCCATCAAAGTATCTACGTTACGAGTGAGAATAAACGCTTCACCAACGCGCTCTCTGTGAGTCACTTCCCATTCTGTCCTTCAGAATGCTCCTGTCCTCCCCTCACCACAGAGGTGTAGGAAAATGGTTAAAAAAATAGACAACCCCGAAGGGTTGTCTACAGCGGACCCTAGTCCGACCGGTGCGCCTTAAGCGATGGAAGGAGACCGAACTCCCATCGTTGCAAGCCTAAGCTCCTCGTTGTAAGCCGAAGCTAGTGGACGACGTCCAAGCGATACTAGCCGAAGCGTTCCCGATACGGCTGAGCCGTTATAGTAACCTTTTGGGAGGCTAATCCCGTCTTCCACCGAAGTGTCTGACGTATTGCGTTCAAGTGTGTGTTTTTAGGATAGTCCACACGTGAACCAGCGCCCATGATGGTAAACCATCTTCCAACGAGCAAGCTCGAAGGGATGACCTCACAGCTGCTACTGACTGTGGGTCTTATATCTGGATTGCTCCTGCATACTGGATCTTCGTCTATCTGAACGGTACTGCCAGGGTAGATCTGCTCCAACTTCATATCTCCATATCTCCGCCATATCTCCATATCTCCGCCGCGCGTCTCCGTGCCTGAGACCGCATATGAATCTAAAGACTCATTTCAGCTATCGCTCTGAATATAGCTTTACAGCCATCATCAAGGCCCGTTACAGTTAACTGCTGGACTATGAGCCTCCTCCCCTTGCAGCCATATGTGTCGATATTACATCGCACAGTTGATTCGGTGGTAAATCATACATGATGATATTAGCCAGAGCAGTCCAGGTCCAGTTTCTCGTTCTCAATTAATAAACTTGTTCCAGCATGCCTCTTCACAGACTTATGTCTTGAAGGCAGCCACTATGTCCTCCGCTACCTCTATCTGGGATAATACTTGAAAGACTATCGTCGACACTAATCAGTCAGTCTGAGGTCCACCGCGCATGGATGTGGACAAGTCCCCATCCACGACGATGTATTCAAGTCGCTGTATGCGTCTCGGCCAATCAGCGGTTCAGAGCTAGACATGCGTGGTAGCGGCATTCATAACAGCCCGTTGGTTACTCCACATCTTCATAGGTCAGATACGGGAATCTCTCCACAGACTTGCGTCTTGAAGGTAGCCACTAAGATATTGTTAACTCCACTATCAGGGGTAATGCTTAGTGTACTTATCATGCCTAGGATGCGACCCATACAACAGCTCAGAGCTAGAACAAACAACAACACCATAGCAGCGATAGTTATACCTCATCTTCATGCGTCAAATAAGGGTCCTCTATAAGATGAGCAAATATAGTGCATTATGTGATTAGTTTGATCCAACGGCCGTGTCCGCTTTCATTAGGTCATCTAGGAGCGTCAACCCTATAATTCCCTTGATTTTCAGCTTTGACCATCTCGGATGGGATATGTCACCCATAGAGGAATAATTAACCGTTCGCATTATCAAACAGACAGCACGCCAGTCTTCAGGGATCGAAATCCCGTCGAGAGGCTGTGCAGCGTCTGCGACTTAAGGTTCGGCAATTATTTCACTTGGTTTTCCAAGTATACTCATACTAGTCTATTTTTTGCACTTTGACAATAATGTAAATTTTCATGAACTTAACGTTCCGCCAGCCATCTATTCCTAGACGGCCGCCTGCCTCCCACCATGTATATTCGCGACACGCATCGACGGTACGCGCTAGGTCAACATGACTTTTTCCTAAACTTTGTTCGATATTTCTGAAACTCACAATGCAAACGTATCTCAGTCTCTGCACCCCAAGTATGCATTTAGTTTTGCGTTATCTCTTTTAGTTTCTGAGTTATTAATTTTAGAAATATCAAAAACATTCATTACAAGAACGTATTAAAATTATAAAAATTCATTACAAAAACGTATTAAAAAAATAAAAATTCTGTTAATTCGTCTCAAGTCTTTTATTTTTAACTTTCTCTATGTCATACAACAGACACACGTTGTTCTACATAGTTTTACTTTACATTAGGGTCGTGGAGTTACAGTGTAAGTTTTAGAAATATTCCGTTTTAAAGTGCTTATTTTTGTAAGAGTCACGTTTCCCCCCCCTCCTCTACCAGCGAAACCGTTGTATATGGAAACGTGAAAAAAAATCATGGTAGTAATGTATGTGATGAATTTAAAAGGAAAACTATCATCATCATGTAGGCTTTACAGGTTAACGAATAATATATCAACTTATGAAATGTACTTGTACTAGTAAGAAATTCGGTACAAATATCATAAAAAATACTTTGATAAAGTTTAAACTGTCTATGTAGTAAATTTAAGTACGAGAAAAGTAAAAAAAATGTGAAATAAGTAGGCTTGACAGGTTAACGAATAAAATACCAACTTTAAAATGTACTTGTGCAAAGTAAGAAATTCAGTACAAGTATCATAGAAAATGACTTGATGGAGTCCGTCTAAGTAGGTAGTTAATTTAAGTAGGTATTAGAACAGTAAAAAGATTGCGAAAAAATAAAATCATAACATCATTTACTAAAATAATTTCATAACCTATTTACCTTATTTCCCAGTCACAATCGCGAGTTGCCAATGGAACATTCGAAACATTCGAATAAAACTATTTTGAATTTCGAATAAAGCGCGCCGCGCCGCGGTGCTTATGGCACTGCGGGGCTTGCGCGCGGGGAGTCGATGTAACAAATAGAGCGGCAGCCGCGCTCATTAGCGCGAGCGACTAGATGCTGTTCGGATGTGCCTCGAAATCCTACCTATTAGATTGCAATTATTAGCACTTTGAATATTCAATTTTTTTGATTATTTTTGTTAGAATTAAGTATACTAACATATGAAAGACTTGAAATTACAATACTGACTTTCTCTTCCAATTCCAGTTAGATATTATAATAGTTTATGGGAACAACTAAGTTTACTATAACTTTAACTTAGTTATAGTATTTAGTTTTCATCGCTCTGTGTAGGTGGGCCCGTTTTTATTATATACATAAATACTAGCGGTCCGCCTGCTCGCGTTGTGTAAGATTTTCCCGTGGGAATAAGACTTTCCCGTAAAAAGTATCATATGTGTTATATCAGGGTACAAACTATCTCTATTCTAAATTTCATCCACGAAAGAGTAAAAAACAACCATCCATACATCCCTACTTACAAAATTTCGGGTTTATAATATAAATAAGGAATTTTTTTATCATTACTTATTAGCTCCATGTGCTAACTTCTGCATATTAGGCAACTACGGAACCCTACACTTTGCGTGGTCCGACACGTGCTTGGCCAGTTATTTTTACTGCGTTAGGTTTTGGTAGTAATATTTGTTTAGCCAACGAATTATCTATAGTCAAGAAACGTAACTATGCTGAAGCATATTGACCCTATACTTGACCCCATCGAATGAATACCAAAGAAGCCGAAGAAAAAATCTATATCATACCACCAATGATGATGACTCGGTTTGTAAAAACGTTGAAAGTAAGCTTCAATGTACAGCAACGGCATCATCTGCCTGTCTGTCGTCGTCGTCTGTCAAAATGAATTGTGCGAGTTAGGTGCCATGTTTTAGCGGGCTTTGCAAAAAGTAAAAAAGTAACCGCCTACGGTTACTTTCTTAACTTATTGTAGTTCGTTGTATGTATGTGTGTATGTTAACACTTTGTTTTTCGTTGTGTAATTATGTTTAACTCTAACCTGTGGTTTTACCTATGTCTCCGTTAGCTTCGACTTTCCGTCATATAACTTTATTTAATTCTTTACCTTGGGGAAGTTTTTGTACTACAAGGAAAATGGCACAATTTGAATTTTATTATTAATAGATGAATAAGTGGTTAACTGTTATCATACGACATGGTAGAAATTTTACTCCAGACTTACTCCACTGATATTGACCTCGTTTTAGGTAATTAAGTGACTTATATGTTTATTAGAAAAACGAGTAAAGCTTCTCTAAGGGTAAGGGTATATTGTAAGCTAATGTAGGTTGTGCTAGGGCATTGGTAGCGGCTTCAGTAGACATCAAAGAAAAAATGGTCGCCTGTGTTTAGGAATACTTTAATTCCAAATGAACTCGCGGCAGTAAGTTAATTTTAGAACCTTAGTCTAGAAAACCAACCATAGAAATTACTATGGTCTAGAACATTGAACTAAAATTAATAACGAGTGAGCACCACACCTCATAGTATGTCCGCCCGTCCGTTTCTGGTGGTTTTCTTCATGATATTTGGAAAGAACACGCTCTCGTGATCTCAAAAAGTTAAGTCTTAGAAGGCGCAATCCGCCGCATTGATCGATTAAATGTAGTCAAATTATCAGAACTTTTAGGGTCAATCCTATGTTTACATGACCTTTGCCAGTAAACTTCACCTTTTGAATATAAAAAGCTTTTGTTAATGACCTGCATTGAAGTTCATTTTCAAGGAGAAATCTTTTTAAATTTAAGAATTAGATACCATTTTATAGGATTTTAGGAGTGTGTGGGCATTTTTATTTTGTATGAGCTGTTGATGTTGTTGATAGTAACCTGCCTATTTGTTGATTAATGATTTCGACACCTCCTATGAACAACAACGTAACTTGAGATACGTGACTTGAGATACAAAATGACTTTAGTTAATATTATTCCTTATCATAAATTCATTTACTCTTAAATTTCTGTCCAAGCAGTCTCTAAGTACAATAGAACTGAAGTTAGCATTAGTCAAAAAAACCTAACAATAGGTAAAACATATTTTTTTTTCTCTTTAAACTGCTGAGGTGATTAGTTGCTAAAATTGAGTTACGTTGTTGTTCATAGGAGGTGTCGATTTATTTGAACTTCACGCAGTATGTTTTAAAAACCCGAATAGTAAAAAGATTACTTTCATATTTATTGTTTTTAATTTTAAACATGCGACTTTTGGTTGTTATCATCAATACAAACATAACCAGTCTAATCACGAATGGACGTGAATTTGTTTTACATGATGTACAGCAGAGCAATTAAAAAAAAAGATAATTACTACCCTATTAAAATCTCAGATTATTATATTATAGAATTACAAGTTTTTGTACCATAGTAAAACTTGCAGCTGGCAATCCAATGGTGAGCTTAACTCAATGCTGGTTTTCACATTCTTAATTTGACCCACGAATTAATTTTACCCCCGAACTTGTACTGTCTGAAACACGAGAGTAAATACTCATATAAAAGTTCGTTACTCCGACTGAGCTGTGTTGAGGCATGTAGAGGCTTGGTCACTTATTTATTTTTATGGTTTCAAAATGGCGGCGCAGTCAAAAGTTACGTGTGCGTGGTTGTCGGTATTTCCCTTGGCGAGATTTTTAATTTGGGCTCTTTCATGTAGGCATATGAGCTATTATCTGTCTAACGGGCATCTTTATGGTATGTACGTTATTCTGTGAACTGTCGTACTAAGTTACTCGGTTATGTATAGGCAATTAAGTCATAATTATATGTACATAAATAATATGATGACGCGATATCAATTGTTATTAATTAAAAATATGTTTTATAACTATGTCAGTCACAAAATATAGTCCAAAAAAAAATCCAAGCTAATGGTGGAAAGCTTTTATTTTTAGACGATACTGTATCGTAGTTATATGCAGACTGTACCGATTGCACGTGTGGTGGCAAACTACATGACAGTCCCTTGCTGGGCGCCACTCGCAAGCACGCGACTGTAATTTCAGCATTTTCAACCATTAATACACTGATGCACCTTCGATATGCAACATGAAATGACATGTTTATTAGTTATTCGATTGCATGATAATGTTATATAAGTGGACTCTTCATAGATGAAACGAAGGACAATATTGACAGTTTAAAACAGGCCGTTTTGTAGTAGGTTTAATGAAAACAAATAATCACCACCAAGCTATATCTGTATTCTTTAAAAAATCTATTGAGCTGTGTTGATCATGATTTTTAACTTATAAGTTATTAAATATACAAATACCCAGAATTAGAATCTTAATTGGACTAAAATCTATAAAATAATGTTGAATCCCCATAATATAAGTATAAAAATTACCAATAGGGTTAATCATTAATAATCTAAGTGATGTAAAATCATCCTATGGAAAAGTAAAATTGACTTTTGGGTTTTTAATAGAAAATTATCTATCATATCATAAGTGTAATTTAACAATCATCATCATCCAACAATATTATTTTATTTTTTATATGACTTTCCGAAATGTACTTAACATCAATTTACTGAAAATTAAAAGCGGCGGCGCTAGTAATAAAATCCTATTTTACATCGCGAGAGTTTTGAACGTTGACATTTTAGTAATGGCAGTAATGGCGATAGTTCCTATTTATACTCCTGTCGATCACAGAAATCGAAGTCTGTTTCGGATAACATTGGAAACATCTTTTATAAGATACATTCCCAGACATTAATGTCAATCTCGATTGGCTGACAAGTGTGAATCACGAATAACCTTTTTTCTGCCATACATATTGTTTGTATTTTTTCGAATGTTATTTGAAATGAAGTTATTAGCCAGATACTTTGGTAGATATGTATTTATGCGATCTGTCGTCACCTACCTGCCTCGTCGCCAGTCAAGGGTATCGCCGTGAGCTGCGTCAGTGAAATGTGAAATGCAAATGTCGACATCCTACTCTCTTCACCGTCTATTAACGCTGTAGGAATCCGCGTGTAAGTTAACTTAATCAGTATAATTTTAAAACAGAACATGTTTTTTTTTTCATATACAAATTATTAGATATTTCGTTAACAGACGCAATCTGTAACAATAGTAGTCTATAGTATTATATTAATCAGTATAATTTTTTCTTTCGGATGTTACGTCACGTAGCATCGTTCTAAGTAGGTGCAGTTTGTTTTTGTGCAGTCGTCGTTGCCTTATCGGGAACTACTCACCAAAAAAATTATTTCATGTTGTGGGATTGCACACATGCGTCAAAATACTGGATTAAAAAAAAGAGGTTTTTAGTCATTTACATAGCTTACATGGATATCGTGGTTGGGTTACGTTCGTGACGATAGCAGAAATTATAGGCCAAATAAATGTCTAACGATAATATTAAATTGTAAATTAAACAAAAGAACGGTGACTCTATAACTCGGTCAGTGAGGTCGATTGTTAACCCTCCAAGATAAGAAAAAAAGAACAAAAGAAAAATGGATTCAATAATTCTTTTCAAGAACGTGATTTTTGATGAAACAAACGATTTGAATAATCTAATAAGCTCAATCAAACTATTACATTGCCACTAGAAATAATCTAGTTATAAACGGCTCATAGGGGTCTAACCTTTCTTTGACATATGTCTACGAATATTCTTCGATATTTCGATCAATTTTAAATCCTTGGATAACACGTCCATATTTCGTCGTCTTTTGAAATCAGCGAACAATCTCTGATTTCTATTCCGCTGTCGTTCTAACCTATACATCCAGATGCATGCGTCTTGTGTATTGTCATACTTCAAATTTTTATCTACCTCTATCAGTTCTCTCCCTTTTTCTATTTCTTTCTGTTTTCTCTCTCATTCTTTTTCTTTTCTATCTTTCTTCTGTCTTTATTTCTACGAGATCCTGTGATCACTTTTTTATTTAACAAATGTTTTAGATCTTTCTAGTTTTCCATGATTTTCGTAATTTCGCCCTTTTCTTTTCAATGTATGGAACCCTCATAAAAACTCACTCTCCTCCCTAACGTTTGTTATGATATAGTGGCATACTCGTTTGAAAGTGGATGATGGAGTTACTCGATTCGTTGGACACGCGCCAGTATTGGGTGACACGATGAGAGAAATCGTATGAATCGTGACAATACAGATTATTATTTTGTGTATTTTAGATATCTTGAAAGGCAAATGCATACATAGCTGCTTGAGTATAATATTAGAGACCGTTTTGCATAAGTTTATTATTAGTTTTTATATAGTCTTGCCTTCAACCTCATTCTGTTTACGGCAAGGCATTCAACTTCGGTCGTTTAAAAATTGAGCTATGTATTTGCATAATTAGTTCGTCCTACAGTATTCTTTCTTTCAGTGCTGCTATCCTTGTAACTAAATAAGTTACAACCGTGAATTCAAATAGTTCTGTGATCCGTGGACGGCGGGAAATGGGGCGTGAAGTGATATGACAGTTTGAAAGACAATCGTACTACCTATATAATAGAGGCTATTCGAGCAGGGACGGAGCACTGACATGAAATTACAATGAGACGCGTGAAATGGAAATATCGTGCCAACTAATAATACTCGTGATTATCATAATGATACAGAAATATCATATGAAGCAACTATACTCGTACTTATGACAAAAGTCGTAATTAAATTATAGTTTATGAAGGCATAACGGCTTAACTCGGCATAGATAATTTGAGAGGCGAAAGAGTCTACTAGGAAATATCAAAAGTAACGTAGTATGGGCAACTAATTAATATTTTAATGTAAATTGAGTCATGAGTCATGACCCATTTTGCCGATAATTTCACCATTCATACAAATAGTAAAGTCAAAGCGTCAAATGTTTTGGCGAATTTTGACCTACTTCTATTTGAATGTCTATACAATTCAAAACTAAGAACTCTTTATTATTAAAGATCTAGTTCACGATTTACGATATGCGCATCAAAGGAATTGTTTCTGATAATGTAAATGAACACGTCAAAATTCATTGTTTTGCATTGTCAGACTTCAATACAAATAACAACCAGAGCGTAAAATGTCAGTTTGAATAAGAGCAATTAAAATAGTACGAATAAGCAAGCCGACACATCTGATTGCTTCATCGAAACATTATTGGATCAAATGGACATTTAGTTAATGACCGGTCAGTCTGCGTTGAGTTAGCAGCCTCACCATCGATTTTGATGGTTTTAACCATGTCAAAAAAATGTTAGGAATAGGTTTAAATTTGTTTATAAGTCTCCGAAAAAGTTTGATTGTATTTCAGAAGATATTTGAGTATCTTACTGAGGCTTCTAGATCGACGTCAACCTAGCAGCCTCACCAACATAGACTGGCTCTATCACTATGATTTATATGGCAAAAAAATGTTAGTAAATGGTTTATCTCGTATACAAAGTTTCAACGAAATCGGTTCAGTAGGAGCCGAGATATTACACCCCCTTGGTGAGGCTTCCAGCTTGACGCTTGACGTGAAGACGATTCCCGTCAAACGGAGGTATGTCCAAGCAAAGTAAATATACCAAAAAATTGTTAGGAATAGGTTTATCTTATTCCAGCAAAAAAACTTTCAATTCGTTGAGACGTTTACTCAGAAAATGATTCTAAACTTCTACATACATTCGGTTTTTGGTACAGTCAAGAACAAAAATAGTAAATTAATCGTATTCAGAACTAAGCTTAGTGGCTAGATGAATGTATAAAAAATCCTGTACTAGTGTTGCCAACTTTATTTTTTTGGGAGTCGTACCACATCATCTATAAATCTAGAAAAAAAATAGTACGCGGTGAAATAAAAAAAAAAGGAATGTTTCAATATACGTGAAAATATTTGTAACTAAAAATCAGAATTCTACATTATTTACGTTATTATTATCACTTTTGTGTATCTGTATCGTCATCAGAATTGAACAAATTTTGACTCATAATGATTTTTTTTAGCTGCTACCGGCGTTCATAGCGATTTGTTAGGTTTAATCGTATCACTTAATCGTAAAATTATACTTCTGTACCTAAGTGTACCTGTCAAAGGCTAAACCACCAATTTCAACCCTATTTCTACTCTCAGAAAGTTTAAAATTGACTGACGGTCGGAAAATTAATTAGTATGTAGAAGTTTAGAATCATTTTCTGAGTAAACGTCTCAACGAATTGAAAGTTTTTTTGCTGGAATAAGATAAACCTATTCCTAACAATTTTTAAGTATATTTACTTTGCTTGAACATACCTCCGTTTGACGGGAATCGTCTTCACGTCAAGCGTCAAGCTGGAAGCCTCACCAAGGGGGTGTAATATCTCGGCTCCTACTGAACCGATTTCGTTGAAACTTTGTATACGAGATAAACCATTTACTAACAATTTTTTGACATATAAATCATAATGATAGAGCCAGTCTATCTTGGTGAGGCTGCTAGGTTGACGTCGATCTAGAAGCCTCAGTAAGATACTCAAATATCTTCTGAAATACAATCAAACTTTTTCTGAGACTTATAAACAAATTTAAACCTATTCCTAACAATTTTTTGACATGGTTAAAACCATCAAAATCGATGGTGAGGCTGCTAACTCAACGCAGACACCGATCATCAATATTTGACAGCTGTCGTCAGTTGTCGACTTTACAATCGGCACGATCAAGAAGAAGCTCATCAAAGTCTATTGTGGCTATTGTGATCCTTTTCATTTAAGTTTGCTTACAAGAATAAATTATCTTGATGCAACAGAAATTTAACATACGAGTTTCATAAATATCAATCAATATAGAATTAAAGAAATTAATCTAGTAATAACGTAAAAGATGATCTCGAGTTTCTATGGCCGTTATATGAAAAATGCAGTTTTTAAAGGTGTTTGTGGTTGGCCTTCTCTTTTACTTATTTTACGCCTTGTTCATAATATCAAAGAGCCGAACTTTATTCCTACTAAACTCATAATATTATCTACGATCGTATAATTTTGTATCCCTCATTACAGCGCCAATATTAGCTCAGTAGTAAAATGTAGGTACTTACAAATATTCCACACATTTGTAAGTGCCTACATTTACATTAATATTTGGAATATTTGGAAGATGACTTACATTATAATATTTGGAAGATGTTGTGATTTTATTAAATATACGAGTATAATAATAAGTACCTGGTTGACCGAGCTTAGCTCGTTTATTTTTTTTGTAAGACACCTACGCATTTCGATAAACTCTACTTACTTCATACGTTCAGAAGAAAGTACACGCGGCTAGACATAGTAGCACCACTCTTATACTTTAAACGAGCAAGATAAGAATAATAAGGATCTCGGAAACGTACGGCTGCAACGATTTCGCAATTTAGTTTCGGGGGCAATAAATCGATCTAGCTTATAAAATAGATTTCCCCGTATTTTCAGGCTTAAAAGAATTGATACGCGATATCATTGAAATAGAAAGGTAATTTTGGCTCAGTCGGGACACCGCGAGTTTGCAGTTTGAATCTCGACAAATATTTATTTTTTATTTCTTTGTTCTTTTTTCGTTTGTTTTTTTATATTTTTTTTATTCTTTTATTTAGTTATTTAAATACAAAAATGAAAGAAAATTTCTGATAAATTTTTTGGTGGTCTGAAAGTTTTCCATCAGATGGCCCGAGTAAAACGAGGAAAAGAATATATTATGTACATATTATAAAATAATAGGATGGGACTTTTGATAGGATTCAGAAAGGATTATTATAGGAAAATAAATTATTCCCATACCAACTAACCTACCAACTTATTAGCAGTAGTTCCAATTTTGGCCACTTCACAGATACAGTGGTAAAGGCGGCGCTAGTAGTAATATACATTTGCATTTATTGAGGTTGCGTGGATTAAATAATGTCTCCGTGGATAAAATAGCATTTTCCATTTCTGTGTTACATATCTGAAAAAATAACTGAAAATACTTTTAAATGCTTTTTTAGAAGAAAATTTCGTCACTATGTGAGTTGTAGTGCCATCTGTTGCAGAACTTTCGGTGTAAGAAAAACGAAGTGATTTTCTGTAAAGGTATTTTAATTGAACTAAGTAAATGAAAAAATAAGTAATAACAACGACGATGACGGTAAGTAATAAATAAAAAAACATACCTATAAAAATTGCTCTATCTGTTGGAAAAAATTAAGACCACGAAAAAATAAGGTACTAAATAAGAAATTTATATTTCTGACATTTTTGTATTTAAATAACTAAATGAAAGAATTAAAAAGTTAAAAACAAACAAAAAAAGAAACATGAACAAAAAAATAAAAAAGTACATTCATGTGGATTCGATCGTCTGACCTTCGGTTTCATTGCCTCCCGGTTCCTCAACAGAGCCACCGCGTCGTTATGGATAGCGGCGAAATTAACCTTCTCTTTTAATGATATGGCGTACAAATTCTTTTAAGCCCGAAAACATGGGGAAATCCTGTTTTACCAAAAACAAAAGCTAGCTAGATCGATTTATCGCCCTCGAGACCCCCTATATACCAAATTTCATCGAAATCGTAGCAGCCGTTTCCGAGATTCTCATTATATATATATATATAGGTTTATACAAGAATTGCTCGTTTAAAGTATTAGATACCGCTTCGTAAAATCATTCTATTCGGATAGTTGCAGTTTCTATTAATTAATTAGTATAGGTATTCGTCGTAATTATTTTTCGTAAAACATAGTCTGTTACGTTAACCCAATTTTTATAACTGTGCACCTGTATAATATTTGCATGTTGGTAGATTTGGTATCCGTTTTGATAGGCATCGGCGGAGGTGAAGAAGTAAGCGGGCGTGTTAATTTAATTCAATGCCATCAACATGACGACTTTGACAGCTTAAAGTGCACAGATAATTGAGTTACTAGATTTTTTTTCCTCTTGTAGCAACCGTCTACCCATTTTTGGGGACATTTTGCCAGCATCGGGTAATATGATTTATTGTACAAAATAATACAGATAATGTAATTTACAAAGAAATATTATGGTGTTTTAAATATATACAAAGACTTTTTATACATATATAATATATTAGAAAGGGTCAATATACAAGAAGTATTTACAGGCAATGGAGCTTTCAACGAAATGAGGATATTGTATAATGGTAATGACTGATATTTTGAACATAAACAGAATGTGATCGATATCACACAGACCACGTTCACAAGCTGAACCATTAAGAATAGATAGTCTGATCAAATGAGCCGGACAATAACAATGGCCAAACCGGAGACGAGAAATAGTAGATGAAGTACATTTATCCAAAATTACTTTACTAAACCAAGGCCGCGATTTATAACCTAGGGTATAACATATTATTTTCTTCTTCGTTTTACGCAGTCAGGGCCAGAAGCCAGAAGTAATAGGTCTAGTTTGTCTAGTTTTAATTTAAACATAGCTTTACCCGAAAACTAAAGTACACTTACCTACTAAAGTACATTACGAGAATTTAGACGAGGGCCTCGTTAGAAGGGTTTACGACGGAAATCAGTACACAGGTAGAATAGTTATACAGCGTCATTTTGTAATCCCTAGCAAAATTTAAATATGATGTTCAGACCATCATCATAAGCAACAACTTTTCCCAAGCAACATGGGTTGAAAACCCCCCAAAAAATTACGACCTACCATACAAATTAGTAAAGTCGATTTTTTATGGGGTTTTCAACCCATGTTCCTTGGGAAAAGTTGTTGCTTATGATGGTCTGAATCATAATAACATCATAATTAAATTTTGCTAGGGATTACAAAATCATGCTGAATAGGATGTCTGGCAACATTTTCGGAGACTTCATGATTATAGTCACTATCTTTTACCATCTGGATACTTATTTTTTTTAAAGTTAAAATATGAAGCAACATTCTGTGTCACAGTATATTGAGCTGAGATTATTTACGGCTTGCTGTATTTTAGAATTATTATGAAATAACGCTCTGTGACGCAAACACTCATCGATTTATAAATGCTTGGCTACAAAAAATATAGCCCTAATAAAATAGTAACTACATGCATTTTATCTTTATTTTGTGACAATTTTATGAAAAAAAAAACTCTAGAATTAAAAAAATCACCTTATATTTGACCCTTTAGAACCCACTTTAGTACTCCCCATGCTCGAATGGTCATGTCCAGCAGACTCATTATTGTGGGCCGGAACCCCGTACGGTAGTTGAGCAAACAAGATTGTGTAGTAGGTATAGTCGTCGACCGTACAACCCACACAATATGATGATTAAGGTAACGTTCTCGTTATTGGATTTCTTTTTTATACAATGAGAGCGCTTTTATATAGTGATGATCATTGTGCAATAAAGAATATTTGATTTGATTTGATTTTTATATTTGCTAAAACGACGACGACGACGACGACGACGGCCCCTTACAAAGACCACCATATCGACCGACCAAACTTGTAAAAGTAAGTTTATTTAGGTTATGAAAAACTAGTTAGTGACTTTGTTGACGTGGTTTTCTTAATTTTGTATGTAAGTTGTTACGAGTGTCCGAGAAAATTATGTGTCCTTCGCTTACTGCTCTCTCTGAATATTTTTATCAAATTTGCTTGAATAAATATATACAAGTAATGTTAAAAATATTATGAGTGAAACTTTTCTTTTTAAATGTACTGTATCAACTATATACATAATAAATAAATAAATATGTGGAGACATCTTCACACACGGCCATCCCAAACTAAGCAGAGCTTGTACTATGGGTACCAGACAGCTGATATACATACTTATATAGATAATAATATAATAATATATTTATTTATTCAAATAAACAACATCCAGACACAAGGCAAACGCGACCCTGTCCTTCGAAGGCAGGCGTACTACCAACTAGGCTAATTTTTAATATTATTCTAAAGATATTTGTTTAAACCTGGAACTCAACTAAAGGCACTTACACTACCAACCACAAATATTAGTCCAATCACAATTTCACAATTTAGGGTTCTCATATCCATCCAAGTGTCACGACGACCCATTAGGAGGGCCCGAACCCACACGGTGGCCGGACAAACATTATTAGTCCCAAGGTCGCAGGTCAAGGCGATGCCGTGGGTTGCTCGTGGGTTGTTTGGACTCCCGGAACACGCGTTCTGTCTGATGAAAAATACCGCATAGTTGTCATTATTTATGTCAATGTTGAAATTATACCACAAAATTATTTGGAAACGCCATTTATATAAAAGATTGAATTGAATTTTGTTTAAATCAAAGATTTCTGACGCACGTCGCCTCAAGGGCGAGCGAAGCGATCGTCTTTTATTCCTCTGAGGTTTCAATATAAATAATCTTGTTAGCAGTAGGTACTATTTCTGCACACCCGCCTTGAATACGTCCTTTAGTTTTTCTTTCTCACCCAATGGTTGCCTGGAAGAAATCGCTTAAAGCAATAAGGCCGCCAATTGCCTTGTCCTGTATTTGTCTTCTGTGTTTGTATGAGTGTTTTTTATGTGCAATAACGGATATTTGAATTTGAATAATTTTAGGAAAATAGTTAATAGATAGTTAGGATTTATATTAAAAAGATGGTAAAGCGCCACTCACCTTTAGTTGTACACTTTGGGAAACTATTAACGTTAAGTGCATTTTCCTTATGCGTTCGATTTTGTGGCTGAGTGTTATCTTTTTGTAGTTTGTGTTTCTATATCCATTTTACATTGTTTTATTGAACTGCCTTCGCTTTTGGAAAACGCACCTCTTATTGTGTGTATATTTTTCAAGTGAGCGTCGGTGGTCGAGTGGGAGCGTCGCTAGGGCCGCTGCCTCCCGTCTGGGAGACGCGGGTTCGATCCCTACTGTTTTTTAATTTCGAATTCAAATGTACGTTTATTCGATGCTCTTATGGAAGTCGACCAACCCGCACTGGGCCAGCGTGGTCGACTAAGGCCTAAGCGTCCTAATTTAGGGTAGGCTGGAGCCCCTCGGTGGGGACGTATATGAGCTGTTGATGATGATATTTTTCACAGTAAAAAGTAGTATTTTTCCTTTTTTACTTTAATTCTTAGGCAGAAAATTTTAAAATATATTTCGGAAAATAAATAGAAACAACTTCTTACAGACAATGAAACTGTTGCAGTTGTATACACTGCGCGCGAAACTCTAATATTGCAGATACACAAGTTGTAGGTATATTGTGATGCAAGATAGCGTGTCTCCTTAAGTAGGTACAATAAGCTGCACATAAAACGTGGGTATCACTATAACCGTAAACACGGCACTAGAGAACTACATCTTTGTTCTTGGACAAGCAAACTGTGTAACACACAATGTACGAGTAATAGGTAATATACTTTTAAGGTATGTTTGAACGAAACAATCATTTAATAAGAACGATTTATACTTTAATAGCATTTATTCATTGCACTTGCTACGCAGCCGTAGCAAAGGTCTACGAATTGCTACGAGATTCGCTACGAGTTTCTTGTCGCATACAGAGCTTATTCATTGCACTTACTACGCAACCGTAGCAAAGGTCTACGAATTGCTACGAGATTCCGTACGAGTTTCTTGTCGCAGACATACTATACGAAATTGTATGTATACTCGTATCATAATAATATTGTAAGATGATTGATGAAGCAAGGGCAGTATGAATGCGACGGTTGACGACGATTTTTCACGCATAGCAACCCATCCATACCTTACCTAATAAGTATCATTAATACGGAAATGTGAACATTTGTTTCTACTTGTTTAATAGTTCCAAATGACTAAAATTTGATTGGGAGGCCGTAAATAATTGGCTAAAAGTACTTATTAAGAGAAAAAACTAAGCTTCAACTTCAACAAGATGAGATACAACAACTTGCACCGCTCCGCTAATTAACTAGCTTGCAAATTGCTACTTTATTTTTTTCTTCTGTTATCTGGCTTTGAGCTGCTACTGCTTGGATTTTTTAATGAAAAACTACGCAGGAGTGGCAGACAGTTAGCTTAGACTGATATTATCCTTCGCTCGGTTAAAGGCAAAGATTCCTGTTACGGCAGAAGTTAGGTATACCTCATTCATACTACTTACTCTTTGACCAAGTACCTACTTTTTGCTATAGTATTTACCCTCATATTACACAACCGCAAGTATGAAGGTAGTGCAAGATCCAAGGCCTCGTTTGATCTCGCGATTTGACGGAAAGCAATCACGCTGAGAGTGTAATAACTCCGCCAGTTTCACTCATAAATACTGAGTTATGCTCGAGGGCGGAGATTGATGTAAAATAGTGGTTTAATGAGATGAATGTACCATCTTCTTTCGTACTTTTTTGTGGTTAAGCTAGTTCCCAAAAGAATATTGTCGCTTGCGGGTTCGAAATTCAAAGTCTGATGATTTATGGTAAAATGTTGTGTCTGCAAATATTTTAGATGTTTTAATATGTGAACATTATCCTTGATCTGTTTTAAATAACAAATAAGATCCTATCAACCTTAAGCAATTGGAAAAACTAACTAACTAACTAACTAACAACTAACTAACTGCACTTTCAAATGGAAGATTTTAAGTATATTGATTAATTTTCGTATTTAATTATTAATTAGTTTATAAAACTCCAAGTTTGTTTATCCAAAGGGATGATCCAGTGATCCTGAATATTTTTTTAGTCAGCATATTATCAATGTTTAGGTAAATTACAACACCGAGCAAAGTTTGGTCATTCAAAACTTTTAGCAGTAGGTATATTGTCACAAATATATTCCACAACTAGGCAAGTAACTACGCATTGTAAGTTTAGTTCTGCACCTACGCCTGTCAGATCCGATAGAAGTGATTTGGACGATATTGTTCACTCTGCGGTCCTCACTAACCAGTGTAAGCAAGTTGGCTTCCATTAGAACGGGCTCAACTTCTTGTTATTAAATTCATTAATATTCGCGATCCCTTGTAATGCGTTTTCATCATTTGAAGTGAGGGTAGCATATAGTTGGTATATTGTTGAAAGTATATGGTACCACTTATTTGTGAGCCCTACCATAGAAAAATTTTGTAGAGTGAACTTCCTTGACATCCGCACCTCGATTATTACATTTTTGAACCTATTTAGTTTTAACCCAAACATATATATAAAATAAGTAGTTTTCTAGTATTATTCTAAAAGCAAAATCAGAAAGCTTTTATCTAATAAATCTTAAGTAGAAAACTTGTTAAGTGATTCGGAAGACTTCCAATTAATAAAGTTTATCCGAAAGGGCTCAATTAATTCAAACGAATTACATGATTGAGTGAGAATTAGGCTAGGGAAAAGGCTGTTCGATTTGGAGACCTGAAAACTTTAACAACCATCTTTTAGTTATATTGTTCATAATATGCGTCCCCATCAAGGGCTACACTAAATCACATACTGAATTAAAGCGGCTAGGTCTTACACAAGTACGTTGCGGATAAGTTTACTAGGTACGGTTTTTCTCGAGATATTTTCCTTCAACATCAACAGCGATAGTGGACGAATACGTACGTGTGCGGAATAAAACTGCCGCCCCCCAAGCAGGAGATAATGACCCTAGCTACAACACCACCATCTTTCTTTGTTCATACCTCTCTGTAATCGACGCAAGCGCTGCACGAGACCACTTTACCTGCTCGTATGAAGTACCCAAACCAAATGATCTTGGCAAATAGAGTAAAATTAATTTAATTCGTATTCTGTTACATTATACATTTCCCTTTGAAGTAACATAACGTAATGAAATTCAGGACATATGTTTCAATACTTTAACTGCTCTGAGCGTATCTTTCGAGTCATATAATTTAGATTCAATTTAAAAAATACATTGCTGTATTTTCAGATTTCTCGTTGATAAAACCACGTCAGTGTGCTGATAAAATATTCGTTATGGTATAATGCTAATGTTTTTATTTATGTTTATTCTATAAACATTAAAAACGGATGTCATTCTAAAAATACGAGATAGAAACAAAAAAAAACGTAAAAAACTACAATAGTTGTAACTTTTATGTTCGGTTAAAAAATAAAACAAAAGCTTTATTTTGAGCTGTGCGTGAGTTTATTATAATAATTATTATAATAATAGTTTTACCGTTATAACGTTCATGTTTATTCCTTTTATTAAGTAGAAATGTGTTTCTTTCTATCACGGTCACCTAGGCTTGCTAACGTTAGGTCAGCAGGGGACGTGTTAAGTAAATCCCTTTGTTTACCCTGACAGTGCGACCTTCTGTGTTCGCAAAACAAACACATTAACATTTTCTTACTATTTACCATTAAAATTATAGCAAATGAATAATAATAGGACAATTAATATTATTATATTACTAGCTTTCCGCCTGCGGTTTTACCCGCGTTTAATGAGTTTTCCCGTGGGAACGAAGTGTTTTACCGCGGTAAAAAGTAGCCTATGTCCTATTCCAGGACGTAACCTGTATGTGTTCCAAGTTTCATTCCGATCCGTCCAGTGGTTCAAGCGTGATTCGGCAACAAACATACAAACATCCAAACTTTCGCATTTATAATATTAGTAGTATACGACTTAGATCATAGAGTAGGTAGGATCATAAAGAATAAAAAAAACCCTTACATCCGCGTGGTCAAATTTGGCGGTTGGGTGGGGTTGAAACTATAGTATCAGAGAAAAATTTAAATATACCGTATGTCAATTCCACTATTAATACCTACGAATCTAAAGACATATTATTGTTTTCTTATTCTTATTTATTTATTTTTAAAACCTCCAACTCTACACACACTAAAATTGATACAAAAGACATACACACACAGCACACCCTTCAAAATATTACGCTCTCCTACATTTAATTCTTCAATGATTGCTTTAATGATATTAAATAAAAATTATATGACTGAATTTGATAAAGAACAGATATTACAATATTGTTGGACCTTGAAAACATGATCGACGATGTTATAACATAACAGATACCACCGATACGTCTTGAAACGGTAAGTCTAAAGGATGTGTGGCCAACCCCCTCGGGCCGAGGCTGAACGGATGACGGATCCTGTATAAAACAAAAGCTATATACCTTTTTGAAGTTACGATGGATGACCACAACTTGCAAAAGGTTGTGATGTGAACTTGATCAGTGTTTCTAGCTACATGGTTACTTTACTACGGCGTAGCAACGTAGCGTTGGCTACGATAAATATCGCGAACACGAAGGACAATCAAATTAGTGATGTTACTGTTTTTAATTCGTAGGTGAATGGGTAACCGAATGACATGTTTATGTTTGTTTATTTACATGTCCCCTTTAAAGGGTTTGAGTACCCAAAAGCAATCAACCCTATATTTTAAGTTGACTACTACGCCAGAGCAAGTAATTCGGCTCGCGAGATTTCTGAGATAAATATTTGTGTAAGATTTGTAGCAAAAATGGTGTCCTAGAAAAAACCTGTTCTTCGTAATAAAAAAACGGATGCCCCATCGGAAGAACGAAATAATGATTCAAATAATAATCCTCGCAAAACGTCTTTTTATGCGTGACCTAGAAATAAAAGCGCCAAATTATACAAAAAGATATATAACCATGAAATTTACATAGCAAATCACTCGCGGCGAAATACTTAGGTACAGTTGGCAACAACATTTGATATACGTTTCCAGTGTAAACTGACCCACCACGCCGTATTTAACACTATAATAGCCAGATCAATTTACGCTGGTTTTCATGCTGTTCGTCTTGTTGAACCTACCGGCAATAATCGCCGTCTCCCAAGTATCTGTTAAAGTGACTTTGGGAGTATTGTTCAAATTCATTTACCTGATGAAATACAGGCTGCGTTGTTGAAGCAGAAAAGCTGGTTAGCACATTAATTCGCAGACGAAATTTCATTTCAAAGCGCTTAGAGTTGTTTTGTAGCAATTTTGAAAACAAATTCTGTAATTAGGGAGAATTATTGAAAAATTACTACGGACTTTCTATCTGGTTTTTTTTTGTTGCATATAAATTAAAATTTCGTTTGAAACATTTTAAAAGTGGTCACAAAATGTTCTCTCACTGTTCAGTTGACGACATATATAACCGTGCGACTAGCTGATCTATTTGCTATGGGATATTAATTATTTTATCTTCTAAAAACGAACAGTTTAATTAATATTGTATATACTTAAAATATTTCAAACTATATGGTGTATACTAAATATAATAAAACGGCTCAATGCGATTAAAAACAAATTGAATTCTCACATTCATCAACTCATGAAGGAAGGGTTGAGCATTCTCATAATAACAGATAAAATAATATAGTATTTAATTGATAGGATTAGGCATGTGTGTAAGAGAAAAAGTTATTATTTGATTACATGGCAACTGACAATAAAAAATATCATTTGCGACGCAATCACAGCTCTATCCTAAGAGGGATTTATTAGATTTAGTTCCTTTTTGCCTTAGTCGCGTAAGAACCTCGTTACCATCCCACAGCTGAGACGTTTCCCAGAATCTATATTCCATCCAATTATTATAATTCTCGCCTTATAATGGTAGCGTTAGAAAGAAGATGCTTGAAAAATAAAATATTGTGGCAGTATTCAAAAGAATATTAGAATATTGTTTTGGATTTCCTTATTTTTAGCTAAAGAAACTAAACCTTCTTTTAGACAATAGATATATATTTCTCATTTAATGTAGTTAATTCCACGCCGGATCCGTGGTCCTACTTCTTTGTCCCACCGGTAGGACAAAAAAAATTCGTGATCCCACCAGAGACACACTTGACTATTTTGTAGCATTATGGTATGTAATTGTAACATATAAAAAAGATAATGGTGTCAGCCACCAGTGGCGGTAAATAAAATTGTTCTATTACCATCCTTTTAATTCGGTCTAAGGTTATTATAAGTAGATGAAAAGATTATCAAAGTATTTGGGATAAGCTCTTAAAGTAACTAATAAATGACTAAATCTTCCCAACTGAACGATAAATCCCTATAATAGCGAACCCTTGTATCCAAACAGCTCTTTAACTATCATCAATCTCTATTTAATGTGAAGACAATTTCGTGGAACTCTCTTAGCACGTTTGGTATGAGTAGGTCGTGAAGCGAAAGCCAAAGTAAATGTACGAACTTACTCAAACAGAGCGATTACACTTTACTAAAATCTAGTGACTAATTCTTATTCCATTGCTGCGTTTGGTTCGTACTTGGGACGGTAAATTGGTACTGCAACAGCAATGATTGGGAGTTAGCATCCAATTTTTAGGAAAGTGTAATCGACGAGATTAGAGGACCAAGGTAGTGATATCGTCCAGAAGTGTAGCAAGCTGAAGTGGCAGTGGGCTGGCCGCGTCTGTCGCAGAACCGATGAGCAGTAGAGCAGACGGGTTCTCGAATGGAGACCACGTCTCGGGAAAGGTAGTGTGGGACGCCCCCTTGCCAGATGGACTGATGTAGTGGCTGGATGAGGAAAACGGGTGACCATGCGCTTTGGCGTGCCCTTTTGGGAGGCAGCAGTCCAGCAGTGGACTGCAATAGGCTGATTGATTGATTAAATCGATGATTTAGAGTTTTACAGGTTTGTTGTTTTTAGTAGATAAAACTAAGAATGCGCTGCAGGTGCAGCTTTTATGAATTTCATCATTTTTATATTACAACATAAAGTTTTATAATTCATAACGGTTCATAATTCAAGTCAAATATTAGTTCGGTCAATTGATACTGATTATTAAATCCTTGTTCTGTTGAAAACAAATGTATTTTAATGTAATACTCATACTATGACATTTTGAAAACTTTCTGAAAGACACCTAAGTTTACTTACATAATACAAACCAATACATTTCATACCCGTTCATTCATTCATTCCCATACATTTATGCTCCTTTTTTTGTTGTGTCATGTCGGTAAAAACCGGGTGGGAATACAGCCATACGATTATAAAGATATAGACTCTTTCAATTATATAAGAACCAGTTTTCCCCTTGGAAAACCCAAAGGAAATCGATCTAGGCAGAACTTGTGTGGAACACAGTAATCATTTCCACAAGGTTCAATCATCGAAGTGTTTCTATGGCATGGAATAGATTTTTAAAAGTATTTGTGTTGGTATCGTTTTATTTTCACTTAGAATTAACTCAAAATTATTTATTCATTTGTCATTACATTAACAATATGTTATGTACCTATCAATAAGTAGTACAGACAGACATGAAAATAAGTAAGACAGCGAGAAGGTTACAGCGTCAGCTATGCTGTTTTTCAGCCATCACCTCGTTCTCTTCTTCTTAGAATATCTATTCCATGCACCCCACGTTTTTCGTTTTAAGCCCTACAAAAGTATTACACCAATAAAAATCTCAATAAACATTATTTTATACTTTTTAGTGCGTTAAAACGTGTTGATAAAAAATATTTTTTACTTTATAATTATTTAACAAATTAATACCAATAAAAAATCTTTAAGAATAGTTTTTTTGTTGTACGGCAGTGGACATCTTTCGTCTGATGATGATAGTTTTACTTAGAGTATTCTCAACTTATGTAATTTCTAACAAAATTGTAGGTGCTGGCTTATTAACTGATGTCAAAGTTGCTCTCACTTTCAATTAATCTTGAACAAAACTGATCATGATTAACGTTGTCATTATGGGAAGGATTCAATAACTATAGGTATAACATTAGCTTCCAACGTACTATTTATTTATTGTATTTCGCTTTAAAGAACTAACATTTTGCGATCTGATAATAAACTGAACCTTCACAATCAATCAATCATACCCATCATATCATACCTATAATCCGAAGTCGAAGTTAAAAAGCTAGAATAGTTATCAAATTAAAATATCATCAGCAGACGCAAAATATAAAGATCTCTCATTTAAAAATCAATCAGCATACCACAATATTTCGTAAAAAAGTTTTCTCAATTTGTAGGACAATAGCATTTAATTCCATCGACTAGGTTCGGGCGAAAAATAGAATCAAATCAACTCTAACTCAACCGCAATCGACCAATTATAATAGGAGATGATTCGGAGTGGGCTAGTCGGTCAGCTCTAATTATTTCAGGAACTCAATCACAACCATTGTCCACTTTAATCCAATTTGAAGGGAGGACTACTGGTTGATATAAATCCATTAGGTTTTAGTTCTTTGTAAAAGCTAAATGATTATGGCTTATAAAAATCACCACTTATACTTCAATCACTTTCTTTTCTTTTTTTTTCTTCCTAACTAATGGCGACACATCTTATGTAGACGTATTTCGCCAGTGTCGAGTGATATTTGTAGGTTTAAGATATATATCCTTGGATGATTGTTCGGTGAATTGGGCTCAGTAATGTGATAGTACAATTACTGAAGCCACCACAAGGTCTCTTGGCATCATCTAAAAATGTCAGCAAAGTGTAAGCGATTCAATTGTTCTATTAAAGTTTATAGTCCCGAAACATTCACTGGATAATACACTATCGAAATTATTCACTAAACACTTCAATAAATTAAAATAAAAAAATTAAAACGAAGACACGTCCGCTATTGTCAGATGCTGACAAAAAGCCCCAATTACCTTATTCTCCAAGACTTTATGAGACTCTACCGGCAGACGATCAATCATAATTAGCGGTGACTGAGAGTGGGTTTGATGGTTAACATGGTCAAGGTTCGGTTATAGCACCGGAGTCCACTATTTCCTAAAATGTGATCAATAGAAGATGGAATAGACTTTTATTTTTCTTTGTTTTTGTTCAACATCAAATATCAACGGCCCGTTACAGTCCACTGCTGGACTATGAGCCTCCTCCACTTAGGTGGAGGGTTTTGCCATAATCTCCACGCTTGGCAGGCGGGTTGGAGATCGCAGATTAAAAGGTTACTGTATCCCCGTATGCCCGTTCCCTGTCCAGTGTCCCTAAGTCCCCTCTTACGACACCCACGGGAAGAGTAGGGGTTGGTGACAAATGTATTCTACTCTGCCGTCACCACACGGCATAGTTTTTGTTAATGGGGGTTTATAAAAACTGACGCAATTTTCATCCAGTTACTTCCTCTTACAAGACTGTATAAGTCTCTACCGACAGAGTGGGCTTGACGGTCAACACTATTATTACATCAAGGGTTTTTTTTATTACGGCTACTGCATTTAGCAATTTAGCCAGAGTTATTGCACCGGAGTCCACTGTAATCCAGTTTGTGGACAAGTGAATGCATCTAAATTGGTTATAAGAAATTATGTGATCTAAGGAAGATGGAGAGCAGACCCTTCGGACTGTTTCTTTTTCTTTGTTTTTGTTCCGTGTGAATAAATTATTTGGTGTTAGACGGAATGTGTCGGGTCGAATTTCAACGATATTTATTTTTAATATGATAGGTGCCTCATAGGTGCGTTCGGATATCTTAGTTATATCGCCTTTGTATTAAATTCGAATGTATCAAAATTGTCTGCTTTATTGGTAGGTACTATTAGGTAGTAATATTTTGTTTCCTTTTCTCAACACATTTTTAAACAATACCATCTTATGGCCAGTACTATGTGTCCGCACCATGGTCCGCACTAAAAATAAATATTTCATAACGAAAGTAGGCAGGTAGGTAGACATGAAAACGATCACTACAGAGTCAAGCAGTTATAAAAGCTTTATTATCAAAAATCTGTAAAAATATACATATTTTACGGGGAAAATTCTGCTGGTTTAACAACTCGGTCACGTCATAGGTACTTTGCCAACAGTAATACGGATCATAATGAAATGACTACCAACAAACAATACTTTAAACTTTATAAGAAAAAATAATATAATAATAATAAAAATATTTATTTAAGCTCTCCACAAATAACCTTAAAGCTAAACCAACAATCTTAATTATACATTTCCGTATACTAAGATGTGGAGACTGGAGCCTGAAATAGACGGGAGTCTGTGCTTCAGGTCACCAGGACCCCAGGTGTACTTCCCCTGTGGAATGGACATTAAAATAAGAAATAATAGAATGTTACTAAATTTTCATATTTAAACGCCACCAAAAAAAAACTGTTCATGCTTGGTGACAGATATATTTATATTCTTTGTCTTTATGAATAACAGTAACCCGTGTTATAGCCATCCGATTATCCTTATGGCAATGGTAGGCTTGAATCACCTAATATTTGCAATAATTAACCAAATAACTACATAGATTAACAGAGTTTAGTTATTATCATAAAAGGCGCGCCACATAAATCACATACTATGTATAAAGAAATTATTAAGAAAAACGCATGTACCTGGGTACCCGACAGCACGAAGCAATGATTTTTTACCCAACTACGGCAAAGCCAATTGAAGGGTTACGATTTCATCTCATTTTAGAAACGTATTCTTTACTTTTGACTAAGATTCCTTAATCTGTAGCAGCATCTAAAAGGCTTAACTAATTTGATGAGATGATATCGCTGAATCATATTTAATACCGTAATCTGTCAAAAGTAATATAATACGTTTATTTAAGGTACGTCACAAACTTAAGACAATCTTAATCCTAAAGCAATTATGTGGATTATTTAATCATATCCAAATTAAAAATGCCGCAGACGAAGTTGGATTCTTTGAAATGCGTGCCCGGTTTTTCAAAGGTAGATATTTGAATTTAATAAGAACATATTTTTATTACCAAAGTTTTCTCTTAGCGAAGTAATTTAATAACGAGGCACGTTTACTAACCTACGCCACGAAATAAAAGAAAATAACACGTGGGTAGGTTTGTAGGTGTATAATGTACGTAATACTTATTATTACCACATTGTATAAAAAATAGGCTTGACATTTGAAAGTAATGAGAGGTTTTTTTAAAATATTGCTATTAATCGTGATCTTTTGTAAATAAATGGTTTCAATTTGTAATAATAAATTAAGAAAATCTTGTTTAATCTAACTTATTTTGAAAGAACTAACTAACTTGTTTTAGTTATTTTTACTAAATACTGATTTGATTTTCTTCTAAACTCTCAATGATAGATTGATTTTCTTATATTGTTTATTATTTTCACTAGCGATCCGCCCGCGGCTAAGATTTTCCGCGTTGTGTAAGATTTCCCGTGGGAATAAGACTTTTTCCGTAAAATGTGTTAATCCAGGTTATAAACTATCTCCATTCCAAATTTCATCTAAATCCGTTGAGTTCTTTACGTTGCGTGAAGGTGGAACAGACATCTAAACATCCAAATGTTCAATCATCCAAATATCCAAATATATTTTTACATTTACGAGTATATATACTAGTCTGATTATCTTTGTCACATAAATAAAGATGAGTATCAATGACTTGATGTCATCATACAAACATACTCGTATGAAAACATTACTCTGTTGTTTTGCGTAAACCCGTTCGTGTCGCGATTGATTACTACCTAGATTTGTTGGCGAATGTCCCACTCAGCACTTTACCAAGTGATGATGGATTAAGAAGGCACTATTGTTTTATGAACAAAAAATATTAAACAGTGCGGAAATAATGAGAACGAAGCATTTTTTAGACGTCATTGTTGTAAGTAAGAAAGTGTTCGTCAAAATGGATACTGAAGATCAAGGAATGTTTGGTCATAGCAAGTGCGATTTGGTCATATGCAAAACTTCAACAGAAAAAATATATTATGCCCTTAAAATGATTGTTGTTTGGAATACTATGATTATGTTTTTTTTTATTCACATAAAGTTTTAGACAAAATATAGGTAATTTTCCAACCACGGTATAATTTTCCACTCACTCTCCATTTTTTACGCAGAATTAGTGAAAAGTGTTCAAGTTGAAGAGTGGTGGTCTAGTAGCTAGGGCCGCTGCCTCCCGTCCGGGAGTGAAGAAGTTGTGTGTGAAGTTGACCAAACCGCACTGGGCCAGCGTGGTTGACTAAGGCTTAATCGCCCTAATTCAGGGTAGGCTCAAGCCCCTCGGTGGGGACGTATATGAGCTGTTGATGTTCAAGTTGAGAGAAGTTATTCTTAATGTTTTTTTTATCTAGCACTAAACCGATGACCAGATGTCTCTATCTTTGTCTGCCCCGAGGGTGACGGAAGGGATGGATGTCTGGAGTTCCAAGTTATTCAGAGACGCGGGAAACAATAACATTCCCATTGAGAGCAGCCGTGGGACAAACAATCGCCCTTTCTTCTTGTCCTACAATAGTTTGAATATCTACCTACGACGACGTTTCATGCTAAGCTAAGAAAAAGAAAAGTAAAATAAAAACGATGGTTTTTACAGGTTCACCGTTTTAAAAATAAGGCAATATATTAATGCGAGAGTGTGTAATTATTGGATTTTCATTTTTCACGAGCAGCGCAGCAACGCGCAACGGGATGTTGTGATAGAGATAGTTTAAGATACGCAGAAAATATTTTACCACGGTAAAAACTTATTCCCGCAGGAAATTCGGGAAGAACAAGACGTTAACTGTGACTGCAATCGACCAGCAGATATTTTAAATTTTATTATCATAGAACAAAATTATTCTCTACAATTAAATACTGTAGTATAATTTAATTTTTATTAAAAGTAGAAAGGATTCCAAAGATTGGCGTGGTTTGGTCATATGGGTTTGCATACTTTTTCAACTGTCTTTGATGTGTTAACCTTTGAAAAAAAGCTTGTGAAAACAAACATAATGTTTTAAGGGTTAATGTTTGTTTAAGACTCTCGCGCTTCAGGTGCCGAACGTAAACATTACAGGAAGTTACACCGGGTAAACAACAAAGTACGCATATGTAGCTACTTTATTCATAGCTTTTGCTCCTGTAGATAATAATTAATTCAATCAATCAATTTATTGCGTTACACAATGGTAAAATAGATGTTATAAAAGGTAAATAGAAGGTACGTACATCATGGACCCTGTTGGGTACAGCAATTTGAAATAGAAGGTACGTGTACATCATGGACCCTGTTGGGCACAGCAATTTGAAATAGAAGGTACGTATATCATGGACCGTGTTGGGCACAGCAATTTGAAATAGAAGGTACGTATATCATGGACCCTGTTGGGCGCGACAATTTGAAATAGAAGGTACGAACATCATGGACCCTGTTGGGCGCAGAAATTTGAAATAGAAGGTACGTACATCATGGACCCTGTTGGGCACAGCAATTTGAAATAGAATAGTGGAATTATCTCAAATATACTTACTAAAAATACTGAGAGTGTAAACGATTGTTCGTTGAAATAGGTCAAGTATAACATAGTTTAAATTGTTTGCAACAAAATGGGGGAGCGACGTAGGTAGATAATGTAACCAACAAACAATGATCTAATCCGTGAAAAAATGATTTTTAACAATGTAGGTAGGTAGTGTAAAAATTACCAAAACTCTACCAACTTGTATACTATTTTAATTGGCATACTATATCGTCGTTTTTGTTACGCAGTGCAAAGTAACGCCATTTGAGTTTTCATATAAAATTGGTCAAATCCGCCGTGCTTTGAGGTGCCGCCAAAATATTTAGTCACCAATTAGACCACCTTGGATCAATCAATCAATCAGCCTATTGCAGTCCACTGCTGGACGTAGGCCTCCGAAAGGCCACACCAAAGCGCACGATCACCCGCATTCCTCATCCAGCCATCAGCGACCTTCCTCAGGATCGCCGATGAAGAAAAACAATAATAATACAAGCAGTAAGAATAAAGCCATCGATTCGGATATTTTAAAAATAAAACGGTCGTTCGTCTTAGCGTTGTTTCCGAGTTTATTCGCGTTAGTTGTCCAGAGACGGGAATATCTTGGCGGGTTCGCGGTAGGATAAATCAGTGAGATCCCAGAATATCTGCGCGGTGAGGATTAGAATACCGTCCAGGTGTGAGAACTTTACATTTCATGCGGATAATGCCGCTCTAATGCGCAAAAATGATAATAGAAGATAATCCCTATGCAACATGATCTCTTGTTTTTAAAGTGTAACCGTGTGTACTATGTGTAACACGTTTTTTTTATCAAACATTTAGAATCGTTTTTCTTCTAAAATACAGATAATACTTTCAAAGCTAATGAAAATTGAAGGGCATAAATACTCGTAGGTACCTACTCTATAAGACTTTTGTTAATTATTTTCAAACTGTAAATGCGCAAAGTAAAACAATTTATGATAATTTTGTACTGAAAAGTTCATAAATTTAAGGCATCACGGTAGTATTGTTTGCCAACGTTTTCATGAATTATATTTCAGTTAAATGTCACTCTACAAGCAGTCTTACCATAACCTCCTATATTTTATAAATTGAGCATTTTGTTTATTTACACCTACACAACACTAAACAACACATGAAAGCCGTTGTAAGTAATTATAAACTTTTACACTAAATCACTACACAACACTATAAAATTAAGTTTATTGTCAAGTCATTTTCAAAAAATTACGCGATCCAACATCGAGGTAGCACGAGCCGGCTTTCGCGCGTCAACTCAAATTCCAAATTTAGAATTCATGAACACGTCACTGGAATTTACTTTTTGTTTGTTTCTTTTTTATTTGGCCAGTATTTGGGGTATTTTTGTTTCTTTTATGAGTTCGGTATAGAGTATTTCGTGTGTGTTGAGAGGTGAGACGCGTTCTCGCGACGCGCGCTTTTTGCCGACTGAACGTCTGTGGCGTCGGCGATGTTGGTCACTAGTTACTACTTGTAGTCCTTATCGATGATTTTAATCTTGATTAGTCGCAACAACCGGGTCAGGGGCCGACTGCAATCTGCCCGTGAAAAAGTTAATCGTAAAGATAATGTAAGAAAGTTAGGTCCCTTCTTTCAGCCTTAAAATAAATTGTTGGGAAGTACCATTGCTATAGTAAAACAAACAATAAGGTTAATATTTAAAAAAGACCATTTAGTTTTCTATGAAAAAAATGAGTACGGTTATACTAAAATAATATTATATGAGGATACTAAGTTTAACAGGTTGTTACAAAGTTTATGCTTAGTGTAGGCGTAGCATACACAGAAGTGGGTTGAAGTGGGCGGAGAAGAAACGATGGATGTTTGTTACTCTTTCATGCAAAAACTACTAAACAGATTGAGATGAAATTTGGAATAGAGATAGTTTGTACCCTGGAATAACACATAAGATACTTTTTACGGGAAAAAGCCTTATTCCCACGGGAAAATTTTACAAAACGCGAGCGTAGCCGCAGATGGACCGCTAGTAACGATAATAACGAACTTTTTAGTCATTTATTATGTATACAAAAATGGGATCTTGTGTGGAAACACGATGAAGAAAAATCCAGATTACATTCTATCTCCATTCAAAATTTCATCCCAATCCGTTCAGTAGTAATGGCATGAAAGCGAAACAAACATCGAAACATCTAAACATCCAAGTATATTTTCACATTTATAATATTATGTCTACCCTTCTTAACTAAACCCCCAATCACTTTCACACACGTTGTTCTTGTTCTTGTTACACATGAATTTCCCTGAAAATAGGTAAAGTTGTTAGTCACGAACACGTCAATATGGAGCTAGAGCTAGTTTTATGTTTGACCAATAAAGCACCAAGTCAAATGTTACAATGTAAAGGCTACGTACTTGCTATAAGCACTAGACTGTGTTGTTTCTATATTCGATATTTTGGTTATAAGTACTTTTAGTAAACATCTCTATAAATTTACATAATATAGTTAACGTTATATTAAACCACCATCACGTTTATATTTATTTTATGTTTTTTTTTCAAGTTCGTATGAATGTACCTTCGTCTAATGTCCAAGATGTACAAAATGAAAATTCAATTAAAATACTGATTTGTATTGTATTGATTACTATTAACCGCCTATTTTAGAATGTTCCAAGTATTGCAACAAATAAAAGAAATTTGTTAATAAACTAAAAGGCAGTGTAACAAAACCAGTAGTTTTTTATTTTTTAAACTTAAATAGCGGGACTTGTTAAAAATATAGGTTTTATTCATGTTTTTCGTTAAACTGTATCTTTTTTTAGATGTCTTATTTGGTAAACAAACATGGCGATAAGGTGACCATAGACACAAAATAGTGCTTCCAAATAATAGATTTCATTGATTTAATTGAATGTAATTGAATTGGTGATTAATTGTAATTGGTAATTACAAGCATTTCGGAATATCCTACGTCGTATATATCTCTTACTCTAATTTGTCATCATTGACGTATTTATTTTAGTGATGGGTTAACTCGCTTTGTCTAGAGTAGGTCGAGTTGAAATGGTAGCCAACTCAAGTCGCAACTCGAGGCGGGCGGCGGCGGCGGCGCGGCGCGTGAGTGCGACTTGGGGCGCATTCCGAATCAGACTTTCAGCACTGTCAGCGATCAGAAAAGCAAAAAAGTATGAGTTATGACAGCTGACATTAATTCGGAACGCGATTACGGGTGCTTAAATCGATTTCAGTGCGTCTCGGAACGCAGGGTTGCTAGAAGTGCGCGCGCACGTTATTCGATTTCGATCAAATCAAGACAAAATATCTACGCCAAGTCGACTCGACTAAATAATGAGCCAATCACACTGCGCATATTCGCAACGCAATTCCATCATCAGATCAGCTTTAAACAAGATACCAAATTATGATTGTTGTTATGTTGCCCACATACTTGTCTTGTAATTACAAGAACATAGTTTGCACACTAAAATTTCTTCTGGCAGCCCTGATATAAGGGGTCGCGCAAATAAAGGAATCGATGTGCCCTGCGTTCCGAGACGCGCTGAAATCGATTTTAGCGCACTCAAAGCGCGTACCGAATTACTGTCAGCAGGCGAAACCCATACAATCTGATCGCTGACGGCGCTGACAGTTTGATTCGAAAGTCACTTAAGCGTGTATCGGAACGCGCCCGTGATTCATTCATTATAAAATTTAACATACATTTTTTAATTGCAATGGATAGAGACGTCACGTCTGACCACTTATTTGTCGAATCTATTTTTCTCTATCTACTTATATTTTTAAAGATTCAACCAGTCTATTCCGATTAAATAATTGAATTGTCTATGAGTGCGTGATATACCTCATCTTTAAAATCCAAAGATAATGTAGAGATACCCGATCGAAATATGGTTTGAGGTTAGAACGATTTATTGATAATTTTGCGAAAAACTTAAGTTTTCGATGATTAATTCTAACAGAATTTGTGAGTGAATGCTTGATAAGTGTTTGTTTCAGGTGTATTAATATTTTGGGCTAGTTCTATAGTGTGATCAGCCCGTAAACTTGAGATTTTGTCGAGGTAAGTGGTTTGTTTACCAAATAAGACATCTAAAAAGAGATACACTGTAGTCATATATCCATGATAACTCATGGGTGTACGTCTTTTTATGTGCGTATTAGGATTATAGCGAAGCTTAGCTATCTATGCTTGGTATTTCGCTACGGGATAAAATCAGAAACGAAATCATCCGGCAGAGGACCAAGGTAGTTGACATCGTCCAGAAATGTAGCAAGCTGAAGTGGCACTTGGCAGTGGGCTGGCCACGTCTGTCACAGAACCGATGAGCGTTGGATCAGACGGGTTCTCGAATGGAGACCACGTCTCGGGATAGGTAGTGTGCGACGCCCCATGCCAGGTGGACTGATGACCTGAGGAAGGTGGTGACTGGATGAGGAAAGCGAGTGGTCGTGCGCTTTGGCGGGCCCTTGGGGAATCCTACGTCCAGCAGTGGACTCAGGACTGCAAGGCTGATTGATTGGTTGATTGAAGCTTAGCCCAACAATTTCATTTAATATTGTTTTAGTATGTGATCCCTATAAGCCAACATAAGCTCTGCTCACCCATGTTTCTTTTCTAGTTAAGCATGACGAGTTTGACCTTTACAGGTCTTCGGTACACCACCTACGAATCCTAAATAGTTCTGGAAATTCCAGTCAGTATATCAAAGAAATACTATTATTATGTACGGTGAATTAATGTTGTTACATCATGACTACAGATGTTGACTAGTTTATTGTGTAATTTTAAATTAAATTTGCACTTCAAACTCGCAAATGTAAATAAAAGAATGGCAATATCACTGAAAATTTAGTTTTATTCACGTTTACTGATAAAAATACCTGCAAATGATGATAAGCCTTTACCGGCAGGTTGGGGTAGCATGTGTAGCGTGTGTAGCGTGTGTAGCGAGCTGGTCAGGGAGAGGGTTGAAAGATACAACCTGTTGTGAGTGAGGTCCGTGCAGATCTGCTTTATTATCAAAATGTTCATCAATTTATACACTTTGAAGCTTTAGACAAATATGCAACTACCTACAAAATAACTGAGATGTTGGGATACCTACAAAACCTTTAGACAGAAGCGGTCAGATACGCTGAATATTTTAAAGTGCGCAAGCGACTAGCAAAAACTTAAAGTTTGGATAGTACTTGCCAAATTATTTTGTAATACAAAGCAAGGTTTCTTGGATTTCTTGTTCGAGAAAAGAAACTAGAACCTATACTTGGTTCGCAAGACACCTTTTTGTGTAACAAACATTTTTTTCATTGATAGCAGTTTATAGGGAGAAAGTGAATTAGTACTAACCAATCAACCACCCTACAATGAAGACAATACCCTATTCTACTATCTTCCTCGTACGTAGACTACATCAGCCTCTCACCTTCCGTCTACGACGTAGCATCGCACTCGCTACGCCGTAGCAAAGCCGCTACGAATCGTAGCTTTGAGGGTCGTAAAACCTACAATCCCCTAAAGAATAATTCCGTCAAGGCTTACAAATCACACGGTATTATTAGGCATAACAAATGTAGTCATTCAGGTAATGGCTTTGACTTTTTCCCACTAAGTCACTTCACTACCTGGTGCTGAGTGGGCGGATACTACAAACAACTTTGAATGTCACGCGCGTCGAATAGCCTTGAATTTATGTACTTACCTATATATTATGTTTACTAGATAGATACTAGATAAGGTCATTTTGTGGTGGACTTCTGTGGACTGCAGTTGCGACAGACGACGGCTTACGACAGATGATAATACAGGACAAATGAAAGCGGCGCGACAGGTCTCGTTTGTATGAAAATGTATGGAGCCACTTCCAAGGGTCAATGTTGACGGCCGACGGCTTACGGCAGACTAAAATGACCGACGACGACCTTCGGCTGCCATCGACTTTTGTAGAGGTCATCTCTGGAAGTCACAAGTTTGAGCCTCTGGGAAACAAAAGAAGGTCGCTTTCGCTCTCTGGCGACTCGCTTCTTAAAACTATGGTTTAAGCGGTTTGAGCGCAGGTTTTGTATTTTATCAGTTGTCAACGACTGATACAATACGAAACGTTTTACTTCCGGTAGAGTTTGGCTATGTCGACGCTTCGCTTTTCGCAAAAGTATTATAAGACTTGCAGGTTATAGATGAGTTGGCATTTCTCTGCTTTACCAACTTTATACTCCCAGAATAGGGATAAAACTAAAATGTGCTGAAACCTTTAATAAATAACTTATTAACTGGAGATAAGCTCGATAATTAAAGTAACATGTGTAATTAACAACACGCAAATGCTTTTCAACTGAAACTTAGCGGACAGATTGACCGATAAAAATGAATGATAGGGGCTATTAGTGTAACTGTTCATTCATAATTTCTTTTAGAAGATTACTATAATGGTCTAAGGAAAGTGATGACGATAGCAACTTAATCAAAGCGATGTGCGCAAATCTGCCGCGTCAGGATGACTGGATATGTAGGCTCATGTTTTATGAATTTCTTTCGTTTTGTACGTAGTGGACCAAGTCATCTCAAACTGAAATATCATTATTTTTAAAGTAATTGCTCGTATCAGTCTAATATTAATCCACTAGATTCTACGATCATATGCATAATATAAAGTGACACTACTATCCCCAAAGGGATAAACGCAGCTTTGGCTGGCTCTCAGAGATCTATAAATCAGTAAATGTATAATATTTTTTATAAAAATAAACTGTGAGTAAACTCTAATATACCATGAAAAAAACTGCTGACAAAGCTTTAGTAATGTCATTACACTAGCCAGGACCAGTAAGTAGACATAATTCGTTACCTTAGTTCAGATAGGCCTTATTCAGACACAAGACGTATCGTATCCATACCACACGTCTAGCCAGACAACTCAAGACAAGCTTTATAGCGGTCACAGCCTATCAAGATCTATTGGCAGATGGAAAATAGTTTACGAGTTCCCAAAGTGCGTCCGATAGACGAACGGCGCGGCTGATCTTGAAATAGAGGGAAATAAAGCTGCAGAGACCAATCCATTTTCGCTCTGTCGTATTTTAAGACTCGTTTAAATATCTATAGACCGAGTTTACGGAAAACGCTAATGCTTATTTTATGGGAGCGTTATCTCTTTGAGTGACTTCTCTTTTGTTTCGTTTTATGCATTGTTCTTTTTTAAAATTTATTTTATGGCTAGACCACTTTCAGTTTTGCTTTGTGTTTTCTAAATATTACTATCATAGTAGATATTGGCTGTCAGGACAGACGGTGTAGTAAATTCATACATTTAATACGATAAAATAGCGCCATCTACAAAAGTCCACGGCTTTTTTTGGTAGCTGTCTTGCGAAAGCTAGAGAGAAACGTGGTGCCATCTACAGGAAAGTGTGGCAACTGTCTGAAACTGAAACCCCCAACTGAACTCCACCCAGCTTGGTTTGCTGAAAGCTAAAATAATATTCTAAGTACAGATGTCGCTTTACATTTTCATGAAGTTATTTTTTTATTTGGTGTAAATTACTTTTATAGCATAGAAAAATGCAATCATTTCTTGTTATTATAAAACTACTTAACAGATTCCAAATTACACTTTTTGTCATAACAAAATATTATGCTGGTCTTGGTCGTCAATGGTACAGCAGCTTTTGAGAACAAAGAATGGGTTGGGTTTGGGATAGCAGTAAATAAAGTTAACTTTTTATATTGAATTCTGTCAATTTACTTACTTTACTTAAGTATACGTATAGTCAAGTTCAAGAGAAAAAATACACTGTTTATGAAGATTTTTCTATAAAGATTATAAAGTCTATAAAGACAGCTTGGCATCTGGACGCTTGCGATCGCGACGGTTGGTAAGAGTGAAGTGAGGCCTTTGCCCAGCAGTGGGACACGATAACGGCTATATAAAAAAATATGTACTCGCATATATTTTTGCAATGTGTAATTATGAAACGAAAAATTCAACCCAATGGTTTTTTTATACCTCTATACTATAGTCTGCGACAATACTTCTATAAGAATCGGAAATACTTTTTATATTACCTATCTACAGAAAAGGATAATACTCACAAAATATATAGCGTGTAATAAAGTACCAACAGAATAACGTTATAACGAAAATAAAAAAATACCTATCTGCATTGTAGTCGTATTGCAGTGCAGTCTAACTTTTTATATCGAAGCAGAATAGTGATGGACGACCTATTGTGATAACAGAAACAGCAGTAGCGAACAATGAGGACGGAAATCGCTTATACGTATTCCATTTGCATTTATTTCGAATACTTTGCAATGCGTCATCTAAACGGGGTCCATAATAAATATAATAAAAAAAAAAAAACTCAACGTGTTTGTTTCGATTTTTGCTCTTAAATAGTGTTTAAAACCATAAAAAGCAACATTTGAAATATCTTAACATTTTATTTATTTATTAATTTTCATTTATTAATTTATAGTTTAGCTGCACTGTAAAAAGCCCCAGCAATTTACGACTTTCTACTATGTATGAACACTTTTATTTTACGCATATTCCTCTAGTGGTTTTAAGTAAAGTTCACATTTACTGAAAACTTTAAAAGTACCAAAACTATGAAGTCATTATGTAAAGTCAGTATTAGAAGACTCAGTGGTTGAGTGTTCGACTCCTATTACAGAAGTTTTCCGGGTTCGAACCCACTGGGGACAGCCAAATTAAAATCTCTTTATGATAGTTTCCCCAGTTTGATTAGGACATTGCAGACTGAATCACCAAATTGACCCAAAATGCCGTTCCGATTATGTGCTTCGGAAGGCACGTTAAGCTGTGGGTCCCAGCTGCTATCTACGGAAGTGGTCGTTAAGGAGCTATGTCAGTAGCCAATTCGAAGTAAGATTTAAAAAAAAAATTTTTCGACGTCAAAGCAAGTGGCCCGTTCACTACAAGTGTGGAGAACAACGGCCGGAAGAAATCCACAGGATTAGCATCTTCTGTACTTTTTTATTAAATAAAAATGTTGTTTACAATAATCAATCAATACTCTTAATGTTTCCTGTGCCGTGCTGGAGCTTCCAAACACCAAGAATCCTTATCAATCAAATAGTCATGGCTATACAACACTAACACTAGACCGAGCTTGACTGTTGGAGGACTGGGTTTGTGAGGTCGGTTGTCGGCCTTACAACCTGCACGATGAGGAAGAAGAACGTATCTGTCATTCAAAAAGTTACTCCAAATCGGTTGTCCTTTATATCTTTATCAGGCGACCGCACTTCCCAAATACATAAGTCTAAGAGAGCGTCGGTGGTCTAGTGACTAGGGCCGCTGCCTCCCGTCCGGGAGACGCGGGTTCGATCCCCACCACGTACTAATGTGTTTTCAAATTTCGAATTCATAATGTACGTTTATTCGATGCTCTTACGGTGAAGGAAAACATCGTGATGAAACCTGTACAGGCGAAGAAATTCAAAGGTTGTGTGTGAAGTCGACAAACCCGCAATGGGTCAGCGTGGTCGACTAAGGCCTAATCGCCCTAATTCAGGGTAGGCTCGAGCCCCTCAATGGCTGCTGATGAAGTCTAAAAGTAATTCAGACCGACTGTACTGTAAGGAGTGGCCTCCTTGGCTACTGCCTGTTGGTTCGATTTTATATTTTATTTACGTTTTAAATAACGAATTGTTACTTTTTTGTTTGAGAGTCTCGATGACGGGCTCGAGTCAGCTCGTTGTTTTATAGAAAATCTTTAAAGAAACATTATAATAAACTCGATATCATAAAGTGTTCTATAGTTCATCTTTGTAGTGCATTAGCTCAGAGCCCTTCAAGCGAGTGTACTGAAACAGGAGAAGCTAAGCGCTCATCTTTTAAATAAATTTAATCAATTTTTGAGCTTTAACCCAGTTCGGTGGAGTAGCAAGCAGCGAAAGCATATGAGGGTTCTAGGAACACCTGGTCTGAATACGAAGAGGTTTTCTCATGAATTCATGAATAATGTCGGGTTTCATTTCAATAAGAACGTGGAAGATCAGACAGTTTATTTCCTTCAAACTGAACATTATTTTCTTAATATTTTTAAGCTGACAACAGATACGGACGGGGAGCAAATTTAAATAAAAAGACTGAACAAAAGAAAAACGAAGACTGAAAAACGGTATGTCTATGTCTAAATCTGAACTGAACAACTTAAAAAAGATTGCTAAAATAGTTTTAATCATAGAATCATCAAGAAACTGAAACTTCAGTAGATAGTGATTTCTGGGATGAAAATCATTAGTCGGACGAAAATATTATATTAGTACATGATATGTTCAAAACCACACCGGTGGTGCACTATCTACTAAAATATACATAAACAATTAAGATTTATATGAAAGAGAAGTACATATAAAAAATAGAAAATTAGGGTCGAATTAATGAACTCCACTTAACACCGACGACGACGACCGCGACCGAACTCGAATGCGTATTAGCAAAGATCCCTCTCAAGGATACCACAGCACTTGAAAGGCCCTTACAGAATACGCCAGAAAGACAGAGAAAGAATATATTAATATGTTTCATTACAGAAATCACAAAGAATAATTACGCTATGAGTATAAACCCCGTCACGTAAAAAGGACGCTCTGTACAAAGTTGAGAAGATGTCTCAAAATGCGTACAGACAGACAGGTCTACCAAAGACAGTAAAATAAGAAAGCATTTATATTATACTATTGTTTCATGCCTTAGAATATTATGTATAGGAAACAGAAACCTTACGTCATCTATCTAAGGGAGTTGTTCACAGTATGCCGACTCCCAGGACACCAGCGACGCGTAGATTTTGAGTAATTTAGACCCATTATGACGACTACCCATCATGTTGAATCCCACCAGAACGCTTTCAAATGACGTTTTTAAGAAATTTATAGTCACAATGAAAATAGTTTTGGTCGTTTAGAAAAGTGTAAAGTGTATTATGTATTGCAGCATTACTGCAGGTTTTTTAATAACCTTTTTGGTACGGTTCTTTTTTCTTTTGGCCGGTTTTTATGTCACATTTTCAAATTTAAAATTTTGTTGGTTTGACCTTTTTCTAAATTGTTTATTGTTTTCTCAGTTGTCGTCTGTCAGGAAATGGAAACGTTTGATCCCTTGAACGTGGTTGATTTTTACGAAATAAATATCTGGAAATGATATAGAACCTTGGGACACAGTGTTATTATCGTCTCTTGCTAATGCGATAATTTTTGGGACAGGCTCCTACTTTAACCTACTTTTACGTTGGCCGGGTAAGTCTTGTGCTGTCTTCCTCCTGGTTTTTATCGACGTACTTTTCTCTTTCCTTGTCTTGGTCGGATGGCGATTATTTCCTTGTACATCTTTACAGTGTATTTCCGGCCTCTGCGGCACACACACGTGGGTCCCTCCGTGCCTTTCTCGTTCACTCGCCGTGGTTCCGGACCCCTGAGGCCACCGGGCGTTGGACGTGCCTGGACCCCTGCGTTGTGCGCGCCCGCGCCCGTGCCAGCTGAGTGCCGCAGGCCCGCGCTCCGGCGTCCCCCCTGGGACTGCCCATTTTTTTTTAGCCTTTTTTTTGTATCTGTTTTTGTATCAATTTTGTATGCGGATTTTGCCAAATTTAAATTCCTTTTCTAAATTCTAAAAAGGCCCTTTAGGTTTCTCTGGCCCTCCTTTTTTTGGTTCCCGTTTGGCTTTACTCTCCGGGGTACTCCGCGGTTTTTTACACCTTCCTGCATCGATACACCACAACACAACACTAGTTCAGCGACACTTTATCGACGGAGTCCCCTCTGGACTCGACTCTCGGCTCATGCTTGGCAATTTCTAGGCCTTTTCAAATTTATATTATACCGTTCGGACAAATTTAACTAAATCTTTCTTTGTACACCTAAATTTCACGTTTCGCCTGTGGTCGTCGACCACAGGTTAGCTAGCTTTCCTTTTTTAACGCTACAAATGGCGCCCGTAACATAAATTAAATTAAATTCTTTTCGTTTTGGTTGGAGAAGGGTGACCGATTTCCGGTCTTCCTCTAATTTATTTTCCCCCTTTTATTATTAATTTATTTATTTTATATTAATATTAATTTTATATTAATTTATTTTTTCCAAAGTAGATTAAATGATGGATCCTACATTTGAAGATCCCATTACTGGGACGCCGCAATCGCGTACGTCCAATCCCTTTCTGACCCCTTACCCGCGTGTTGAAGCTGCGTCTTCTCCCCACGCATCCCACCAAGCCTCGGATTCTTTCCCTTCCGTCCATAACCCCAGCACACCTGCTCGCGCGTGGTCTTACCCGCCAGGCAAGACGGAGTCTCTCTCTAAATGGAACATCACGTTCTCAGGAGATACCTGTGTTCGGGAATTTTTCTCCCGCGTCCAAGAGGAGGGTGTCGCTCGTGGAGTCAGTCCTTCGTACGTAGTACTTCGGTTCCATGAATTACTTGATGGAAGCGCGCTTAAGTATTTTCGTGCGATACGTAGACCGAATCTCACTTTCCGTGATCTGAGAGGAGCCTTTTTGAGGACCTTTGATGTCGCCGACTACGATTTCAAGGTTGAACGCCAGCTCAGGGCTCTTAAGCAGAGGTGCGATCAATCGGTCGTTGATTACGTTATCCAGTTACGTGATTTGAACGCAAAACTCCGTTCCCCAATCAACGAGGAGGATTTTTCGATTGTCAAGTACGGTTTGCACGTTCGTTACCACCCATGCCTTGCTACCAACACCATCAAGGACGTGGACTCGCTTCTTGAGGTTGCTAAAAACTTCGAAACCTACCAGGAATCTGTAGCGGCTCCGATCTGTGTTGCTCCTGTGAACGTAGCTCCTCCTAACGCTACCACCCCGCCGGTTTGTTTTAAGTGTAATCTTTCAGGCCACGACTATAGAGGTTGTCCTAACGTCCCCGGCCTAATTTGCTTCAAGTGTAAACTTGAGGGTCATATGACGCGTGATTGTCCACGCTGTAACCCTGGTCGCTCCCAAAAAGAACTAAACTGTAGGGTCGGCAAAGATATCCCAGCTGTGTCGCCCCTTGTTCTTGATAAATCTACTGACAACCGTCTGTTTATTGAAATCTTTGTTGCTGGAACAACCGTCAAGGCTTTACTTGATTCCGGTGCTCAGACGTCTCTTATCGACTCAGCGTTATTGAAGAGTTTGGGCCTTGATTATTGCAGATCGATCCGGCCTCCTGTGGTTTCTGCAGACAATTCTCCCATTCGGATACTTGGCGGAGTTGATGTCCCGATTTTATTTGATGGGAAATCTGTTGCTCATCCATGTCTTGTTGGTACTGGTCTCCCTACTCAATTTATTCTTGGTATCGAGTTTTGGAACGCTTTCGGGTTAACTTCAATTATTAGCCGGAGGTTTAAAGGTAAGCGGTCCGGGAAGCTCTTCCTTCCAGGTTCTGGTGTGGGCCACAAACCATCTTCTAGAAGATGTGAGTTCCCAAGGAATCTAGCCGAGGTCAGGTATATCCACCCTCGTGCTGTTCTCACAGATGACCAGGAACGTCGTCTCCAATTCGCTATTACGGAATTTGAGGAGATCTCTTCAGACAAGATTGGTCTTGGCTGTACATCTTGGCTTTCCCACAAGATTGAGACTGTTGGACCCCCTATCAGACAACGATATTACCCGCTCTCCCCGGTAAAGCTCAAGGTTTTAAACGAGGAGATCGATAAGATGCTCGAGATGGGTGTCATTCGTCCGTCACGTTCGAGCTGGGCGTCACCAGTAGTAATGATCACCAAGCCCGATGGCAGTATTAGATTTTGTGTAGACAGCCGAAAGCTCAATAGCGTGACTATACGTGATTCCTATCCCCTCCCTCGTATTCAGGATATCTTAGACAATCTACGCGGCGCGAAGTTTATGACCTCTTTAGATTTCCGTAGCGCTTTCTGGCAGATTCCTTTAGCCGACAAGGCTTCCTGTGAGAAGACTGCATTCATCGTTCCTCAACGTGGTTTATTCGAATTCGTCCGTATGCCTTTTGGTTTGACTAACGCGGCTTCCGAAATGCAGCGGCTTACGGATAGGATTGTCAACTTTGAATTCACGGCCGAGTCTGACGACTTCGTTTTCGGGTACGTTGATGACCTTATTTTAGTGTCACGTGATTTCGATAGCCATATCAAGCTCATCGCCAAGGTTCGTGACCGCCTCAGGGAGGCAGGCTTATCTGTCAACCTGAAGAAGTGCGAGTTTTGCAAGTCCGAGTTAAAGTACCTCGGTTATATCGTAAATGAGAAAGGGCTACAGACCGACCCTAAGAAATTAGATGCCATTAGTAATTATCCAGCTCCTACTACCGCTAAATCTTTGAGAGCTTTTCTTGGTATGTGCTCCTACTACCGAAGATTTGTTGACAATTTTTCCTCAATCATCGCACCCTTAACTGCCCTCATCGGAAAGAGGAAAGGAAGAGATCCTATTGATTGGAATGACGATGCAAACCACGCTTTTGAACAACTTAAGAAGGTCCTCATAGATTCTCCTGTCATGGCTTGTCCCGACTTCTCCAAACCATTTAGCCTACATTGCGACGCAAGTCAGGTTGGTCTTGGTTCCGTTCTCGTTCAAGAGTTTGACGGTGAAGAACATCCAGTTGCGTATTTTTCCCGTCTTTTCTCCCGTGCCGAACGGAACTACAGTACCACTGAACGCGAACTTCTTGCTGTTCTCGATTCTGTTAAGCATTTTCGCGGCTACCTTGATGGCGTCAAATTTAAAATCGTAACCGACCACATCGCTTTAAAGTGGCTACTAACTCTCGATAATCCTACCGGGCGTTTAGCGCGCTGGTCGACTATTCTTTCCCAGTACGATTTTGAAATTGAACATCGTAAGGGGGCCCAGAATGTCGTGCCTGATGCTTTGTCGCGACCTCCTCAGGTAGCGTTGGTTTCTTTCGAACGCGGACTGATTCCTACCGGCGATCCGTGGTATGAGAAAGTTTTCCAGGGAGTTACCAATACTCCACACTTGTTTCCCTCCTTCGTTTTGCACGAAGGTATGTTGTACCGATCTGTTCCTGTTGACAACCCTTTGTCCGACAATCCCTGGCGCTTAGTTTTACCCGCCTCTAAAACTCGGGAGGCTATTAACGAGATCCACCATTCTTTTCCCAATGTCCATCCTGGGGTGCTAAAAACATACCTTAAGGCTCGAGAGATTTATTATTGGCCCAATATGTATCGGGATATAACTTCTTGCCTTTCGCAATGTCTTGTTTGTAAGGCCTTCAAGATTTCTAACGCACGTCCACGTGGTCAGCAGCTCTACCCAAGGTCTGTCACGTCACCTATGGATTTACTCTCGCTAGATCTGGTTGGTCCACTCCCTGTTGCCTATTATGGCTATCGTTATATTTTCTCGATGGTCGACGTTTTTTCAAAATTTGTTTGGTTAGTTCCCTTGAAAACCGCTGACGCCAGATCTATCTGCTCAGCGGTAGAGTCCGAAGTGATTATGAGGTATGGTTCCCCTCTTGGCGTTTTGTGTGACAACGCGACGGTTTTTCGCAGTTCACAGTTCGCAGATTTTCTCAGGTCGTATGATATTCCTTCACCATGTTTCACACCCTATTATTCACCCCAAGCTAACGTGGTAGAACGTTATAACCAGACCGTCATTACTACCCTTAGTATTCTTGTGGGGAACGACAAGCGAAGCTGGGCCAAACACTTACCCAAAGTTGCCTTATACTTGAATTCGTGTGTTAATCTGGCCACCACTTACACCCCAAATTTCCTTATGTATGGAAGAGAAGTGGACGCCGGGCGTCGTCCACGAGTAGCCGAAACTGTGAGCCCGGAGTTGGCTGACAGTCGAGGTAATCGTGCGACGAGTCTCAGGTCCCTTCAAGACATTTATGCTAAGGTGGCAGACGCTTTGACACTCGCTTTTCAACGTAACGCAGGTTATTATAATCAATCGCGGAATCCTATCAGATTCGAACCTGGGCAACGTGTTTGGCGCAGAAATTTTCAAAGAGGCACTCAGGACATTGACCGTGGTGGTAAGTTTGCCCCACGGTTTATCCCCTGTAGAGTCATACGCCGTGTTTCTCCGCAAGTATACTTATTGGCGGATTGTGATTCCCCGCACGAGGGTTCATATCATGTAAAGGATATTTTGAAATAGACCCTCTTTTCCATGTTCCCCTGGAACATTATTTTTCTAAATTCTAAAAGCCTTCAGGCAAACGTGCACCAACTTTTCTTCTCATCATTTGGCTTAAATTCACCTTTTGGCATCTTTTTTTCTTTTGAATGTCACTAAGTTTACTACTTTATACGCCTTTTTGTGTTTTTGGTGTGTGTGTGTATGTCTGGCCAGATTGATCTATCTTAGTGTTAGTTTGTAGGTATAGGTTAGGTATAGGTTATTTATATCTTAGTGTTAGTTTGTAGATATTTAGGTTATTCGGAATTGACGCAACCAACATGTGGTCAGGTTTTCGAGCTGCCATAGGCCTCTGACCTGGCCCATGTTGCGTCATTCCGCTGGGATTGAGCCGGGGAAAAATTTTTGTCCCGAAGCGCGCTTTTTTTGTCGCGGAAGGACGGTGACCGCTGCTTTGCGCAGTCGGCCTATTATGGCCATCGTCGGATCCTTTTTTATTTTTTTGTCAGGGTCGAGTTCGAGCCCCGACCTCGTCTTTGACGGCGTTGGTTGCCTACCAACTGCGCCGTCGAGCCCTTTTTCCGAGCCGATCCGAGTGTTTCCGATGTTCGTCGGCGTCTGACGTGTTTCGGGATGAACACGATGACGTGGGCGAGCGTCGGCCCTCGTTTGATAGCTCTTTGTTTACAAGTCATCTGTCAGTTTTCGCGCATTTGAAGTTTTTCTTCTCTTGCCGCCGATTACGGGCGTAACTGACAGTTTCGACTTGTAAACTCTTTACCAGTAGTTCAAAAACTACTTGTTGATATTTTGTATAGTTTTTAGTTTTAGCATTTAGGTGTGTAAATAATATCGTTTGTAGGCGCGTTTATGTTTTAAAACTTAGTGACATTCCAACATTCCGATATTCCAACATTTCCTAATTTCCAAATTTCCCTTTCTATCCTTTACGTATCATACATTTTCCTCCTGGCTCAGGGATACCACTTCATCGGTGTTTCCTTCGGTTGTCTCCACCTTTTTCTGTTGTGGTTGACAACTTTCCTTTTTCTTTCTCCAAGCCATTTCCGTCCTCCTTTTTTTTCTCTGGTGGTTTGACTTGGCTTCTTTTGGGACACCGGTGGTTTCTTATCCTGGGGCCAGTGAGTCGTTTATGAGCCGTTCGTGCTGGGAACATGACGTGTTCGTTGGTTTATAGTGATGGGGTAGAGTGTCGATAAATTTTTTATCGATAATTTTTGTCCTTGGATAGTCGACTTTGAACAATGCGTCTATTGTTCTAGGGTGGTCAACTTCCTTCGAGGGTTGCCATCTCGAAGATTTTTTTTTCCCTTTTTCGAGTTGGAGGATTTTTTTCTGGTGAAGGGATGTCTGCAGCATTACTGCAGGTTTTTTAATAACCTTTTTGGTACGGTTCTTTTTTCTTTTGGCCGGTTTTTATGTCACATTTTCAAATTTAAAATTTTGTTGGTTTGACCTTTTTCTAAATTGTTTATTGTTTTCTCAGTTGTCGTCTGTCAGGAAATGGAAACGTTTGATCCCTTGAACGTGGTTGATTTTTACGAAATAAATATCTGGAAATGATATAGAACCTTGGGACACAGTGTTATTATCGTCTCTTGCTAATGCGATAATTTTTGGGACAGGCTCCTACTTTAACCTACTTTTACGTTGGCCGGGTAAGTCTTGTGCTGTCTTCCTCCTGGTTTTTATCGACGTACTTTTCTCTTTCCTTGTCTTGGTCGGATGGCGATTATTTCCTTGCACATCTTTACAGTGTATTTCCGGCCTCTGCGGCACACACACGTGGGTCCCTCCGTGCCTTTCTCGTTCACTCGCCGTGGTTCCGGACCCCTGAGGCCACCGGGCGTTGGACGTGCCTGGACCCCTGCGTTGTGCGCGCCCGCGCCCGTGCCAGCTGAGTGCCGCAGGCCCGCGCTCCGGCGTCCCCCCTGGGACTGCCCATTTTTTTTTAGCCTTTTTTTTGTATCTGTTTTTGTATCAATTTTGTATGCGGATTTTGCCAAATTTAAATTCCTTTTCTAAATTCTAAAAAGGCCCTTTAGGTTTCTCTGGCCCTCCTTTTTTTGGTTCCCGTTTGGCTTTACTCTCCGGGGTACTCCGCGGTTTTTTACACCTTCCTGCATCGATACACCACAACACAACACTAGTTCAGCGACACTTTATCGACGGAGTCCCCTCTGGACTCGACTCTCGGCTCATGCTTGGCAATTTCTAGGCCTTTTCAAATTTATATTATACCGTTCGGACAAATTTAACTAAATCTTTCTTTGTACACCTAAATTTCACGTTTCGCCTGTGGTCGTCGACCACAGGTTAGCTAGCTTTTCTTTTTTAACGCTACAGTATGTAGTATGGACTCTCTGCTTTGATGCGCGACTGTTTTTATTTGAAAGCAATTGATCTTTTTACGTGACAATAACTAAAGTTTTAAATCAGCAACATGCGACAATTAAGTGACAATGTATAGACGACACCAGCTGCAGCTGCAGAGGTTTACTAATAATTGGCAGCGTGAGTGACTGCATCGCGGGACTGCTCTAATTGCACATCCGCTCCGGCGCAACGTCCGGTGCATCAATGCGCACTATAGATAAATCTGTCGAAGCTTTTGCGGAGTCATAAATCCGGCGTAATCACTTCTAAACCATCACTTAAGGTATCAGCGTGTCAAGTTTGTTTAAAATTAATACGCTGACTTTAAGAAACAAATAGATGTAAGGATATTATTAAAGTGTAAATAATATAAGATGTGTTAATTAAATTAAATTTTACCGGAGCTTAACGAACTCTTTTCTATCACTAAAAAATAGAGAATATTAACAGAGGCCACGACAGACCGACGATTTGGTGAGGGACGCAGGGAGTTGCTGGATGCGGGCAGCGCAGCGTAAGACTGATCATTGTGGAAATCCTTGGAGGAAGCCTTTGACTCACCGTGGATGTCTTTCAGCTAAGTTGATAACGTCCACCGTAGGATGAATTAAGGTAAGGGACAAAATGTCGAAAATGAGCTGTGAATGCAGTTTTTTACGCTCTTTCCAATGGTATATTTGAAAAAATCTACGGTGGACGATAATAGGTCATCATGATCATCATCAACGTCCCGGACACTGCACTATTGCCATAAATCGTGCCCTGGTATATACTTAAGTGTGTTTAACTAACATTCGTAATGAAGTAACTGAGCCGACTTAAAATAAACTTACGCAAGGCAACAAGCTTCTCTGAAAATATGTGTGTTACGTCGCGTGAATGGTACGGAAACTTTGGAGCAGTCACGAAAATTACTCAGTTTTAAACTTGATTAACTATTTTACGTTTTAGTGAAGAAGCATGTCACAGAAAATAGCAGCCTTCGTAGCCAGGCCATAGAGTGTGCGGCTCTCGTCTTTAATTACGGAGGTTCTGGGTTTGAATTCCGGTGGGGACACAGTTGTAAAACAAAAAAAATTACTTTATCCCCAGTTTGGTTAGGCCATTGTAGGCTAAATCACTTGACTGTCCGATAAATAGAGGACCGATTCGATGAACCCTGTGTCTGAAAATCTGTTGAAATGTAAAAGTGTGCAAGTGTGTGTAAAAATTGATAAACAAGATAATGAAGAGAAGCTAGTAATCTAACGTACGAATAGTTAGAAATAAAGGGTTTGCTAAAAGCCATTGGCAGGATAAAGGAACATCTTGGCCTCAATAGCTTCTCGGCCTGATTTCTTTTTCTGATGTTAGGCCACGCCGCTAGTAAGTGCTATACTAAATTCCAGCATCCTCCTCTTCTTATTTTCGAAGAAAATAAATAATTAACAAAAATGATTTTTCATGAATATTTTCGCTTTAATGGAACGAATTACTACGTGCTTTACACAATGATACACCTAGCTAAGGCCCATAATATGTCACTAAGTATAAACCTCATAACATTCCATATAAAAAAAAAATATGTGTTAACATTTTTCAATATCTTTTCGACCTTTTCACCCTTTTCACTATTATAGGGCTTGAACTTCTCGTAAGAGTATATGAAAAAGAAAAATACAGCTAAAACGATGACATTTAGAGATTAACATAGTGAGCTATTTGTATCTGGCTAAAAAAGCGCGAGGCGAAAAGGTCGGCATACATTTTTCAAGACTCGGAAAGGGTTAGATTGTACCTACATTTCTATGTTGTCTGTTTGTATAAATAAAACTGGATTTTTCTGAATAATTTGGTTCCAGCCTTTATTGGGCAGGCCACATAATAATATTTCGTAGGTCTGACGGTAGGTGGGGGAGGAAAGTGCTGGAGTGGAGACCACGGACTGGGCACAGAAATGTGGGAAGACAGCCCGCGAGATGGACTGACGATCTGACGCGAGTTGCAGGGAGAGAGTGGATGCGGAAAACACATGACCGCACAATGTGAAAAAATATAGAAGAGACCTATACTCAGCATTGGATAGACAGAGGTTGAAGAAGAAGGAGAAGCCTTTATTTTGGGCACTCAATCATATCATGTAAGCAAAGCAGCGGGATCAAGACTGGCTACATTAGATATCTTCGGGTGCACCAGCGCCCGACAAACTAGGAGTCGAAGTTGTCGCCATGGCCGGAAAGGGTCGGAAGGATTATCTCTATGAGGACTTTTTCCTCGTTATTAGGGAAACGATGTATGATGATAATACGCAAGAAATAAATTCAAGACGTTTTTTGGTTAATTTATTTAACCGAAATAAGTTCTTCAGTAAGCTCCTACAATTATTTATCTTCTTCAAAATTAAGTCTTGGAGCCGCCCTCGTAATTAAGATATTTTAGAAAAGATGACAAATTTCTTAATTAGTCATTTTATTTATAGTACACCGTGAAATTTACATCGTTTTGTTCCCGCCGTATAGTGATAGTACCCGTCAAACTGAACAACTATTCACGAAAAAAAAAATCCAGTGACAAAAAAATTTTTAGTCTCTCCATACAAAATGGGTCGCTCGGGAGTCTCACTTTGTATGGAGAGACCAAAACTACACGGCGGGAACAAAACGATGTAAATTTCATGCTGTATATATTTTTAATTACAGGTAATATCTTTTTTTAAATTTATTCTATAGTAACTAATAATTTTGAGTACGCAGTTCCATAATTTTCTATTGTTCACATTATTTTATCGCAGTAAGTATGTATATAGGTGCTGACCCTTTGCGGTTATTCTTATTACCTATCTATTTGAGTAGGTATACTCATGTGTCTGAGTTATACCACTAACTGCTCTATATCCCACTAGTTGGACTACGGGCCCTTACATGACTAAGTTTATAAAAACGATAAGTAAATAAAAGAGAATGAGAGACAGGTACAGTTCATCATCATCATCATCGTGTGGGTATTTGTGGATAGTTAAAAGTATTTCAAACTTTAATATAGTGTAGAAAAAGTAGTCTTGTTCCACATACATAGTAAAATATTTGAGAACTAAGAGGGCCGTTTTGACAGATGTCAAACTTGTCGCAAATATAAACCTGTGTCATTTACACTGATCTTAAATAAACATTGAGAGCTGTTAAAATATGTGTAATCAATCTTGACTATAGAGACTGTTATAACTTACTAGCGGTCCGCCCGCGGCTACGCTCACGTTGTGTAAGATTTTCCCGTGGGAATAAAACTTGTTCTCGTAAAAAGTATGCTATGTGTTAATCCAGGGTACAAACTATCTTTATTCCAAATGCCATCCCAAACCGTTCAGTAGTTTTTGCGTGAAAGAGTTGTTATGGAAGATCCACTTCCAGTATATAGGCGTTTCCAGTCGTTAATCCGTGTTTTTAGATATCTTTGTTTTATGTATTGGTTGCTATGGTTTTGTTATAATTATATTTTACAAGGCGCCATCGTTGTGAGCTAATTCGATTCTTTTTCCGGCTCCCGTAGGAATGAGATGTTTTTTTCGGGATAAAAACTTTCCTATGTCCTATTCCAGGGCCTAACCTAAATGTGTGCCAAGTTTCATCACGATCCGTCCAGTGGTTCAAGCGTGATTCGACAACAAACATCCAAACTTTCGCATTTATAATATTAGTAGGATAGGATATACATTTTAAGATTATGGTTGTTTTTTTATCATACATACATAACTATTTGTTTCTGCTGCGCTTTCGTTAATGGCAAATATTTTATCTATGAAATCTAAAAAAATAATGGCATAGTTAAAAATATGCATGTATGCATGGTAACAAAGTTTTATTACACACACACAAAAAATATTCTCGTAAAACTCGTACGACAAAACGAAACGCTGAAATAAAATTTTGTTTCCAATTAAAAGTGTTAAAACGATTTATTTGATAATAAATGTGTTCCGTTTTTCCAGGCCTCCCCTTTCCCACGAACATTATCGCGGTTAGAACCAAATATAAATGATTGATTTCCATTTGTTGCTTTATTTATTTCTGAACACGTGAAGTAAAATAGTTGTGTTGTTATCAAAATGTCCGCCGATGCAGTCGATCCCGCAGTGTTGAACCTGCAGAGGTATTTGAGGATTCGTAGCGTACATCCGAACGTTAATTATGGTAAATATAACTTTTTTAACCTATAGATGAATGTTTTTCTAAGTTTAAGAATAAACTCAAAATGGCTACTCACTTTTTAATTGTTTTATCAAGAGAAAGCAAAATGTTCTTTATGAAACATTGAATCTTTATTTTATCAAATCGCATTAACTTCTACAACGTGAAATTTGCATCGTTTCGTTCCCGTCGTGTAGTAATAGTACCCGTCAAACTGAACAACTTTTCACGAAAAAAAAAATTCCTGCGACAAAAATATTTTCTCCCGACCGAACCGTTTTGTATGGAGAGCACAAAAATTGTCGCAGGATTTTTATTTTCGTGAAAAGTTGTTCAGTTTGACGGGTACTATTACTACACGGTGGGAACAAAACGATGTAAATTTCATGCTGTATAAATAACAAGTAAATAAGCCATTGGGATTTAATACCTTATATAAAATCCTGTTAAAAATACGACATTTTGTAAGACGCATTTTGCTTGGGATAATCCTTTACAACATTGTGGGATTACTCCGGGATCATTAGGATTTTGTTTGTTTCATTCTGTTCCTAAACAAATGTCTCGAGTATTGATTTAAATCGTTCATTGGGGTTCGTGTTTTGTTTCGTATTATAAAGTTTGAATAAAGAATACGCAATACTTATTGATTTAGAAATACAAGTTATAGGTAGGGTTGTCTCTACCTTTTTGAGTCAGTGTGATGTAGTAATAGAATTTTCTGGAAATCCTGATATTACGGGAAAATAATAATTTTGATATAGTCATTTTAGTAATTTAGTAGTACCTACATGAGCTTAGTGCAGGTGTCACTATGCTTTATGTATGTAAACAATTATTTGTAGTTCTACGGTATGGAACTTATAATTTGGTTTATATGTAACGTTGGTGACGCATAGATTAGACGAGAGGAGAAGCGCTGGACTAAATGCATCGAGGTAGAAGGAAACTACGTTGAGAAATAAATTTATTTTAAATAGATTTTTAAAGTTTTTCTTTGTCGTTTCGGAAACTTATCAATTAGCCCTCGTATATATTCATTTTCAAAATTAACTTTTTTTTTTAAAGATTTTCTATTCATTGGTCGAAATAAAAAAAAAACGCCAATCCGATCATGAAGTTTTAAACCCTTTTTGGACTTTTTTGTTGGTTCTGTTCAGGTATCTGAAATCTATGAAGAACCTATTTTTATTGTTACACAAAAGTTTTTACTTATCTAGTAATACAAACAACATTGTAAGCGAGCATTCTTAGATGTTCTCGAGGGCTACATTGAGATTTTCTCATACAAGTTTGTTTGCACTTATCTAATACGCTGCTGTAGGGAAGTAGATGGAGTTTTGTATTGACTGTTGCCGATGGGAATAAAAACAATATCTTCACTGGACTCAAGACGTTCCAATTTTTACCAAAAGGTTGGCTTAAGTTAAGACGCAGAATAAATTTAGAATTAAAAAGCTAGTAGGTAGACTTTAACTCTGAAGTGACTTATTTCTAAAACATTTATTGCAACAATAGTAATAGGGGATCGGACTCCTTTTTTTAATTTTATAAATCCAAATTTCGTAGTTTCTGCTATCGAATACTGAAATAATTTTTGCTCTATCTTTAAAATTGACCGAGTTATAAAGGTTTGAAATTCAAGATTAGACAGAGAGGCACATACCCACTTGTGACGTCATTTGTTAGGAACGCCATATAATCTCCATACAAAAAATTGTTTTAGAAAGAGACAGACATATTGAAACTTCTTTTTTATGGCACTAGTTAAACTTTGTGCCAGTGTCAAGTTTTTTTTTTTAAGCTAGGGAAACTATATACACGAAAAAAGAAACCGAATTAATATCATGAAAAGTTGAGTATTAAACAAATAAATATGCTAATATATACACATTAAATCTTATGAACATAAAAGATACAGTAGTGAAACATACTTAAATATATTATATTTACCACAATATAGAAACTGTGGCATTACATTACAAAATATATGAGCTATTAGATAGATCATGGAAAGACTGGAGGGATGTTCTTAAAATTTAGCCTGTTTTATGGGTCGTTGAATTATTTTCAGATCCATTAAAGGATCTAAAAAATCACTGTAAATTCGTTTTTCAACCGATTCTGTTTTTTTCTTCGTGAATCGTCTGCTACTGATCTATATTTTAAAAATAATCATTTAAAGATGGTGAATTCATAAAATATGGTGAACAGTCCGATCCCCTATTCTAGGTAATTTCCTATGCACTTAAAAGTCCGTTTTATAGCCTAGTCGGTAGTGCTTATGCCTACGAAGCTCAGGATTTCGTGTTCGATTTCCACCCAGGGCCAACAATTCGTGTGATGAGCATTGAGCGTTGTGTTTGCCTTGTGTCTGGCTGGATGTTGAATGATGTATGTAGTATATTTGTATTGTAAACTTACATGACATACATACATGCTTACATGACATACATACATACATATTATGTATGTTTATCAGCAGGCCGACACCCATTAGGCCCTTTGCGTAGTTTGTGATCCGATGTCTTCAAATATTTTTAGGTACTATCATTTATAAAAAAAAGCATCGGTGGTCTAGTGGTAAGGGCCGCTGCCTTCCGTCCGGGAGACGCGGGTTCGATCCCCACCACGTAACAATGTGTTTTCGAATTTCGAATTCATATGTACGTTTATTCGACGCTCTTACGGTGAAGGAAAACATCGTGATGAAACCATGCACACTCCTGCGAAGAAATTCAAAGGTTGCGTGTGAAGTCAACCAACCCGCACTGGGCCAGCGTGGTTGGCTAAGGCCTAATCGCCCTAATTCAGAATAGGCTCGAGCCCCTCGGTGGGGACGTATATGAGCTGTTGATGATGATGATGACTATCATTTAACCCTATCATTAAGATATTCTAATCAGCTATTAAACTCAAACTCACACACTCTTAGATGAACAAAATCAGATTTTAAGAAAACTAATAACACGATTAGAATTTAGATAGTTCTGGCTAACCAGAATTTACGACTTACAAACCTTTAACTGAGTTTGTTAGTCATTAGTGCGAACTTGGTTTGCAATTTAACCAACTTGTGGTAATCAAATTTAACTAACTTGACATAGTTGAATTGCTACTTAATTACAAAGTAGGCGTAAGAGCAGGACGTCCATCTTGCTTAAATAGTTTATGACTGTAAGGTTAGACGGAAATTAGAAAATCAAGCCTTCATATAGAAGTAATAGAAAAATAAATGAGCATTTAATAAATCCATTATCACTCATCAACAACTCATATACGTTCCCACCGAGAGGCTTGAGCCTACCTTGAATTAGGGCGATCGGTCCTTAGTAGACATCGCTGGCCCAGTGCGGGTTGGTCGACTTCACACACAACCTTTAAATTTCTTCGCAAGAGTGTGCAGGTTTCATCACAATGTTTTCCTTCACCGTAAGAGCGTCGAATAAACGTACATATGAATTATAAAACACCTTCGATCACAGAAGGGTGATCGAAGGAAAACACAGTGGTCTCCCGGACGGGAGCCAGCGGCCCTAGCCACTAGACCAGCGACGCTCTCCACTCAGTCTATCATTATCAAGTATTTGAGTATTGAAGTAAAGAAAATAATTAAATATCGCGGGATTGGCAGGCTTTATAACATTAGCTTGCCCGTATCCTAAATCTGTGCTTTGGAAGGCACGTTAAGCCGTGGGTCCCGGCTGCTTTCTACGGAAGTAGATAGCAGCCTCTCAATCCACATGATGAAGAAGATGAAGAAGTTCGACACAATACGTTTCTTTCTTCCATACATTTCTATCAGCTGTCACTTCTTTACTTACCTATGTCCTTTCTCTATTTACATACAATACAAGTATCATCCATCCATCCATATTTTTGGTCGTGTCATTCATTCATTCATTTAGAAATATGAATTTTAGGTTTACAAAGATTAAAATGATTCTAGACGAATGCCTCGTGTTCCTTCGAGAGCAAGCCAAAGAATTGGGGTTGCCGGTCCAGGAATACCAGGTGAAAGCCAAGAAACCAGTGTTGGTGATGACGTGGGAAGGCCAGGAGCCGACGCTGCCGAGTATACTCCTCAACTCGCATATGGATGTGGTGCCTGTTTTCGAGGTATGCTAGCCTACAGCCTATCATAACATAGGTATAATTATTAATGATCCTGATCCTAAGATAATTACAATACGGACAACACAATACAAATATACTTTATTGACACCAAGAAAAACATACACAACCAAATTATTATTTAAAATAAGAAGGTCAACAGGAGACCTTATTGCTAGGGTAGCCATCTCTTATAGACAACCATTCAAGTAGGAAAACTACACAGGAGAGACAAAGCGGAGTAACAACACGCTCCTACGGACTACGGACTCTCAAGTGGCTAGAGGGGGCTACAACTTACAAGAAAGAGTCAAATTTTTAGGAGTAAAGACTCGTTCCATACGTCGTCTTCTCTTCAGTTTCCATCAAGAAAAACCCAGGTGAAAGTTAATAAATGTTTTTTCATCTGAACTTAAGCTCATCTATGGAAGAATGCTCCGACACATTATTGAAAAAAACCTTTTAGCTGTCGTTGAAGTTTAAGACAATACAGAACTCGTGTTTTTGTATCGTTTTCATTCTCGATGAAGATCTATCTGGTCTTAATGGAATCTGACCTCCATGTCTTTGCTTCCTTGTTCTGTAGAAAAGCTGGAAGCATCCCCCGTTTGACGCAGTCGTCGAGGATGGTGTGATCTACGGTCGAGGGGTTCAGGACATGAAATCAGTTGGGATCCAGTACATTGAAGCTATTCGCAGACTGAAGACCAGGAACTTCAAGCCGAAAAGGACAATCCACTTGTCTTTCGTGCCTGGTTAGTGTGCCTCAACAGATTTGAGGAGAAGTATTGTGATTATTAGAACATTTTCTTAATAGCGAGAGAATACAGTCTCCGTGGTGAAGCGGTAAAGAGGTCGGTTCTCATTACGGAGATCCCGGGTTAGAAACCTGGTCAATGTAGTCAAAGAAAAATCACTTTGTAAAACTGTACCTAGTTTAATTAGAACATTGCAAGCTGAATCCTTTGCTTTCCCGATGATGATGATGATGATGAATCCATGCTTTAGAAGGCGCTGTTGGTCCCGGCTGTTCTCCAAGGAAAATAGCATTACACGAGTCATGTTAGAGTCCTTTGGCGATTCCTAAACTTTGACTCCAGGGTCCGGGTCGACCTTACACCTACACGATAAAGAAAGAAGCAGAAAATGTTTGAAACTGACAGCGCAACAAAATGGTATTTGGTTGCGTTGCGATTCTATAATGAAAGTTTTATGTTTTTTCTGCTGCCAAGCCACGTGTCGCGTAAGCGTTGTGCCTTACAAAATTACTCACATTTAGCAAAACCATATTACAGATGAGGAATTAGGCGGTGTCTATGGCATGCAGATGTATGTGAAAACAGACCAATTCCGGCAGCTGAACGTTGGATTCGCCCTGGACGAGGGGATAGCCAGCCCCACCAGTGACTACTTGGTCTTCAACGCTGAAAGATCCATTTGGCGTGAGTATTAGCTGCAACAGTTTACATCTAACGTGGATGTTAGTGGCCTACCCGACCAGCATCATAATCATCATCTTGTCGGCTCCGTAGCCTAAGTGGTAGTAGTGCGCCTGCTTTTGAAGCCAGGGTTTGAGCCCCATCCAGGACTTACATTCGTATAATGAGTACGTGTGCTTGCTGTGTCTGAATGTTGTTTACGTATATAAATATGTACATATTGCTTGAGTATTTATAGGTATATTCTGACGCTGACAAAATATGATATTGCAGCGATCGCTAAACAATCGCTAGTGTGATAAGGCCCTTATCAGAGGTCGCAAACCACAAATAACCTGCTTATTGACAGTGGTCAACAGATAGCGATGTGTTGTGTTTCAGTATAACCTAACCACCGCATTGTTGTAGTTTATAGGTATATAAGTAATGGTAATATCTATCCATCTTCATGTAGAATAACCAAACCAGCCGAGTATCATAAGCTAAAGTATCTTAAACCGCTTTTCCATGATACATTCGTTATAATACCTATAGATTTAAATAAAATTATAACACAATACCTAAATATGTTTTTAAAGAAGGCTCTTTAAGGAATCTATACTCTGTATTGGGCCCAGATCTCACTAAATTTTGTAGCGTTATATGAAATAGGATAAACTATTAAGTATCTGGTATCTGTTTTTTTTTGTTGTTGCTTGTTTTGTTTTTTGGCGTGTTTTGTTTTGTTTTGTTAAATGTTTATATTTGTTATATTCGAAGGACTTCAGGTCCTTTCTTTGATCGAAGCTTCAGGTACATTATACTAAAAGCACCTAGACCAGAGTCCTACAAGTATCAGTAAATGGCCGTGAGCCTCGAAGTATGGCTGGTAATCTACCGATAATGGGTCACGTCTTCTGCTCGAATAGGATACGATAGACGTCATCAAGACAAAAGCTAGTGTTGTAGAAATACCTACTACTGTGTCATTATTATATAACGACTGGAAGTATGTTATAATATGGACAAATTGTAAAATGGTTACACACTTCTAGTTTTAAATTATTGAAATTAAATCTTGAGACTAGCACAGCCTAAACATTTTAGTAAATTGCTAAGAAATTAAAAATACTTTAAGTACCGCAGTACTTCCAAAAGTTTAAATATTACAGAAAAGCTTAACTAAACCTAGATTAGTTTTTCGAAATCCGTCCACAACAGCATTTTTGACAATTGACAACATTAATTTGACATACTCGTATAAAAACAGTCAAATCAAATCAACGGCCCGTTACAGTCCACTGCTGGACTATGAGCCTCCTCCACTTAAGTGTTTGGTTTTGCCATAATCTCCACGGTTGGCAGGTGGGTTGGAGATCGCAGATTAAAAGGTTACTGTATCAGAGAGCGCTGCTGCCCGTTCCCTGTTCAATGTGTAGTCCCTAAGTCGCCTCTTACGACACCCAAGGGAAGAGTAGGGGTTGGTGACAAATGTATTCTACTCTGCCGTCACTACACGGCGGTAAAAACAGTAGAACACAGTAAATATCAGCAAACAAAAACATTTCTTACGGTACAGTTCATCCAAGACAAGCATTTTAGCTCTCTTTAAACAGTACATACCCAAATGAAATTCTTGTAAGAAAACTTATCGTTATATCGTTATCTTGAATTTTTAACATCCTAATTTGGGCAGCAGTAGGTGCAGCGAAAAGCGATAAAGTCAGCCCGGATTCTCCTCAGTAAAAAGTTTATTGTCCAGCCTGACCCAGTAAAAAGGCTTCTTTCAGATTGATCCTGATCATACCAGTCTTAATGGCATATAAAAAACAGACTGTATAACAGCTGCTTACTCGTATCTTCCCGTCTAAAAACTGACTAAAAGAAGAATCAAAGCTCACTCAACCATAAAAAATAATTCAGTTCAATAAAAAAGGTCATATTTTATATGAAAGTACACTTTTTCAACCAAATATCTATTATCGGTATTCGAAATGGCTGTACATCTAAGTTGGCGAATAGTGCCAGATGGTGAAATGAATAAACCGCACATCATACGTCCTCTGAACGACTATATTTGCGTAAATATAACCGGACCGGACGTGCCTTCCGAAACACGAAAAACATAAACGTATTTATATTTCTTTTTCTTATTTTTCGGGCACATAATCCAAACACGGGAAAGCCCCAAAAAGTGATTAGATAGGTACTAGACGCTGTATTGAGAAACGTCTTTACGTTCACGTTGAACTAATCCACGGGATCCACGTTATCATTAATATTTTACAGGTGATGCGAAAGAACTACTAAACCTAGAATTCTAACTAAACTAAAAAATGTGAAATCGTTATATAAATGGTAGGTTTGTGGCCCAGCAGCCGCCACGGAGCTGCTGGCACTACACGAAGAATGTTGTAGAGGATAATAATATAAAGCGTGGCAAAAACCAGGGTTAAGTCCAAAGAAAAGGTATTTGTTTATATAATTTATATTATAAAACTGGAAAAATAGTAACAAGGGTAAGCTTTTCACTGTTGGAAATCACGACATGAAGTGAAGAATTAGGCAGAAAAAAGACAAAATCGAAACGTAAGAAATCTAAATTTGAAAATGAATTTAAAATGAAAGATAAAACTGCCAGCAAGAAGGCAACCTTTTGCCAGTCATAAAACAGGAAAGAGGACGAACGCCTCGTTACAGGTTATTAGGTGTTTTTTCATGAATCAGGTAGCTTTACTTCATAACTAACTATGTTTCTGCTTTGCTGTGCTTTGCCTCTTATAAGTGTCGCAGTGCCCTTACAGGGCGTCACATATGTACTTTAAATTGACATGTACCATCCTATTTACTTGTGACTGGCAATAAATAAATTGAAATAAACTGTCGCGATATCGCCTTCAATTTTGTTACACTTGCCTCACCTGTCACACCTAACTCAATTCACCTTACATTCAATATGAGCTGGCTTTGTTTCTGTTGATAGGAAAAAATTTAAATAAAAGACAAAGGCCTTTGCCCAACAGTGGACAGATGTAGGCTAGATAGATAGTTTTAGATATAAGACACTATAAGACTATTGTCTTATAGTGTCTTATATTGTCTTATAGGGGATCAGACTACTTTTCTTTAATTTATAAACTAAAATAATTTTTGCTCTATCTTTAAAATTGACCGAGTTATAAAGGTTTGAAATTCAAGATTAGACAGAGATGCACATACCCACTTGTGACGTCATTTGTTAGTAACGCCATATAATCTCCATACAAAAAATTGTTTTTGAAAGAGACAGACATATTGAAACTTTAAACAATCACTGTAAATTCGTTTTTCAACCGATTCTGTATCTTTCTTCGCGAATCGTCTGCTACTAATCTATATTTTAAAAATAATTCATAAAATATGGTGAACAGTCCGACCCCTATTAGGCTAATATAAGTAGTATAACAAATCCTGACAATTGCTTTGTTACAGATATAAACGTGACCTGCCCGGGGAAGGCTGGTCACGGTTCCTTGCTACTCCCGGACAACTGCGGGGAAAAGGTAAGTGGAATGCAAATTTTATTTACACTTTTACTTATTGTAGGTATTTACTCGCGTAGTTTTCGGAGTTTACTGCTGTTTTTCAGCGGTTCTTACTATCAAAGTGCTAAATTATAATCCTATATCAGTAATTGATCTGTGATAACAACAGACAAAGTTACTTTCGTAATAATTTAGTACACGTACTAGTATAAACGCACCTTGACACAGAAACGAAAGTTAATAATTGCCTATATTTATTTCATTTCACAAAAATCTTTGATAAGTCTTATACCACACTTACACCAAAAACCACAACCAAAAAACCCACGAAGCAGATACCTACTTAATTAAAAACCATTATTCTATTCTTTCTAACTATATACTACATTCTTGTCTACCTATCTTCGATAAAAGACCAACAGGCTTGTATAGAATCGGTTGTTAGTATATTTTTATACATAATATTTATAGACAACCACAATGGAAGATACTTTAATGCCAACGCAATGCGCCACACCAGTAAAATTGCGGAAAAATTAACATTTGTACTGTCTACAATGTGTCTTTAAATTCTGAGGTAGCTTTGTCGTAGCGTTTAATATGCTTTGTGAGTATTGTGACATGCGTTTTTTTTTAGATATATTATTAGCCTACTAACTGTCTGCCCGCGGCTACTCCCGCGTTGTTTTCAGACACGGACTTTTTCACGCGGTTAAAACTAGTGTCAAACTATCATTGCATTGTACCAAATTAGCCGTGAAAGCCGAACAGATTGAACTTATAAATAACTGGCCAAGCACGGACCACGCAAAGTGTAGGGTTCCGTAGTTGCCTAATATGCAGAAGTTAGCACACGGAGCTAATAATTAATGATAAAAAAAATCCTTATTTATATTATAAACGAAATTTTGTAAGTAGAGATGTATGGATGGTTGTTTTTTACTCTTTCGTGGATGAAATTTAGAATAGAGATAGTTTGTACCCTAATATAACACATAGGATACTTTTTACGGGAAAAAGTCTTATTCCCACGGGAAAATCTTACACAACGCGAGCAGGTGGACCGCTAGTATTTATGTATATAATAAAATATTATTATTATTATGAGCCTAAATATACTTATTATAAATGAAGAAAAACAAATATAATAATGTGCTCCGCTCCACTGAGAGTAAAGTTTTTGAAAGTAAGAGAAGGCTAGTCAGTACGTATACGACTTTAAATTGCTAAATAAAATAACATCTAACAAAAGAATAGCTAAAGAGAAACTTAAAAAGAAACGTACCTATAACCTATTATATAGGTAGTACCTATATTTAATTTTATCTACAATATTATGTAAGTACTACAAATGAAAATTGCTCCGCTGAGAACTAAGTTTTTGGAAATAAAAGTAGGCTAGACTAAATTGCTAAATAAAATTATAATATTTTATGGAATATCTAAAGAAAGGAATCTATCTATCTATCTGGAATTGAAAGAGAAATAGTCAGTATTGTAATTTCAAGTCTTTCATATGTTAGTATACTTAATTCTAACAAAAATAATCAAAAAAATTGAATATTCAAAGTGCTAATAATTGCAATCTAATAGGTAGGATTTCGAGGCACATCCGAACAGCATCTAGTCGCTCGCGCTAATGAGCGCGGCTGCCGCTCAAAGTCAAAGTCAAAATTTTCGACGTCAAAGCTATCATGGATGGCACGTTCACTACCAGTGTACGCCCTCTGTGGAGAAGAACGGCCAGAAGAAACTCCACAGGAATTGTATCTTTTGTACTTTTCTTTTAAATATATAAAGAATCATACATGAGTCATAATTACAATCTACTCCGCTGATTTGGAACAACAGTTGACCAGACGTTTTTATCATCTAAGTAATCATTTAGCAGCTCTATTTGTTACATCGACTCCCCGCGCGCAAACCCCTTAGTATTCTATATAGTTTGTGCAAGCCCCGTAGGGCCATAAGCTCCGCGGCGCAGCGCGCTTTATTCGAAATTCAAAATAGTTTTATTCGAATGTTCCATTGGCAACTCGCTATTGTTACACATTTAAAACTGACTGGTAAATAAGGTTATGATAAAATAGGTAAAATAGGTTATGAAATTATTTTAGTAAATGATGTTATGATTTTATTTTTACGCAATCCTTTTACTGTTCTAATACCTACTTAAATTTGCTACCTACTTAGACGGACTCCATCAAGTCATTTTCTATGATACTTGTACTGAATTTCTTACTTAGCACAAGTACATTTTAAAGTTGGTATTTTATTCGTTAACCTGTCAAGCCTACTTATTTCACATTTTTGTTACTTTTCTCGTACTTAAATTTACTACATGGACAGTTTAAACTTTATCAAAGTATTTTTTTATATTTGTACCGAATTTCTTACTAGTACAAGTACATTTCATAAGTTGATATATTATTCGTTAACCTGTAAAGCCTACATGATGTTGATAGTTTTCCTTTTAAATTCATCATATACATTACTACCGTGAATTTTTTCACATTTCCAAATACAACGGTTTCACTTAAAATATTTCTGAAACGTAAACTAGCATCGAAAAATTGTTTTAGCAAACCCCCATTATTTTTTTAAACCCTATCCAACGATACCTCACACCACAAGGTAATTGTGAATTTTAAAAATAACCCCCACTTCACGTGTACCAGAGGAACCCTAAAAAATTTTTTTTAAGGATTTTATTCTTTAGCTTTGACGGCATAATTATTATGTATGTCCATGCCAAATTACAGCTTTCTAACATTCATCAAAATATTTTTCTAAGACATTTGTAGTACCAAATTTCTTACATGTATTAGTACTTTTTATAAGTTGGTCTATTATTCGATAACCTGTAAAGCCTACTTGATGTTGATAGTTTTCCTTTTGAATTCATCATATTATACACTACTACCATGATTTTTTTCACGTTTCTATATACAACGGTTTTGCTGCAACTTACACTAGCATCGAAAAATGGTCTTAGCAAACCCCCATTGTTTTTAAAAGACCTATCCAACGATACCTCACACTATAAGGTAATCGTGAAAAAAAAATAACCCCCTCTTGACGTGTACCAGAGGAACGCTAAAAATATATTTTTTTATTTTTTTTTATTCTTCAGCTTTGTCGGCATGATTCATATCAATGACAAATTACAGCCTTCTGGTACTAAGAGTCTCTGAGCTAAGCCGCGGACAGACATACAGACAGACGGACAGACCGAAACTATAAGGGTTCCTTTTTTACTACGGAACCCTAAAAAACGGTTAGTAGTAAAGGGCATTTTTTTTTACTTACCTATATAACTGCTTTATGTAGATGCAACGGATTTTAAACCCTATGTTTTCATAATCCCACTAACCGTTTCAAATTAACTGGGTACGAGTAACATGAAAATGATAAATTCTAAAGACTATTATCTCTTAAGATTTTTCTTCATAATATATTGTAATTGGCACATTCACAAACAAAATACGTGTTCAACTAAATAAATAAAAAGACAATGAAAAAAAGACATACCTTCAATTTAAATATTCCCCGAATCAACCGTTGGAGTGTCAGCCTAACTGATATACTGCTCTCTCATTTGGATATAAATGGATTTTTTGTAAACCGTTTCCTTCAGTAGCAAACGAGTGAGAGTAATTGAAATTTCCGGTGCGATATGGAGGGTCTGACACGTTCATTCATACATTCGTTCCATTACCTACCTAGGTACTGTAAGGAGCGGTCTCCTTTGTGGTGACTGGCTGTTTGTCTGTTTTAACGTTTAGTTCGATTGGATTTGAATATTTTGAAATATCGAATGGTTATTTTTTGTTATTTGGACTCGGGATGCCAACGGGCTACTGAGTAGACTATATTTTGATATTTTAAAGAGATTCTTGAAAAATAATATATAAAAATTAGATTCAACTCATAACATCGTTTTAATTATTATATTAGCTTAGCGCCCATCTGGCTACCGCCCCCGTTCTCTACTGTAAGTACCTAGTTTCATGTTGGTATGAGCAAGACCTCACGTACTCCAGCCATTTTGCCCACCTAACCCTAAATCACGGTTCAGGACAATGTTCCCTGATAAAATTCGATGCTCAAAACTCGCCAGAAATGAAATTGTAAGTCCTAATCTGCATAAATATTTACCTACTCGTATTTCGTAAATCGGTATTAAATAGATCTACTCGATAAATTGTAGGTAATGTTAGTTCACAAAATTAAACAAAACTTACTAAATTAAGCTAGCACAAAAAAGTAATTTGAGAAATATGTTTTTCAGTGAAGGAAATGTCACACAATGATAGGTTAGGTGAATTTATAAAACACTATACGCATGTATTGGAATTTCATTACAAAAAGATAAAATCTGTGTCGACAATTTAATGCCACAAGGTCTAATGTTAAATACGTCGATGTAACCGGCTATAACCGTCTTATCGTGTCCTAAAAATATTAAGAGTAGCATTCAGGCCTAGGTCACGAGTCTCAAGTCGTGAAAATTTACATCTTAACGACCTCGAGTTGGATTACGACTGTCACAATGTTTAATTCTTAGTTTTCATGATTTTCGTCGTTAGTGTCAAGTTTGAAGCTGGTAATGTAAACCAACTGTTTTAATGATATACCTAATACAATTTTTAAGCGATGTTATTTTAGGTTATAGCCGAGCGGCTCTTTAGGGACATCATTTGAGCTGGTAATCATAATAAAATGTAACGAACGAATCTCTTTCGATTTAAATTTTGTCCACAGTGTTTTCCTTCTTTTTTCTAGCCGGCGGTGGTAGCCTGTTTGTGTTCAGTCATAGATATAAATTGTTCAGTTTACTATTCTATTTGCGATATCAATCAATCAATCAGCCTATTACAGTCCCCTGCTGGACGTAGGCATCCCCAAGGGCACGCCAAAGCGCACGATCACCAGCTTTCCTCATCCAGCCACCACCAGCGACCTTCCTCAGGTCATCAGTTCACCTGACAGGGGGGTGTCCCACACTACGTTGTCGGTCTCCATTCGAGAACCCGTCTGCTCCAACGCTTGTCGGTATATTTGCGATAATAGCCGGAATATTTCGGAATACTTAAAAGCAAAAAAACTTACGGTCAACCATTAGGTCTCCTTCTGTTTCACGAGCGTTTTTATAAGCCAATCATTTATCAAAATGGATTAATAAGACATACAAATATTACTACATATTACATCCCTGTTATGTTTGCGTGTATCAGTTTGTACAGTATAATACAGCGTATGTTACACCGTTCTACCAGTGTAAGTTGACATATAACAGCTAAAATAACAAAAGTATCGCAAGGCCTGCTTCCATTGGTTTTGTGTATTTCGTGTTGTTGTACAGTTGTAGGTTAGATAATGTTGTTCTAATGTTGCTATGCGTTGCGTGTCCCAGGACGACACGACATGGTTGCGGTTTGGAAGGGCTGTAGATTCGTATCTATTACGTTTTTACGGTGCTTACGAAAACAATGAACGATATTATTAGCATAAATGTTAAAATTTAAAGTAGATTTACCTGCTGAAAATCTAAAAAAAATTGCTAGTATGGGTTACGGCGGTTTTGGGACAGAAGAGTAGCATTACGTACGTACCCGAACGTTATTATAAAGAGGTCTAAACTGTTCTTCGGTCACAGATAACTATTATAGTTTAGTGCTTTAGCGCCCTCAGCGATAGTTAGTATAGTTAGATAGTTATATCAAAAACACAAGAAAGTTTCTAAATTATTTACATACCTGTGGTATTACAATGCAACCCAAATGTTTTCGAGTAGGTAAACAGCAAAAAATCATGTTTTCAATTCACTGCGTAAACTGAGGGAACGACATTCTGTACCTATATTATTTGCATTTGTTCGAATCGATCAAAATACCCAATATTTGTAACATTTTCTGTCAGTTCAGACATACTTTCATATTTTCACACCTTTTACGTAATGATTGATGTGATTTCAAGCTGTTGGATTTGTTAGCTTTTCCAGAGTTTGATTTAAAAAAATAACAAGAATAATTTATCATTTATTTACTTTATTAATAAAGCTTGGGTCTTATTGAAATAGCTAACGGATCCGAATAAGTACTTTATTATTTTCGAATATAATAATGTAACTTTTATTCGATTACCTACATAGTTTCTTGTCTAAGTGTAAATATGTTTTTCTCGACTCAAGGCAAAAACTAGAGTGGAATGTGAAGCAAGAAATTGAGCATATCTACGCGTATTTCTTTACTGTCTCTTATTTACAGTTTTTGTTTTTATTCTGCTATCTTCTTGGACCTCAATAGATACCCTAGAACGTGGACACATTCCCTACTGCAGATAATGCACCACTAACCCGTGAATGCAACGTGCATCGGAAGCGCATAATGTTGCATAATTAACCGAGCCACGGAGGATGCACACGCTCCTAGTACCATCAACAAACACGGCACATTAACGAAACTCTAGCAGTAGTTCACGCGGTTCTATGTACAGTCACGGCCAACATCCAGTCAGTCCTGTATAGGTTAGTTTATACTCTTTGGTCCAGTCAGCCATTATAGGCTAAAGTGTCCAGCAAGCATCTTGAACAGAAGGCAGCGGCGCGGCGGCGGCGTCGAGAAGAAAATTCGCGCACATTTTGTATGTAAAACTGACATTACGCAGGTACAATGCTACTTTAAAAAGAAGTTTCTAGACAAAACACAATCTGCTGTAGTGCAGAAAAATGTTTTCAATCTTAAAATCATGAAAAAGCGCTGGTTTGTTATTAATTTTATCTGCCCTACCTACGCTGTGACGTAGTTTATGTCATTGTTAAATCTGACAGTTGCACGTATCCATCTATCGCGATCGGTTGTACTTTTATATTATGAACCATTGTAAAGTGGAAATATAGTGTTTTCTTTATTATTTAAATATGTGTTTTACTAGCGACCGGCACAGTTATTCTTTAACAATCGTCTATTTCGGTAGATAACTATAAGAAGTATCTTTGAATGCTCTACTTGTATACGATTGCTTGACTTGTATTGTATGTGTCTCCGTATGATTGTGAACATCGTTAGTTCATAATCTGTCTCGCAATATTATAAACAGTCGGAAAATTGTGAACTGCAATCAACCGTTTACAATGAAACGTATTTATTCACGATAGTTTATAATCTATCAATGTCAAAAACAAAAGTTTCAGGTTCATGGGCTGTCCTACCTGACAGTTTTGCGTTATTTTTGTAACACTATTTTACATTAAACTGCCAGGTGGACTGATGACCTGAGAAAGGTCGCTGGTGGTGGCTGGATGAGGAAAGCGGGTGATCGTGCGCTTTGGCGTGCCCTTTCGGGAGGCCTACGTCCAGCAGTAGACTGCAATAGGCTGATTGATTTTACATTAAACACACAGTGGAAATTCAAAACATTTATGAACCTGGCTGTATAGTTTGGACAGACGCCAACTCTGTAACTAATTAACGAATATTATAATACCATACTTCCGTGTAGTCAGTAATTATTATCCTGCAACCTGATTAACAAACCCAATAGGGGATCGGACTGTTCACCATATTTTATGAATTATTTTTAAAATATAGATTAGTAGCAGACGATTCGCGAAGAAAAAAACAGAATCGGTCGAAAAACGAATTTACAGTGATTTTTTTAAGTTTCAATATGTCTGTCTCTTTCAAAAACGATTTTTAGTATGGAGATTATAATGGCGTTACTAACAAATGACGTCACAAGTGGGCCTCTCTGTCTAATCTTGAATTCCAAACCTTTATAACTCGGTCAATTTTAAAGATAGAGCAAAAATTCTTTTAGTGTTCGATAGCAGAAACTAAGAAGTTTGGATTTATAAAATAAAAATAAATAGTCCAATCCCCTATTGTAAATGTACGATTCATCATCAACGGATCATATACAACGTCATATGTCCACACCAAGGGGCTTGAGCTTACCCTGAATTACCTACCCTACATTATGTGACTTATGTAATCCAAAATTAATTAACTGATTCCCACTAACTTAGTTCCTACTACCACCTACTACGTCGTCGTAGTGAGCGTAGTAATATCGTAGCATTCTGTTATTATTTCTGTGTGTGCAATAAGGTATATTCATTCATTCATTCATTCATTCATTCATTCACAACAAAAAACTAATATAACTATTGTCATATCAGCCATTTCTAAAGATAGATCAATTGAATCAACAGCTATATTATCTTTGTTATTTACAAAATCGTAACACGCCTCAGTGTTTTCATCAGAGTTATTTTAAAAAAATGTACTACAATTTTGGGTAGGTACTTTCATCAATATTACGCCCTGGTACTTTCATTTAAAAAATGAGCCTAATTGACCTACCTGTAGCATGAAGATCTTTATGATCGCCCACTTTCATATTAAAGGAATTCGTATGAGAAAATGTCCTTCGTAATCACGGGGCCCTTAGCTCCTTATACACAAATATAAGAGGTAAAGAGGGTAACTAAATGAATGAATGAATGAATGAATATACTTTATTGCACACACAGAAATAATAAATGACAGAGTTGGTAACTGATAAAGTTTATGCCGTGATTCTTTAACATACGAGTACTGCATACTTTGCTTCAATATCTAACTAATTAATTAGTATACCAAAAGAAGTTAGTCTAGGATTGATAAGAAAAATGTATCTTGATATTAATTTTATATGGTAACCTACATAACTTTTTAAAACCATAAAATAAGGAAGACCGTAGACATCTACTTGTTGTCATATTTTATTGTATATTTTTTGTAACTACTGTATGTCTGTTGTCTGAATAAAATAAAAATAACAACTGTCATTAGGTATATCACTGCCGCGACATAGGATTACCTAGTGCGGACGGAGTCGCCAAGTAATCTATTTACATTGTACTTTGAATATGCTAAATAAACTCTTCTACTATAAGTAAAATATGTGTTCAAATTTTAGATAAGTTTTAGCTCAGAACATGTATTTATTGACTATCGTTGTGTAATACAGTGCATTTTGTCTATTCTATTTAAATTAACCTTGAACTATTAAGATAACAAGCTATATTTAGCGCAGCTAGTCATGTCTCATGTAATGTATTGCTACAGATCTTTGCTATAGTTATATATCATGAATCTCTGGATAGAGGACCGTAATTTCATCAACAGCTGTCAAGTCAGGATGGCCGAGCGGTCTAAGGCGCTGCGTTCAGGTCGCAGTCCACTTCTGTGGGCGTGGGTTCGAATCCCACTTCTGACAGAACTTTTTGATTATCATTTTTTATTTTGGATAGTAGATTTACATTAATTAATTAATTTATACAAAATTTTTTAGAGTTACATGACAACGATTTAATTTACAATTTTGTTTCCAGGTTCGCTATATCATTGATAAATTCATGGATTTGAGGCAGGAGTCTAAAAAACAATTGGAGAGTAACCGCGAACTGACGATTGGCGACGTCACCAGTATCAATTTGACTATTCTCTCCGTAAGTAACCAAATATGAATACAGGATCTTACAATGAAAAAATATAAATGAACTAATTAAACTTAACTTCTAGGGAGGTATCCAAAGCAATGTAGTGCCTGAAAAATTCACCGCGCTCTTTGACCTACGATTGGCTTTGTCTGTTGATCACAAAGAATTCGAAGACATGGTAAGTTATAAATATATTAATAGGCACTAGACACTGAATTTAGACAACCTCAAAGTTACCCAGCTTCAGCAGCTTTGAAATAAATAACTACTTAAGTATATTTCAAAATCACAAGCTCCATGATCATGACTTCATTAGTTACCTACTGTATAAATAGCCCAGTAATAAATATTCATTTATTTACTACACAGTGTACAAAAAAACTAATTAAAAGTTAATTTAAATTACTAATAAGTATCTACAGGTAAGAGCGCCGGTGGTCTGGTGGCTAGGGCCGCTGTCTTCCAAAGTCAAAGTCAAAGCAATTTTTTTTTATTCGAATTAAGATTTTTACAAATCATTTTTCGACGTCAAAGCTATCATGAATGGCACGTTCACTACCAGTGTACGCCCTCTGTGGAGAAGAACGGCCAGAAGAAACTCCACAGGAGTTGTATCTTTTGTACTTTTCTTTTAAATATATAAAGAATCATACATGAGTCATAATTACAATCTACTCCGTTGATTTGGAACAACAGTTGACCAGACGTTTTTCCTTCCGGGAGGCGCAGGTTCGATCCCCACCACGTACCACGTGTTTTTAAATTTTGAATTCATATGTACGTTCATACGACGCTCTTACGGTGAAGGAAAACATCGTTATGAAACCTGCACACTTCTGTGAAAAAATCCTTAAAAATCCGCACTGGGCCAGCATGGTCGATTATGGCCCTAATTCAGGGTAGGCTCGATCCCCTCGGTGGTGACGCTGAGCTGTTGATGATGATAGAACAGGTTTCGTGAATACAACCAGATATCTAATATTTTTTTGTGTATATTTACGCTTTGTGCGCTGTGCGCTGTAAATAAATGTATTCTATTCTATCTTCTACTTTAATTACCTATTAGTTTAGTTAGTCCCCAATCTCATTCATTCTCAATCCCAAGCTGTATTCTATCTATGATCTCTCATTCATCAACAGCCGTCCTTTCTAAAGATTAACTGCAAGATAAATGACGTTTTAGATTAAGCGTTGGTGCTCGGAGGCAGGCGCGGGAGTGACGTATGACTTCGAGCAGAAGGATCCCCAAATACCGGCGACGAAGCTGGACAGTACCAACCCTTACTGGCTAGCCTTCAAAACTGCTGCTGAACAACTGTGAGTCATTATCAGATAAAGCGAGGATGTTCTGAGACAGAAGTGACGGATGCCTTCAATCAGAAAGAACCCCAAATACCGGCGACAAAGCTGGACAGCACCAACCCTTACTGGCTAGCCTTCAAAACTGCTGAAGAACTGTAAAATTAAATGTTCATCCAGCATTTATAATCACCAGCAAGGGGCTCGAGCTGGTTCTATATTGGGACAATCCGATTCAGTACACGTATTGACTTACAACCAAACCCTTAATTACTGGCTGCCGTTTAAAACTGCTGCTGGTATTTGTGATCATAGAATCCTCATGAAGTATCCGAGAACATTCAGGAATTTTAGATCAAAACAACATATGACAACATTGTATCACGATTATCACGTATATTGATAACGTGCTTTAATTTTCCAGTAAAATCCCCATCAAGACGCGTACGTTCCCCGGCGGCACCGACAGCCGCTTCCTCCGTGAGCTGGGAATCCCGGCGCTGGGGTTCTCCCCCATGGCTGACACTCCGACTCAACTGCACGAACACAACGAGAGCCTGCGCGTGAGCACCTTCCTACGCGGCATTCAGCTCTACGAGACTATCATTCCCGCTGTCGCCAACGTTTAGACGATTCAACTAATCAGTATCATCATCAATGTCATCATAACAGTGTTATCTTGATATTGAGACCATCATACCCGCCACGACTTTGATTATGCAATAAAAGGATTAATAAAATATTTCGCTTTTCTCCTTTATCTTTATTACCCATTAAGGCTTAGATCTGAAAAGGTCGAAAAGCTGAAATTCTGACTGGCTGAACCACATTTTTTTCGATTTTATGGCGAAAATGTAGCGTCACAATCACAAACGATGAAACCTTGGTTGTTTGCTGTTACTAACGATTAGTCTACCTAGATAAATGAGATCTCTCTAGGCCGAGTGTCTCAGCCAGCCTGATCCACATAATTTGGTTCGTCGTTTTTAATACGCACTGCCAAGGAGTGAAACGCTCTTATTGCGTTGGTACTTCTTGAATGATCAACCTTGGAGTGCTCAAGCATCTTCTGAGTAAGCGTGTACCACGTAGCATGGCTGTAAGAATCAAAGAAACGACAAGGGGTCTATAATCTAGTTGGTTATTGTGGAATGAAAATGGTAAATTGGGAATTTCAGAGGTCAGATGGATTCGCAAATAATTGGTTAGTTTTGTAAAGAAATCTGCTTCGTCTTTTGGTCCCATAAACCATAGTATTAAGTGCACAACTTCTAAAGTCTGTTTTAATCCAACTGAACTAAAAACAAAATTTATGGTACTTATAAAACTTTTAAGTTTTGCACTAAATCGTTCTTAAATTTATGTGAACATAAACTGTTGTACTCGCATAAGGTTTATCAAGAAACACGATTTTCTTTCGTCTAGGCGATACACAACTATGGATGGGGTAATACTACGAGTATTAACCCATGGTTGCTCCATCATGGTTGGTAATGGTGGGCGATAAAGCTGCTATGTGATTTAAGAACCTGTTGCTTTGGGCTGTTCATTGCCAAGTCTGAAGCCATCTAGGAATTAATGCCTTGGTTTGGCAAACAATTTTAGAATGATCATTTAGTAAGGAAAATAAACTTTATTGAATGGAATTGTAAATAAAGTATCCGTACTACGGAAAACGTGTGAGATGTCTCTTCATCATGTCATGATCGTCTGTCTGTCCCCACCGAGGGGCTCGAGCCTACCTAAATAAGAATTTCGTATTTTCCACTCGAGTTTCATTGCTTATTTTGAAAATATTCGTAGAATAAACAAAACACTGAAATACGAGTAGAGTAGAAGTAATCCTTTATAAAAATCATTGACTATAAACATTTTGGCGCCCAGCGAAGAGCTTTATTTTACCGCATCGTCTAAACAAGAAAATTTTCCCTCTAACGAGTTTGTATATTTAATGCGATGGCTTTCTTGGCCCAATGGCCCTGCCTCGTTCCAGTGCCTGGCACGAACAGAAACCTTCGCTTCGATTCGTTTAAATCAATTACAATTAGAGCTCACTATAAAGAATTGGGCGAACAAATGGCAAATGCAAATAAATACCAATGTTGCTGAGCCTCGACTTTTTTTATTGCAAGCCGGAGTAGTAATAAAATCTTTACGGTCTGTAAGTGGGAACCGATATCAGAGTGCGGGTTGAACGGATATTTTATGAGACCTCAGCTCAAAAGTCAAAAAACTTTATAAGAGCTCTGCTATCCACAGTTCTGAAAACACGTGTAGATAAATGCTGGCTGAAGGGTTTTCTTTACTTTCTTAACAGAACTATAATTTACAAAAAGATGTTTCTTCAAGACGCGACAAAGTAAAAACGTGAGATTCAGAAACATTTAACGATGAAAAAAATTAAATAATAATAGTAAGGCTAACAAAGATGGCCAACACTCATTTTGCTCACATAATTTCTTACCATATACATAATAAGGGTGTAATATTCGTTATTTTTTAAATAAAATCAGTATTCTGTAGACAAACCAAAGCTTTGTGTACGATTGATTCTGAACACACGAGTGGGCGACTGTGTTATCTCTGGCAACGAGAGTCGGTGGTGGCTCAGAATAAGAAATAGTTACTAAGTTAATATTGAATAGAGTTCTCTTTTTTATTTTAGTATGCGCGCTATCCTCACGAGTTCTAGGTCGTGGTACTTAACTTGGAAACTATAAGAAACTAAGAAACAAAACTTTGTACCACTAGAGAGAGCTTTCTAAGCACTATCTTTTACTGTTGAGAAGATTTATTTGCGATGCCTCTCTGGAGTACAATGTCACTTTTACAACAAAAAATCAATGATGTTAAACGTTAGTGTTAAACAAACAATCACTACAACTATAATTATTCTTTCCACTTTTTTCAGTATTTTTTAACACGCTTTTATTAACTTCACCTATATGCTTGTATGTATGTAACCGACTCCTTTGTTTGGACTCGATTTTGACCCACTTTAAACGGACAGATTTAATTGAAACTTTGTACACTTGTCAAGCATCGGTGACAATACTATAATTTGATAAAAAAAATACACGCTTTCACAGTACATCAAAAACTGAAAAATAAAATATAGTTAAAAAAAACACGCTTCTAAAGCACATCAAACTAAAAAGGGAAAAATAATTCTTAAAATAAACTGAAAACAATAATGAACGAAAAATACTAGTATTATTGTGAAAAAAGCGTGGGGTGCTTTGTGCCATATTTTTCGTACCTATATCGAGCAACCCACGTTTTTTTTTTTCACAATTATACTAGTATTTTTCGTTCTTATTGTTTTCGAAAAATTTTTTACTTTTTAGTTTGATGTGCTTTAAAAGCGTGTTTTTTAGTTTTTTTTTAACTATATTTTATTCCCTATGTGTACCAATATTCCAAAGTAGTAAAATAGCGAGTTTTCGTTCATTATTGTTTTCAGTTTATATTAAGAATAATTTTTAACTTTTTAGTTTGATGTGCTTTAAAAGCGTGTTTTTTAGTTTTTTTTAACTATACTTTATTCCCTATGTGTACCAATATTCCAAAGTAGTAAAATAGCGAGTTTTCGTTCATTATTGTTTTCAGTTTATATTAAGGATAATTTTTCACTTTTTAGTTTGATGTGCTTTAAAAGCGTGTTTTTTAGTTTTTTTAACTATATTTTATTCCCTGTGTTCCAAAGTAGTAAAATAGCAGGCGAGGAGTCGTCCTTTTCTTTTTTCTCATAGCTAAGGTAGCTAAGTTTGAATTTTTCTCATAGCTAAGGTAGCTAAGTTTGGTATACTTACTAGAAAGTTTGATAGTCCGATCAGATATTTTTCCGTATATTCGTATATTCTGTAATTTCTCTAGGCCAGCCGAAGCTCTGTGTATAATGCGATTGGTTCCGCACACGTGCACGACCGTGTTATCTTTGCAAACGAGTCGGTGGTAAGGTCGGTGGAGGCAATATTGAATGTTTGTTTTCGCGCTACCCTCGTGACTTGACACTAGAGGTGTCTTTGTTATGTAACCGACTAATTTTGAACAAGGTATTATATTTTCAGATGCCTACGCTGTTTAATATAATAATAAGTACTACCGTGATCAGCGGAGACACACTCCTTATCTTTTTTACTTGATTTACATACGGTGAAAAATATTCTTGTACAAAAAAATAAAGCTAATAATACTTGCTTATTTATTCGATACCCCACTTATCCTATTAAAAATACACAGATAATAAATAGCATGAGATATCGTGAAAATAGTAGCGAGCAATTTATGTACAACAAAGCTGATTCGACGAAATTCTGTGTTCTGTAGTTTTATATTCTGTGTTTTGTTTTTGTTTTGTATTTGTTGTTGTAGTGTTTTTTTGAAAAAAAAAATCTGTTCTTTTTTTTATTATGTGTTAATTTCAGTATTAATCCAGAAAAACATATTTTAAAGTTTTCAAACTATATAACAGTATTTTAAATTCCATTTGTTATTATCTCGGTATTAGCAAAGCTCGGTCCCTCGGGTACTGTTTGATATAAATGTAAAGAGACAATATTTCGGGAAACTTTAAGTCGAGTGTTGATTTATGCCCCGGCGCGGCGGGGCTCCTCGCCCTGAGATTTACTGCCATAAAACCAGTGTGTACTCTGCTTTATTATTAGTTCAGGATTACAAGCTTTTCATTATTATACCACATAGTCTTTTTTATATAACATTAGACAAAAGGTCAGATGAAGGACACTTTTGTCATAGGGCAAATTTCATTCACGCAAATAATACAAAACGCACGACCAAACAGTTTGATGCACGCGTCCAGCTGCTTGATCAAACACGAGGTTTTAGCACTATGTGATCAAAATGTTGAGAACTCTTGCATTGGCGCGACCTCTCTTTGACTTTCTGTCTTATCTTTTATGAAATAGACTTAGGCTACATTGTTTTTTTCCTTTGTTTTTATAATAATAAAAAACTTTTTTTTTACTAGCCTGCGAAATGGCACAAAAAATAATTTTCATAATTCACACTAGTCGGACAATCAATATGTGACAGATTTTTCTAAATTAGGCGAGGCGCTTCCAAAATCTTTGAATTTGCCAGAGACGATACTTAGATAGTAATATAATAAGTAGATATTTATATATTATAATCAGCCTGTAATGTTCCACTGCTGGGCAAAGGCCTCCCCATTGTTCCGCCATTCCTCCCGGTCCTGGGCAAGCTCCCACCAGTCCAGATCTCGCCATCTTTTTCGGCTTCGGCGTCGGTTCCTGTCTTGAGGAGTCCGCTGCATGACGACTCTCGCCCACCGTTCTGGATGCATGCGGCATACATGCCCGGCCCAGTCCCATTTTAGTTTCGCAGTTTTGCGGCCAATATATTATAGTAGATAGGAATATAATATTATTATAACATCGGCAGCGAGGTATAGTGCATAGATTAATTTTTACCACAGGAAAAATCTTATTCCCTCGGTTTTGATTGACAAAAACGCCTGCGTAGCCGCATATGGAAAGCGAGAACTATTATAACTTCTTTACGGAATCAGTTCAGTGGAAACCAAACAAAGATGGCGTCAAGCTTAATGGGATTTTAATGAGTCGCTCCTTTGTTTCATACCACCAATTTAAACTTTGGCATTAAAGCCAGTCGATTGGTCAAGATAGGTTCGTTCATAAGGAATTTAATTGGTGGTATACAGGGTGTAAGAGCGTCGGTGGTCTAGTGGTTAAGGCCGCTGCCTCCCATCTGGGTGACGCGGGTTCGATCCCCACTGCGTACCAATGTGTTTTTGAATTTCGAATTCATATGTACGTTCATATTCATTGTTTCTTGGGGGTTTTTAACCCATGTTCCTTGGGAAAAGTTTTTGCTTATGAGGGTCTGAACATCATATTTAAATTTTGCTAGGGATTTCAAAATCATGATGTATATTGGTATGAATACATCCGCCCCTAAAAAGGGCTTTGGACAAATACTGAAGACCTGACCTTCGCTTGACGTCACTGAACACTTTGTTTTTCATGAAACTGCAAATGTCATACTGTGCAGTGGGCAGCGAGTGGGGAAGGTAATCAGCAATGTACTTGCATAACAACACCGCGGGCGGTTTGGTAAATGTCATACTGTGCAGTGGGCAGCGAGTGGGGAAGGTAATCAGCAATGTACTTGCATAACAACACCGCGGGCGGTTTGGTAAATGTCATACTGTGCAGTGGGCAGCGAGTGGGGAAGGTAATCAGCAATGTACTTGCATAACAACACCGCGGGCGGTTTGGTAAATGTCATACTGTGCAGTGGGCAGCGAGTGGGGAAGGTAATCAGCAATGTACTTGCATAACAACACCGCGGGCGGTTTGGTAAATGTCATACTGTGCAGTGGGCAGCGAGTGGGGAAGGTAATCAGCAATGTACTTGCATAACAACACCGCGGGCGGTTTGGTAAATGTCATACTGTGCAGTGGGCAGCGAGTGGGGAAGGTAATCAGCAATGTACTTGCATAACAACACCGCGGGCGGTTTGGTAAATGTCATACTGTGCAGTGGGCAGCGAGTGGGGAAGGTAATCAGCAATGTACTTGCATAACAACACCGCGGGCGGTTTGGTAAATGTCATACTGTGCAGTGGGCAGCGAGTGGGGAAGGTAATCAGCAATGTACTTGCATAACAACAGCGCGGGCGGTTCGGTAAATGCGACTGAATAAAATATCCGTTGGTGCCATCGATTGTACACTGCTGTAGTATGCTAGGAGCATTTAATACCAAAAATTTGGATGCCGAGCGAGCCAAAGATGTAGATTTGCTACAAACTTGAAATAAAGAAAGAAAGAAAATACATTTATTCAGATCTCAATACATGCTACGAAGACACAAAATAATAACTTAGGTATAATTTGCACTCAACAAAACAATTTACATTTGCGCAAAGCAACATGCAGTGCGATGTGAAAAGGTGCTGCCTCAGCATTAACGTTGCAAGTAAAAATAATTCCAACACTAATTTAAACTGATGTAAAATTGGTTTCGATAAGTCGAATGTGACGTAGCAGTTCATAAAAACGCGATAACAAACTTGATTACATAATTTTAGCTTACGCCTGCGACAAACAACGCAAAGCGAGATGTCAGAACCAGCGGAAATCAGAACTGCAAACTTGATAAATGCAAAATGGTTTCGGCGTGTGACCTCTGGCTGGTAACTAGAAGATGCGACTTATAACTTGCCACAAGTTCTTTTATTTATCACGGCAGATTTGCTGCAAACTTTGCCAGAATAGAATAAGATAACAGATACTGCAACTTTATTTCCAGGCCTGCACTAACCCGTTTTCAAGTCGGTAGAAATACAGACAAGTTTCAGTCGTGTTTCAGTCATTGAAGACGTCATATTTTGTGATTGGGAGATTCAGATTTTCAATATTGCTAAAGTTTTACCTACGACTATAAAATATTTACGTGTATTTGAAAGTTAGAACAATAGTGTAAGTTTACAGTTACACTATTGTTCTAACTTTCAACGTTCATTGCACGTTTACAGTATAAGTACCTGGGCCTTGGTTACCCAAGGCCCAGGTGCTGGAAACTTATAGCGCTGTATCACCAAGACAAAACTGGACGTTGTAATATCGCCATGTATAAGAATTTGTTTCCAAGTTTGGTCCGCAGGCGACGTAAGATTTGTATATGAAACTATAGTCAAAACCAACCGACCGTGGTATCTAGACCCAAGACTTATGTCTTCATCATCTGATGAAGATATATTTTCAGACAAATATTGCGCACTCAATAAATATGTATCAATTATTTTAATACTACTAGTTTTCATCCCTGGCTATACCTACGAGTATATACACCATATATATATACTTTACATTCTTTCCTCTTTGTTAAAAGTAGCCTACTGTCCGATCTCTTTAATAACTGCCGTAACTGCTTAGGTATATAATAAATTAACATCAATATTTTAAGTTATTATTTTTTATAATTTATAACAAACACATTTTCGCATTAATTCATTTATAGAATTAGGTACTTTGAATCCCACGTGGCTCACTTTGTCATCTTGCGCAAGCTGCATCTATAGATTGATTGATTCAATTTTAATAGTCCCAGTAGAGTTTGCTTAAGTGCTATTGGAGCTGCTTCAGAACTTTCCATTAGCTTGTAGCTATTCTCAGTAGATATTTCCAGGTCAGCTGGACGATTGAAACTGAATGATGAAAATAAGGTATTTTTCTTGACCAGCCAAGTGAATTTAACCTTTATTATCACAGTCCAGCGAACTGTTATGGAAGTACTTAGATAACAAGAAGTCATATGACGATATTTATTGTTATTGTGACGTGGGCAGACCACCAGCCCGATGATGGTCCAACGACATTGCAAATCAGGCTGGATGCGGATAGCACTGGAAACGTGAAGAGTAGTGGCGCAGAGAAGAGGCCTAAACCAAAGCAGTGGATGATGTGGGCTGAAAATGATGATGATGAATAATGATGATATTACGATTGCGTCGTTTTTTTTGTTTGATTTGTAAATCAGCCGCAAACTACATTGATTGATCGAATGAAATATATTTATTGCACCAAAATGAATGTACAAAGGCGAACTTAATGTTATAAAGCATTTTCTTCCATATTTATTTTTTATTAGGACGGCCTAATTCTGAGTGTTGGTAGTGCAAATGCCCTATCACTTGCTTAACCAACCAACAGCAAGCAACAGCACTTAGTAATTGGCCATGAATTATTAAGAAATTCCATTAGGATCGGGAAAGGTGAGCCAAGTACAAGCGGCCGCTTGTCAAGCGTTACAGTTTTACCTTTGGAGCGAGATTATTTGTCGTAGCATTAGGGGCAGAGAGAATTTGGAATGGTTTAGTATGCTACTATATCGTCTGTCCGTCGATAAAATGACTTATACACTTCATTGAATATCACATTAATCATCATGATTTATGTTTTTTTTTTCGTAACCGAATGAATCAAATATGATATTGAATTGATAAAAAAAAATTGAATTACTTATTATTTTGTATCCTTTCTTTACAGTCTTTTTGTAGCTATGATTGTTTATTCGTAGGAAAGGTTTTCCTCCGTGCATGCAGTATAAAAAATAACCAATTATTAAACCGTCACTAACAATGTAAAAATAGAAACATGTGAAACGTCAAGACTAAAAAAGTATTTTCTGTGTTAAAAGAAGAAAAACTGGCCCCTCACTAATAGCAGAGTTTTTAGAGTAATACAATATTTACCTACATTTATTACTATATCTTAAGATTGTATTAACTGTAATTTTTAAACAATAAATTTTATTATTATTATAATAACCTGATTTTCTTTTCAACTGGAAACTAATTGGAACTTCCACTTCCCTACACAGTTTCTCTGTGAATAGTTCTTAGAAACTCATAAAGAACTCTGCAGTAAATAGTAAATACCTAAGGTTTAGTTTTCTGCATACCTACTAGGTAACACGAGAGGAAGTTTTGCTTGCTTATTTGTATTACTTTAAGTGTTCTGGTTGGTGTAGTTTATTTAAGAGGTCTTGCTGGGATTCATGCTTCGCAAAGCTAAGTATGAATGACAAAGCTTTTAGGTGAGAGAATAACTATTCAATATCCAGGTTAAACAGGCAAACGTCATCATTAACATCAATTAAGCCGAAGACTTGTATTGCTGAACAAATAAAAAACTAGTGGCTCTGATAGCTGTAGACCTCGCGAGTAAGTAGGTATAGTATATATTTTTTGAAATGACTGATTTATGTTTTTTTTTGCGTTTTCAACACTCATAACTGCCGTCATTTTCTTAAATTACCAAAAAACGACTCGACAAATAAAATTGATTAATTTATCGAACCTGCTCACAAAATTTCAGGAGAATCGGTTGAAAATCGCGTCCTATAGAGTGGAACAAACAGACAGACAGATGGACAGACATACAAAAGCAATTTTGGCCAAGCTGAAATGGAGACGCTTCGCGCTCGCTGGGTCCAGGAACAAACCTCTCCAAAGGATATCCATACCCACTACAATCACCTGCTTTATGCCGCTATTTCATGTTTTTTGTTATTTCATAATTGAATTAAGCAGTTTATATTAAAATTGACTCTTTGATAAGAAAGGTCGTAAGAGGCCCTTGGCACCCTTGTCGGCTCCATAGTTCTAGCACCAGGGTTGGTCAACGACCGACCCCACGATACGAAGAGGATGCGACTAAGTATATAAGTAAAACGATTTAGTAATCAGCTTCTGGTAAAAGCAGCTAGGATTATCTCTTCATAACAAGCTCGTATGAAATTGAAACCCGTTCAAAATATTTTAAAGAAAAGACTTAAATATAAGCTTCACAAATTTTATGACCCTGCAGCTTAGGTAATAGTTTGTCGTGAAAAACAGCTGGGGCAAATGCCCGGAGACATTGTTAAGCCAGAAACTACTTTTTCCGGTAAAGATTTATATAATTTTACAGGTTTTATTCTGATACCTTTTATATGAGACAAGTAACTCTGTCCATCTTCCCATCGTTCTTAATACAGTTTAAATCTTGAAGCAATTTATCACAGCTGAGATGGCAACTGCTGGATATGACGTTGATAGGTCCTATCAACGTCATATCATAATATTTGCATGTTGGTAGATTTGGTATCCGTTTGATAGCGTCGTCGGCGGAGTTCAGGAAGTAAGCGGGTGGATGAATTCAATGCCACCAACATAACGACTTTGACAGCTCGAAATGCACAGTTTTTTTTCTTCTTCTTATAGCAAACATACAATCAAAGATTTCTGACGCGCGGGAGCGAAGCGATCGTCTTTTATTTCCAATGAGGTTATATTTATTATTGATTTGTAAGAGCTTCTAGCGCAATAATCCGACAATATGTTTATTTAAGCCGTTAGTAGTTGGTACTTAAATACTTAAACATTATGAAATCAGTGAGTGCGATAATGTTATTCAAATTAATTCGCACATTTAAAATTCCTACACAGCGCGAGGAAGGCAGTATATCTCGACGGTGACGTTATAAATCAACTGCGACGTCACTCCAGGACTCCAGGCAGAATCTACCGCGGGAAATACTTATGCAGATAGTCTTTTTATATGCCTAGGTCTTGAAAATGTTACAATCTACCTAACCATTTGAACAAAATGTATGTAAAAAAATAAATAGGTGGTGTATGTATTTTAAATTTGTATAATCACATAAATGTAATTGGACTTGTCTAATATATTATAAGGTCAATATATGAGTTGACTTTTTATTTAAATCTGAACTATTTCGTTTACATCGAGTTCCGGTAACGTCGAGTCCGGTAACATTGAGTTCAGTTCCAGTAACGTCGATCGATTCCGTTCCCCAATACAATGCGTTTAATTTATTTTGAAAATGAACTACTCGTACTTATTCTTATTCACTTTTAAATTCAAATTATTGCATCTTCTTTTAAAGGAAAACTTAACTCTACTTTTAAAACTGATTTCAAAGAAGAAATTTTCCTAATTCATCTAACTCTTAAACTAGGTAAGTACTTTCTACTACCGCAACTTTACGGTTTCAAAAAGCTCCTCGGTATACTTATAAATTGCTCTAAAAAATATGATGCTGTGCTTACTATTTTGTAGTATTTCATTCTTTGCTTACTTTACTACTAAGATTTTGTTAAAATATGAATTATTTGCCGTAAAATAAATATGCGATAAAGATCTAAGCATGATAAAATATAACATATTGGCTTAAGGAAAACAAAAGGCGCTCAGTACAGAGGCAGAACTAACATGAAGTGGAAATATTGTTAGAAAAAACGAGCCGTTCAGTATAGATACCTACAATGCACCTTTGAAGGGATATTTTTATGGGCTGATAAAATATTGAGTTAATGAGCCAAGCAGCCTATCATAATGCTAATATTGTGCAAGCGTAAATTTTGATTTGTTTGTGTTGGAACACATAAACGAATTTTTGTATTTGTTTACGTTTTGGTGTTGCTTAACAAATAGCACAGTTTTTTTTAATGACGTTCAGTGATTAAGTTCTTAGCTGGCGTACAAAACCATTTCACAGCACAAAAATATTTCTCCGTCCACTTGGATCCACCGCCAGGTTCCACCAGTAGTGGAGCCAAAACAATTATATTCTCCATTCGAATCAATATCATATCAGTCAATGGCCTCCATTCTTCTAATTCTAATTTTAAAATCCAGCTATCCTTTTCGTTTTTATGACTAATGAAAGAGAGGTGATGAATTCAGACGAACGGCTGATATTATTTTGAATGAATGATAACCAAATAAGGGCATAGCTGTCAGATTAAGAAATTTTTAAGTCGGTTGTTTTACGTGCTCTCTAAAATTGTGCAATCAACGCGCCTTTATGGTTCAAATTCGATAATTGACAGCTCTAATATTAGGATAGCCATCTCCTGTCCCTTTTTAATCTTTAAAAGATGAAAAGGACTGACGAACTTAAATTAAGGATTAGAGCGCGACTGTGTGAATCGTGACCAATATCATTCTTGTCTACGCAGCCTTACGTATATGAATTTAAAAGCTTTGCATCTCAATGTAAGCAAGCAACCTTATCTGAAAGCTCGTTCTTCCCGCGTTAGCTACACAGTGAGTTATGAAGGTTCCCGCTCTGCATAAAACATAAACTTCTGCAGACAGGAGGCAAGCTGCCGTGTCGCGTCTGGACTGGAATCGCATCGCCGCTCATTCCTTATTCGTACAGATGTGTTTTCTTGAATAAGAACGGGTAGGCACAATTGGTTAGTAAAGTTGAAAGCATAAGGAACAAAAAAAAATTATTAACGGTATTTAACTTGTGTAAGATATCACTAAAAGCTGAATTTGTTATACCAGCTATCTTTCATAACTCTTCCTTTTTGTGCTTCGCGGAGTCGGAGAAGAAAGAATAATATTAGTTCTGGGTATTTTTTATACTATACTGGTTCCAAATGTCCCTACATCATGTTATACGTGCGGTTGCCGAGTTATGTCGACTGAATCAACGGGCGTACGGACAAACCTAAGTAGGTACTCACATAAATGTAAATTATTAGCTTAATAAATAAATAAAATAAAATAATCAAAAGCCGTAGCCCGTAGCTGATTTCTGCTACTCCGCCGTAGCAGATTGGCTACGGTTGTGACTGTAGCCAAACAGCTACGGCGACTACTGCTACTCGTGGAAAATGTGGCATTCAGGCACATTTTTGTTTGAGAAATTCGTTGAGGTAAGTAGATAAATAGATACTGTCACTTATTCTTCATAGCATTTAAAAAATATTAAGAAAATAAATTACATAGTGACAATAATTTTCTCCTATTATGATCTACCTTAAACTGGCAGCAGGTACAATTTCCTCAATAGTACTTACAGATGAAAGAAAAATTTAATTAAATCTGCGAAGGTCTGGATAAGTTTTAAATCCTCTTAGAAACAGATGACGACACGGCGATCCAATTACGATAAGACGTGCGATTTGAGATGTCTTGAGATAAGCTGTGAAATCTCACTTGAACATAGCCTAGCAAAGTTAGGAATAGGTTCTATCTAAAGTTTCGTTGGGAGATAAATAATGACTACTCGTGCTATTTCATCTGTGACATTACATCTGTTACAGTCGCGTTTGATAGGAAACTTGTTAAATATAATACCTTCCTTAAAATTGTGCCAAAATTACTTTTGTATGTCCATCTGTCTGTTTGTTTGGACCGGTCGCGTATCTCAAACGATTCTCGTGAAATTTTGTGAGCAGATTCGATAATTAATAGATTTTATTGTCGAGTCAGTTTTTGGAAGAAACGACGGAGTTATGAGGGTTGAAAACGTAAAAAATAAATAAATCAGCAATTTCGAAAAAAAAAAAACAAATACTCGCGAGGTCTACAGCTCACAGAGCCACTAGATATTTTGTGGTAAAATAAAGATTATAGCTGCACTTTGCTGCATTTACAATAGATATGTTAATATGAGCATATTAATATACCCACGAAAATATCCCAATAAGTACCGCGCGCGCTCCGCAAAGATATCGGTAAGTAACACTAATTTATAGGCGTAACAAGTTACGGCCGAGTGTGCAATTACCCGGTTCCGAGGTTACCGGTACTCGATATCGTACCGGTACCGGTACGGGTCCCGCGGGACACCAATGATACATGTGGGAAGGTGCGATACTTACTCGCTCGCCGCAAATATTTTTGAAATTCGAACACCGCAGTTCTATAAAAATGAAATGCTGTTTGTTATATAATCGCATTGAGAACGGCATGAACAAAATTATGTTTTTTATTATTTGTATTGTAAGTCGTCATAGTAAGGTTGTTAGGTGTTTTATATAGAGAGCACATCTCATCTTTTCAGTAAGTAATATGTAGATCTACTGACTAAATCGGATTACGTTTCTGGTTTTGGGGTGCACTTGGCTTGGTTGGGACTGCAAATTAGTACTTACTAATAATAATAATAATAATAATAATAAAAATTTTTATTTGTAACTTTACAATGTCTCAGAATATTAAACCCTGAAGCTTGTGTTAGTTAAAAACAACAACAGAAATGATCCCTAGTTAGCGGAATGCATGCAAGTGCTTAGGAATAAGTGTAATCACCGCCGCTTATTTCAGTCTACTGAAGTTAAAGTATTACTTACTTCCGAAAAAGAGCAAAGCAAGTTTAGTTGGGAGAATATAAAATTGAAGTTTAAAATCTATAGGTATGTTTGCAGTCACAAATGTCGTGCGGAAAAAAAAAACACGCAACATACTGGTACGGCCAACGGTACGGCCAACAACGGTACGGCCTAATGTTTTTATTCGTACACCTATTCTCCCGCCACAGTTATTATTTTTTATACTGCCAGGCACATGAAGTGCTGCACAAACAGCCAGCAGTTTTCATTAGCGGGCCATGTCGTGTGGAGCCCGTTGCGGCTGCGGATCGGAACATTGAGGTAATATCATTCACCGGATTAGCTTTTTGTTTTAATTTTTATTATTTTATTATGGCTTCAGCTACCTTTGTACCAGTTTTTAAGTTAAGTTTTTAAATTAAGTTTAATTCAACATAAAAAAAACTCCGGTTTTATTTGCGAATCATGTTAAAAGTCCACTAAATAAAAAAAAACAGCCCGCTGATTTATCTGAAAGTTGGTTTATGAAGTCAGCCATTCTTGTTTCTGTCGGTATTTTCATGTCTTCTGCAACGAAGATGCCTTCTCATTTTGCTGCGATACTTTAAGTAATTACTTCCTACGTTTATGCTTCTTTCTTTTTTTTTGCGTTCAAAATTGTATTTCAGCTTCATACTTGCCAGCAGATGAGCCTGTTTCTAAAATTAAAATAACCGTCACTGAACTCATAATATAAAGATTTCCTGGACTGATTTATCAGATAAATCATTTTTAATTTGAAACGAACCGAACGTATTGGAAACGTGGTAGATCGATATCAAATCAATATCATACCCACCCGAGATCCTTTGTTTAAATCCGACGCTTGGATGCCGAAAAGATACTTCAGGTGGAACATAGAGGTCCAGTAGAATTACCTCACCGCGAATGCATAATACATGGCTTTTAACCGCTGCGAGTTTTGTTCACCAGGGTAGCAGCGCAGTATCACCCGGATATAATATGAGTACGACAGACTCTAACGCAAGCCGTCGTCGTCGACAATTTTTGTGACAGCAGAACTACATAGCATCAGATAGTCAAAAATTTTATTTTACCATGGGATGATTTTTCATTACATTTTTTTGGTTGAGTTCACTAACACAATGACAAAATCTGTAAAAAAACATAGCGTTCTAGCTCTTTCTCTACTACTAGCTACTATTATAGCTCTAACACTAGGTCAGTTGACGGCCGATGTAGTAAGGTTAGTATAGTCTCGGAGGATTTTTCCTCCGAGAGTATAGTGCATCCCACTCATGTTTTGATTGCTAGTCAGACAGATTTTTCAGTGATTTTGTACACTTACATATTTGATTATTTTCTAGGTTTTAATAGATCAGTCTTGTGGCCAGACGAAACTTATCGTTATCAACCTACTAACTTGTTGTTAGTATTTCAATTTTCAATTCTACCAGGCCGTAGTTCCAATTTTGAGCTCTTCTCCACAGATTCCGCCATTGTGTTAGTGAACTCACCCAAAAAAATGTAATGACGGATCTAAGTGATGTAATAACATCCTATGGAAATAAATAATTTTGACTTTGACTTTGGCAATTTCACAGATAAGTACGCAGGTCTTTCTATGGCACCACCGACACATGGAAAATGATACCTGCGGCCAGCTTCAGCTGAGCTTTTAACAGCACCGAATGAAATTTCCCTCTGTATTGTACTACATAATAGATGTCCCTTGCCCGGTTGCCTTGTTAAGCTTGCTGTAATTAGCCAGATGTATGGAGAGGCTTTAAAATCACTTCTCCTGAAAAATGAATTTGTTTACAATGTCAATTGGTCACCCCTGAAGCTTTATTATGAGCGTGATGTAGGTACTTATCAATTAATTGGTACCCGAGTCAAGGATAGTACAGAGTATTTTCGTCTGGTTAAGTATCCAGAAAGTGGGCGAGTGATGCAGATGCCAGGACTTGATTCCCGTCTGGGAAGTGCCGCTGCTGGTTTGAACCCCAGCAAATACCAAAGTGTTTTCGAATTTCGAATTTATATTAGAAACCCCGCTGGTGAAGATTTTCAAATGTTGTGTGAGAAGCCACACAGGGGCAGCGTGGTCAACTAAAGCCTGATCGATAACCCTAATAATGGGTAGGCAACGATATCAGACCGATTTACACTTCGACAAGTAGCAAGTTGCAAGTTTTTCCTGTTGCCAAGGAAACACTCGCACTTGCAAAAAATAGAAGTCCAAGTGCAAGTGTTTCCTTGGCAACAGGAAATAAAATGCTTTTTGACAACAGGAAGATATTAATTTTTTGTTTTGACAAATATCACTTGCACCTCGCACTTTTACTTGTCAAAGTATAAACTAGCCTATCGTCAAAGTAAGTATTTCTGCTACTCAGTGAAAAAAAGTTAAGTGTCTGCTTTAAAAAAAAATGTAGTGGCACCTACATGGATTCCTATCTTCATAAGTATCAAGTATAATACCTAATTCAAATGTACGGAAACGGATCCTCCACTGAGCGAGCACGAACGCCAGTGTAATCCGGTAACGCTTAGGTAAGCTGGATCATTGGGTCATATTCACGGAACCAAATTAATACTATTGGTTTAGCTCTGTCACCGGTGATTCGAGTGTGTTGAGATATTTTTAGATAACTAAGTTTACCCGATTTATCTACTACTTAAGTAAATTAGCCGGGAAAAAGAAATTAAATACTCATTAATTCCTTAACAGCTGCGCATATCTACTCGAGTAGTAGCAGTACTACTACTGCTGTAGTCAAGCCGTCACAAATATGCCCAGGTCTTGGATGGTATCCTTACGGTAGTACACATAGGAAGACATGTTAAGCCAAATGATCATGATCTTCAAGCCAAGATAGAGGCATTTTTGTGACTTCAAAATTCTGACCACAAGCGTCGATTATATCTAGAGCTAGCTAGCTAGAGCGTAGATTAATTTTATTAATTATATTCTTCCCCTTATGAATTCTAGTGCACCGTCAAAAATAAATTGCTATCAGGGTGACGACAAATCTTGCGATAAAACAGAATTTACCAGTTTTATATTTTTGTAGTTACCCTGTTGTGCAATCAAGTCAATGTAATAGACTAACAGATAAAAATCGTACAAGCTTATACAATGAAAAACGTTCCCTCCCAGATGACAATCTAAGATATAAACCCGGCGACCCTAAGGAATTGCCATACAGGTAAACTCAGGCGTACTATCCAAGACTCATCTCCCAAATGACGTAATTCCGCCGAGACTTTGACTAACTACCCTCGTTCGTCTTTCCAAACAATTTTCGCAACAAACTGATATTTTTGAGCTTTAACATCCAACGCTTTAGTTTAAAACGGCGCAACTACCGTCAAACTAATTTCCTACTACCGCCAGACTGAAATGAGATCCTTAGGGTATTTTGTGGAGATTAATTTCTCGAAAGCGCCAGGTCTCTTCTTGTAAATTAAAATGATATTTATGAAAACGACGGCACTATTTCGAATCACCTACTAAGTGTTTTCGAATTCAAAGCGTAGATTTTATTCGGCTCTCAGTTGGTCCGGCAGTGGAATATATGTCCAAAGAAATTAATGCAAAGTCGAGTAATCGTCACCCAAATTTAGAGTAAGCCCAAGCCCTAGCTAATAACGAGAAACAGTCGTCTTGCATTTCATAATACTATATGATAGATAAAAATAGAACTGTGAGTCTACCTATATCTTGCAGCTTTCGTAGCACCCTTGCTTGGTCGCGGGATGGCTACGATATGGTAGTAAAAATAATAATCAACGAAATAATTATGTCTTTGTACCCTGTACATATTTTACAGCTACGTATATCTAAATATAATATTATTATTATTTGGACATGATTGGACAGGGCGGAAATAAGGTGTTTTCCTGTCGGTGACATGATAAATGTACTGGATAACGCTGTTGCAAATCTAGTCTAGAAAGTTAGTTAAGTAATTTTTAGACTTTGCCACGGTATTTGATGGCACCTGTTTTAGACAAATGAAATCATCATCATCGTGTGGGTTGTAAGATCGACAACCGACCTCACAAATAGAATTGAAATAGAAAATATTGATGAATTAAATTAAATTACTCGTACATCTATAGGTAGATATTCTTTCTCAAAGCTTTTGATATTTATTTCCAGATTACGCAAGTCCAGCATAATATAACTTCAATGTAAAATAAAAGAAGTCTTCCCATTGTTAGCTCAGTAGAAGTGTCGACTTTATACTCTCGAGCAAGTTCTTGAGTTCTTTAGAGCGACTCGAGCACCCGCATTGCAATGGAGACTCACCTTTTGTTGACACAGCGAGATTCAATTTTGATTTTCGAATGGAAATTTAAGTTTTATTGACTGGACAATAGAGTTAATAGTAAAAAGTTGGACCAAGTTTTTAAAAAATAATAAAAGACTAGGTTGGTTGTCTATTAGTAGGTATATTATATTAAAATGTTATTAGTGTTTAAGCGAATAGTTAGTTCCCTAAGGCACTACTGGCAACGTCACGTAGAGTTTGTGCCAGTTAGTGCCATGGGTGAAAAAAATACAGAGGTAATTATAATATGACGATAGTTTATTAATATAATATGAACGTTACTCTCGTCTAAAACAGATGATTTTGAATATTTTAGATTATAACAAACTTTGGCGATATAATTTAAACTATACATAAGTCATTTAGTTTTAAATAAAATTGCAGATAAAATTATATCTCAGCCGCAATACAAGCAGTTTTCTAGCAAAGTGCCGGTTCGGTGTCAAAGTATGAGCAGCTGGTAACAAAGGCCGTTCTCAGTCCCAGGCGAGAGCCCGGGCTAGAGGCGCAATGCGGACCGCCTACCGCCTATATACTCCTTATAATGACGTTAGGCATTTACCCGCGCTTTCCAATTCTCGCTTTCAAATTTAATATAGACCTAAAAAAATTTGCAAGTTACTAGTCTATGGCCAGTCAGTACTTTATTCTTTGAGACTTTTCATTTCAATTTTTAATACTGGCCACTCATGACTAAAATATTCCAATAAATAAAAAACTATTTTTGACGGCTGAATGTTTTATAAAAGTCTATACTGCCAGTAATAATTTGAATTGATTATTTTTAACTCCGTGAGATATTTTTTTCTTGTTTTTTCTTTTTTTGTGTTGTGGCACTAGGTTAACTTTGTGCCAGTGTCAAGTTTAGGAAACTAAACGCGCTTAAACAAATAATATCAACGGAATAATTTGGAAAAGACATGACAGGGTAGAAGTAACTGTAAGACTAACAAAATTGTTACAGTGAAATAATTTCAGAACACATATTTTTTTGTATCCTACCCAACTTCAGATAGTAAATCTTTTTTTGTAAACTGCTAAGCCAATTGTGAGAAGTCTGTCTCGTGCCAAATAGGGTGAATTTTCCAACAAGACAAAGGTTATTTTGGGTCCCAGCGGGTTTTTTATTGCATTCTTGTTAGAAGCGAGCTTGTTACCTACTTTCTGTCGATTGTTTTCTCAGGGTAGAGGCTGTTTGCGTAAATAATTCATAATTCAGGGTATGCCACCTCATTCAAGTAGACTCTAAGGTTTTATATGTTCACGGAGTAAGCAACTATGCTATGCTTTTTGATTAGGAAGGTCTTATGTTCAACTTGTTATAAGCTTTTATAATATCTCCCTCTCTAGGGGCTCTATCTCGCCTAGAGAGATCAGAGCTTAGTAGAATATTACATTCATTAGAGGTATAGTAGCAATAATAGTAACTACAGTGCATTGCGCGCTAGAAGCGTGTATGTCCCGTACTAATTATACCTGTGTCACTCGCACTCGTGCGTGCGTTGGTACTTGGCCAACTACTCAAAATCTTAGACAGGATAGCTATTAAATATTTAGGATTTTATAAAGTTTATAATTTATGCTTTTATACAGTTTTTGGAACTACTTCCAGTTTATAAATAATTCTAAACATTTTAATTTATTTCTAAACAAAATCAGAGCTAGCACAGAAATATCACAGAAGAAATAAAACCACTTAGCAAATAAAGTACGAATCTATGTTAAAATGACATTAAGTGTTTCCTAAACTATCGATAAGTCTTTTTTGTTTATTAAAATACGTTTACGTTTTGATTATTAAAATATAATTGTAAATATTTTCTTTTTTGGTTCTATCATAGTTAGTTCAAATTAAAATCAACAAAACATTTACTTGTAATTAAACGATACTATCCCAAAGAAAACAAGACGTATGGTCATATTCAACATTACATGTTGCGTCAGTAATTAGTGTCTGAAATAGATCGATGCGATTCAAATAAATTGGCATAATTTATTTCCTACTGATCTAAATTAGTTCTGTATTAGCCGACGAGCGATATGAACAAGGGCAAGATGAGGCACTTGCTTAGTTTTAAGAGTAATTAGTTTTAATGAATGAGAAGCCAGTATCTTAAAAAATCAATTGCATTTTTCTTTTTAATATTTAATGGCATCTATTTAAATTATGAATTCCAAAGTACGCTCCGCTTTCGTACAGTCAATTTTGTTATTTCGCGATGTGTCCAACGCTGGAAAAAACTTTTGGCCCGACTTCCAGTTTTGACATCCCATCCGTTTCGTATAAGCGACAGTTTTTCATAACAAATTTCTTTCTCCAGCTGTTTTGAATTTGTTTTTCGAGTTTACGTAGTTGTCAACGTCGCGTCGTCTCCGGTACAAAAATAAAGGTGGAAATAGTGTTTTTAGATTTAAGTATGAAGTTCCGTGAAATGGTTTTAGACGAAATTATAAGTACCTATAATAGTATTATAATACCTAACTTTGCATTTTTTATAAAAAGTAATTGAAAAATAGTACTTATCTATTGTTTCGACTGGTGGAATGTATCAGCTGTGAAATATTCATCACCGGTCCATATAAAAACTTCCTTTGCTGGCTTTTCGATCTTTCCTGCTTATAGATGAACGACGCTAACGACCTCATACAAACCACCGCATATTAATTAACTTACTAAGTATCTAACTAGTTGCTTACCTGTCAACCCGCCAAACTTTTCAAAACTTTCACGAACTTCACAAAAACTCACCGGGCGGCGATTTGATCGGTGTCTCCGGCAGCGGAGGCTTCTCGTACTCCTGGTACTGCGGAGGGCCGCGGACCAGCTGCAGCGCGAAGTCCGTGCCAACCTCCTCGGAGCGCGGGCATGGCGTGTACGCGTATTGTTTTTTGTTGGGCGCCGGCACGGGCGCGACGCGGTGTTTGCCGCGCTCGGCCATACGGCGTCTGCCGCGCGGCAAGCTTGCCAACCGAACGCAACGAGCCCGCGTGCTATCGCCATCACACCGGCCGGGATGGAGGTGTCTTCCCGCCCGGCTCGTGACTCGTGACTGGACAAGAGTTCAAACTCAAGCAAGACCGTAGTCCCCTACTCAAGACGCGGTGGTATTCTGCGGTATGGACAGGTAGACAATTTTATTTTTTTGTCTAAAATAGAATTAAAGTCTACCCGAGGACTTGTATTTGGAATATCTAGTAAAAGACTAATTGTACTGAAATAAAAGTATTTATAAAAATAAAATTAAATAAATTGACCACCTCTATCGAACGAGAGCTTGCATGACATATTAAAGCAACTATTTTATTTTTTGAAAGTTTTGGTGCCATAAAAAAGGCGCGAAGTGAAAACTGGATGATAAAGGAAATTGAAAGTTGCTCATGTATTATTTATTATTTTTTTATTTTACGTCAATAAATTCGTTGCGTCAAAAGTGTTTGTTTTACAATACGTGGCCAGCATTTAGCGAGTTGGCGTGATGTCGCGTGAATAACTTCGGGGTAGTGAGTGTTAATGACCAGCTGCTCTATAAATCTTTTGTTGTGTTAGCATTCACGCTACTGCAGTGCAGAACGTTTCCTTGTTGGCAAATTCAATTTTCAAGGCGATAAAATTTATCGAAGGAGCTCGACAAGAGTATTAAGTAGAATCACCTTCCATGACCAACTGGTAAGTACTCTGTAAACAAAGAAAAGTTTGACACCAATTATTTACGTATAAAAATTAATAAAATTAAGTTGCACTTGTTCACAATCCTTATCATTGTCACGTCACACTTGCTTTCAACTTCGCCCATTCAAAAGCTCATCACTGGCCTTGAAAAGTTTCGATGCGACAATCAGCTACCGCATTTGAGGAGGCAGGGTCAAGGCCACATTCAGGAGAGAGCATCCCTAATGCGCGCGCAGTGCGGCGTGCTGGCCGCGGTGCCGGGACGCGCGGTCGATAGCACGTGGGCTCGAGGCATAGCAGCGGTCCAGCAGCAGCCTAACAAAGCACCGCAAGAAGGCCCCGAGCCTGATGGAACACGCGTTCGATTTTTGTTTTTTTTTTCATATGGCATTCTCATTGTGAACTGTGAAGTCGGACACGCGTTCCGTTTTTGAAATGTTTTTTTTTTTGTTTTGTCTCATTTAATTTGACACTGGCTCAAAGTAATTCTAGTGTCAATAAAAAAGAAACTAAAATAAAAAGTTGTTCTAATTTTAAACAATGTGTTATTGGTTGCTCCTTTGTCGTCATAAAAGGTGTTTCTACTTATCATCTTTTCAACGGGTTAGTCACTTTAATTATTTAATTACGTTCTATTTACGTTCTATTTCATCAATAATAGGAATGATATTACAATAAAATATCTACGACTATTTCAATGTAATCCATTCCATTCACAAAAAACAATTTTGTTTTAGAACAGATTAGAATACCATCAGTTGATTGCCTGCTATTATTTCTATTATTGACGTCATTGATACAATTTTGAAGCATTATTTTTCTAGCCCGCAGGAATTTTGAACACACTTTTGCTTTGTGTAAGACGTCCTAATTCTATGTTGGTACAAGGCTGGCATTATTATCAACGTCAGCAAAAAAGATCTTCAATATAACTCTACAAAAAACCGTCCCACTTATTAAATCTTCAAATTTAAACTTAACATGATAAAAAATCCAAAGGGAAGGGTGCTCAAGTATAATAAAATGCAGAAGCATTTATATAATTAAATGAAACAAAATAAATGAAAATAAAGCGACAAAGTCAATGACGACGAGTGCTATGGCTCATGGCATAATTTTACAAAATTTACATTCCGTATAGTATACATTGCTATTTTCCTGTAAACAATAACTCGTTACAATATAGTTACGAGGCAATGTATTACGGTGCTAAAATATTTTCATCGCGTTCCTGAGGGAATAGCAACAGCTAGTTTGAATAATCCATTTGTCCGCAATGCTCTGCGGATTGGCCGATAAGTTTACAAACTTCCTCCAAATCTTTAACAGGTTTACTGTTCGCCATTTTGGAATTGTACTTGTTTTTTTTTTAGTCGGTTATATGGTGGCTAGGGCAGCTGCTTGCTGTTTGGGATGTGTAAGTTTAAACGCCACCACGTGCCTAGTAATTTTTTTTTAATAATTTCGCTAGCAACCGACACTGGGCCAGACTGGATGACTCATAGACTTATTTTTTTTTATATATCTATGGGTTGACTGTATAGGTTAGGCTTATCTATCATTATTCTACTATATTTATTCTATGACTTTGTTTCCTTATTAACTGCGCACTCACACTACTACGGCACTAACGGAAGAACAGCGTTGTGAAGTACCTCGTGTCGTCGCAATATTATGCTGAATCAGGGCCCAATTCAGGGGTGCAGTACATCAGCGATAGCATATTTTTTTTTGTTGTCTCTCTCTAAAGATATATACATTCTTTTGTCTTTGTTGTTCTTGTACTGTATCTTTGAATAAACAGTTCATCTATCTATCTAATCGCTCTTATTTAGGGAAGCCCCTCGGTGGGGATTTGGTAAGGATATAATGACGAGCTAAAAACAAAAAAATCGTTACGATACCACCAGCCAGTCACAAAAGGTACTTATTCATTTTTAATCTTCCTCAGAAAAAAAAAATTCGCAATGCGCCACATCTTCTACTAGAGAAAGAAACTACTCTGCAATTAGTATTCTTGGCATAGTTTCTTATATTTCTTCATTCCAATAATTGGTGCTGCCTTTTAAGAAATTTAAAAAGAGTACAGCTACCGGGAAAGAATCTGATTCCTGTACCATGTAGGTACACTTTCTGTCGAGTTTGAAATTTATTTTAACCTTTCTAACCCTTTATTGATTACAACGATTTGTATTTTTGATTGACTATACAGAAAAAAGCTTGTAGATCAAGGTCTTACTCCAGTAGTGGAGGTCTTAAGGTGGATATATTGAGTATGGAATAAAGGAATGGTAGTTATCATAATAACGGTGATGAAAAATATTTGTTGCTGCAATCAATGAACTTAATGAATGCATGCAGACAATGAATCGAAAATTAAATGCCCGCGATGGCACTTCCTTCTTTGCTTCTCACTCCACCTATAGACGAATAGGCTGCTGCTACTAGTATATAAACTAACTTTATGATCTGTGGCCACTACAGATTTTTACCATATCACATTATGAATATGAAACTTTTCTGAAGTTGAAATCGTAGCGCACGCTACGCCGTAGCCCGTAGCGCGCCTAGAAGAATCACACTAATATTATAAATGTGAAAATATATTTGGATGTTTAGATGTTTAGATGTTTGTTCCGTCTTAAAGTACTCAACGGATTTGGATGAAATTTGGAATGGAGATAGTTTGTAACCTGGATTAACACATAGGATACTTTTTACAGGAAAAAGTCCTAATCCCACAAAACCCCCACATCCCGCTAGTCTTATATAATTTTATTCTTTCTGAACAAAAAGTAGACCTACAAAACTATCTATAAACGAATTTATTTGAAATAATTATTTATTATACTTAAAACGAATTGAGTAATTCCAGTCGAATAAAAGCTTTCTTTTCAACGTTCTTTAGGAAACTATCAAATTAAAATCTTTCATGTATGCTGATGATTTTAATGTTAAAATGAAATACATGGCATTGGTTAGTACGCAAAAAACTACCCCCCCACCTTTGAAAAATGCGATAGAGAGAAAAAGCTAGTCACAAACACGGCTAAGTTTATATAGATGACATCTTTATTTCTTTGTGTAATACAGTTCGGTGGTAAATAGAAAGCCTTAAGTAGATTGTGGAATTATTTGCATAATCTAACAAATATATGAAAAAGGATTCTGAGGAGGTCATATCTTCAGAAAAAAGGAAAGGAAAACAACTGCAATAATCAAGACGATGTTTTTCAAAATAAAATCATGTTGAAAATATGTATGTTTTAGGTACAAATGTGTCCACGGTCCACTGAAAGCGTCTGTCTTAACCTAGGTGATGTGACGGTAGAGGATGAAGCGAAGCTTGGCTGACGTCGGTCAACAGAAGTGCATGTCTGTAAAGGTCTTCTTGTCCTTGAAGATGGGTCCCCACGCTCCGTAATTCTTCTGTTCGGGCTTGCCAGGTTTGCTGGTACCGTAGCTCGGAGATGACACAGTTTTTCTGGAATTAAGAGCAGATTTTTATTGAATAGATTTCCCTTTAAAACTTCTTTTTCAGTCCGATATCAATAAGAACAGAGACAGACAGATTGTCAAAAATAAAAGACCACCACAAAATAATAAATATTAATGGTATTTTCATTCTAATAAATGTATTAATTATTTTTGCAAAAAAACATGTATTAAATTCTTATGTAGAGAGCGCTTTTTCCTTCTAAAATCTTCAAGAAAATGCCCGGTAAACAATATGAAAAAGGTCAAAGGTTGAGTCTTTTTGAAATATACATAAGATCCCTTTCAATATCAGGCAATAATGTAAACAAACCAATTTAAACACGATTACTCCGTAATTACTTACATTTGAGTGATCATATTCACTTTTCAAGGAACCATACATTCTTCTTACAATCATTTCGCCCCCTATCAACTTCTTTATGATAGTTATTTTAATAAAAAATACTCGGACGACAAAATTTTGATTAATTTTTTACTCATCAATGTCTTGTTTGTCTTTGGAAAGTTAGTTTCAAAAAATATTTTGTTTACATTATTACCGGATTCTATTGAAAGGGACCTTACGAGTATGTTCCACTTTCGTGTATAACAAACATATAATTAAACTGTTCTGTTTTCTGTAATCCAATATAAAAACATCAAATAATATTAAAGATTAATAACTAGATTATGACTTATTTAAAAATGAAGAAGCATAATCAAGAAACTCACTTCATAGGAGCAGATACATCTAGCTGCTTGACTGCGTAGTTAGCCTTGGTGGTGGTCTTGCACTCGTCTCCGCGGGCCATGGTGATGTCTGCCTGACTGCCGGTGGAAGAAAGGTGGATGGCGATGGGGGTGGGCGCGAGGGCTGGAGATCTACGGGACGTGTTGGATGTGGGTGAGCACCGCGTGTTCTAGACGATTGCCAGTGTTGGCACGGCGGCTACCTTTTCTGGTGGTCAAATTTTTTGCGAGCCTGGAAAAAGGAAAATAATCTGTTAGTAAATCTGTTGTAATATATCTAATTTTATTGTCATTGCCATCAATTATTTTTTAATCTGTTAATTTATAGAAAACATTATAGACGATAATAACTAACAATCTAATAACGACGTATCTAAATGTGGATGCCAATCAAATTCGTTACTAAAAGTTTATACTCAAGTAATTTATTTAGAGATAATCAACATTTTATTAATAGGTATTATTCCAATTTTTGTGTAATAAGTTTTTTTTTTATGTAGCCGTATTTGTGTCCCACTGCTGGCCAAAGGCCTCCCCTCGTTTTCGCCAACTGTCTCGATCTTGAGCCTCCAGATGCCAAGCCTTGTGGAAACTGTCAATGTCGTCTCGCCATCGTCTCCGAGGTCGGCCTAAGTAATAAGTCGGTAATAAGTTTAGGTCATTTAAATGTACACACCAAAGCCAAAAACTACGTCTGATAACTATTTAAGATTTCTGGAAAACTTTCGCATATTTTGTAATTAATGCCTATCATCATCGTCAACATCATCACCAGCTCATACACGTCCCCACCGAGGACCTATATTGGCAATATATTGGTATGATTCTAAATGTATCGATTCAGAAAAATGAGCATTTACATGGCCAGTGACGTTTTAGCACATAAAAATAGCCCTTATTCATACTCAAACAAACCAATGTGGTGTGGAGCAGTATCTATGAGTTTTTATTATATTAATATCTATTACCGACTAACCATTCTAAGCCTATTTAACAAATCAAGGCTAAATCATAAAGAAACATCACATAAATTCAGCACAAAAGCTCAACAGACTGAGACAAACACACCTATAAACCGCTTTATACTTATAAATCTGCATCTTAAGCTCTTAAGTGAAAATTTGCATTTTAGGTACAAAGATAATAAAACTGGAAATACGGGCTGATGCAATAGTGGTTCCAATTGGATCATCCTATTTGCATAAACCTTATGGATATGAGCCTCTTACATAATCTTGTTATTCACCAGCTAGAGACAGTTCAACCTTACCGATGTCTTTGGAACATTTAAACTGTTTTTCAACCAGAAATATGTATCTTTTGTTAAAATGTTGGTAAGTAGTACGAGTTCTTCATTATCTGTGTCAATGTCAGGCTACATCAGTCCTCTGAAGACCTCTAAAAATACCTATGATTATTTTCCTTTCCAGGCTATATCATATCAATCCATTATTCATTCCATCAATCCATTTCCAGGAGTCCTAAGATACAGGGTCTACCTAGGCTTCTGTCTCCTCACTTTCACTTTACTGTAACTGTATCTGAAATTGTATCTGTATTGTGAAAAAAAAAAATTATCAATCGATCCTGATCATTTAATAAATTTTCGTCAATTTGTCAGTGTCATCATTTAGGTATCAATTTCGAACTGGCGTTCGTCGTAGTTCAGTTGCGGAGTCAAGGTGGTTGGATTATTTTTGATGCAACGGAGTTCAAGCCTACCTTATTTTCCGACCTAACCACGGCTATAATTAAAGTTATCTTGTATTACTAACACTTTATGGACTTTGTCCGAGACAAATGATTTATTATTTTTATTATAATCAGCTCGTCTTGTCTAAGATCTATTTAAATTGTTTTTGGTGAAGTTTTTAGTTAAATGTTATTTTTCGACTAAATAATGACTGGTAATTATTTATGTATTCTGAGCATGGAAAATTTTGCATTGAGTTTAAACAGGATTTGAGATTATTACCATCATATCGCGAAGGTCATGGGTACTCAAACCCATCAGAAGTTTTAACCGCCAAACAGACATGATGTTTGTTTGTTTGTGATGTTTGTTTGGCAGTGATTTCCCTAAGATTTAAACTTAGTACCTCGGGATTCTTAGAGAGTCTCGGTGGTCTAGTGGCTAGGGCCGCTGCCTCCCGTCCGGGAGACGTGGATTCGATCCCCACCACGTACAAATGTGTTTTAAAATTTCGTATTCATATGTACGTTTATTCGACGCTCTTACGTTGAAGGAAAACATCGTGATGAAACCTGCATACTCCTGCGAAGAAATTCAAAGGATGTGTGTGAAGTCAACCAACCCGCACTGGGCCAGCGTAAACGACTAAGGCCTAATCGCTCTAACTCAGAGTAGGCTCGAGCCCCTCGGTAGGGACTTATATGAGCTGTTGATGACCTCGGGATCGGGAGTCGAGGGCTCTACCGCCAGGCCACGGAGGCGAAATCGAGTTTAGAAACTATCGTAAACAAGTTCGTTGACTGCTATGGCGGTCAAACACGAGGTGGACCCGTGCTTGATGTTATGACGTAACTAGCGACCCGCCCCGGCTTCACACGGGGAATTTAGCCAAAGTAAACAATGTGAGCATTTTTTTTTATGACTTGATTGAAAAACAATTTATTTTTCTAGAGAATTTTCTAGTAGACTGTATTGAAACTTATTTAAAATGTTATGTACATATAAACCTCCCTCATGGATGAATCGCGTCGTCCATTGGTGAATATCGCATCACAATCCATTGCGTGATTTAGGAGGGTTAGCGGATATTAGATAGACAGACGCGGAAAGCGACTTTGTTTTATACTATGTAGAGATGTCACCAGCAGCGGCGTGTGCACAGTTGGCAGCAATACCGGTTGACATGAATCAGCTCCCATATGACAACCGGTTCACCATCTCTATATCCGTCCCTGTCATTCTGTACCGTGTAGAGTGAAATGCAGATAATGTTCCGGATGGAAACCGAAGTGTTTTTGGATATGGGGACAGATCTCCATTGAATTAATGAACTTCTCACAGTTCTAAAGAACTTCAAACTGGTATGGACCGGACACTAGGCACATTATAAACCTAGGATAAATTCATAGGTACAAAATAGAAACACAAAATAATTTATTAGCAAATAATCGATGTAAGTACAAAGGTTTTGTAACACCATCGGGCCCCACACTAGGTCACATCTGTATCGCGGGATCTTGTTTACTAATTTAAATTTATTCTTTTACATGAGAATCTTAAAATTAGTCAAAAAGCGAGCGCTTATCTCTATAAGAGATCTCTTCTAGCCAACCTATAAGGTGGTGGAAAACGTCATACCAGAGCGGGCACAAGGATTTATTAAGAAGGTATAAGATTCCCTAATACGCACAATGCTTCCTACTAAATCATATCATAACTTCAATAACAGAACTATTCTTTAAATAACTGGCCAAGCACGTGTCGGACCACGCAAAGTGTAGGGTTCCCTAATATGCAGAAGTTAGCACACGGAGCTAATAAGTAATGATAAAAAATTTCCTTATTTATATTATAAACCCGAAATTTTGTAAGTAGGGATGTATGGATGGTTGTTTTTTACTCTTTCGTGGATGAAATTTAGAATAAAGATAGTTTGTACCCTGATATAACACATAGGATACTTTTTACGGGAAAAAGTCTTATTCCCACGGGAAAATCTTACACAACGCGAGCAGGCGGACCGCTAGTATTTATGTATATAATAAAAACGGGCCCACCTACACAGGGCGATGAAAACTAAATACTATAACTAAGTTAAAGTTATAATTTTACTACATTTTACTACATAGACAGTTTAAACTTTATCAAAGTATTTTTTATGATATTTGTACCGAATTTCTTACTAGTACAAGTACATTTCGTACGTTGATATATTATTCGTTAACCTGTAAAGCCTACATGATGTTGATAGTTTTCCTTTTAAATTCATCACATACATTACTATCGTGAATTTTTTCACATTTCCAAATACAAGGGTTTCGCTGGTAGGGGGGGGAGAAACTTGACTCTAACAAAAATAAGCACTTAAAATATTTCTGAAACGTAAACTAACATCGAAAAATGGTTTTAGCAAACCCCCATTATTTTTTTAAACCTTATCCAACGATACCTCACACCATAAGGTAATCGTGAATTTAAAAAATTACCCCTACTTCACGTGTACCAGAGGAAACCTAAAAAAAATTTTTTTTTTAGATTTTATTAAATCTAAAGAGCTTTGACGGCATAATTAATATGTATGTCCATGCCAAATTACAGCCTTCTAACATTCATCAAAATATTTTTCTATGATATTTGTAGTACCAAATTTCTTACTTGTACTAGTACTTTTTATAAGTTGGTCTATTATTCGATAACCTGTAAAGCCTACTTGATGTTGATAGTTTTCCTTTTAAATTCATCATATACACTACTACCATGATTTTTTCACGTATCCATATACAACGGTTTCGCTGGTAGAGGGGGGGGGGAAACTTGACTCTAACAAAAATAAGCACTTTAAAGCGGAATATTTCTAAAACTTACACTAGCATCGAAAAATTATCTTAGCAAACCCCCATTGTTTTTAGAAGACCTATCCAACGATACCTCACACTATAAGGTAATCGTGAAAAAAAAAGTAACCCCCTCTTGACGTGTACCAGAGGAACGCTAAAAAAATTTTTTTTTTAAGATTTTATTCTTCAGCTTTGTCGGCATGATTCATATGTATATTCATGCCAAATTACAGCCTTCTGGTACTAAGTCTCTGAGCTAAGCCGCGGACAGACAGACAGACGGACAGACCGAAACTATAAGGGTTCCTTTTTTACTACGGAACCCTAAAAACGACAGAACCCAAGTAGTGCAGCCCAACCCCCGATCCCTGTTGTATTGTTTATACCCACTTCCATTGGGGAATACCTACATTGTAAACACAAAATAGTGAAATGGGAAATAAACTATGGAAAATAGTATCTTTTGTTACGAGCTCTATCGCATGGCAAATTGTTAAAGGAACGAATGTGAGCTGTTTCGTGACGAGAAAAGCACAATATTCCCAAAAGCTATCTAATGTAATGTGCCGACACAGGTGCAATATAGCAAGTGCTGTCTTTGAATTAGGAAAGTGAAGTAAGGAATAGGAGGTTATTGCTCGCTCTTCTAAATCCTGTAGAAGTAACATTAAGTTTTTTTTTCCTTTTTAACACGCTTTTTTTTAGCGTGTTTGTATGTTTGTTTGTAACCAACCCCTTTGGACTCGATTTGACCCACTGACATCACAATAATATGAAAAATATATACATATATATATATATAGTTTACAAAAGCTAAATACTGAAAAATAAAATATAGTAAAAAAAAATGAAAAACATGCTTTTAAAGCACATTAAACTCAAAAGTGAAAAATAATTCTTAAGCTGAAAACAATAATGAACGAAAAATACTAGTATTATTGTGAAAAAAGCGTGAGGTGCTTTGTGCCATATCTTTCTTATATCGAGCAACCCACGCTTTTTTCACAATACTACTATTTAGTATTTTTCGTTCTTATTGTTTTCAATAATAATTTTCACTTTTTAGTTTGATGTGCTTTAAAAGCGTGTTTTTTAGTTATTTTAAACTATATTTTTTAAAGATAAATAAGATGAAGGTTACAAACAGTACTTCAAAACTGAATTCTAATCTAACGTCCACTGCGTAGTGTTGATTTTATGAAAGCACAAAACCAAATAATTGATTTACGAGTATTATTTAATATTATAATGTCAAAGTTACGATGTTTGTGACTCCACGCATGAACGGATTAACAGATATGTATGAAATTCCACACACGGGTAGGATATACATAGAAATATATAGTCACACTCTTATCATATCACCAAAAGGATAAGCTGAGCTGCAGCAAATAAACAAAAAAAAAACAAAACAAAAAACAAACAAATAGGATTATTTTCCATCTTTAATTGTGTTTTTACATTAACTTCCCATGAAAAGAATCAAAATTTATTAAGATCCAATGTATTTTTTCATAAAATACTTTTGCTAGAAGGTATGCACGTTACACCATGTTACAAAACATCATGAATAACAGAAGACTTATCTTCAAATTCTATCTTCAAAGTTGGTTTAGAAGTTTGTTTGTTTTTACTCTGAAGATTTATACAAAATAGGGGTTTTAATATGAAAGTAAGTAGAAAAAATAAAACATGCTTTCCTAAGCGACAGTTGTATTAACGATATCGTTAACGAAAATAGAAGAATCATGTCAAAATCATTTATCAAAGAAAATGAGCATGAATCTTGTGACTAAGTACCTAACACGATGAGGATATTGATTTCAACGGCACATGTTAAAAGTAATTCGCAAAATATGCTGATTATAATGGAAACCTACAGTCCGTAAGTAAAGCAAATCTGGTATAAGCAGTCAAATGCTAATCATATTATTTTAATATCGTAAGGTTTGAATAAATTTTACATAAATCTTTTAAATTTGGTAGGCATTCAAATTATTGATACTTACTTAAACTAAAGATGAGATAATGGATTTTACAATCAAGCTAAAGACTGAAAGCTGTGGCCCAGCAGCCGCCACGAGGTTGTTGTAGAGGAGGAGGAGGTTGTTGTAGAGGATAATAATACAATAAAGTGTGGCAATAACCAGGGCACAGTCCGAAGAAAAGGTATTTATGTATTTATATACAGGGTGTCCAAAAAGGGTGTTGGCAGCTTATACCCAAAAATTATATATGAAAAATATATTATCATTTCATAATTTTATTACTATTTGCAAAAAGTACATACAATGGAAAGTTTACAACAAAAAAAATATGTTGTCCAAATGATGTCCATTACGTCTTAATCCATTTTCTAATGATATTCGCACTGGGAGATAAAAAAATGTCCCTTACATTGAACTGCGCGCAATGTAAGCGGCGAGCCGTTATTATCGAATTATTGTTTTGATAATAAGCTCGTACACAAAATGCGCGCTGAGCTCCGGTATACGAATCCGTTTCAACTAAATTTCCAATAAATTCCACGTATGACATTATATTTGTTTTTGCTATCTATCCTCATTAAGACGATTTATTGATATTTAAAAGTGCAAATACCCTTTTTGGACACCCGGTATTATATATTAAATAACAAACATGGAAAAATAATAACAAAGATAAGCTTAAGGAGTTTATTGTCGCAAATCAGGATATGAAGTGAAGAATTTAGCAGAAAAAAGACAAAATCGAAACGTAAGAAATCCAAATTTGAAAATGAAAGATAAAACTACCAGCAAGAAAGGTTGCCAGTCATAAAACAGGAAAGAGGACAAATGCCTCGTTACAAGGCTATACTTATCGGTATTTTACTATCCGGTACTCTTCACCTACATATGTAATTTATTTTCCAATATTCTATAATACCAACCTTGGAAGAAATTTGTCAGTGATCGCGAACTTTCTCTTTGATCTTTTCATTGACACACACTGGTTTTGTAAAAAATTAAACGATATTTATAAAGAAACGAATTTAGCTGCCGATTGGTAAGGAGCGCGGTCCGAATGAAACTGTTGGAGGTAACCTGATGCGTGTGTTTAAATGCGTTGAGAGGTCCGAGACCATAATAGTGATGTGCGTCGGAATATAAGGTAAACTTTAATTTCCACAATGTATTTAAAATCCAAATTAGAGTTACCTGTATTAGTCTTATTACCAACGCATGTGATCCTACATGTCTCCACCGAGGGGCTCGAGCCTATCCGTAGAACTATCCTATCCGTAGAAAATAGAACATATCTGAAGGCCAGCTATTCTTCTTTCTTTCATCGTGTGACGGCTGGCGCCATCTATTGTCGAGAGTTTAAAGCTAAAAGTTAATGCTAAAAGTTTGTGCTATTGTGGTTGTCTCATTGAATGTTATAGTTTTGAATATCGTGATACCTATGATTCCGTTGGGTAGAGTATTTTTAAACAATAAGAAAGGCACGTAAAGCCGTTGGTCCTGGCTACTATCTAGTCGTTACTCGAGCAAAGTCAGTGGCCTTTGGCGGCTCTATAACACTTGGTTGTCGACCTTACAACCCACACGATGATGTTGATGAACAATTTATTCTCTAAATTAATTGGTCTGACCTATCGTGAATACGTTGAAGTCAGCTAAAGAAAGTGAATTTTCTTTAAAAGGGAACTATGAAAGCGAGAAAAGTTTAAGCTGCTGCTGCAGTTTAAACTACAAAGTTTGTTGAAGCTTATTTGTGTAAAACCCATTGCTACATTTAAAGTTTTACTGTTCAAGATAGATTTCTTTGTACAACGTTGCATTGTTCGCTAATCCGCTTGTGAGTAGGTCCTTTGTTACGTATAAGATATTTTCTAATGTTTTCAGTAAGTTTTTAATAATAATATTTTTTCATAGTAATAGAATAGAAACCGCATTTATTATTACTTAATTCCTTTTTATTTTATTTGTTTGTCAATCAATACCTAAGGATTTATTTTATATTACAAAAGGACCAATACTTTCTAGAATATTAAACACATAAGAAAACTAAGAAAGCACGCATAACCCTCTAAAATAAAATTTAATAAGTTCCAATATCGAAGAATACTCGCCGGCTGCACATAACGTCCCATCCCTAGTGTGCACGCGCCGGTTCTGTGATAGTGACGTGACCGGCGCATTTACATCATTATAATAACCCGATTGGCTCATTATAATAGTAAATCTTACTATTTTCTGCTGTTTTTGAGCTAACGGAAAGATCCAGATCCGACTTTTGAATTTTGCATAATAATAATAATTCGACCCCTCAATGTCAAAGAGAGAGTTATTTTGGTAATATCCACTACTTACAGGTACCTTTGAAGTCACCTTTATGTAATAGATTAGTACTTGGCACAGATCTGTGTATAAATCTACGGATCAATGACTTTTTGAAAATTTATGAAACTCTCTTCATGATTGATAATTTTTAGGGTTCCGTAGTCAACGAGGAACCCTTATAGTTTCGCCATGTCCGTCTGTCTGTCCACGGCTTAGCTTAGAGACTCTTAGTACTAGAAGGCTGTTATTTGGCATGGATATACATATTAATCATGCTGACAAAGCTGTGGAATAAAATCATGAAAAAAAAAACAGGGGTCCTCTGGTACACGTGAAGTGGAGGTTATAGTGTGGGTTTCATTGTATAAGATAAAAAAATAATGAAAATAATAAAATAATAGAGGTTTGCGAAAACCATTTTTCGATGCTAGTGTACGTTTCAGAAACATTTCGTTTTAAAGTGCTGATTTTTGTTAGAGTAAAGTGTCCCCCCCCCCCCCCCCCCCCTACCAGCGAAACCTTTGGAAATGTGAAAAAATTCACGGTAGTAGCGCATAATTAACTAATACCTTAATTGTATTTAAGGTCGGTTGTCGACCTTACAACCCACACGATGATGATGATAATGATTTAAGTATACATTATACTTAGTGTTATTTTTATATGTACCTACCAGTTGTTATTATAAAATATCTACTTATATAATTAACTAATACCTTTGTATTTAAGGTCGGTTGTCGACCTTACAACCCACACGATGATGATGATGACGATTTAAATATACATCATACTTAATGTTATTTTTATACATACCAGTTGTTATTATAAAGCAAAATATTGTAGGGGGACACACGTGGTGGCGATCACGTTGGCCCTGTTTTGTGGAAAACATCGTTTGCATACATCTCTGCTCGTATTTTTTCCACAAAGCTAGTCCTATATCGGCAGGAACCGGTTATAAGTATACACATTATACACGTAATTTATAACATCTATCTAATACTTTAAACGAGCAATTCTTATATATACCTATATATATATATATAATGAGAATCTCGGAAACGGCTGCTACGATTTCGATGAAATTTGGTATATAGGGGATCTCGAGGGCGATAAATCGATCTAGCTAGCTTTTGTTTTTGGTAAAACAGGATTTCCCCATGTTTTCGAGCTTAAAAGAATTTGTACGCCATATCATTAAAAGAGAAGCTGTTGGGGAACCTGGAGGCAATGAAACCGAAGGTCAGACGATCGAATCCACATGAATGTACTTTTTTATTTTTTTGTTCATGTTTCTTTTTTTGTTTGTTTTAACTTTTTAATTCTTTCATTTAGTTATTTAAATACAAAAATGACAGAAATAAAAATTTCTTATGTAGTACCTTATTTTTTGAAAGTTTTTTCCAAATGCTTCCTGTAAATCGTCTGGAAATTGGTCTAAGCTGTTCATAACGATGCTACAAACGATCCTAAGAAAGAATTTTTCAAAAGTAAGATAGGTAATTATTCGACATCTGGAGCACTTTTCAAAGTGACATAACTCCCAGACGCTTCCTATTTGGCTCGGCAGACGTCGATATCTAGGGACATCACACAAGTTCGCATATGAATATTATATTCTGACACGAAAGTACGATAGGTACGAAAAACACTTCTCGGACGACGGTCTACAGGCTTAGCGTGCCTTCTGATGCACGGAATCATCTTTCTTTTCAGTCAATCAGGTGATTCAGCCTACAATGTCGTCTAAGTATAATGAAGCAATCAGCGCCAAGGAAAATAAATTAACACGAAAGATAAGGAAGAACCACAAGAATAAAATTAATAATGTATTAGTATAATTAAAACAAGTGGGCATGTTCTTGCAAAAATGAAGGAAAACTTATTGATGTATAAATTACTTTATAGAGTTTTATAGTAGTTTACCTGTTGTTGTCATCAACTAAATTTCGTCCCCACCGAGGGGCTCGAGCCTACTCTGAATTAGGGTGATCAAAGACCACTCTAACCTAGTGCATATTGGTTAACTTTATTTACCTTTAAATTTATTTGCAAGCATATCTGCAGGTTTCCTCACGATGTTTTCAGAACGCTAAATAAACGCACTATAAATTCATATTTTTTTTAAGGCTCTTATAAATTGGTTTTGTAAGGCTCTTATAAATTGGCCAAGTAAAGAAAAAATTGGTATTTAAATATTGCATTTTTTCACGGTAAATATTTCAGTAAGAGCTCGGACAACGCCAATAAACAATACGAAATTGCCCATATTTAGAATGCTGGGTGTTTTTCCGGTTGAAATGCGAAGTCTTCACGCAATACAACCCCTTGTTACAATATCAGGTAACATTTGAAAATAGTTCAAGATGTAACTAACAAGATCGTAAAATACGGGGTTATTTTTTATTCAGTGCACAAACTTTAATAAGTTGTTCAGACCATGAAACTGAACAACTTTCCCCAAGAAACATGGGTCCGGAAATGAAAGAAAATGTTGTACCTCCCATACTAATTGCTGAGTTGGCTGCGCCATTTTGTATGGGAGATTGTTTTTTTTTTTTCAGTTCCAGACCTATTTTTTTTGGGAAAGTTGTTTAGTTTCATGGTTTAAACGACATGTTAAGTTTGTGCACTGAATAAAAAATAGCCCCGTATACCATGCATACTCAAGCATTACAATGTAACCTTGTCAAACATACCTGTTTAAGTTTTGCGCCAAGCCTAGGTTTACTCCATCGCTGGCTGGATATTCTAATGTAATGGGTCTCCGTCTCCATGCGCACAATTCAGACAGAACGCCTTACTTAGCAACAGAAACCGGCTTTTGTTTGAAGCATACATTGTGGCCTAACATTTCTACCATGCGCATGCGTAAAACTCGTGTTAGCTGAATGCTTGGCTCATGAAGCAGCTGAACAACTTTTGACGAGTTTTTAAATCTTGCGAAATTTCTAACTAATCAAACTGACATAGTTATTATGTTTTCTTATAAACTTCTTCTTACTAGCTGTTCGCCCGCGGTTGCGTTCACATTGTGTCCGATTTTCCCGTGAGTATAAGATTATCCCGTATAAATTATTCTATGTGTTATTGCAAGGTCCAAACTATTTCATATTTCATCGAAATCCGCTCAGTACTTATAAAATAATAATGATAATAAATAAAAATCTTTATTTCGTATAAGGTTGCATAAATATCATTAAGAATGGAGTCTCCTTTTAAGCATTGCAATGCCTGTGGTAAGAGACTGCGCTCTTCCCATTCAAGATAGTTACTAACATACTCGTATTTTATAATTTTAACAGATTTTTCATTACTCGTACTCTGAAAGTAGTTCGGAAGTTGCCTGAGGAGCGGATTGAAGGTAATACTTTTCAGCCCGAGGTAGAATCACTTTCAACTAACAGCTGTCAAATTATAAAAATAACTGGTTCTAATGTCACATTTCTGTTGAACTATGTACCATCTTTCTATACAGCCACTCAATTACAGCGCAATGTTAAATTGAAATAACATAAAGTTAAGTATTAATTAAAGAATATATGTATATTTATTAAATGACTTTATTATACCACAGAGTACTATAATATTATACTAACATTTTAACAATTTTCGGGTTTGTTGCCACAGTTTCAAACCCGAAAATTGTGATAATGTTAGTGTAGTGAACAACCACGAAAATCTTAAAACATATATTTATTATAATTAACTTTCAACTATTTCATTAAAAAAAAATAGATTTGCGCAAAATATGTAACATTTTTCAATAATGGAAATTAAAAATAATGGCTCAAAAGCTGGCCGGCACGGCCACAGCAAAAAAATTAAATAGGCGGGAAAGCAACAATACGATTATCATTTGTTTCTCGAGTTGTAGGGTTTTGTTTACAATAATGAGTTCAATCTGATTCAGATATGGAAGTTATTCATTTCCTACCGTTCAGGCCTTAATTTGAATTGAACAATTGATGGTATCGGACTCTGCAGAGCAGTTGCAAACTAATATATTGACAGTCGCTCATACTTCCATACGATATTTTTTTCATATACGATTTCAAATTTCAAATCACGTCTCAGAAATTTAAATTTTAGAGGGACATATTGCACTGCAGCTAGGGTTGCCAACTATACTGTTAAAAACAGTATTATACTGTTTTTCACTACATTATACTTTTTACTGTTTAACACTATAGTAAACACCTAAAAAGAATTAAAGAATATTACTAAAATTGTCTCATACCTATCTACTTTCTGTTCCCGCCACCTCTGCATTTAATGAAAGAGTTTTTTCAGTAACAAAGTGGCGGGAGGATAGAAATAGAGCAACTATTAATTTAATAAAAAAAGAGCTCCTCATTTATTTTAATTTTAGCTATAATAAAATTGTGGTGATGCGTATGAAGTTTTTAAAAAAGACTGTAAATTAATAAGTTGTGCGAGAAGCTCTTAAAGCGTTAAATAAATAAAATACTGTAAATTTTTCTAAAATACTGTTTAATATTCTCCTCAGACCTAAATATACTTTATTTTTTGTAAAAAAAGTTGGCAACCCTAACTGCAGCATCTGTTTTCTGCGTAAGCGTCCCAAGTCGATACTCGGACTGGCAAATATTTCAATATCCGTCTGAGCGCTATTTTTGGTATTGAGTGAGACTCGTTGCTTTTTGTTTAATTTGTAATTAGTATTACAACCGACGAGCATGTATGAAGAGATTGATGAATGTGGACGAAGAGAAAGGAGATCGTAGCACGTGGAGGGACATGGTGCGGGAAAGAGGCGTGAAAGAGACGTGACTTAAGTCTGTATTATTTCAAAAAAAGATAACAAGATAAGAAGGCACATAAATTTATTCATTCAACATAAGGTTTTATGACGATCTCGTCGCTTCGCCTCTTCTTACGATGGTACAGCCATTCGAACAACAACACGGAGGACGCAGAGAAAAATCCTAAAAAATAAAAGATGTTGACAAAGGACTCTAGGGATCAAACCCGCGTCTCCCGGACGGACGGCAGCGGCCCTGGCCACTACACCGACGCTCTTAACAATCAATCAAATCAAATCAACGGCCCGATATAGTCCACTGCTGGACTATGAGCCTCCTCCACTTAAGTGTTTGGTTTTGCCATAATCTCCACGCTTGGCAGGCGGGTTGGAGATCGCAGATTAAAAGGTTACTGTATCAGAGAGCGCTGCTGCCCGTTCCCTGTTCAATGTGTAGTCCCTAAGTTGCCTCTTACGACACCCACGGGAACAGTAGGGGTTGGTGACAAATGTATTCTAGTCTGCCGTCACCACACGGCGGCGGCTTAACAATAAGGGACCTTTATTCTTTTAAATGGGACCTAATGATAAACAGTCCTGGACAGTACAGGACTTAGATTTATATTTATAGGTTTATATTAATTAGCCGTGGCAAGCTTCATCAAGTATTTGAAAACGTACCGAGAAAAAGGACGAAAAATGAACCTTGCATGTCACTGAGGTTGACCGTGTGGTTATTGACCTCTTGTGACAAAGCGGAGGTCTTCCAACAACGGTCCTTGCGGGGTAGGTAGGCCGACAGCCACTTCGTGATGAGCCCCGCCTTGTGCATGCGGTTTATCCTGCAGTAAATAATTGATTTTACAAGGAAGCCTCAGCCTCATGGCTGAGGTGAAATCCTTTTTTTTTAAAGAAGACAGCAAAACTTATAGATATAAACGAAGATAATAGAAGTGAAAATATAGCTATTTCAAATTAACTTTTGTCTAGATTATTGCCTAGGAGATGCAGGTTAAAAAATTCCTTTTGAATACATAAATATCACATGCCTTACATACAATATAGATAGATAGGTACATACTCTTTATTAATAACAGAAAGATAAGGACTTCCTGCTGGCACTATCATGGCCACTTGCTCTGGAAGAAACTCTTCGGCACCTGTAACAGTTGAACTCAGCTCATACTCGTAATTAGCACAGTTATATTAAAGCAAGCTAAATCGCGGAATAGGTTAATAAAAGTAAATATGAAATGGTGGATGGTTTTGGTAGTTTATTTGGTAGTGGTGGTGTGGTATGGTGGGTCTCTCCAAATATGTAAAAACTGCAAGAGTTCAAAATTGTTTACTTGGTAAAACGGAGTATCGAGTGGTAAAGATAAATACCGAATAACTCTTTCCGGCTGACCTTCAAGTTGCTTTTTCCACACATTATTTTATATTTTGTTAAAGTTAACAACTTACAGCTAGCTTTTATACTCAAATGTATAATATTAAGAGTATAGTAAAGTGGTTTATGAAAAAATATGAAAAGAAATCAGTCCTTTTAAAGAGACCGGGAAGGTTTAACGAGTTTAATATTGAAATATAACTCACTAAGTGCGAAGTCACACGTGTCGGTTTTGAGATGGTCCGCGCGCATCAGATACGACAGCCGTAGCTTCCAGTCGATGACCACGTGCCGGTCGTTGCGCACGCGGTCCAGGATATCCGCCCCTGTAAACATCACTCTCTATATAAATATTTTTAGATTCATAGAAAACTACCAAAAACGTAAACCTTCCGGCGGGACTCGAACCCACGACCTTCGGCCTATACGCAGCCAATGTGCTTACTAACTACACCAAGGAGGGCACAGTGGCAGCACCGAAATTCGTTCTTGCTTGTTTTCTATGAAGTTATGACGTCACCATTATAGGCAACCACTTGGCAAGTTATGGCGTGCTTAGTAATCGCCCTCTTTACAGATGTCAGAAGTTCTGGGTTCGGTTGAAGTCAAAACAAAAAACTTTTAGACTATCTCTAGTTTAGTTAGGACATTATAGGCGGAATCACCTGATTTATCAAAAGTGAGAGAAAAATAATCGTTTTATGAATTAAGTCAGAGGCCTTTGGCAGTTCTATAACCCAGACATCTAACGTAATTACTGTATTTAGCATCTAACGTTGGCCTTACAACCCACAAAATTAGAAGAAGACCACGACAAGATGTCATGTGGGAAGAGTCACGGAGTCATCATCATCATCATCATCAACGGCCCGTTACAGTCCACTGAAGAATATTTTTGCAAATTATGAATAGAATATTCAAGTAATTCTAGTTACCGACAGACATCGTGTCACCGTTGCTAGCTTCGGATATCAACTCAGCTCCCTTCAGAAGCGTTATATATTTCGGCTCGTCAGAATTCTGGAACGAAAATTATACATTAGTCGTTTCATTCTTGCACTAACGGTCCGCCCGCGGCTACGCTCGCGTTGTGTAAGACTTTTTCCCGTAAAAAGTATCCTATGTGATAATCCAGGTTACAAACTATCTCCATTCCCAATTACATCCAAATCCGTAGAGTACTTTAAGCGTGAAGGCGGAACAAACATTCAAACATCCAAATATATCTTCACATTTATAATATAAGTGTCAAGTGTGATTTCACCATTATTCAAAAGATTCTGCAGTAGAAAACGAAAAATGCGCCTGATGTTGACCTAAATGATATCAATACTAGCGGCCCGCAAGCGGTTACGCCCGCTTTATTTTTGAATTTTCCCGTAAGAATAACATATTTCCCGTGGTAAAAAGTAGCCTATGTTACTCAGGGATAATTTAGCGAGACAATTTAGGTGAAAGAAATTTTGAAATCGGTTCAGTATTTTTTGAGTTTATTCGTTACAAACATACATAAATACAAAGGTTTCCTCTTTATTATATGTATTAGTATAGAAGAACCTTTTCCTAGGAACATGGGTCAAAAAGTCCCCCATAATGCATTTTTTATTGGAAGTCGATATTTTTTTTTGGACCCATGTTTCTTGGAAAAAGTTATTGTATAATATTATTATGACGACCTGAAATACAATATTTAAATATGCGTACTTATTAACTCATAACTGTTCAGTATTCACATTCTGATCGGATATAGTGCGCAGGTGCGCAAACGCCGCTTGACTCATACAGACCTTCAGTTCCATCTCCAAGTAGGATCCTTTATTGACAGACCACGTGTAGAGCCCGCTGTTTTCAATCAGCTTAGAGATGGTGGTAACTGGCACCTTTAATAATAATAAAATATATATAAATCAAATAAAAGCTGGTGTGGTCATCAACATACAACGTGTCTTTCTTCAACTCTTTTATTTTAGTCATTTAAAAAAATTTTGTTTGGTTACATTACGCTAAGGTATTGTGTTATTTAACTTTCGTTATCAACATATCAAACACAGAGCGCTGCTAAAAGTGCTACAAAACTCTTGAAGACTCTTTTCACTTTTTCAGCTGTATCCAACCACTAAAACTTAATCGCCCTTATTCAATATAGGCTCGAGCCCCTTAGTGGGGTAGTAAATGCGCTTGTAATATAAAGCGGAAATTAAAAATTAACAGACGTAGGTAGTTTTTTAGATTGTTCTTTCAAACATCACCTCTTGCTTGGGAAAGGTTAGGAAGGCGACCAGGTTGCCGGAGTAGGTGGTGACCACCACCAGCACCACGAGCCACCATGTGCCCACCACCAGCCTGCCGCTGTCTGCTCGAGGAAGGTACATGCCGCCTGTAACAGGACAATGATGAAACATCGCGAGAATTATGCCAGCATTGGATTGTGCTTCAGCTCGGATAGTACATGTAGGTGCAGTGTCTCTCCCAGTTAATGGCACACTTACTGTCCTTCCCTGCGTTTCCCAATACTTGCACACGCGTGGGTATTTAAACAACGCAACCAATACGATAATGCTTTATCCGTAGCTAAGCACTGGTCTATGAGGTCTTATTGACACGCTAAGAAGAAGATGCCAGTAATCCCGTGCGGTTCTCATCTTGAGGTCGCCTCATATCTGTCGGTGTATAAACTAGGTGATTGAGTGCCAACATAGGTGTAGACAGGCAACCTGTCACTATAAATTAATTACTGAAACACAAAAATCAGCGCACAGGGTAACCAACAATTTTGACAAACGTAGTCTTAGTCCGCGCCACCTTTGTAAGTAAAGTTCTGCTTATGCCTTTAGGGATAAGAGAATCACAGAATTTGAACTTATTAGTTTACGTTAATCTAGCATATTCCAACCGATTATAGACATGGTACCTATCTGAAGCGCAAAAAACACTTTTCTCACAACACGTGGCCTGAAAAACCGTAGCAAATTGCTACGCCGTAGCAAAAGCCTACAAATATTAAATGTATTGTATTACAATTAACCTGAAGAATCTAGGGGCAATCGGATCGCAGACAGACTGCTTTTGAACTTAAATTTAGCTGCATATGGTCGTATTAATGGAGATGGACTATTTAAATATTGAACACAGTGACCGCCCGCGCCGTTCATTAGAAGAACTTGCCTTGTTGCAGCAGAGCGCCGTAGATGTACCACAGACAGTTGTGTATAGTGGAGAGGCCTCCCTGCCGCGTGATTTCCATGGCTTCGTAGTACGGGCTGACTCGGTGGATGGCATAGAGGATCGGACCCATGAGGATCACGGCCAGACCCAGGCACAGCCAAGTCTGAGGATTTTAAGCGGATTTAAAGTACATAACTGAAAGCCCCTTTTATCATCATCAACGGCCCGTTACAGTCCATGATATAACTAAAAGTAATTGCCTAAAATAAAATGTTAGCTTCAGTTGTTCAGCTATCGACTGAAGTTCAGACATTATTTATAGTATACATTTTCAAATATTAGTCAAATAAACACAATCCAGTTTTCTATGTTAGACTAGTGGTCCGCCTGCGGCTATGCTCGCATCGTTTAAGATTTTCCCCTGGGAATAAGACTTCTTCCCGTAAAAACTATCCTATGTGTTAATCTAGTTTACAAACTATCTCTAAATCCATTGAGAACTTTAAGCGTGAAGGCGGAACAAACATCCAAATATATTTTCACATTTACCTATAAAATAGTTATTATATAGGTGTGAAGTGTGATTGATAAAGTATTAAGACATTTGTGTATGAAATAGGATACGACAGCAAGTGTAACTGAATGTATGACATCTACTCACTTTACTTATGCGTACGCGTCGCGCAACGAGTTATGTATTAACAGTAATGAATTATTGTTTTATCTTCCTTTTGACATTTGTGTATAACGTTTTTTCCTTGACGATCTTGATGAATTAACCTTTTTTACATTATTTTGTAAAAATGTGGAATTTTGGTCGTAAGAAATAAATATATCTATTCTATTCTATTCTATGACTTATCATTATCATTGAGCTGACCTTAGACTCAAATTTGACTGTACCTTTCTCTCTCAATCCAGAAATTCTGTACACAGACAGACACAAGGCAAATATCCCCCTCTACTTTTGCCAAACACTTAACAACCTTTATTGGGTATTATTATGACTTACATCAGTAGTAAAAGGCAGCAGGAACAACATCGCCCTGCTCAGCTCGCGGGGTCTCGCCACCATGAAGCAGTACGGCTGAGTGTTCACTGGCAGCGTGTAGTTTATACCTGACAACACAATTCTACTTAATATTTTGAAGGAAAGTATAATAGCCGGAAATCATTTCTTCTGGTCACTCGATCAGCATTTAACATTTCTTTTGCAAATTTTCTGATCAAAAGATTTACAACATAGATCATAGCATGCCTGCCTACCAGGTTGATGGTCTCGCAGAACTGTGAAGGACCCAGCGCCGATAGCCGCCTGGCCCTTCGACACCGCTTGCAGCGTCAACATGGCGCTATGACTGTGCATCATCTGCAAACATAATCGGGCCCAGGGGTTATATTTTGTAAACTGTATTTTGATCATGACTAAAAATAATGTGCCCGTTGAAATTCTGTCCAGAACCAGATGAAACTAAAATACACTGCAAACCTGCGACTGTTCTAATTGCCTAATCAAAAGTCGATACGGTGGCATCAATACCTGCGTATTTTGGGAAATGGGCCATAAAAAGAAGCAAGATACAGTTTGGCTACAATTGAGACTTAACGCTAAGATCCCATCATATTCTTGTAAGTTATGCATATAGCGGTCATAACAAATTTATTTATTTAATTTTATTCATTTGTTTTTTATCTTGATACAGGACCGGTTACTTCAACGGATGCCATGCATCGGATGCGTGCAGCGTGGTTTGAAAATGTATGAAACTGACAGTTGTATTAATAGACCAGTTGTCGGAGGTAATTTTTTCTGTTTCTGTTACTAAAGCGGAACATCTTTTGGCTGAAATTATGAAGATGATGAAAGCGACACAGAACGCTCATGTATGTAGTACTTACATCAATTGTCGTTCTATTCGAAAAATCCTGTTTAACATTTCCCGGCACCAGGATCCTTATCCTGAAATGACGTCATTCTTATTAATAGCATAGTACTTAACCTAGTTATCCTTTAGTGACGACATTATATACCTATAAAACGATGACTTATAAACAAGTTTGGCAGACTATGATAATTTCTCTACTAATATATAGCATGGCATTCCCAGATTCAAGTTTGTTAACATGTTGAGTTGTACGCTTTGGCAGAGGTCAGTCAAGTGCGAAAGTCATTCATACATCGCGTGCATTCTAAGGAAATAATACTGGATTCAAAGTGGATCCTAAACTTGTTTGACAGAATCGTCTAGAATCTAGAACTACAACAGTGTGAATAGGTATTAAATTGGGTGGTTTACAAATCTGCATTTCTGTAAAAAACTAGTTCTACGGAATTTTAGATCTAGAAACTCAAAGAATTTAGGAAAATGTCTAGCTGATTAGCAGCATAGGACTTGACGTTACAGGAACTATACGCAAACGGAATAGTTCGTCCCAACGCACCTACTTCCTAAATCTATAATAGAAACTAAAAGCTTGCTATGGCATCTCTAGAGATTTCTACTTATTTTAAACCATATTTTAACGGTGATTTAATTTCATGTTTTTCAAATTGGAGTCCAATCTTTTCACATAAGGACGTTTTCGTTTTCAAGACGTTTCACATAATGTTTCAACCGATACGCAGAGTGAGAAGAAGAGTCCAAAGAACTCAATATGGAACCTTTTTTTTTCAAGTGAAGTACTTGATCTTAGCTGCAAATAACATAGCAGAACCAATTTGTTTTTGGACTGTTTGTTAGCTTACGTGAAGTTCTTGTTTCTGGCCAACTGGTTAACAATATCGAAGACGAGACCAGAGTAGTTCACGACGGCACCAGACTCATTTGCTTGGAGGATGGTCCAAGGGGGATTCTGATACGAAAAAAAATTACCTATTACAACTGGATGAGATGAATATGGTGTGAAAAAAGGTAATATCTCTAGTACCTTTTGATAATCTTCTTTTGAAGGTATCCTACTCTGATCGTGTTATTAAGCTTCTATATTCACTAATTTAGTCTTACTCAATGCTCTGTCAACTATTTTTAAGTGGAAAATTTGTTGGCTTATGTATTTTTTACTGTATATCATAATGTACTAAATTAAGGCTGTTTGATTACTTAAAATAAACAAACACAGACAAGTCATCCAGCCAGAAGGGTTCTCTTGGTCTGTTGCACTTACCTACCTCAGTCGTTGGATTGAACTAATATTGACTAACCATCTTTCTCGGGCTATCATTTGTATAGACAGATAATACGAATTAAATTCGGGCATGTTCATTGGTCATTTTTCAGTTCGGATATTAGCAAATCCGGCTAAATATCTTTTTGGCGGTGGAATTAAGTTTGATCTAAGCGCTTTTATCTAAACCCTTTTATTCTTGAAAAATCTAACAATATGTTTGGTTTGTCTGACAAAGTCTACTGACGATAAGTTGTCGTTATTCTACACTCACATGATAAGTAATTATAGGCAGTTCTTTTCCTCTAAATCCATGTTCTACGTGGGGAAATAGAACGTCTGCAAACCTGATGCCGTCCATTGGTCTCCAAAACCCGACCTGGATCAAAAATAAGTTTTTACTAATCTTTGACACATTTTTTAATCATCATCTCGCAGCGTGGACAGGCCCGATAATTTAAACCAACGATCTGGGGCCTATTTAATAAAACTTACAATTACAATTCGAAGTTTATTGCGTAGCCGATTATACCAATAAAATAATGGTCTTTAATTCAGGCTCATTGGCTACTCAATGTACTTCAAATTGTAATTTCAAGTTTCACTGAATAGGCCCCTGGTGAAGGTGGCGGGAAGTCGTTGTGGAGATTTTTGGGAGGCCTTTGTCCAATGGACGTCTTTCTGCTGAGATAATAATGATGATGAACATAATGAATCACCTTTAGAAGCTTAAACTTAAACTTCACTTTTGTTTTTTTAGCAGTGTTTATGATCTTACTTGTAGCAAGTCAACGTGTTCTATCAGGCCAGTGCTAGAGTTGCTGTCTTTGCCAACAGCCTGTTCAGAGAGGTCCGAAAACCCCTCATATGTCGCGCCCCAGGTGTCTGCAGCTAAAGCATGCCAGGTACTGCAGTTTCCACATGTGCTTTTTGCTAAGATATGTTGCTAAAAAAGTAAACTGTATACAGTATGGTAAGGTAGTATCCTACTAATCCTACTAATATTTTATAAATGCGAAAGTTTGGATGTTTGGATGAATCACGCTTGAACCACTGGACGGATCGGGATGAAACTTGGCACACATTTAAGTTAGGCCCTGGATTAGGACATAGGCTATTTTTTACCGCGGTAAAACACTTCATTCTCGCGGGGAAATTCATTTAATGCGGGTGAAACCGCGGGCGGAAAGCTAGTAATAATATAAAGATACCAAAATTGCCAGGCGAAGACCATAAAATAAATTGTCACGAAGAATTTTATATAATTTTATGAAAAATGGGTTTATATGATACATATATGATACTAATGTTTAAGACTTTCGCGCTTTTTTCACGGGTTTTAAGCACGATTCTAGATTATATATTAGGTACGTAAATAAGATACCTTATAATCGCCCGACGTTGTTGTTTTATGTTTTATTATGCTCTTAATTAAATCATAGACGCAGTTTTGAAATACCTGCATATGTTTCAGTAGCATATCCCTTCTTTGTATTTTAGAGGGTCTGATCGACTCCCACTCCTCATCGGAAACTTGGGAGGCCACTTCGAACTCGTCCTGAACTGCTGCGTCCAGAGCTGATATGAAGGCATTCATCATCTCTTCACAGTAGCACATTAGGCCGTACTAGAACATAATTTTTTTATTAGTTTGTAATAATGGTAAAGCATATTTATTTACTCTACAAATACACAAAAAAATAACATCATATACGACCAGGGTTTGTGAGATCGGTTATTGACCTTATATACATTAAAATCCATACGACAAAGAAGAAAAAGACAGCACTTAAAGTTTAAGAAAGAAAGAAAGAAAGAAACAACTAAAACAACTAAACCTAAACTCTAAACTTGTAAGCTAGTCCCTAATCTAGAAAGAGAAACCCAGTAAGATAGAAAATTCACATTGATTTCTACATAATAGGTTTGTTGCTCCCAAAATTCGCTCTCTGCCCTTCTTACCTTACAATCCGGACTACTTTCGGTGATGTTATACATATACGCAATGTTTTCCCCTTCATACAACGCGTTCACTAGGCTAGAGATATTGCCCCTGCGCGCGTCAGTATCAGAGATCACGTATAGCCACTGCGCCTGAGTGTGAGACATCTTCAGATCGCGAGCTGTATCTGCCATCGTTGTCATCACGTCTGACGTCACAATCGCTAGAAAATTCTCTCCTGCGAAGACAAGAGAAGATTCTTATCCTTGACACCGGATGTATAAGTCGGTTACAGGTATAAATAAAATGGTGTGTTTAACTGCCACAGGTGGAATAACACAAATTAGCTACTTCGTATCATTACGTTAAAGGGATATTTCGTATCCAGCCAGACTAAACTACCTTGGTTTGCCAAGAAGTCATGAAGGAAGCGCAATCTAGAGGTGTGTTCTGAAGAGTGAAACAAAACATTCAAAGAAAAACGTGACTTTGATAGAAATATCTTACCAATATACTGCACAGGCAACCTCGACAGAACTCTGTACATCTCTTTCCTTCGCAAATACTCGTTGATCTCATGCTTCATCTTGAAGACAGTCACAGACACTGATGGAGCGCTCTCTTCATCTATCTGTGAAGTGAGCGATTGTATCACTCGGGAGATCATATCACGGCCTGAAGAGAAATGCAATGCTTTATGTGTTACTTATATTACTAATTAATACAAATTTTCATCTGAAGTAACTAAAAAGTCTCTTGGTGGGACCCTCGTACCGTATTTGGTATGTTCGACAACTAGGTACAATCAATTTTAATTTATGTACTACGGTAAATATGAAATTCAAAATTATGTTGACAAGTTATTTAATTGAAAAGACATTCTATTCTATTGACGAATTCTTACATTACAGGTAAAGATTTATTGTGATTTATTGTGAATTATTTTAGAGATTATAGACTGTTAAATTAGATATTTGATATGACATTTGTAATGAATGTGATTGATTTTGTTATGTACCTAATAGATTTTAAATTAAATTTATAATTTCGTATGCCAGATGGCGCGACACAGTGTTACTTTTAAAATTTTGTACATCCCTATATACCTGTGTTGACGAATAAAGGAATTTTGTATTTTGTATTTTGTAAATATCCGCATAATTATCTAAACTAATTTTGTAAGTGTGCGTATTGCGTATTTAACCCGTCATCGTGGTGGCTGAAACGTCTCCTTTTATTCTTATAAAAGCTCTCCTTTTATTGACATATTTAGATAAACTTACTCAATGTATCGTCATGTAGGATAACGGCTGACTTCCATTTGAAAGCGTTCATAGTCCGCAAGTCCAGAATCATCTGTGGCAGCTCCTGGCCAGGGTCAGCATACGTGACAGTGACAGCTGCGCGAGACGGAAGACGAGGACAGTCCACCTCCGTCACCGCGAATAGTAAGAGATCTTCCTCCTCAGTTCTTTGAAACAATTCCCATGTGTCTTCGCATGACGCTATACTGAAGACTGCTATAAAACCTATGGAGAGAATGAAATGTTTTGCAAAGCCAACTTACGGGAATACTAGGACTACATAAGCCGTCAGAAATATGCCTCTTGAAGCTTTGAAACAACTTGGACTTATTTGATATATTTTAGGACAACCTTCACGACTTTTCTTTTATGTTCTGTTGTAACTTAAACCTAATCAATTAATTGGTTTGCCTAACAATTGAAAGTACCAAGAGTGCATGACACTTCAGCAACTTGCCTTTCTTGAGATTGATGGCCGTCCAGGAGTAGTAATGAACAATGACGCCACCATGCTGCAGCTGCACACGCGCCAGCTCCTTTATGTAGTCTTTCAGCTCGTCCAGCACAGTCTGATATTGCTCGCCAAGGTATTGACGGTCTAGTACTACAGCTGTGGAAATCAAGACTATATCATAATTATTTTTTTAAATATATTATTTCATTGCAGAGTTGAAGATTATTCCGTGGTTCGGAAGGCGCTAATCCGCTAATCCGTTGGTCCCAGCTGTTATGCTGCTATGTACGGAATATACAATATGAACCATGTTAGATTAGAGGTCTTCGGCGGCTCTCTCTACACTAGTGTTGCCGAAAAATCGATAGTTTTACAATCGATGGAAACGCCAAAAACATATACCCAATCGATCGATACTATATTGTTTTTACTTAAAATATTGATAGTATATCGATAGGCTATCGATTGGCCTACTCTACACCTCTCTTTTCGCCTCTTCGACACCACAGTTTGTTAAGTTGGTTAGCGATTTTACAACCCATTCGCTAAGAATGTTATGGATGGAAAGCAAAACTTGAAAAGGTTATCTACCTTGCTCTCTTGTCAAAACGCACTTGATATAAATATATGATACTTTTATTGTAGTTCTAAATCAAGTTGCAATTTTGTACCGGTTTTGTTTGTGTGAAAGTGATTGGACCTAGCAGGTAGGTAGGTATATGAACGCCTGCTTAAAAATTTAAAAATAAGTCCGCGGGGCGGAGAGCTTGCTGTTACGTGTTAAATATCCTAAAATTAAACTGAGCTCGGAAAAGCAAGGTACTATTTTTACTGGTCGCTATTATTAGTTTTACTTTAAAATGATATTTCGATGCTTATGGCGCCGCGCCCTCTTTAATTAAATACATTCGAGTTTATACTTACTTTCGTTGTTTTGAGCGCTGACCTTAAATATAGCAGCATCTTTCTTTTTCTCACTCTAAAAACTACATGATAACATATTTTTTTTCATCTGAGTTCTATTCCAAAGAAACGAAGAAATTAAGAACTTTATTAAGAAAGAACTACGACCGGTCCTTCGGTCCAGCGGCTTCCCGGCAGTCCATCTTGTTTTGTGAGAAACCACACATATTTTTTAAATTACTACCTACCCTAGTAAGGTCTTAGGGAGAATAAAAATTTGCATAAAGGCACACCGGAACGAGATAATCATAAAATAAGCCTGCGAGAAAGATATTGTATAGAGCGCTATCTGTGTTATATTTCTCTCAAAATCAAAATCAAAAATATTTATTCGAATTAAGATTTTTACAAATCATTCTTCGACACTAAATCATAGATGGCACGTTGACTACCAGAAGGCCAATTCTACTAAATAACCGCAACTGCACTGCTACGCGACGTGTGTCAAAATGAGCAAATTTTGACGTTTCGGTATTCTGTTAAGCAGTCCTAGTGCAGTAATGTTGTAGTAGCGCAGCAGCAAATGAATAGCTATTCCACTAAAAAAACGTTACTGCAGCTGCACGTTCATTGCACAATAATCGTATTCTATTAATTTTTTTTGACATTTGAATGGCATTGGCAGCAGTTTTGTTGCAGTTTTTTTGAAGTTTTATTGAAGTTAAACTTGAGCAACTTTTGCATCACAGTTTAACTTGTAATATACGGTTTTGCATTGTGAAAAATTTTTGGTCTCTTTTAGGAGGAGTTTGTAGGACATGAGGAGGAACAATCCATTGTTCCGCCTCAATATCACCTACCCAGGCGATCAATTTCATGTGTATGGTACATTACCCGTATTAGTTATATTGCAGGTTGATTGCAGGATTCGTGTAGTTGCGGTGCAGGAGCAGTGCAGTAGTCGTGTACTCGTAGTTTTAGTGCAGGAAATTTTAGTAGAATACGTCTGTTTGAACTGCACTGCTTCTGCACGACTCAAATGACAAGCGTAAACGTGCAGTTGCAGTTATTTAGTAGAATTGACCTACAGTGCACGCTCGCTGTGGAGAAGAACGGCCGGAAGAAACTCCACAGGATTCGTATCTTTTGTAAGTACTTTTCTTTTAAATATATAAAAAATCATGCATATTAAGTCATTTTCATAATTACAATCTAGTCCGCTGATTTGGAACAACAGTTGACCAGACGTTTTTATCATGTAAGTAATCATTTATCGTATAACATAACATATTTTTAATTAGTTTTAAATTGGCAATGGCAAATAAAGCAGATTTACAATATCATCTGGTATTTTATTATACTTAGAAGCGAATACAGTTCCCCATGAATGAATTGTTAACTTTACAGTCTAAACAAAATTTTGGGTGTGCTACTTTATTTTTAGTATCTATAATATATCATGCATATGAGAATTCTTAGGAAATAGCGTTTTCGGACATAGAATACATCAATGTCAATCTCTCAAACTCTGTTATAATCTCGTAAACACTGCGTTTGCCAAGAACTCATAAGCCATTTTGCAGAGATTTTATTTTTTTATCCATTAAATTATAAAAAAATACTTACACTGCCTCCTCCCCCCTCAGAGATGCGGGTTTGATCCCTACCACGCGTAACAATGTAATTTCGAATTCATAATAAGACGTTTATTCGACGCTCTTACGGTGAAGGAAAGCATCCCAACCCGTATTAGGCCAGGTGGTCGACTAAGATCTATCTCTCTAATTCAGTCAGAGTAGGCTCGAGCCCCTCGATAGGGACGTATATGAACCGTTGATGATGATGATGATACACTTTAATTAAGTAGGTACTAATAGTCATAGTAAACATACCTAATGAAGCATTTGCCGTAATCAGCGACGGAAAATCCTCGGACTTCACTCGTACAAACAAATAGACAAGACACCATAACCATCGTTGCATCTTTCGGAACCAACACTTCAACACCAAGTGACCAACAGGCGAGATTTCCACTCATAATTCGCTGAAAAATAATAACTTTTCCAATCAAAAACTGGTGCAATATTTAGGGTTTAATTAGAGGCAGGTGTGGCATAGTTAAGGTTTGATGCACGATTGGCTGGAGAATGTCAGTCGGTGAGGATTACGAAGAAATACCAGAAATACAGGATGTTAAAATACTTTTGGAACTTAAAACAAAGATCAATGCTACGTAATAGCGGTTCTTCAGTCCGTGAAACTAAACAATAATACAACTTTTCCAAAATCATATTATTATTTTTTTCGTTCAATTTTATTGTAAGTCTATTGTAAGTAACTCAGAAGGCACTCTAATCTAGCCTAAAAACTAATGAGTAATTTAACTTTAACTTAAATTGCTAGTATTTAGCTAAGAACGTGTCCATTAACACTTTCTTATTGTCTCTATTAAGGGGAGACACTTACGAGTAGTTCGTTTGTTCTTTATGAGTAAGCACTGATTGCACTACCTTACACTAACGTTCACTAAACTAACTCAAAGGGTTTTGTCCTTAAGTCTTCCCACTAAGTAAACAAGAGTTTTTTAAACTCCGTCCACCCCGTACAGAACTACTGGGCCAGCTTAGCGCTGATCGCCTGTCGGTGCTGGTAACGTATAAAGCTGCTGAAGATGTTGATTATTTAGGAAAGTGTGATGAAAGCGTCGGTGGTCTAGTGACTAGGGCCGCTGCCTCCCGTCCAGGAGACGCGGGTTCGATCCCCACCACGTACTAATGTGTTTTCGAGTTTCGAATTCATATGTACGTTCGACGCTCTTACGGTGAAGGAAAACATCGCAAAGAAACCCGCACACTTCTGCGAAGAAATTCAAAGGTTGCGTGTGAAGTCGACCAACCTACATTGGGCCAGCGTGGTCGACTAAGACCTAATCGCCCTAATTCCGGGTAGGCTCGAACCCCTCGGTGGGGACGTATATGAGCTGTTGATGAATCGATGCTAAAGTTGTGGTCAAAGATGAAATACTCCTCGGTGAACTGAACGAACACCCTGTGTCATCCTAAGTATCAACACAAAAGGTCAGCACAGGAACTCGTTAATAATGCACAGTTACGTGTTCTCTGCTCCAAGCGCACGCGTCATTTTTGGTAACTAAATGCCTATCGATTTATAATACCTATTGATATAATACACCATCTTCCTTACGTTTACTACTTCTTCATAGCGTGTGTCTAAGACACTTCGCCCTATCTAAGAGATCTTCTGCGAGGTCGCAACTCTGCATGTCGTTTCTAAGAACACTCAACCATAGCAAATTTGATCTTCTTCTTCGATGTTCTTACTTACATTTTCAATTCTTTATTTTATACATCAGGTATCAGTGGATGGAAAAAAACCCTCTTTTCTAGGATGAATAGAAGACGCTACGTCTTCAATCAGGAGCGAATCCAGCCCTCCAAAAAGGTTGTGGTCACAGCCACCCGAAAATCGGCCAAGTACGAGTCGGAGTACGAACTCACTCATGAACAATCATGACTCATGAACGACTTTTGAATTTGATTATTTCCTTTTTTCATTTTATGAAATTTCATGAAAACGTGGCGTCACAAGTCTATTAGGGTTGTGGGCATGCCCTGATGCCCACAACGGTGGATCCGCCCTTGCTTTCAATCGCAGCGTTGAAAATATTAATTGAATTATTCCATTTGCTTGAGTCGGTTTGCAATCGAGTGTGTGCGGAGTGAGCGCAGCTCTGTTTATAACTAATTGTGAACATGACTGTACGTGACTTGTACGTGAGGTGTAATTTAAAGGGGCTACACGCAGACGATTGGCCGGAATGCCCGGCCTTCCGTCCAAAAAATTAACCAAACCTCTTGTGTGTATAGTTAGGGGTAATAATCCCAGTCTGCTGGCATAAGGAGGCCGCGCTGGACGGCTGGGATTCTGCCTGCACGAGAGGTCGATGTAAGGCGGCACCTGGCGCGAAGAGTTGTAACGAAAAGCCTGCACAAGCATGTAGAGCCCACATAAAACTCCGCAGCCGAGCGGTAAAACGGTCGACTTCCAATCCGGATGTCTGGGTACGAATCCTGGTCGGACACTCATAGAAAAATATATTTATTTGTAGGTACACCATGGGACACAGAACGAGTACTAATAAAATAGAATAGAATAGAAAAACGTTTATTCAGCATAGCACAAAATACAAATGATAACATTTAAAACAGCACAATACAGATTAAAACACAAATGTACAAGGAACAACAACAATAAGAGTAACGATGCTAAAAAGGTGCCGACTCAGCATACTGTTACTTACTACCTATATATTAATCCTATGGCCAATCAAAAAATAACTTAGTGCGACAGTCCTCAGTTAGGATAATACAGGCTTGAATGACCTAATTTTCCAAAAAGTAAGATGATTCCGTGCTTCGACAAAGTCGTTACGTGAACTAACACGTGATTTATGTAGAGAAAGTAGAGTTAGGTGAATCAAAAAGCTTCGTACCTACCTAATTGTATCAGATTGGATATTTATCACGTAAATATTTAATTCGATTCACATTCATTGCTTGTAAGTTTGTGAATTAGCGCAAGGACGGGCCAAGTCGGACAGTCGAACGATGCCAAGGAAAGTATATTATAAAGGTAGGTACTGACGACGACGACGACGGTGTTTTAGAAATGGGTAGGCAAGTGTAGGTAGATATCAATTGCCTGACTTAATGTGTTATGAGAGCAGATTTAATTATTGACTAATGTAGGTAAAAAGCCGTGTGGTGGCGGCAGAGTAGAATACATTTGTCACCAACCCCTACTCTTCCCGCGGGTGTCGTAAGAGGCGACTTAGGGACTACATTTTGAACAGGGAACGGGCAGCAGCGCTCTCTGATACAGTAACCTTTTAATCTGCGATCTCCAACCCGCCTGCCAAGCGTGGAGATTATGGCAAAACCTTCCACTTAAGTGGAGGAGGCTCATAGTCCAGCAGTGGACTGTAACGGGCCGTTGATGTTGATGTAAAACGAGCGTAGTGGAGTGTAGTAGCTAGGACTAGAACCCCGCTGTCTTCCTTCGCGGATTTGATCCCTACCTATTGTAGCGTTGTGTTACGCTTCGGTGTTCGAAACTTTTTTTCGTGTTTTTCTCAGTTTTTTTCCTTTTTCTAATTTCTAATTTTGAATTCGATTTTGAAAGGCTTTTGGTTGGTTTTGTTTTTTTTTGGCATTCAATTTCTCGTCTCGTTTATGAGCTGTCGTATACGTGCTGCACAAATTGCTAAAATTGCTAAATTGCTAAAGTTTTGTGAAAATTCTTTTCGAATATAAATATTTATTACAATATTTGAAGTTATAATAGTTTGAAGTGACAAAAGCTCTTGAAGCCGAAAGAAAGCCGATTGTTGGAGTGGGAGCCATCCTATAACCGATAGCCTTGAGGACGGCGCATCAGGCTCCAACGCGTACCCGCGTGAGCGAATAGACCTAGCCGAGTCGTCGGAGTCTGGCGCACTGGACCTGAAGTCGCTTCAGTGGTCGCACGAGTGACTGTTCCCGGCTGCAGATCCGCCGCTACATCGGAACCTGAGCTTTGGTGCCTTGGGGATTGCAGCAGTTGCACGTGCGGACTGGAAGTTTGGTTATAGTTTTAAGTGTACCTTTTTTTAAACGAACCATTTGAACTCAGTTAGGGACTTCTTGTGAACCATCCCTTAAATTAATTGGTGCGTCGCAAGTTTGGTTTGTTATTTCCTAAATTCAAACCGGCTCTCCACGCCACCGTTAACCACTCCTGGCAAAGACGTTTCACCTTACTTAGTCTATAGATTTGTTGCGCAACGATTCCCTAGACAGGTAGGGCATTATTTACTCCTCAATCTCTTACACTTGTTGAACCTTCACTAATTTTGGGGAACCGTTAGACCTTAGTTCCAAATTATTTTTGTTATAATAGTCAACTTCTACCGTGTTACCGTTCTTTGTTTTTTGTTTTTTTGTGTGTGTTCTATTTTCGTTTTTTGGTAAGTAACTTTTTATCGAATCTTGGCCTTTTTACCCTTTTTTAAAATCGAAATTATATACGTGTAAAGTAGTTCTTTTCGGTTTTTATTTTTAACACAACACTATACACCGTGAAATTTACATCGTTTTGTTCCCGCCGTGTAGTTAAATTTTTGGTCTCTCCATACAAAGTGAGACTCCCGAACTCCCGACCGACCCATTTTGTATGGAGAGACCAAAAATTTTTTTGTCACAGGAAATTATTTTTTCGTGAAAAGTTGTTCAGTTTGACGGATACTATCACTACACGGCGGGAACAAAACGATGTAAATTTCATGCTGTATAATACAAGCTTTTGATTTCATTTTTTAAAGTAACAAGGAGATACTTAACACTGTACTGAAATAAAAATGCTACGTTAGGTTAGGTTTTAAGTTGGATTAGGTCAAACCGTATTGTAGTCGTTAAGTAAGCTACACGGGCAAGATTTAATTGGAGACTTTACTGAAGACATTTACAACAAAATATAAAGAAAAAGGTGAATTATGTAGAATGAAAAAAAACTGTAAAATAAGTATAGTACATTACTGCTGCGGCCGCAAAATTAGTTATTGCTGGACGAGGCGCAGGAGCTCCGCCAGGAGTAATAGTGTTCTGTGCGCAGGAAAACGAGTCCAGCAAGAGTTATTGCGGCCGAGGCTTGTATAATGATTTTCTCTGAAATATGCGAGGAAATTACAAAATAGGTACTAAAAATATTGTGGTACCTTGAATTTCTAAACTTATAAGTTCTAATCTTTCTACTTTGATGTCTTGAACTATTCATTGTTATAATATTTTCCCAATTCAATGATTGATTAGTTAACTCCATCATGTAAAATAAGTAACAAAATAAATACATAGTACGATAAAAATAAAAGCGGCGAAAATTACAAACAAACCGCCATATTATGCACTTTTCTTTTTTTTGTTTTGTGCCAGTGTCATACAGAGCATACAGCCAACTGAAATTACTACGAACTCGTACTTTACTACTCGTACTTTTAATTTTAAAACTTATGAAGGGAAGACTCAAAAATATTGAAATTTCTGAACGAAAGTTACTTTGCCGGCCTAGGCCGTTTGAGGGCACATTGCCGGCCGCTATTTTAGCCGCGTTCCGATTTGCGCTGACAGCACTTTGAGTACCCAAAACCGGGTACCGAATCACTGTCATTGGGATCTTACGGCAGCCATTGTGACGTCACGGATTGCGTCATGACCGCCGCCATCTTCCGCTAACGGCGCCCATGCTCCAGAGCGAAATTCACGTAAGCGTAATGTTAAATTCGACTTTGACATATTGTTTATTTATTTTTGGCCCAAACAAACTGTGGCCACCCACCACCTCGCAACCACCAACAACGAAACGCAACTATTCGATTCTTCTTTCGATATGAGTTGAAGCTTGATAAATCGATTGTGAGTGATGTGATGTATTATGGACTATTGAACGAAGCGAGTCCTATCTCTTGTTTCATTTTTCTTTATGTAATGAAAAGAGATGACTTGAAAAATTTAATGTTTATTTTTTACCAAAAACCACACACACACACACAATCACACCTATTACAATAAAAACGAAAATTAATAATAAACAAATAATAAAAAAAAAAATTGAAAAAGCTATTTCGATTCAAGCCAATATCGACATTGCGGATTTCGATAGATTCATTTTTTTTGTTTCTTCTGTCATTTTTGCATCAAACTCCCGTGATAACGATTTTCTGCGATTTATGAATAAAATCAGTGTTATATATTGTGTTAGTGAATAAAAAAGACCAACAATGAATACCCTGGACAAGCAACTAGCTGATCTGCGGATCTATGCGAACGAATTGGATGCTAAACTGCAGGATGATATAAACGCGGCGAAGATGAAACCCTCGATTCCACCCAAGAAAAATAAGGCTCCCTTGCCTCAGATACCCCAAAGTTACACCGTGAAGTCCGCCTGCGAGCCGTCTTACTCTTCGAGGTTGGATTACGGCACCAAACCAAATAATACTTACTCGAACTTGATCCCAGTTAAAAGTTGTATCGTAAGAAACACCGCGAGACAGCGAAGTGGTGATGTGCTCCTTTACAGCAACCTACTACCTCCAGGAGGAACAAATCATGTTTATTCCAATATTCCCATTCAGCGTCAGGTTGCTGAAGGAATCTACGATAGAGATACGAGGTCTGAAGTGTCCAGAATTAGTGATTTAGGTGCTCAGTCGAACTACAGCGAATTGCGGAGGCCAGGGTCGGCCTACCCACCTTCTTCAGCGTCTGTAAACGCTCAAGATTTTTCTACCTATGGAGGATCTCAAACATCTTCTACTTATGAATCTCTGTATGAGCCAATAAATCCACGACCTTGCAGCCAACTTTCTGGTACATCTTTGTATGGTGGGTATGTTGGTACAACCGCTGAGCCAACACCGGAGCCAGACGATGAGTTGTATTGTGGAAACTGCTACTGTTGTGGAGAGAAGATTATGGGGGAAACTACTGGTTGCACCGCTATGGAAAGAATATATCACATCAAATGCTTCTGTTGTCAGCAGTGTGGAATTAATTTACAGGTACAATAAAACAAGATTAGTATTGTATCTTGACTTAAAGAACAAATAAATAAATAGTTATATATATAGGCACATTAGGCACCTAAAAAAATTGCTTTTACTGATGACAATTTTAATTTTGACCAATTTTCAGGGAAGACCATTCTACGCAGTGCAGGGGCGTGCACTTTGTGAGCGTGACTATCTTGAAACATTAGAGAAGTGTTGTGTATGTGGTGCTCCAATTTTGGACCGCATCCTGAGAGCTACCGGCAAGCCATACCACCCACAATGTTTTACCTGTGTGGTGTGCCAGAAGAGCTTAGATGGCATACCATTCACCGTTGATGCAGTTAACCGCATCCACTGCATTGAGGACTTCCATAAAAGGTACATAGCCCCTTCCTTTTTCAAGGATTGAAAAATTGCTTAAATGAAATGAAGTTTTAAGAAGTCCTAAGAAGGTATCATGCATTCAAAAGACCTATTATTAAATATCCTAAAAGTTTCTTTCTTTTAGATTATTTGTATTATCCATTAAAATAATATAGTTATGGTTCTATCAACATCTCAGATACAAAAATCTACAAAAGAATCTTGAGGCCTGAGCTTAGTAGATTTTCTGCACTTATAATAAAATAAAATAATAAATAAAAATAAATAAGCCTTTTGTTTGACCATGCTTACATCTTAGTTACCAATATTATTATTATATGCTTACTATTAGGTACTTAAAAAAGGAAGAGACAGAAAGAAGTGGGCATCAATGGAGGAGGCCTTTACCCAACCTGGGGACCTTAGGTTGGGTAAAGGCTTACTCCAATGATGCCCACTTCTCTCTGTCTCTTCCTTTTTCCTTGACTTCTGCACTTATATCAAGCCTTTAAATAAATACATCACATTATTTTATTTAACAATATTCTTTTTCAGATACGCGCCACGCTGCGCTCGCTGCAGGGAGCCAATAGTTCCCGAAGGAGGTGCCGAGGAAACCGTCCGGATTGTAGCATTGGATAAGAGTTTCCACATCTCGTGTTACGCGTGCGAAGACTGCGGCGCGTCACTGTGCACGCGGCAGGAGGGCCGCGGCTGCTACCCGCTGGACGACCATCTCTACTGCAGGGAATGCAATGCGCGCCGTATTCAAGACCTTAGTCGGGAGATCAACTAAACTTTAGACTATCCAGTAGGCTCAGCATAACAACCGTAGACCGCGCGAAATAAACGTAACCGCCAATAGTAACGCTTCTTGTCTGCGTGCTACAAATACTTATGTATGTATAAGGGGGGAGCGCAGACGGGTGACCTGCTCTATATATAAGAACTATTTCACCCTTAATCCCAGTCTTGATGGATGCTCCTTTCATGATAGCGCCGCATCTGCTCAGCCGTATCGCGTGATACCCCCTGTAGGTGAGTTGTGTTAGGTCTATCCCTTGTTCTCTCAGCTTCTGGCGTGGGATGATCCCAGGGCCCCCGCGATTCCCCAGCTTGGCGACGGCTGTTGCCACACCAGCCTACAGATACTTAGATACTATTGGTAGTCGCTTAGTATGTTGCGCGGGTTGATTTTATCTGCGGTCGTTATGCTGATCCTACAGGGCTGCCAACAATAAATCCTCTCGGGTTGCAGTGGTCATCGGGATTATCTTGCCCGATCAATTCAAAGTTAGACCATCCGGCGTTCATGATACGCATGCATGTGCGTCATCCATCAACACTAAACAGCATTCCAGGCGATTATGACGCATAATTCGTCATGATTTTTTTGTCAACCTATGACGTCACGCGTGTAAAGTCGAATAAAAACGTGTCCGCTGATTTGGTGTCCAAGTTATAAGTCGTGAACATTGATTGCAAAAATCAGAGAAATCAAAATGATAAGAAACAAAGCATATTATTATCTTTGTTTGTTTGACAGATATTTTAGCCACATTTTGTGCACCCAACTGGGCATGTTTCTATAATTATTAATAATAAGATTACTGAATTACTGTACTGACTAATCTTACATTCCTCTGCATTTTGGATAAGTAATCATTAAAAGGCTGTGTAGCTCTCACCATTCATTTAATATTTTGTATATTTAAATGCAGTATTAACTATGTTTAATTTGTGATTATTCAATTGATATTTTACTAGTAACAATGTAAGCAATTTTCTTAGAAAAGGTGCCATCTAGAGATTACTTTTAGGTGCAGTAAGTAATAAGCTCATTTATACCTATATTTTATGAAATAAATTTAGCTAGTAAGTTCGTACTTTTGTACTTAAATAATATTGATCTTTACTGAATTAGAAATGTATTTATATGTGTTATAATGTGATGAGGAAGCTCATTATAAAGTTTTAGAACTATACCACTTGAATATAAATGAATTAATTGTGTTCGGATGTATGTTACTTATCTCGAAGATATTCCCAACGAAAATTAAAATGTACTTTAAAATTAATCAAGATTTCGTATTACTGTAAGTTACGTAGGTATGCTAGTCACGCATAGTGTACTGTAACATATTAGGTCCTTTATTTAGGACCACAGGCATTCGCAGACAAGAGACTATTTCGTTTGTTTGTCAAAGGTCAAAACGAAATATGAAACGCTTCGATCTGTAGTAACGAAAATAATTTATCTACCTATCCTAAGGTCCTTGTTTGCGAAAGGCCAGTAAACTAGATTGTGTATAGCATGTGCTCTTTGACTCATTCTTGTAAATACAACCGACGTATTATTGTTGTAGTTCCAAAATAAACATAAATAAATATTTTTCTGCATTTTATTATATGGGTGATACGAAGTTTTTATTATTCTCGGCGGCGCGGTTTTTTATAAATTATAACTTTTTTACCGTCGGTGTTGGTTAGGGTTGCCATACGCTAGGATTTGTCCTGACATGTCAGGATTTTTTGGTCCCTGTCAGGATTCCGACCGGACTTGGAAAGTGTCAGGATTTTTGGAAATCATAGAAATTGTTTTATTTATTGATCTTTTGTTTGGTAACAATCAACTAGGTGCGCGGGGTGTCCCCTCCCCTTCCCTTCTTCGCTCATTTCACGAACCGGCCGGCAGCAGCACGTATGACCTATCATTCTCCTGATTGATATAGAATCCGTGATAAATGAAACAAAAAAAATAACTCAATCATTTTAAAGTTTTATTTTTATACTATACAAGACATTTCGTACGCTCAAGCGCTTCTTTCACCTGACTCAAGTCATAGGTTACAAAACCTAACTACACTTACTTATTCTAATTATTATAAACAATAAGAAGACTTTGGCTTCTTCACAAAAAACGTTCCGTTCGATACTTCATTTATACAATTTTAGTATAGTATGACACAAGCAAATCCAAATTTTATACTAAAAAAAGTAAAATTGAAATTTTATAACAAATTAACCACTTTATCGAAAAATCCCCATGAATATACGGGGAATATATCAATAATTCAAGCTGTCAACTATTGACTCATCCCTTTTGATATCATCCATCGTCAGTTCTAAACCTAACAAAGCGTCAGAAAAAAGATAAAAATGAGGGCGAGTAGTTGAAAAAATATTCCGCCAACTACAGCCACTTCCTGTGTGTGGTCTTGCATACAATCTCTGCTTGTTATTTTAGAATTTATTTCAATGTGTACTTTCGGTTTACAAGTACGTACAAAAATATTAAAATTGAACTGTACTTGTGAATCGAAAGTGCACCAATGGGAATTTCTAAATAAACTGATCAAAATGTAATCTTTTGCTGCCAACAATGAGCATGAACTTACGCACGAAATTCTTAAGAATTTTAACATAATATTAAATTTTAATAACATTCCGAATTTATGTTGTAATGGCAACCAATCGAAAATACGTTTCTTTCAACACCTCGTCTTTGGAGAACATAAATAGAATCATCCATTGTTCGTTCATTCGCTTCCCAACCAGTTATCATTATCACATATTTTTAGTCTTAAAGATAGAGAAATAAAAGAGTAATGTACAAAGCTTAAATTGATTAGAAATTAGTACACTGGTCAAGTATGAACATTGTTCATTATGTAATTCGTACACGTTAAAATATTCTTTATCGTGCTAACATTCAAATATATAGTCCTAGAAAAGAATAAATGGTCTAATTACCATAAATTGCTACTAAGCCCCAGTTAGCTTCAGATCTTTGTGGGATGGCATACATTCTAACAATACAATTAAATAATGCACGTTGTCAGAAAGCAAGGAACCTCACTAATATCTATTTAAAAAAATGAAGGTAGGGGCACTATAGTGGAAATTTATAGAATAAGCCAACTGATATACAGTGCGACACAAAAGAGTAGAAATTAAATAATGATGGTACTAAATGCTTTACCAAAAGCAACACAAGATAAACTGGCAGTGATTGGTAGCCAAAAACAGGAAATTGCAATGATTGGCTGAAAAACCACCAGTGTTGCTAGTTAACTCCGTAGTCTCCGTACAGCGCCCTCATTTTTTGTCTACTCTTTTCTGTCGTACTGTAGAATAGATATCTATGTAATGAAGGATTTTCCGACAGCTTTTTGAAAAATAAAAATAATAGTTATAATTAAGACGATAGATGGCGCCAGGTGTACGCTTCGGATCCACGAATCGTCAACGCCATCTGCCGAAGTTTTATGAACTATTTTTTTTTATTGGCTGTCAGAAAATTCCTTATTATTACCAATCCACTCAGCAGAATCGCGGAGGTCCGCTTATCGAGATTCTGTTTAATTAATGAGTAGCCAGTCTATGTTTGTATTCGGAGCCCATTCTAGCGCTATATGTACAAGCAGTCGCTTGGCGGCTACGGGCACGCTTACTCCTACGCTATGTCTAGTGTCTACTACATCCATAATACTCCATACAGGCATACAATATCTAATAATTAAAACCAACTTGTTTGTCTTATGCTAGAAGTTGAGTGATGTATACCATTGACCATATTTTCTGCAAGTGCAACAAGGCTAAAAAATATATATGATCATTTGGAGATGACAGTGTATTTATTTACGATACAATTTGTGTTTTGCCCTTGCAGGAATCTGGTCATTCATTCATTTGAATATGTACAGTTGTAATCAACAAATAATCAAGAAGGTCCCGTTCACATTTGGCGTAACATAACATAAATGAAGCATCGATTTAGAAGATATAATAAATTCGGAAAATCAAACAATAATTTCCGCGTTAATTTTTCATTGCAAATGCTAAAACCACAAATAACAGTTTATAAACTGTGCATCTGTTTGCTTCAACTTTATGCCATTATAAATAGACCCTAATTGAATATAATAAAGAATCAATCTTAAAATTTAGAATTTAACAAATAAATCGTCTTTTAATTCAGTATTATTTCCTTAACATTAGATAATATTATAGCCAATACAATTAACACATAGACCTACTACAGACTTATCAGTAAACAAGCAAACATTTAAAATGACTGCACCCGAGTCACTAACATTAAATTAATAGCTAAATGTGTTTTGAACAAAATATCGACTGACTTTCAGAAAGGAATGTTAGATCTGGGTGTTCCTAGTCTCTACTTTTATATTGTACAATGTTGGGTGCCCAGTGATTTACATTTATAATAATTATAAACCTTGCACACTATTAATTAAAAACGAATAGACAAGTGTGTGCTCCGAAAATTAAGCATACAAGACATCATAAAGCTTCTTGAATTTGGATAGGAATCAAATATTTTGTACAATAAAGTTACTCACAAAAAGTATAATATTCTACATTACATATACATTACACATACTCATTGTCAAGTTACGAATCCATCTATAAACCTATTTTTATGTTATATTAAATTTGTAACATTATAATTACGTAACGTATTTGTGGTAAACATTATAGTACTGGCAATAATTTGTTTTCTAATAGAGTGCAAAATCAGCTTAATACTATAAAGAATTTGACGAATGCATTTAAAAAATAAATCCATAATTAAACTTTATTATCTCAGAGGCACAAGTTTATTTCTATATATAAGGGATATTTGTAGAAGCTAGTATGCTAGTAAATACTTTCTCAGTACATTTGGGAATATTCGATATGCACGCCATTCATACAATTTGTTACCAAAAATAAAAATGCAGTATAGGTCAGACAATATCCACAACATAACCCTAACCGGTTTACAATATTTCAAAGTACATTTATTTTACTTATACGTAAAATGAGGCCCGTAAGTATCTAATCATGCCCAAACCACTTATCAAATAAATTTTCATAATGTTAAGGAGAATCCATACATAAAATTGCTAAAAATTACGCAAATCCTTCTGACGAGCCATTTCATATTAATAAAAAAAAAATTTGATGGATTGTACAGACACTCTAGTAATGAATTGCGTCTATCTACACAACGCCAATAAGGGTTTGACTTGGCAATTCGCCCCGTGTAACGTAGCTATAATATTGTTCATTTGTAACCATCACGTTGAATCATTAGACTTGCAGTAACAACAGCTTCTCAATGCTAGAGTATAGATGAGACTAGTTTTTTAGGTGGACCAAAACACAATTAAAATCCATGCTCATAAGAGATGACACAAGAGTGTATAAAAAAATGAGGGTGCTGCCTACGAATAAGGAAGCTATGGAAGTGTAATTGTAAACAAAACCCAAAAAGAATATGGCCCCAAATCTCGAGTACTTAAACGAGAAACGTCACTGTAGACGGGCCAATTGGATACGTTCACGCATCACGTCATATTCCGACAAGCGCGGTGATTGGTTCACGGCATGACAGATAACGGTGATTGGATCGCGTCACTTGTGCGTGGATGTGTTATGCAAGTGTGATAGAACAAGTTAAATTAAAAATTATTGTACTTATGCATTACTGATATCAATCAGATTGCTTTGTAATTATTTACTAAAATCACCTAATATATATTATTTAAATGTGTGATTGTGTGCTTGTTTTTGGGAAGAGGCCATTACTCTGTGTCAAACTTCTCACGTTTCCGTATTGTATTTTGTATCCATTAAAATCTTGCCAATCAATTGTTATTTTCGAGTTGTGATTTTACTAACGTTGAAATACAAGCCTGAACTAAGGAGAGACTACATTCTACTACTACTATATTATTTCGGGGATCCATCCACCATGTGCGATCCTGCTGGCAACGGTTCTCCGTCAAATATAAAGAGATATACAGTGACTCGCGAGGTCTACAGCTCACAGAGCCACTAGTATAGAAGACTTGGCCTTGTGCCTTTTAAAAGAAAATAACAAAGATAATTGGCAACTTCAGATGTATGGTTTACTTACATTGTCTTTCACTTTGGGTTATAGAGAAAACTTCATCATATTATGTTGATAATAATGCAGCACAATCAATATAATTTCAAAATTTACTTAGTGGGGTAACTAACGGAACATAACAGTTTCTATTCAAGATTATTTAAGTATTTTTATAGGATATAAGTATTATGACATTATACCTTAATATAAGCCGTAGACATTGGCTGACTATTGCTCGCATAATCCCATCCATCATTATTTTATGTCAAGTATTTAGAATACTCAAAATAAATGTAATGTATTTGTGATTTTTTACCCCAGTTTCTTTTTTGCTGGCTTTTTGGGCCTCCTGCACCATTTTACCTCGCCGGAAGTCATTTTATTACCTATGTTTGTCTGAATTATATTGTATTTTTGTTTTTTATCGGAAGCGGCAGTCCGTCATACAGCGTGACAGACTAACTAGCGCGTGTGTTGCCCTTTTTAAGCCCCGCCTTCTTTGTTGCCCTTTGCGTGGGGCCATTTTTTGAACGGAATGCGACTTCTATAGCTTCCTTATTCGTAGGGTGCTGCACGTTTGAGTTTTCAGCCAATCATTGCCACTTCCTGTTGTTGTTTTATTTGGCGTTATCATACGAAAATAACATAATTTCTATTCCTTGTATCGCATTGTTGATGCTACCTTTTATATTGACTAAAACAGAAGACTTTAGTTACACCATTATTTAAAATCTACTATTATGTGTAGCACTCGCATTTTATAACACTCTTCTCGACCAAAACAGATAATTGTTGTCTTCTTATTCTTACATAAACACCTAAAAGCATCGCAGTCCAATGGCCCCGATTCACAGAGTCATGCTCTAAAGGTGAAACCGCACTAGAGCGACACTGCAGCGGAGCGGCGCGGCGCGGCATCGGAGCGGCGCGACAAGAAAAATATTCTTGCCACTGTCTCTTATGAAATAAAACGCACTATAGCGGCCTGCAGCGGGGCGGCGCGGCGCGTCGCGACAGAGTTGACTCCCGGAGAATATTTTGTCGCGCCGCTCCGCTGCCGCTAGTGCGGTATAGGGCCGCGGCGGCGGAGCGGCGCGGCCCACGGAGACAAATACAAAGAGGAGGTGCCACAAGCAACTTAGGCCCGTCTCATAGCGGACTAAGTACTCTTACTACTAGCTATTAACCACCAGGCGTCGCTTCTGTCAGTGTTACTTTGGATTTTATGGATACGACACGAATATGACTTGGTTTGATTACAACCATTTTAATTGAAATTAGTGACGCAAAAATTATGAGCTGTGTTGTATCGTGCAACAGTACGAGTAATACAACTATTTCTAACGAAAAAAAGACATAATTCCACTCGTATGTATTTGCAATTTTTAATGCTCGTCCATCTAGTTCGTCAGGTAGGTAACCAACAAATGAAATGAATGTTAAATTTTTGTCGCTCAACTGTAGCGCCGCTGCAGTACAGTGCGGTTAGGTAGTGTCGCGCCGCTCCGCTGCAGTGTCGCTCTAGTGCGGTTTCACCTTATTGCTAATTTTAAAATCCACATGAAATACAGATGAACGAATGACATTATTTTGAATGAATGATAACCTAAAATAATGGCATAGCTGTCAGATTAAGATATTTTTAAGTCTGATGTTTTACGTACTCTCTAAAATTGTGCAATCAACGCGTTCATAAGGTTCAAAATCGATGTTTGACAGCTCCAATATTAGGATAACCATTACCTGTCCCTTTTTAATCTTCAAAGGGTGAAAAGGACTGACGACCTTAAATTAAGGATTAGAGCGTGACCGTGTGAATAAGCCTCGATACCTGTTATCCGTGTGTGCAGTTTACCTGAAGGAGGTCTTCCGTTTGTCGGCGTTCTCGCTGCGCGGGTCCCACTCGGCGTCGTCGGGGTCGTCGCCGTCGAAGGGCGTGGGCGAGAGCGGCGACAGCGTGCTCGAGTTGTCAATGTCGTCGGCGTCCATGGGCGAGTGGGCGTCGCAAGTGGGCGTGGGCGAGCGCGTGGGCGCGTGGCCGGGCGGCATGGCGGCCACCATGCTCAAGTACGTGTCGTCGCGCAGAGGGAACTGCCGCGGCGAGTAGGGGCGCGCGGACTGCAAACAGCGCCGGGTTAGTACAGGAACACGAAAGAGTCGACTAACAGTGAGGGCGCTGTATGGAGTCAATTGGCAACACAGAATTTTAAGCCAATCATTACAACTTCCTGTTTTTAGCTACCAATCTCTGCTAGTTTATCTGGTGTTGCTTTTGGTAATGAATTTAGTTCCATCATTATTCAATTTCTACTCTTGTGTCGCACTGTAAATAAGTTTTTTTAGGAAATTTAATATCCTCATCAACAGCCCATATACATTTCCAACGAAGGACTCAAGTCTACCCTGAATTAGGTCAATCAAGCCTACAAATTTATTTGTGATTGCAAAGTTTTTCAATATCAAAAATATATTATGTGAAGTTAGTTGTTTGCGTGCCAAAAATTATTTTAATTTGACATCAACTTTTCCCCACATCTGTGCTACAAACACAGAAGCTCGGAGCGGGAGAAGCAACTACAGACCAATCACAATGCGCAGCCTAAAACGCGCTCACGAAGCTTCTCGCGACCGTCGAATAACAACTTCCCACCCACACCGGACCGCGCCCGGCCACGCCGCCCGGGCAGGCGGGCAGCAGCCTTTACTCGCAAGACACTGTTCCACCTGCTGGCGTTTATATATCATCGCCAAAATCAAATTAAAGTTGGAGAGTGGGGGCTCATACGTCACTACCACGTATAAACTCAAGCGTGACGTCATTACGCTGTTTCAACTCAAAATATCTCAGTAATTTTTCGATTACGTGAAATAAGAAAAAATACGTGTCCATAATTTTTTAATAATCTCATCATCATCATACTCAATTTTGTAATTGACAATATTTTATTTAAAAAAGGAAACGCAAAAGATGCGACGACTGTGGAGTTTCTTCGGTGAGCTCTTCTCCACAGATTCCGCCATTGTGTTAGTGAACTCACCCAAAAAAAATGTAATGACGGATCTAAGTGATGTAATAACATCCTATGGAAATAAATTATTTTGACTTTGACTTTTGTCAGCCCACATCAACCCACTGCTGGGTATAGGCCTCTTCTCTATAGCGCCAATCCTCACGGTCCCGTGCCAGCCTCGTCCAGTGAGATCCCGTCACCTTGACGATATCATCTGACCATCGGGCTGGTGGTCTGCCCACTGGCCTTGTCGCCCCTCCAGGCCACCATTCTGTGACTGCTTTGGTCTAGCCGAGTGCCCCCCCCCCGCCCATCTCCACCTCAGTCTCGTTATCCGCTTACCTACGTCTTCGGAAAGTCGCATACCAAACGACGAATTTCTACGTTTGGTATGCGGTCAACAAGTGAGATACCTAACATAGAACGCTCCATCGCCCTTTGTGCTACCTTAATTGTAATAATCTACCTGATAGAAAATTTAGAGAGATGAGTTGAATTATAATTCAACACTACAAGAAACGGCATCGCCATAGTGCTCAGATCAGTATTTACTTGGTGCGGTGCAGGCGGCGGGTGCGGTGCAGGCGGCGGGGGCGGCGGCGGCGGGGGCGGCGGGTCGTCGGGCGCCGAGTGCGCGGGGGGGCGGCGCGGCGGCCGGCCCGCTCGCACGTAGCGCGACCTCTCGCGCTCCTCGGCGCGCTCGTGCCGCGCGCGCACGGCCGCGTCCGATATGTCTTCGTCCTGAAGAATAAATACAACGGCCACTCGAGTCAAATATTCAACAATTATGAAATGGTAAATTGTTGAATCGAGCAGAAAGTGAAGTTTTATTGCATCGAGTGTTAGTTGGAGCACGAGCGGCAGCGAGGTCTCTAAATGTACACGAGTGCAATTTGAAAATCACTTTCTCGAGGTTCATAATCTGCTTTTCTTTCAAATACCGAATAAAACCCATTTCCCCAAGGATCTCCACAACATCGTCCAGTCCTACGCTACCCGCATCCAACAACGGTTGCGTATCCGTGGCAGTAGATCGCTTGAGTATATTTTTTTTTAATTTTCATGAAAACTCACGGAAATAATTTTTGTACTTGTTCTGAGAACCCAAGTCGCGTCAACTTTTTATTGTTTTATGGCTTCTGTCATTGAGGTGAAAATTATGCCAGTGTCAGGGTTGAAGCTCCCACTACACGATCACCCTCATGATTGATGTTTTCTGTTAACTGTCAAAAACCGGTTTGATGGTCAAATTCAAATTTTAACCGTCGACTAGGCCATATCAGATGAAAACTTCTTGCTGCGTTCGGAGCGAAGTTTTTAATCTTTGGCTGGCGCAGAGACGAACCTGCGTAGTTCGATATTTGTGAATGACTGTCGAGAGCATGGAATACTTAATACTGATTTAACAGACTTGTTACCAATGTGATAGAGAGAAATAACGGACATGTTACCTCGCTTTCTTCCATAGATATCCGGCTAGCCTTCATGATGCCGTTGTTCATTGGTGCTGGGGGTAAGTCTAACATTCGCCATCTGAAAACAAATTGTATACATTTTAAAACATGACCATATAAACTATAATAAAAAATATTTGCCGGTAGTTCTACCGGCCGAGGCGGTAGTAACATGGTTAAATGAATTCCCCGCCTAACTACTGATAGTGTAGTGTGCGACGCACCTCAACCACATACATATAGATATAAGTTAGCATCTAAGTATTAGCTGGTAGTCAATGTCCGTTCGTCTGACGCACAACACGTGTTTCCTTCCGCCACGCTCCAGGGTCCCCATATCGCATGCATAGCACATTAGTAAGACCAAATTACTTTATCTATGGTAAGACTAAGACTTGGTAGTAACAGGGGTAAAAAAGTAAATTTACAACTAACATTGATTGTTTATAATAATATAAATGTGAAAATGTGGTTTGTATTTCGTGCAGCAATGTATTGACAACTTTTTTTTTGGGATTGCTTACATTTCTTTTTCTTTTTTTATTAATTAACACTTTCAGGGCCGGGTGTTTTTTACTAGGCAATCCGCCCTGCGCCGACCGTTTTTCGGATATTTTAAACAACCATAAAAAAATAACTAATATATTTAACTACCTACTTTTTTCTATTACTATATTTATGTTGTTTATATTTTCCATTTATGAAATAAAACAATTAAATATATTATTATGTCTATTTTAAAAAATCACATAAATGGACAGTAAGTTACGGACCAAAAAAAAGTCTAACATAACAGTCCGTAAGCAGCGGAACGACGCACTGGCGCGGCGCGTCGCTGTGTGCGCTCTCACGCCTACACCCGACGCACTGGCGCGGCGCGTCGCTGTGTTCGCTCTCACGCCTACACCCGACGCACTGGCGCGCCGCGTCGCTGTGTGCGCTCTCACGCCTACACCCGACGCACTGGCGCGGCGCGTCGCTGTGTGCGCTCTCACGCCTACACCCGACGCACTGGCGCGCCGCGTCGCTGTGTGCGCTCTCACGCCTACACCCGACGCACTGGCGCGGCGCGTCGCTGTGTGCGCTCTCACGCCTACACCCGACGCACTGGCGCGGCGCGTCGCTGTGTTCGCTCTCACGCCTACACCCGACGCACTGGCGCGGCGCGTCGCTGTGTTCGCTCTCACGCCTACACCCGACGCACTGGCGCGGCGCGTCGCTGTGTGCGCTCTCACGCCTACACCCGACGCACTGGCGCGGCGCGTCGCTGTGTTCGCTCTCACGCCTACACCCGACGCACTGGCGCGCCGCGTCGCTGTGTGCGCTCTCACGCCTACACCCGACGCACTGGCGCGGCGCGTCGCTGTGTGCGCTCTCACGCCTACACCCGACGCACTGGCGCGGCGCGTCGCTGTGTGCGCTCTCACGCCTACACCCGACGCACTGGCGCGCCGCGTCGCTGTGTGCGCTCTCACGCCTACACCCGACGCACTGGCGCGGCGCGTCGCTGTGTGCGCTCTCACGCCTACACCCGACGCACTGGCGCGGCGCGTCGCTGTGTTCGCTCTCACGCCTACACCCGACGCACTGGCGCGGCGCGTCGCTGTGTTCGCTCTCACGCCTACACCCGACGCACTGGCGCGGCGCGTCGCTGTGTTCGCTCTCACGCCTACACCCGACGCACTGGCGCGGCGCGTCGCTGTGTTCGCTCTCACGCCTACACCCGACGCACTGGCGCGGCGCGTCGCTGTGTTCGCTCTCACGCCTACACCCGACGCACTGGCGCGGCGCGTCGCTGTGTGCGCTCTCACGCCTACACCCGACGCACTGGCGCGGCGCGTCGCTGTGTTCGCTCTCACGCCTACACCCGACGCACTGGCGCGGCGCGTCGCTGTGTTCGCTCTCACGCCTACACCCGACGCACTGGCGCGGCGCGTCGCTGTGTTCGCTCTCACGCCTACACCCGACGCACTGGCGCGGCGCGTCGCTGTGTGCGCTCTCACGCCTACACCCGACGCACTGGCGCGGCGCGTCGCTGTGTTCGCTCTCACGCCTACACCCGACGCACTGGCGCGGCGCGTCGCTGTGTGCGCTCTCACGCCTACACCCGACGCACTGGCGCGGCGCGTCGCTGTGTTCGCTCTCACGCCTACACCCGACGCACTGGCGCGGCGCGTCGCTGTGTGCGCTCTCACGCCTACACCCGACGCACTGGCGCGGCGCGTCGCTGTGTTCGCTCTCACGCCTACACCCGACGCACTGGCGCGGCGCGTCGCTGTGTTCGCTCTCACGCCTACACCCGACGCACTGGCGCGGCGCGTCGCTGTGTTCGCTCTCACGCCTACACCCGACGCACCACACTCACAATTTTTTGCATGTGTGCTCTCAATGAACCAAGCTAACGCTAATCACGCTGGGTCGACGTGATTTTGTAGAAAACAGTATGAAAATCAAACAACGTGACATACTCGTGACCGGCGAGTTAGGGAATAATTATCATCACGTAAATGTCACGTGATTGGCCCTGAAAGTGTTAAGAGTAAACTCTTGACCTCCATCTAGACTAGACTGAAGTATCTATATTTTATTCACAGAAAATAAAATTCGAATAATAGAGTTATTTCTTTTTAAAACAATCTGGCAGAGGACTGCTTGTTGTAAAGAATGTCATCGAGAAATTGTAATAAAGATTGTTATAAGTTTAATTAAAAATCCTTTTTAAACAAGCTTTTAAAGCCGTGGAGTGGAGTATCCTTGTTAAGACAAATCCAACGAGCCCAAACACGACTAAAGTAGGATTTTTAATTGAACGGAGTAATTTGACATTAGACAGAAAAATAATGTTGCCAGCTCCATAATCTTAGTGATGTTTTCAGTTCAATTCTAACTCAAGTGAGTTGAATCATTCACACTATTAAATATAAAAAAATGCTTGTTACCTCAGCCTATAAACATAGACTTCGTCTACATATCATGCAGTTCGCAATAGTTGGAATCCATCAGAATTGGTGAGTTGGTTTTAGTATTACTGGTAACAACAGTCAGGCTTTTTATGTAGGTAGGTAATAAAAGTAATTAGTGTTTTTTTTATATTTCTAAGAGATAACTTGCAGCTGCGACACAAACGAATGACTCATCCATACAACTAATTTCCTATTGGATGACGGGAGAAGCGTCTATTTTTATTATTATTACTTTCCTATTGTTCGTCATTCGGCTTCTTACCTCCGGTCTGAGTGTTCGAATGTTTCTCTTGCCTTTGCATTTCATCGTTGAACGTTAAGTTTCATCGTTGAACGTTAAGTTTTTTCGTTAAGTTTACCGTTAAGTTTTTTGTTAAGTTTTTGGTGAAGTTTTGTTTTTGTAATTTCGTTGTTGTTTATAAAACTGTTATGGATCCTGGCCCAGGGACCTCAAGTAATGACAATTTCATGTCTCCGAGAAAAAAGAGACCAAAGCGTGCTTTAAGTATGACTGAATATATCAGAAAGTGAATAAAATTATTTTCATACACATAACATGCATTTTCATTGTACCAAAATAACTTTTCTAGAATACGAGTAATACACCCTCATAAAGAAGAAAGTTAAAAGCCTTTAAAAATAAAAATAAATATGAATATTTTAATTTAAGGTAGTTGATATATGTTAGCTTAGGGTAAGTCTGAAAAGCAACAGTTATGCTGAGACTCTGCCTTTTCATACCTTTGTAAATATTTTTTTGGATGAATAAATGACTTCTATCTATCTATCTATTTAGCTTAAGCATACTTACTTTGACATAGACTTAGTTTTACATAATACAAATAAAAAAATGTTTTATCTCCACACCACAAAACTAAGTATGTACATTTCAGCACAGGAGATACAATTTTTGTGGAGGGCTGTTGCCTAAACTAAGTTTAAACCTGTGTTATAGGGCATTAGTCCTTCCCCCAGGAGTCCACATTACTTAGTGACCATATCACCAGGGAGCCGTTTCATGAAGCTACAAGTTACAAATTACAAGTACAATTTGATGTACATTGCGTAGACAATGAGGTAAAACGATAAGGGCTTCCAGTTTTGGCGAATTGGCTACGCAATGAATATCAAATTGTAACTTGTTACTAGTAAATTGTTGCTTCGTGAAACGTGGCCCAGATGAGTGATTGAATCATATCTTTTTAGCACAACACTATATTTTTTTCTCAAAAAAGCGGCAACCCACCATGTGTCAGATTACTCCGTTCAATTAAAAATCCTACTTTAGGTTGTGTTGTGTATTACAGGAGTTCCTATGGCCACCTTCCGGCTCCATCATGAGACCCTGGACATCACAAATTACTAAAGATCTTGTTAATACAAATCTAACGAGCCCAAACACGACAAGGTTGTGTTGTGTATTAGAGGAGTTCCTATGGCCACCTTCCGTCTCCATCATCAGACCAGCTCCATGGTACCATAATATTGCATTGTCATCGCGGTTACATAAGTGTACCAAATTTCAGCAAATTCCAATGGCAGCAAGTGCTTCAAATTTGAGTTTCTTCTGGCCGTTCTTCTCCACAGAGGGCGTACATGGATGGCAGGTTCACTACCAGTGAATGTGCCATCCATGTTAGTTTTGACGTCGAAAAATTATTTGTAAAAATCTTAATTCGAATAAAAAAATTTTTGACTTTGATTTTTGAGTTGCAAGATTTCGCCCGAACATACCCACATACAGTGCAAGCTAAATAAAAGCTTGTAAATAAATGAAATTGGTACCAATTCGTAAAATATCTGACAACATTTCAAATACATAAAGGTACAAAAATAAAAATAAAACCATTTGGAGATTTGAGCTCCCTAAACACAATAGGTATTTTTTTTTCAGAATTAATAATCTACTAAATAAAGAATTATTTGCAAAAAGTAGGCGGTATAGGATTTTTAGCAAAGATCCCTTTGTTTTTGTTTTTTTAATTTCTGACTGACTGATTTCTGTTTTATGATTGTTCAATGTTCAAGAGCATTACATTGTTGATGATTTATAAATCCTAAGGCGTACTTACGTCGTTTTAGAATAAGCATGATTTTAAAATTAAAATTTATATGCTTGGGCCGGCCACGTCGCTCGCATGCCTGACACCCTGTGGGCTAAGTTAACTACTTACTGGAACCCCCAACTAAGCCGTGGCAGACCTCGGCGGAGATAGCAAGACGAGCTAAAAAAATTTTCCAAGACCTGGCTTACCGATGCTCTAGACAGAGAAGGGTGGAAAGAAAAGAGAGAGGCCTTTGCCCAGCAGTGGGACAGCATAGGCTAAGTAAGATAAGATAAGATATGCTTGGACTTAAAAAAAAGACTAACATTTAAAAAATGAAATAATGAAAGGGTATTGAAGGTTTGCGTACTTGGGCGTGATGATCTCCTTGTAGGTGAGGATCATGGGCCTCGTGTTGGCGGCGACGGACTGCGGTATGACGATGTTGTCGATGTCGTACGACTGTCGGCGCAGGCGCGACTCCGTGCTGGGCCGGCCCGGGCCGCGTCTGGGACAAAAGCATTATGGTTTATTTATCGCTGATTAAATGACTTACATTATTAAAGCCATTGACTATCGGTTGGCGGCTCAATGATGCTGGGTTTGTGAGGTCAGTTTTCGCGCTTACAACCCACCAATGAAGATTATTACTTCATGCAACAAAATAAATAAACAAACAAAATTATACATAACCCGTTATACACATGCTACTTTCAAGCAGGAAAAAACTTAAAAAAATATATATTTGTTTTCCTGCAAGTTTCTCGTTTCAAGCTGCAAGTTTTTGTTTTGCCCCTTTATAACAATAATAAGAAAAAGTAGTTTGATTGTATGAAGATTTTCTTTGAAATTATTTTCTCATAGGTATGTCTTGAACCTTAGAATCCCTTTTCGCTTAGCACGTGAATCGCTCGCTTCGAACCTGAGAACAAGCCTCCTCTGCTTGCTTTAAATTTATTATCAGTTCACAGAGGGAAAACCGATCGTCCACTTTAACTGAAAAAAAAAAAGAAAAAATATATTGTTAATCTGCGTACCTCTCATGTGACGTAGAAGACTCGTCTCGTTCTTCGCGCTCCCTCTCTCTTATCTTGCGAGATAGCGGCGGTCTGCCTCTTTTTGAACCTGAAAACGTAAGGTAATTTGATTCAGATTATTCCCATGCGAATACGATATTTTCCTATGGTAATTTCCTATCTATAGTTGGGTTATTATAGGATGAGTTCTGACAGCTTCAAAATTCTTCATACGACGTTAACAACTTTTTTTTTTATATTCAGTTTAAAAACCATAATAGCTAATAAATAAAAATAAAGCAACTTCACCTCTTATTTTATCATTAAACAGTATGTAATTTTGCTTAGTAAATAAATAAATAAACGAAATAATATAAAAAAGTTTTTAAATTTTTTATCTGTCAGAGCTCATCCTACAGTAACCCAACTATAGGCAGATATTTTTTTGTGCTTAAAGCCCAAGTCACACAGAGCCGTGCCGGGCGCGGTCCGGGCCGGGGAAGCGGGACGGTGCTATGGCGCGGCGTAGCGCCGTCCCGCTTGTCCCGGCCAATGTTCCTAAATTTACCATATTTTATAAATTATTTTTAAAATATAGATTAGTAGCCGACGATTCGCGTAGAAAAAAACAGAATCGGTTGAAAAACGAATTTATAGTGATTTTTTAAAGTTTCAATATGCCTGTCTCTTTCGAATTGACTAAGGCCACAGAACGGCAACTCCCTGCCTCCTGCCAATCCCAGAAACGCCGTAGTCGGGAGTGTCGAGATAGGAAGGTCGCGCGCAGGGAGGCGTACAGCATGCTATACCCGGGTTACTGTAGGATTAGCTCTGACAAAAATTTTAAAAACTTTTTAATGTTATTTCGTTAATTTATTTATTTAGTAAAATAAATGTATAATGATAAAATACGAGGTGAAGTTACTTTATTATTTTTTTAGCTATTATGGTTTTTAAACAGAATATTATAAAAAAAAGTTGTTAACGTCGTATGAAGAATTTTGAAGATGTCAGAGCTCATCCTATAGTAACCCGGGTATAAGCGCGCTACGGTAACCTGTAGAAGCTTCGCACACACTATCTTTACTGGTGAGTGTCGACATTTAAAACGCGATGGCGGCGGCTGTAAGGAATGGTCGATATGCTATGGTAAAATACTCACGGTGCGGCTTCTTGTCCCTCCTGGCGGGCTGCGTGTGCGTGTGCATGTGCGTGGGCGTGGGCGTGGGCATGGCGCGGGGTGCGTGGCGCGGCGTGGAGCCGTGGTGCGCGCCACGCCACGCAGCCACGCAACGCGGTAGGAACCAGGAGCGACCAGCTAGGGCTGACATGTGGACTGTAGGCGATATGTCTACAAAGAAAAGTTGAATAATATGTATAGTGAAATAGAAATAATATGTATAGTGAAACAGTTACAGTTAAGTAAGTTTATTTATTTTCGAAAGCGCACGTTTAATATATTATGATTTAGAATACTTTTTAAGGTTCTGTGCGTCAAAAAGAAAACTTTTAAGATCTTTTTGTTGCTTGTCTATTTGTGTATCAGTCAAGACCCTTTTACTCAGGATCGCGTATAGGTTGAATGAAATTAATACCAAATAGTTAACTAGTTAACGAACTGAAATGAGATATACTTATCCAAAATGTTGACATTAAACACTCCCCTATCCCCGATCGCAACTAAGTTTCACAACTGGTTGCGTTGAAAGAAATTTTATTATATTCCCGCAACTGGGTATCGTTAGAATCTTTACATCAGCCCGAGTGACACTGGCTATATTTTCTTGATTATTAGTAATGTACATACCGCTTGTGGTGGACAGTACGGGATGGTAGGCGGGGTCGGGGGGCGGCGCGGGCGCGGGCGGCGCGGGCTGCGTGGGCTCGCCGCGCCCCGTGCACACGCTGCAGCTCTCTAACTGCGGCTGACAACTGCATCTGAGGGACAAGAGAATGTTTCTAGAGTGCTTGATAGTTCTGACGTGCAGTTTCCGACAGACAAGTTCATAAAACTTCGATAGATGGCGTTGACGATTCGTGGATAAAGAAATCCGGCGAGTCACCAAGGGCCATAAAAGAATTAAAAAAAACACGTTCACCTGGCGTCATCTATCGTCTTAATCAGAACTATTATTTTTATTTTTTAAAGAGCTGTCAGAAAATCCCCCATTTAAAAAATGTACCTGGGCTGATTGATAACTGGCCGAAACGACGAACTTAAAAAAATGATACGCAAAAAAAAATATTACATTATATTTTGGCATCTTTTTGAAAATAGAACGCCAAATTTGAATTTAATCGAACTGGTGGAATTTGTTTGATAGGACGTAGAACTTTCTCTGTCGTAAATTTTCTTAACAATGGAAAGAAACGAAATTCGTGCGGTGATAAAGTTTTACGTTTTAAAACAGAAAACAGCAACCCAGATTAAAACCAAGCTAGACAGTGTTTTAGGTAATTCTGCTCCTGCATTGAGTATAATTCTCACCTGGGTAACTGATTTTAAACGTGGAAGACAGAGCTGCGAAGACGCCCACAGGTCTGGCCGTCCAAATGAAGTCACGAATCCGGACATGATCAAAAAATTCACAAAATTGTATTGAATGATCGGCGCTTGAAGTTGCGAGAGATAGCAGAGATGGTGAGCATTTCATCTGAACGCGTTTTTAATATTTTGCACCAACATTTGGGAATGAAAAAGCTTTGCGCGCGATGGGTGCCGCGTTTGCTCACTGTTGACCAAAAGCAACGTCGAGTGGACGATTCATCGGAGTGTTTGGCGCTGTTTAACCGAGATCCTAACGAGTTTTCGCGGCGTTATGTAACAGTCGATGAAACCTGGATACATCATTATACTCCCGAGACAAAAGAACAATCTAAGCAGTGGACTGAGAGCGGAAGACCTGCGCCGAAGAAAGCAAAAACGGTTTTGTCGGCCGGCAAAGTGATGGCGACTGTTTTTTGGGATGCTCGAGGGATTATTTTAGTGGATTATCTGCAAAAAGGAAAAACAATAAATGGAGAGTACTACGCAAGCTTGCAAAAATTAAGTGAAGAAATCCAGAAAAAACGACCACATTTGGCCAAGAAAAAGTTTTGTTCCACCATGACAACGCACCTGCACACACGTCAATGGTTGCAGTCGCCAAACTCCATGAATTGCGGTTCGAATTGCTACCGCATCCACCCTATTCCCCGGATCTGGCCCCGTGTGACTTCCACTTATTCCCAAACCTGAAGAAATGGTTAGGTGGCCAGAGATTTTCATCAAATGAAGAAGTCATTGTTGCCGTGGACGAGTATTTTGAGGGGTTGGAGAAAACATTTTATCAAACTGGTGTAACGGCATTGGAGAAGCGCTGGACTAAATGCATCGAGGTAGAAGGAAACTACATTGAGAAATAAATTTATTTTAAATAGATTTTTAAAGTTTTTCTTTGTCGTTTCGGAAACTTATCAATCAGCCAGTTATTATTATTTAGCACCATAATTTCACACATAATTGCCAGACCAACGAAACACCATGCAATGAGCTTAACGCAGTTTTATTGCTTTTCAGACTCGTAAACAGTCAAATGTCATCATTGAGGTGCTCGGACATACTTATAGTTGACTAAGACTTGATGGCAGCTCAGTTACAATATTGAAATGTTGAATAGTCATACAATCAACTTTCTTTGTAAATTAACTAAACGAGTACACACACACACATACACACACACACACACAAACACACACACACACACACACACGCACAACAAACACACAACACTAACAACCTTTGACATTTTCTTTAATCTTTAAATTAGATGCCCTTTAAATTAGCACTAGCTTTGCCATAAATATTGGGTTACAGAAACAAAACTATACAATTCTTGTGTCTTATCAAAGACAATCTCATGACAATTCTATTTAAAAACATTTTTAAAAGGACCGAGGCACTGTATATTATAAATCTTTGTTTATATAGTGTGCATGAATTCCTTGACCTAAATACTTAGACCACATTGTTTAATTTTGTTTAATTTACTTTTATTAATTATTAGGCCAGTCAATATCAACACAAAAAAGGACAAACATCGCAAACGCGCATGTAACTACGATTTTTTTGTATGTTGTTAGATCCCTTGAGAGTAGTTAACACCCAAGTTTGCAACCCTGAAAACCCTGTGCTACCCAAAAACCTCGAAAAACGCTGACCCAGGACAAAGTGAAGACTTTGGCATCAGTCACCACCTCTGTGAAAGTGTTCATCAAGAGAGTTGATGTTGATCCCCTAACCATATTCCAAAGAGTCTGCGTCACAAAACAATCAGATGAACAATTGAAGCAGTTCCAGGACCATTAGTTTAGCTAGTATGTGTCTTTGAATAGGACCCAAACACAAAATATACACTTAAAAAAAAAGTTTACCTTTGACAAGCTGTATCTCTGCAACTAATGGACCTAGAGTGCTGAGGTTAAACTCAAATTGTAGAAAATCTAGTTAGCTTTATTAAATTATACGGCAAACATACTTGAAAAACGCTTCCTTAGGGTAGTTTAAAAAAAAAACTGAAACTGGGGGTAGCACAGGGTTTCCAGGGTTGCAAACTTGGGTGTAAACTACTCTCAAGAAACCTAACAACATATAAAAAAATCGTAGATACATGCGCGTTTGCGATGTTTGATGTCGATTTTGACTGGCGTATATGTATGTTAGCGGAATAGAGAACTTGTTTCACTATAAGACCATGTACACCTATTCTATGCAAATAAACAATTTTGAGTTTTTTGAATTTTTGGCAAGCTATCAAACTAGCTTATAATATAATCACAAAATTTAAAGAAAACCTAATTTGATGGATAGTCAAAACAAAAGATCATCATCGTCATCTCAGTCGGAAGACGACCACTGCTGAATATAGGCCTCCCCCATAGGTTTCCACCGTGAACGGTCAAATTCAAATTCAAATTTATTTATTGCATTTCCACAATTAATTAGGTACTTAGGTGGTAGTAGGAAAAGGTGTTAAAATTATTAATTGTGAAGCCCCGTTAGGGCACAGCAATATAAAATAAAATAAAAGCAGAGGGCTCTACCATTACTTAAAATTAAAATCTTAATACAAAAACTACATTTACAGTTACATCCACAATAAGTAGAGTAGAGTAAAGAAGTAGAAGTACTTTGGTGTATTTCTTTATTTCTTAATTATTTTTATTAACTTTATTATGATTTTATTTCTATAGTATTAAAATTCTAATAAATATAGTTTAAATGAGTTTAAACATTATAAATCACTTTTCATCAAAAAAATCTTTAGTAGTATAATAGCATTTATTAATGAGGTGTTGTTTTAATTGTCTTATGAATGGTTTATAATTTTCTATATTTTTAATTTCGTTCGGGATATGGTTATATATTTTAATTAGCATTGAATGGGGGCCAAGGTTACATATTTCTAATTTAGAAAAGGGTTTCTTTAATTTATGTTGGGTGCGGTGTATTTCTTTTTATACTTTTTTCTGGGGAATATAAATTCACCGGTCCTGCGCTACTTGCGTCCACCAGCGCCCAGCAACTTTCACCAAGTCATCTGTCCACAAGATACTTCATTGCATTAATGGCGTGTCTTAGTGGAGTCCCCACTCACCTGATGTCGGAGGGTTTGGCCGCCTTGCTGCTGGCCAGGTGCAGGTTATGCATCTGCAGCAGCTTCCTCTTGGTGAAGGCGTCCCTGCGCAGCGGGCGGACGCGCGCGCACGTGCTGAGCGAGGGGTCGTCGTCGGGCAACTCGGCGCCCGGCAACGAACCCTCATAGCCCACCGGAGAACCCTCCAATAACACTGGGCCCTTCGCATCGCGAACCTGGACCGAAAATAATAGTTGAGCGGTGATTGGACTTCTCTAGATCTAGTCATCATCATCATCATCATCATCATCATCATCATCGTGTGGGTTGTAAAGTCGACAATCGACCTCACAAACCCTGGTGTCAGTGTTATAGAGCCGCCAAAGGCCACTGACTTGGCTCATGTAACGAAGATAGTAGCCGGAACCAACGGCTTAACATGGCTTCCGAAGCACAGAATCATCTTTCTTTTCGGACATTCAGGGGATTCAGCCTGCAATGTCCTAACCAAACTGGGGAAAGTATTACAAAGAGATTTTTGCTTGACAGTGTCCCCACCACCGGGACTGAACCCGGAACCTCGGTAATGGGTGTCGAAATCTCGACCACTCGGCCGCGGAGGCTGTTCTAGATCTATTTGAAACTGAAAATCGGTACTGCATATCTGATAATTGTGTATCAATGATTTACTATAGCAAAATTTTTGTTCGTCATGTTTTTGTCGTATTGTACTCTCCAGGAGTATCTCTCTGTGTCTCTTTTGTATTATTACCTACTAAGTGTAAAAGAAGGACTGGACTGAAGCTTGAAGCTTCATTTCAAACAATCGAAGCCAATACAAGCAAATTTGGCGACAGGGCATTTGCCTGTATTCAAAACAAATCAAGGATACAACTTTGGTTTAATAAGCAGTAATCTATTTGATAGTAATTGAACCTGGTTAAATGAATCAATGATTAGTTAAGATTGATTGATTTGTGTATATTGTATTGATTGTTATTATGGAATAATAATATCAATATTAAGATTATATATTATGATAAAAAATGGAACAATCACATTTAACTTTTATCTGCACTTGGTACTTATTTAATATTATATTTGAAGTTTAATAAAATTAAAATTGCAATCGCTATGGTTTCACACATACATTACACATCATGACATGATGGTTTATCTATCTATACCTATCACACTAATATAAACGTGAAAATATATTAGGATGTTTGTTCCGCTATCACAACTAAACTACGTAACGGATTTGGACGAAATTTGGAATGAAGATAGGTTGTATCTTGGATTAACGAATACTATTTACGGGAAAAGGTCTTATTCCCACGGGAAATTTACACAACACGAGCGTAGCCGCGGGCGGACAGCTAGTAAGTAATAAATATTCCTTACATTGTTGCAATAGCCTGACATAAATAAACATGTGGGGACACCTCACATTCGCCTGTCCAAGTTCACATTAGATGGACCTTGTACTATGGGAATCAGACAGCTGATATAAAGTTTTGGGTGTACAGACAAACTTGATTAAGTTTTTGTTGCACCCTTTATGTTTAGTTATAAGTTTAAATATATTTTCATATAAATAAATAATAAATAAGTGCTCATCACACAAATATTTGCCCCCTGGGTGGGATTCAAACCTGCGACTATATGCTTCTTAGTGAGGAGTACTACAAACTAGACTACGAAACTGAAGTGAAATATGTGTTAATAAAAATATGACAGCATTGCATATAACAACCATCATTCGCTGAATATCAGCACTGTAGACTTCGCCAGAATATCAGCGCTGTAGATTTGTCTGCAGCATATGCAGAGTCGGAACCCTTTCCTTGATGCAATACAGCATTCACATCTATAAGTTTTTGTGTTTTAACATAAGTTATGTATAACTACCACTGAATTCTGTTTGTGTTGTATTGTAATTATTATTTTCAAGGAATAAATGCTTTTCTATTCTATTCTATCATTCTATAAACATAATAATTTTAGGTATATTCCAAACATTGTGGGCGCAAAGACCAATAAATTTAATTCAATAACAAAATAAGAAGCGTAAAGAAGAAACTGAATACAAATTATATCTTAATCCAGGCTGTAACAGTAAAGTCTACTGTACCAGACTTATTCATTCTCTGCAAGTGGCCTTGAATCTCGCGCCCTCCCTACCACGTGCGTAATACGACGACAGCCTACAAGTCATGACCTGTGCCTACTTACCTACTCATGTCGTGTGTATGTAGTGCAATATAGGTAATAGATGGTCAGTCAATCTGGTTGGTAACGGTAACCAGAGACCTATTGGTTCAAACAGTTTGTCTTATTTATGAACGGATAAATAAACATTTCAAATTATTTAGGTCAACTATAATAATAAGTAAATTAATAATTATATAGGTTTTAGTTTTATTTATGACCCCTTAGTTAATCTTGCAATGAGCGATCAATAGAATAGAAAACTATGCGTAAGCCAACGTCGCCCAACCTAACCCCCTATTAAAAATGTAACAAGGCCAATTAGAGACAAGGTCAAAGCGAGGGTTTACAGACTGCGTTCTAGCTGCAGATTGGCTGCTTGAATGTAGTCACAGTGCAGTGGATATAACTGAAACAAAATTATTTTTCAACTGCGCCGTCGACTTGCAGACGTCGCGCCGCAGCGTGCAATTTTTACAACTATAGTTGCATTTTGATTGCATTACATCAATTCAGTTGGCTGTCTTTAGTGTAGGTCCTAAGTAATATATATGCTACAACTGCATAGCCGCATGGTACTTAATTTTTCCTATGGTAATATTTTTGCTCAAAAGCGTAGCTCATGGGGCTAAATAACAAATGGTTAATAATGATTTCTTACCTGCTTGTAGAGATCAGTATGCTGTCGTATCTTATACTCCAATTCCTGTATCTGCGCCTGGAGCCAGCTCCATCGAGATGCGACGTCTGCACGTGTACGCTGCCACGTCCATAGCGCCCGCTTTTCACTGGAATATAAGAGATACAAAGTGAAAGTAACAGCAGAAACAATTATTAGCTTTCTATACTAAATGTTTAATTTTCATATACAGATTGCACTAGAAGGTTTAACAAAGGTACAAAGGTCTGGAAAGGCGGATATTTTTAAGAAATAAACACCCCTGCTGTTTTTATGTTATTGTCTTTTTGTTCTACTTGTGTACAAAAAATTTAAAAATTAAAATATCATGCTACAAATGTGAGTACATTTGTTATTATTAATTGTTTTATTTTTTCGTTTATTATTTAAGGGTAAAATTCAGCATAGTTTTGAAATCAATTCATTATAATCAATGAAAATTGTTTGTGAAGGTAAAAGGTTTTTACGGATTTTAGTATTTATTTAACATATAACAATAAAATAAGTATAATGCTTTTCCATTGTGACAAAATCAAATAATTTATGTCAAGGTAATCATAAAATTTAACATAAGGGTAGTCATTTTATAATCTTATAATCAGAACTACAAATCTGATGCTAGTTTCGCTTTAGAGTGAAAACCTCGTAAGTGTGTAAGAATCTTTTTTTCAAGAGGAATAAAAAAACAGCATTGTGTAAGATAATTGGACCAATGTTTAAAAAAAGTCGTGTTATTAATTTATTATAGACTGCTATTAGAATATTGGATGATTTCACAAGAAAATAATTTAGGGCTTGATTTTGTGAGTTCTTCTCTCAAAAAAAAAAAAAACAAAAAAAAAAATTTTGACCGAAATCAGTTTCCGAGGTTTTCACTCTAAGGCGACGTTATGTGTAATTACTTACAAATAGAATCATTATAGATAAATGTTCAAAATACACCTCAAAATAACTGTATTAAAAATTTATCAAAAGGTAATATTTAATACTTTACCTCTTGATACATTTTTAGAAAGGTAGAGTTTACCAAATTATCCTATTATTAAATTAATATGTAGAACAAGGAATTTCTATTGATACCTAATAGACAGATTTTTATTAAGATAAAGAGAGATGTATAAATACAGGGCAAAATTTCTATGTAAATATCCTATGAATAGGTAAATATCAAAATACTTTTCTAAAGAAATACCTATAACAAAAAATAGCACTAAAACTAATCAAGTAGTTCTATTCTCATCTTAACATGTATGCTGGCGAAATCTCTTTTGAGTAGGTACTAGGTAATCATGATGCAATACCTTGCAATAAGGTCTTGGGTTAAAATATACCTCTTTCCCTGGTCAATACATCTCATGTCTCTTTCTAACTATTATCAATTATATAATTATTAGATGTTGATAACATTGTTTGTATAAGATACCATAGCACTATGATTCATAAAATCATGTCTTGGTCAAATTTCAACTGTTTACATTAGCCTTTTGGAGGTTAGTGAACTGACTGATAACAAATTTGGCATGCTGTTGCTTATTTCAAAAAGTTGAGTTGCCTAAAGACTATACTAATATATTATGTATTAAGGTACTTTTTTTTAATGCACAAAATGGGTTAGCTTTTACCCAAATTAACAATTAGAAATATTTAGCATAAAGAAAGAACAATAATTATATTTTTTTACAATACAAAGGAAGAATAAATAGGCATTTTGAGGGTAAATGTGGGTCAATGATCTCTTATAACATTTACCATTAGGTGAAGTAGGGTCAACAGAGTCTCAAGACAATGTGTTAGGTACTAGTAAAATTTGCAAGGGAGCATGGAGAAATTATTAATTAAAATAAAATTAATTTGATGCCTTCGTGGTCCAGGTGGTAGTGTATCTGCCTCCGATGCACAGGGTCGCGGGTTCGAATCCCGCCCAGGGCAAACATTTGTGTGATGAGCACTTGTGTTTACCTTGTGTCTGGTTGTTGTTTATCTATATAAGTATGTATTTATCTATTTATGTATTGTATATCAGCTGTCTGGTACCCATAGTACAAGCTCTGCTTAGTTTGGGATCAGATGGCCATGTGTGAAGATGTCCCTACATATTTATTATTATTTAATTAAATGAAAGATTTTCTTATTATTGATAAATTAGATTATCCAAGCTAAATAAAAGAAATTACTTACATGGGCATGTGCTGTTGATGTGGGTTGTTATAGGTCACAGCCTCATCATTGCTCTCAGCCCCAGAGGATGAGGCTGTTGCATCCGAGTCCAGCTCATGCTTTACTACAGAAAGATGGGACCGCAATGCCCCTGCAGTATCTTGCAGCCCCGTCAAGGTCCCTGATGATATTCCAATAGATGCAGATCGTGAAGCATCACCTTTAGATGTACTTGCATGATAGTACTTGGGCCCGGCAACAGTCCGTGCTGCTGCACTAGCTTGAAGAGCAGATGTTGTCTCTATCCTTTTAAGCAATGCTTTCAGGCCTATTGGTCTTCCACCACCATCTTTTCTAGCTCCTCGGGTGCATTTCTCAAATGTCTGTGAAGCCTCCTCAGAAATTCTCTTGCCAATAGATCTAGCTTGTAATATTCTTAACCTCCTTTGTAAGAACGCACATCGACGTTCGAGTCGTACTTGTAATAGTTTGATTTTGTCCTCTGTAGCATCACCCTCTGAATCTACAGGCTCAGCTAATTCAAATCCCGTCAAAGGAAAAATAGCATCAGGATCACCTGCAGCTAGTGCATCTCCACCACTTTCAAGAGTTTTGATTGCCTGGAGCAAATCAGGAGCTAGATCACTGTTCCCTAGATCTACTAGGATCTGCTCCATTTCTTGCGAGTCTTTCGCGAGACTGGGCTGTGTTTGAAGGCCCATGTCTTCCTCCTCCATGGGTGTGGAGAGGTTATCGACGGGCGCTAACGCCCGTCTGCGGTGGGACAGCTGCTTGTCGGGGTCGAGCGCCGCGTCTTGCTCGCAGGGCTCTCGGGGCAGCAGCGAGAGGGCCGGGGCCATGTCACGCGCCTTGCCCGCCTCGGACGCCGGCGCCCGACGCGTCAGGGCGGGCTCCCGACCATTCCAGCCCTTATATAACACTCCCACGGCACTGAACGTTCAAAAGTTACTAACACAACACTGCACTGCACTGAATTACAAACCGGCGCGATCATTCTCTGAGGGATTAATCGCCCGCCGGCTCCATGGCGCTCCAATACGTCAAAAACGAGGGCAGCTCCGCGCGCTTCTGAAAAACACAAAGTTTACGACGGATTACGAGCCGGTCTTTGTGTTTTTAAACTGCACATATTCATCGTCTTTTCATGGAAAGGTTTACACACACAAAATTCATCACACAGAGCCATATAAATTCGAAATTTGACCCACGTGATAACGAAAAGAGTACGCTAGTCGCTGCAGTTGATTGTTTCTGTATGATATGAAACAGGAAATGATACACTTCGCAAACACTTCACAGGGACGCAACACGGGAATATATTACTCAATATATGCAGCGTAAATCTTTGGTAACGCGTGGTAAACAACAATAGAGGCAATGTATGATTTTTGTGGTAATAATGGCGGAATCAGCCCAAAAAACACTATTCAACTCTTGTTCAATGACGAAACGAACCGCACGCCACAACTCGCGTCGAACGACTTGAGCGAGCGCGGAAAAGAGATGGCTAGAACGTCCTTGAAAATAGTACTTGCGCGGTAAAGTCAAATCAGTCTCAACATAGTATAAAATATTATTACGCTGATATTATTTCAATATTTGCATTTTTATTTATAATTTATAAAATATTCTAACGTCGTTACCACAGCTTTCTTTAGATTCTAATAAAATACATCGATACCAAAACATACGAGTAGTGAAACGAGACTTCAAACTTTACCGCCGTGATTTTCTTCGACCACGCATGTGCATCGAAATTATGACAAAATACAAAAGCAATTTAGAAAATAAATTATCTTGTTAAAATGCAGATACATACGTGAAAATAATTTAAGTATTTTCAAAATAATTAATTATATTACTTAGCCATCAAATTGATAATGAAAATAAAAATAGTACCTAATGGATGTTGGTCCAAATATCCGGTGCGTTTTCAAAGACTTGTTTGTCGGAAGTGTAAAAAATTGTGTTTTAAATATTATGAAATAAATTCGCTGTGCAGTTTAAAGTACTTAGTTTTAGATAAAATAAATCCTCATCGCTTTTGCTAAATTAGAAAATACTTAATATCATTACATTACAAACCATTAATTATTAATATTTTCTATAGCCGCCTGCAAGAGCTATCTTTTTAAACGTACATCTTAATTTCAACGACTAGCGTTCCGCGCCGTTTCATTTCACGCAATTCTGTGCCCATCTTCTAAATAAATTTTATTAAAATACATAGTTTTCTTTTTCATGTTTTTTTATTATTTTTCCATATTTCTCATTTTTTGCATATTATCAAAAGATGGTAGAAATTCATAGGTACATACATGTTAAATGAAATAGTAAAGAAAACTTGTTATCTATACTCACATAAAAATAAGAAACCTTTTTACCAATTTTTAATCAATTCTCTCTATTCTATTCTACACCAATCCTCTTTGATCTACACAATATGATACACCATCCCACAATGGATGTTTAAATTTGGAAACATTACTATTTTGCTTCCACAAACACTTCTAAATGCTGGTGTAGGAGAACCATCATGAGGGACAAATCTTGATTTCAAACCCAACTTCTACTATGTACCTATTTTGCAATGAAATGAGCAATTTATCCATTTAGATACCCATCTAAATGGATAATACCTATTCAAGTTTTAGCGGTAACTGCTCAAACTAAACAAAATGTATGTAGGTACCTATTATACAAAGCTATTTGTCAAGAGATCCATTAATACTTAATTTAACTTTTAAGAAACATTATGTAACCCCATTTGGTTTCAATTGTCGAGTAAAATTTAACAAAATCTTTAAAATTTATAAAATTTCTCAGTATTCTATGCCAATAAACTTTTTGTTCTAAAATCAACCACATTTAAGGTAAGGTACATAAAATACCTACCTACCTAATTCTTTGAATATCTACTTGTTTTTTTAGGAGCATTTTAATTATTCATCTGCTAAAGTAATTCAGATGTACTAGTTTTCAAGTTATAAAGAATTGAAATTTAAAATAAAAAATTATAATTACTGTACAAAGAATTACACTTAATATTAGATTTTTATTATAATGTGAATAAAATAATAATAACTGTTTATCTTACCTTTGAAGCTGTCCATACTACAATGTCTATAAATCCTTGATGCCAGACAATTTTCTTGAAAACCCATTTCTTCATAATCCATTGAAACCTAAAATTGGTTAAGATACTTGTTATTATGAATTATACTTCTAGAATTTTAATTGGAATAACTCTGAAATAATTTCTCTCACCTCAATAACAGACTGACAGTTGACAAGAAGTTAAAAAAATAATGTCAGTGATGTCAGGAAAAAGAAAAACAAACAATAGGTATAACTATTGGACATTGATTGAATCTACTTGTAGAAATACCTGGTTATCCAGGAAAATCTCATAAGTATCTCGAATGAATTACTTTTTATTTTTATACTCTTTTTGATAAAATCTGCCTAGCTGGTACATGCTGCATAGGGTGTTTTTTTACTGAGAATAATCTCAGTTCATAAGAACTATATAAGTAAAAATTAATCTACTATACCTATACATAAGTTACTAAGTACTTTATTAGTCCTTAGTATTGTTATAATCCTACTTAAATTAAAATTATTAGTAGGTGAGTAAGTACTACCTATAGTTATAGAAATGGAGGATTTTTTTATATGAGTTATTTGTATAATAAGATACATATAAATAGAATTTAGTAATGAAATGAAACAAACAAAGGCTGAAGGTTTACCAACAGCATCTACATATATAATCAAAGAAGAAAGAAACAATTATTTTGATTTGGTTGGTTAATTCATGTTACACAGAAATGTCTGTCAAAACAGAATAAAAAACATACCTAATTTTGTTACTTAACTTTTTTTCATCATGTAAGAAAAAAACCTTTTTCAGTGTAATAATTTGTTTTTGAAGATTTGATTGCAGCAGATCATTTTATTCTAGGAAATGTTTTGGTATCAAGTGCCTAATATTTACTTACCTATGTAGTAAAACCTAAGTACCTACCTACCTATGTTGTAATATCTAAGGGGTAAAATATAAGAAAACAGGTAAAAAATCAAGTCAGTATAAGGGACTAGAAAACTAGTTAAAAACTTCGAAAATAACATAGAAGTAGATTGCAGAAAGTGCAATAAAACTAAGCAAATAAACAAACGCTCAGAATTTTGTCATAATTTATTTATAACCAGCTTACCTTAGCACTGTAGCTACGAAAAAAGGAGACGAAGATGGTTGGAAAATAATGAATGTACTTGGAATGTACCTAAATAGGTACGTATAAAGTTTGTCAATCTCATTTTTTGAGACAGATTGTTGAAAATGTCGATATAAATTGATTACTCAAGTAAATGATTTAGATTGCAGTAAAACTTACCTATAGGTTGTGTGTATTTATCTAAAAATATTTATTTTACGATAAAAATTTAAAATCTGTCGCCTACTTCGTCGAGGAAAGCAAAGTGGAAAGGGACGTTCAAAAGTTAAACTCGTATAATTATCAAGAAAATTAATGTTTTTGTTAAAATAATATCTATTACTTTTTTAGCATATTTATAAATTATTTAATAAATACAACTCAAGAATATTTATAATAAAAATGTATCAAAATTATTTTCCTCTTTGTAATATAAATGTATCGAAAGTTATTTTGTGAAATATCAGAATTGATCCGAATCATTTCCGTGAACTATGTATCCAAAACGTAACTGTCAGATAACGCGCGGTGGTTTTCCGTTTGTAAACTGTATTTTTTGTAATTTCTCTGAATATAGTGTGTAAAACAATATGAATTTCGATAGAACTGGTCAGCTTCATTCAACACAACATACTCCAATACGTAATAAAAGAACGAGACAGTTATTATCAAGAGAAGACACGCTAAATCTCTCGCCGATCCTCAACGAAACTTCTTTCTTCAAAAACCTCAATGACACGAGCTTGCGGCAAGTCTTGGACGAATCTTCAATCGTAGTGGCCTCTGGTAATGCTGGCGATGGATTGAGTGAAGCATTCTTTGAGATAATACAGACGAGCCGAACGAGCGATGTCCTCGATACTTTAGCGAGGTTATCTCAAGTTTGTTGCGATTCTCTCGAGCTGGTGGAGCCCTGGAACAGGTACAATGCCCATAATTATTGGTTAGCAGAAGAAGCTAACACTTGGAAACTATTACATGCTTTATATGCTGATTCTATCACAGAACATCCAGAGTCCCTTGATTCTCTCTTAAGCGGTACTATACTTTCACAAGAAAAGCTGGTGAGTGCTTTATTTCAGAGTGACTCTGAGTTGAGATTACTTCAATTATTAGTTGACTGGCTTGAAGCAACTGCAGCTTTTCAAGAGGAAGCTACTCAAACATCAGCTCCAGTCATCGGAAACAACATACATTGGAGCAATACTCTTCACCAGTTGCTAATCGGTTCCAGTCTGTTTAATAAAGATAAAAGCAAGTCTATGATTACTTGTATGGATCCGGATGCTCCAAGACGCCAGAAAAAATCAATTCATTCTGATGATCAAAAAGATGACAATGATTTATGTAAGAAAATATTTAGTGAGGTGCGTTGTGGGAAATTCAATGAAGCAATATCTATCTGTATAAGTGCAGGACAGGCTTGGAGAGCAGGAGTACTGCAGGGTTGGAGATTACTTCATTATCTACCCAGGGAAGAACCAAATGCTCCTCTGGAAATATCTGGAAACCCTTCTAGGGATCTTTGGAAGTGGTGTGCCTTAAACATTGCAAACAATGTCTCAGAAAACATATATTATAGAGCTACAGTTGGCATTCTCTGTGGTCATTTACAGAGCACTCTGCCAGCTTGCCAAGGCAACTGGGAAGACCTGCTCTGGGCACATTTACGGACTCAAATTGAAGCCAGAGTTGACAAGTTCCTACATGAACATCATGCCACTGTGGATGCTAGTACAACAACTCCAGAAATATTAGAATTGGTGCAGTCCGAGCTTAGGGTTGAAGAATTGTCATTGCAGCAAATATTCAGCGCTGTTAAAGCTTTAATGGATGGGAAAAGAGAATCTGACTACCAAGCTTGTCAGCGTCACCTTATGCTGGGCCAAGTTAGAGCCATTATGAAAGATTCTTTACAGTGGCTCGAGGACAGTGAAGAGAGGTTTATGAGATTCTTAGCTCATTTGGTCCTTGTTCTTAGACAGATGGGTAAGGATCCGCAACATGATGTTGGAGATAAAGTTTTGGAAAAGTATGTTACACAGCTGATTGAAAAACATATTGATGGATCTATTGAATGTCCAGAACTCATTGCTTACTACACCTCTACAGTACCAGTACAAAGACAAATCATACTTTATGCAGAACTGATGGACAGAATCCACAAAAGTGATTGCAGAGAAGGAGTTGTTAAAGCTGGAATAAATGCTGGTGTTGATGTTACTGCATCAGCCAGAGTTGCAATAAAAAAGGCCATTACTGATATTCAAAAAGGCTATGGAAACATTGACCTTACATTTACCCAAACTACAGCAGTTGAGAAGGATAAAATTTTGATTAACAAAGTGATTCAGTCATTGGAGTGGTTGTCATTTATGCCCAATCAGTTGGAAGGAGCCCTGTGGTTGAGTAATGCCATGATTCGCACTTTTATCTTTATTGGTACTACAGAAGCTGCACTTTCTTGTGCTGTTAGTGTGAAAAGGATGTTCCCTGACTTCATAAATAAAGTTTCACCTAACTCTTCAGAATTAAGAGAACACTTATGTTTGAAGGCATATTTAGAAGCCCTGGAAGGTTTTGCTACATGGTACAGACATTACATAAGTGGTCAGCCAAAAGATGTGGAGGCTTTGCCACCAGATGCATCATTTTCAGATAAAGTTCATCATGAGCAAAGATGTGCTCAAGTTGAGCAGCAGAAGGCACGCTGGAAGAATGCAGTGTTGCATCAGTCCCGCCACACAAAAAATCTGCTTTACAATGTGCTGCTATTCCCTGGTGGGTGGCTCCAAGATGAAAGTGACAGCTCATCATCTCCAAACTTCACTGATGAAGAAAATCAAGAGAGAGTTAAGCAGTTGGAGACATTGAGGCGTCTTTGTATTCCTGAGGTTGTGATTTTAATACTTAAAATATTGCAAAGCAATGATGACATTGACAATCATAAGGAAGCCATGAAATTGTGTGATTTACTTGCTGCAGAGAACCGAAGTCTTTACAAAGTATTTACCAAGAGCAAACTCACTGAAGTCTTGGACAGGATCAAGGAATCGTCTCTGTTTCTATTGGAAAAAGGAAAGGATATGTTTGGTTATGAAATAAGTGATTAATTTGTGTTATACTTCGTGCTTTTTAATAAATATTTGTATTAACATTTAATTTTGTTTTAAAAATAAACAACATTGAAGCTTCTTGGTCTAATAAATGTACAAAAATAATAACATGTTCTCTTTACAAAATAATGTCATGGATTTATGGCACTGCAACGGGGTTGAGGTTGATCAAGTCATTGCTGCATTCGGCTAACTCTGTAATAGAAACCCTGCCTCGCAGCTTGATGAACTTGGCCACAGATTCCAGTTCGGACTGAGAGATGTAAATGAACTTTCCCCGGTCATCAATCACACCTGTTAATTCACCGGTGGATTGGAGGTCTTGTATCCTGTCAATAGCTGCTTGAGTTTTTAGCTTAAAATGTGCTGCAAGGTCTTCGAGCAATACGACTTTCTGGGCCTGAAACAAGTAGACAGTGTAAGTATTCTAAAAGTAAAAAAAAACGTGACATGATAATGTTTAACTTTAAAAAAAAAAAATATTTATAAAGCTCAATTTTAAAGCTACTAGAAATGTTTCTACAGTGTTTTCAAATAACTTTTTTCTTTCGTCGTATTGAAGCTACCTAAATAAACATCAAAATCTGTGCTTAGGTAATGATTTACTAAGAAACATCTATCGCTGTGCTCACAACATGCCTTCTTCGTGTAGGTTGTAAGGTTGATAACTGAGCGAGGGCGTACACTGGTAGTGAATGTGCCAACCATGATAGCTTTGACGTCGAAAAATGATTTGTAAAAATCTTAATTCGAATAAAATAATTTTGACTTTTGAGCTCACAAACCCTGTTGCCAGTTAGAGGTGCCAAAGGCCACTGACATGGCTCATGTACCGAAGCTCCTTTCCTTTTCGGACAATCAGGTGATTCAGCCTGCAATGTCATAACCAAACAGGGGAAATTCTCTTGTTTGATAGTGTCCCCAACAGGACCATGAGTCGACCAATAGGCGACGACGGAGGCTATTGAAGCCTCGCATCCTAACACAAGAAATATGTACCTTGATGTATTCTATGAAGTCCCGCAACAGGTTCTCCGCGTTTTGTTCTTCGCCTTCTTCGAACCCTTCGCCCTCAACAGTGAAGGCAGCTTTCAGGGCCTCGTATTCCTCTTGTTCTTTGCGTCGCCTTTCTTCTTCAGCCTTGCGTTCAGCCTCTTCGCGTTGCCGTTCTTCTTCCTACAAACAAAGTTAAACCGAAGTTGCAAAAATGTTTCAAAGAAATATTTTTTTTGTGTTTTACTGATAGCACGCCGTGTGGTGACGGCAGAGTAGAATACATTTGTCACCAACCCCTACTCTTCCCGTGGGTGTCGTAAGAGGCGACTTAGGGACTACACATTGAACAGGGTACGGACAGCAGCGCTCTCTGATACAGTAACCTTTTAATCTGCGATTTCCAACCCGCCTGCCAAGCGTGGAGATTATGGCAAAACCCTCCATTTAATTGGAGGAGGCTCATAGTCCAGCAGTGGACTATAACGGGCCACTGATGTTTGATGTTGATGATAGCACAAGCATGCAACTTAATTTAGGACGCAAGTTCAGAAGATGACAGGTTATGATATGAATTGGGTACTCTACTAGTCACGAATCAAAATTATTTTGCAGTTTTTACCTACCTCTTGTTTCTCTTCTACTTTCTTCCTTTCTTCTTCTTTTTCCTCTTCCTTTTTCTTTCTTATTTCACGTAGTTGTTCCTCTGCTTCCCTGGCCTTTTTCTTTTCCATTTTCGCTTCAAGCTTGGCGCGTTTCTGTAGAATAAAAAAAAAGGATAAAGTTTGTTACATATCACCCTATTATACCTCCTCCCCGCAACAAAATAAACGAGGGATACTCGAGGAAGCCTGTGATCACGTAGTGTATACGGAGTGAGCAAGACACATAAATACGCTGTTGGCGTGCCGCAACCAGGGTCGTCGATGCCGGGTCGCGCCTGCCAAGGTCTGACTGCTACTATCTGTCTGTCTAACTAACCCTACTAATAGATTGAAAACTATGTACTAAAACAAATCCTAAAAGTAGTATGCGGTGTAGGTAGGGTAGGCTCTAGCCCCTCGGTGGAGACGTATGTGAGCTGTTGATGATGATGCGCGTGTTTACCTTGGCTCCCATCTTGTCATCAAAGTCCACCTTCTCTCTAGCCTCAGTAGGACTTTCTTCATCAGGCTCGTCAGCTGCATCAGGTTCTTCCTCCAGAAGAGCGTTCTGGTGTCGAGCAGCTGGAATCATTTTTTTATTAATCATCAACATTTGTAATTGAAGATGTTTAGATAGACTTTACCAACTGGATTTTGTTGCATAAGACTATGTAAATTGAAAATACCTCCGGCAGACCCTGTCTTTGATGAGGGTTGAAAAGACTTATCACACTGCAACATACCTAATAAACCTAGATAGCCCTGAATTACTGCAGAAGAGAAAAAAACAAATTACAAATTTATTGGGTCTTAGAGAATGTTCATTGCTTCATGTACCATTTGCAAGAATGAATTATAGGAGAAACTCATTTTTCATAAGAGCTTGCAGAACTTACAAAGATATGTCATTTTTCATTGATATATCTTCTACAAGTTGCAGAACTATAAGATGTCAACTTGCTAATAACTATTTTGACAGTTTTAGGACGTAGTATACTTTTGTGTTAATTTGAGTTTTAAATTAAGAGTAGTCTATGTCTTGTACCTTGTGCTGCACAAGACATAGGTAAACTGCTCTTTGTGCACTGTTATTATTGTCTGTGATATTCTTCTTCCTTCTTTTTCCAAATTCTAAATTGCTATTTAAGGTCAAACTTGAACTTTTACTCAATTTTTACTCACAGATTTGTAATTATCAGTGTGTACTTAATTTCTTCCAGTCTTAATTCCATACTGTTTTATATATTGGTGGAGATTTATAATTGGCATTGTTTAGTTTAATTTTTTTTACATTGTTATTACTGGCTGTAAATCACCCAAATAAAAAAAAAATCTATAAAACGATAAATAAAAAATAAACAGTGTAACATTTGCTGTTGTACAAGGTTCATGCCCCACCATGTACCAATATGTTATAAAAAGTTACAGAGTGCAAAAAAAAACATTGTGAGGAAACCTACTTGCCCATCAATAAATTCAAAGGTTTGTATGCTTGACCTGTGTTAGGTAAGCATGGTTGACTATAAAGAACTGCATTTAGATTTGGCAAAATTTGTATAGAAACACTGTTTATAAGCAGTGTTTCACGATGTTGCATCATCTCTGTAAACAGTTTATAAACAGTCTGTAAACAAATGTGATGAAAATTGTTTCAGATACATGTTGCCATGTTCCCCACATTAAGTGGAGAACAGGACGAAACATCTAGTTTATAAACAAAATTTGAAAGGTGTGGACGTGTGTTGCGGGATAATTAAACATGGAATTAAAATATATCACAAAAGGAAGTAGAAACAAAGATGCATATTCTACGCTTACAATTTTGTCTTGAAAAGAAAAAATATAAGCATCCTAGCAACAACTGACAAGTGTGGACTGCCAAGTTTCAGAAACAGTGTTTACGGTTAACTTGTTTATAAACACAATGATCAAGTTTATAAACAAATGTTGCCTAGTGAATACCCACCTGCTGTTCTTGTGTTGCACTTGTGATGGCAAATATGTCCTGCAACAGCTATGACCAGTAGTTGGTATCTAATATGTAGACAAAGTGTACAGCACACTTCAGGCTTCATAACCCTAATTTAAGGTGTGTTCACATCTCAGTGGGATTGCACATTAGGAGACTAGATGAGAATAAAATGAGTACAGAAAAACAAGATAGAAAATCTCACCATTGGCCCTCATGCGAGCCCTTTGGTTTCGGACGGCCTGGACCCTGCCTGGGCCTCCATCCCTCTGCTGGACAGCACGGGGCTTCGCTCCACCTGCAACAACAGATAGGTTAAGTAAAAGGTCAAAAGATAATCAACAAAAACGGGGTAAATAAAATTTGGTGGTACGTACTCGGTTTTACTTGACATGATACTCGTACAAACGCAATTGATAAAATAACAATGACTATAGCGCTTATAATAGCAGCAATAATATAAGGATCCATGGTGTACTACGTGTTGAAAAAAATATTCAGAACAACCACTCTATGAAGGGCGGAATTCCCTTGTTGTGATATAAGTGATAGTTTTAAGTTTACAGACTTTTCTACACTCAGTAAACTTTTCTTAACTTCTCTACCTCATCGAAAATGAATAAAAGACTTCAATAAAATCTAATCAACACATCACCTTTTGGATTTAGTACAAATAAACCATAGAGGAAGTAAAACTACGTAAATAAACTTTTCTTGTTCTTGTGGCATTACATCTGCGCTATTTTATTTTGGCATCCTTGTTTCGCATGAACTTATATCATATTTCTGTCTTTTTTTATTATCAACCAAAGTGCAAACTTACTTGTGGAACACGTGTCTTGTCACAACCAAAAAAAAATAATGAAACGTCATCAAACAAAAGTCGATGCGTTCCAATATACGCAGATATAAATTTTGAATAAAAGAGAACCAAAATAACCAAATAACGCTATCGCTTATGGCAACATATCGCTACAGGTTTTCTGAAATAAAACGAACGATCCTCCGATAGGGGTGACGTGTGAACGTCATTTTGATTTGTGTGATTTTCGGCAATTTTCCTACAGGCGAAAATATGGAATTTTTAAAGTTTTCATCACTCTTATCTGTTTTCTTACTTTTAGATGTAACTTCTGCTTTATATTTCCACATAGCAGAGGGCGAGAGAAAATGTTTTATAGAAGAAATACCGGATGACACGACGGTGATCGGTAATATATTTTTCTAATTTACCGTTTCGTAAATGTTTTTTTTACGTTTTATAACTGTGTAATTAAGCTTATTGCTCGTTATCTTTCAGTAAACTACAAGGTAGAGCTGTACGACCCTCGTTCTGGCGGATTCATGCCGTCGTCTCCTGGTATTGGCATGCACGTCGAAGTTCGTGACCCTAACGATCACGTCGTGTTATCCCGGGTATACTCCTCCGAAGGCATGATCTCCTTCACGTCTACCACACCAGGAGAACATGTCATCTGCATGTACTCCAACAGTACCGCATGGTTCAGTGGATCACAGTTGAGAGTAAGTTCAGAAACATCTGTGTAAATAGTAAAGAATGGTTGCACAAGAAGAAAACATACCTACTATTGATCAAAATTTGTGAAATTTAATTTATAATTTAAACCTTCGAAATGTAGGTAAATACAAATCTTAAAATGAACAAATTGGCATTACTTTGTATCTATGGTCTAATAAACCCTGTGCAAAATATTTGTGGATAGTCAACAAATTAAATAATTCCATGAAATCTGTTCAATTGTTCCAGGTCCACTTAGATATCCAAGTGGGTGAACATGCAGTGGACTATGCTAACGTGGCTCAAAAGGACAAGCTAACTGAATTGCAGCTCAGGATCAGACAACTTCTTGACCAAGTTCACCAGATAACCAAAGAGCAAAGCTACCAGAGGGTAAATCTATAATACTATCAAGTAGAAAAACATACTATAGAAAAGCTAGTAATCTTCATTTATTAACTTCAAATCAAATAATTACACTAAGAAATATACAATTAAGAATATCATGAAACAATCATATAGTCAAGTCTAAAATGGATTTTTACATTATGCAAAATATAACTGTACTTACTTACTACTAAAAATACTCTTATGTATTCAAAGAATCAAAAATCATTGGTTTATTAGAGAAGCAGTCTGTTATCAAAGTTTTTTTTTTTTTATGATAAATAGACTGATCCAAATTATTCATAGCAACTGATTCGCATCTAGTTTTAGACAATTCTTGATTTATTATTACAATATCAAACTAAAAAAAAATACACAAAGCAACAAATGATGTCATTCATCCATATTTTCCTTGATTTTGCATAGAAACTGTGACCAAAAATAAGTTTCCTAAAAAAGGAAGCTACTTCATTAAAAATCAGTGTTCGGTTTTGTAGAGCATCATCTCTCTTGCACGTAGCACTAATAGATTACTCTCTTTCCAATACCCCATGTGCAATATTTTTCACCTAGTAGTAGTACTGTATGCTGTTTTTTTTATGGAATTAGGTATTATTTAATATTTTATATTGTAAACCGTCTGAATAAAAGGCTATTATTATGATTATTATATTACTGTATGTCATTTGACCGTGTGTGAAAATGTTCCCACATATTTATTTATTTAGTTTTCGTCTCTGAATGTCGCCCCTTGTCTTCTTAATTTTAAGTCAGTTGTTAGTTTTACATTTGTTTTTTTGTATTCTTTGTTAAAATTAATTTTTCATTATAGCACCGTGAAGAGCGCTTCAGACAGACTTCCGAAAGCACAAATCAACGAGTTCTTTGGTGGAGTTTGCTTCAAACAGGAGTTCTTGTTGGCATTGGGTACTGGCAGATGCGACATCTCAAGAGCTTCTTTGAGGCAAAGAAATTAGTGTAAATAATTTAATTATTATTATTTATAGTTACATGAAGTTGTGTTATGTAATAACTGTGAATTTAAATGTGTTTGCAATAGGCTTTTTGTTCCTGATATCCTTGTACATGATCTGTATTTTTTCAATACAAAAATAATGGAAAAAAATCCTACATAATTTTATTATTGTTTAATTTTTATTATTATTTTATTGTAGTAGGCAGGAATGTCGAATAAATAAAAAATTTATTACAATATTATGATAATAACTCAGCATTCTATGCTTCATAGGTCTTTTAATGAACTTACCAATTATACCTTAAAGTATATAAACTCAAGGGACTCTATTTTGGTACATTATTTAGTGAAAATTCAACTACAACAGGTTAGAAAATCAATAAGTAATTTAATTCAATTCTTGGGTGAATGGCGTTTCCAGTATATTTTAAACCTACATTGACTTGATTGACATTGATTGATTGGGTGTTGCAATTTTAGATTCACATGTTAGCTAAATAAAAATAATGCACAAACTCTCTGGTTTTTTTTTATTTTCAGTTTGTATGAAAAGTCATATTTTAATTTGTGGTACTTCTGGAATAAAAGTTGTTCAGTTTCATCATTCATGGGCTGGACAGATTTTGTGTTATTTAGCTAACATGTTGAATTTGTTCTTTCAAATAATTCAAATGGTGGTGGTGGTTAAGTTTGATTTGGATAAGGTACCCAGTTGATAGAAAAATAGTAATTATCTTCCTAGCAAACAGCCACATAAACATCAGCCTAACTTTAGTTCTTAACATTAAAAATTCCATCCAAATAATAAACAAATGAAGATGCATCTGGCTTTGGATACGGTACCAATAAACTAAAATCCATCATCGCCAAAGTATTTGCAATGGTGCTGCATGTGCAGTAGTACAAATGTCCGTCATCCTCAAACTGTTGTGCCAGTTCCACCTGATGGTCGTCCATGAGATCTTCATTTACTACCGCTAGCAGCGGTTTGCCAGCGTCTAGTGTTTCCAAACAAGTTCCAGCCCCAGCGTGACTTATTACTAAGTCTGCACTCAGAATATCATCTTGTATCGAGTCTTTGAATCTGTAAGACTGTATTGTAATCCCGATCTCTTCGAAAGCCTTACCTGGTATACACCGGAAAGCTTGACTGTTGCCTATTTGAAGCAATATTTCTTTACACCCCATTCTTTCCAAAGAACGGAGTACCAGTGGAGTGCAAATAGTATCACATAAAAGGTCAAAACGTGTTGTTCCCACTGTAACGAAAACTTTTCTGTATTCTCTAGTCATTATGATCTTCTCCAGAGGATATTATCCTTGATCTTCTTGGAGTCCTTGTTTTAAGTACTCTTCGGTTTCAGGGTTTTACTCACGTTTTACTACAGTTTTCTTTTATTTTACTAACTGTTTTGTTTTGTTTGTACGTCCGGAGAAAGGAGCGGAGGAGAAAGTAAGAGGGAGAGATGACGGAGAGAGGAGAGAGTGAGGTGGGTGGGAGGAACCATCATGGAGGAACGAACCAACTTCCTCTAAAGCGTCCACTCTCACGTCAGTGAGTAGTATATTCCTTGCGTCCACTACACTACTCGCGAAGTTGATCGAAGTAAGCCGAGGCCCGAGGACGAGAGTATAGAGAGGCACTTCGTGCAACTTCGGGCTTCACTTTGACACCAATTTGACACTTCGTGAGACTTCGGCTGTATTCCGAATCAGATTTCACGGCTCAAAGTACTGACAGCGATTACTCGCGTACCGATTCAGAAATCGCGATATACGGCTCATGAGCGAAATCAAAACGGAACGGCGTTTGAGCGCGCTGAAACTGCTTATAACTCAGTCTTGCCAGATGTTGATTACCGTACCAAAACTGGCAAAATTTAAATTATTATACGTATTAAAAAAGTATCGTACAGCTGTGAAAACAGCACTTTTCGCATGGCTAGTACCCAAAATAAGAAAAGATACCTATGCGAATTTTTAAAAATGGAGATGTAAATAGGCACATGAAATTAAAAAAATACAAAAAAGAATGTTTGATATTTATATTTATATTTTATCAGATTGCCTATGATATTATCTTATGTATGTATGTGCCTGAGTCAAAACTATCGTAATATATACATAACCTACTCGATACTTTTACTATCGAACATCTGGCAGCCCTAACCTACAAAACTGATTGATTTAAAATATTTCAGTAATTTATCGCCATTTCATAATTGAATAACGTGTTTTTAATTTTGTTCAACCAAATAAATATAAGACACGTTAATTTTACATTTAAACATTTAACTTTTAAAAATAAGGGAAACCTTCATGACCGCCCTTGGTTTTGTACGCCACGTTTTTGATGTACATGGTTTACAACGAATACGCATTCATTCAATATGAGGATGACATAAGCAACTTAGTCCCGTCTCATAGCGGACTAAGTACTCTTACTACTAGCTTTTAACCACCAGGCGTCGCTTCTATCAGTGTTACTTTGGATTTTATGGATACGACACGAATATGACTTGGTTTGATTACAACCATTTTAATTGAAATTAGTGATGCAAAAATTATATGCTGTGTTGTATCGTTCTTCCTTATTCCTTCGAGTTAGTTCGGCGTTAGCACTGCCATCTATCGCCAAGTAGAATAACTTCTTAACTGTAGAAGGTTATATGACCTGTTTCATTCATGCTCATTCATTCATGTATTTTGTATAGTAAGCTGGGTGGCCAGATATGGAATCTAAAAAAATATATTTGTATAAAATATTTATATTTGTAGCTAATGATGTGCCGTTCCCGGTAAATTACTTTTGTGTGGGAATATTCCGGGGAATATTCCCTTGAGAACTTAAACAATGGGAAAGTTGTCGAAATCTTCTATTTTTTTTATATATTTATATGTCACAATATTAAGTTTTAGGAGACAAATCACAAGTAATATTTGAATACTTACTAACCTAAGAGATTTCGTATATTCCCAATGTTACCGGGAACAATCACCGGAAATTTCCCACATGCCTGGGAATATTCCCAAAACTCCCAAAAAAATGGGAATATTCCAAGGAATATTCCCAGTGTTTTTAGGAATATTCCCAATGTTTCCGGGAATATTCCCGGGCAGATTCTGAAAGTTTTAACTGTATTTTAATAAGAGAAAAAGAAACACAGAAGTTAAATTTGATAGTTTTTATTCATGTGTGTACAAATATGCGTTATCAATATAATCAACAATTAAACATCAATAAAATTTTAGTATTAACAATTTTAAGTATACTAAAATAATTAACAAATCACAGAACGATCAACATGTTTTTCATAAGTTATAGGTATAAAACAAAGCAACTTTTTTAAAATCCGACCACAAAGATCCAGATTTGTTTTTAAATATCAATAAAATTTCAGTATTAACAATTTAAATTATACTAAAATAATTAACAAATCACAGAACGATCAACATGTTTTTTATAAGTTATAGGTATAAAGCAAAGCAACTTTTAAAATCCGACCACAAAGATTCAGATTTATTTTTAACAACGAGGTTTGTATGTTTAAATACGTGCACCAAGTTACAAATTAAATAACAGGTAACTAAAAAAGGACGCTTTCATTGTTTGATGACCTTGTCGCCACTCAAATAAAGAGATTCGCAAATAAAGTGATTTTTAAAGAGGAAGCGAGACAGTTGATCCACATCTTACAGTCAGCAATGAACAGGCAAACATCTACTTGGCTGTATGTAACTAACAAAACGACTAATACCTATAGTACCTATCTGTAATAAAATTATAGTTTTCTATAGTACCAAGCTAAGGCGCGAAAAGAAAAAAAGGCAGACATCAAGGGTCATTTCTGTGTCTGGGTATTGAATATTTGTCTATCTTTGACACCCATACTCGTAGGCCTGTAGGCCTTGCCTAGTTTTGGATCAGATGACCGTGAGCATAGATAAATAAGGGGGTATAGATTGTTCTTTTCATACTAAGAGTTTTGCTATTTAAGAAAACTGTACTAGATGGCGTTACTTGGCTTGTCGGAGGTAACATTTGTCTTAAATGGCCAAATTAAAGCATTTTTCATCTCGAGGATTTAATATTTATTTTTTATTACTATAATAACAATGTTTTTTCATTACTAGACACAATAAATCAACAATTACTCACTATTCAAATTAGCACTCAATTTATTGAACCATTAAACTAAAAACCTAAAACCTTTTCACGTTAGGAGAGCACGCAGTTATTCTGATTTTCAACAGATGGCGTGTTTTTAGAAATAGCGCTACAGAAATATTGCCAGATTTTAAAAATAAATATGTGTCTGATCTATACTTGGTTAATTTGGAAGAAATAATGTTTAATAACAAACATCAGCTGTCGCACATACAGAAAACATTTTCTAATTGATAAGTCTAAGACAACAATATTGATAGCTGCATAACCAAACTAAAATAAGTGCGTTCCGTTTCATTGTGAAAAATTATTATAAAGTATCTCGTTTTTTAACACTGCTGCTTAAGCCTGCTCCAGAATGTCCAGACTTAGCCCACGGATCGCTTGCTAAGTGTCATTCATGGAGCTGTTTTTTATTGTACTTCACGCTGTCTTTCCCAATTTTTTTCGGTTTTTTATCCCGCGGGTCTTTGCGAACATCCATACATCCGTCAGATACAAAGTTTCACATTTATAACATTAGTAAGAACAATGGACCTACGCTCGCGTTATGTAAGATTTTCCCGTAGGAATAAAACTTTCTCCCGTAAAAACTAGGTATAATGTTCAGGTTACAAACTATCTTCATTCCAAATTTTATCTAAATCCGTTGAGAACTTTAATCGTGAAGGTGGAACATACAAATATTATTTTCACATATTTTATAAGGATTAGTTAGTACAATAAATCTTAACACGTCTGGCAATCTAGTTGTCATGCGCGTGGTCATACCCTGCGTTCCGAAACGCGCTGAAATCGATTAAAGCACCCGTAATCGCGTTCCGAATTACTGTCAGCTGTCAAAATTCATACGTTTTTTTGCTTGTCTGATCGCTGACAGCGCTGAAAGTCTGAATCGGAATACGCCCATAGATAAATAAGGGCGTGGTGACTGGTGTTGTGTTTTGTTTTCGTGTTTGCGCTTAGCAACCGACTCGAGCGAGCGTTCATGGCAACAAAGGTTGCCAAACGCGATACTACGGAATTTGGATAAGAAACATATTTTGCATAACATTTATCATCTGAATTCATCACCTCTCTTTTGTCACATCACACTAACATTTTTGTGAAAATATATTTGGATGTTTGCTCCGCTTTCACGCCTAAACTACTAAACGAATATGGATGAAAATTGGAATAGATATAGTTTGTACTCTGGATTAAAACAATCGAGACTTTAAAAAAAATATATTTTTACCACGTCTTATTCCCACGGGAGAATTTTATATAACGCAAGCGTAGCCGCGGGTGGACCGCTAGTTGTTCATAAAAACGGAAAGGATGACTGGTTTTTAAAATTATAATTAGAGCGTGATTTCGGAATGCAATAATGGTGTTTATGACGTTATAATTGAATCTAGCTAGAATAAAGTGTTACACCACTCATGTGTTGAAACTTTATATCTTTACGAGTGCTTACACCCAATAAACAGAATTTTGATATTTTGTGGGTTACGCCACTTTTGCACTTTTGCACCTTTTAACGTCAAACGGCTGACAATAATGTTAACATGATAATTTTGAAAAGTAAATATGGTCCTTCTAAAAAAAAATATCTTTTTTTTTCAATTTTCCGCGCAACTTTTTTTATTTTATTAGAATCTTCTCGTGACAAAAACAAACTCAACAAAAAAAAAATTAGCTAAATCGTTCTAGCCGTTCACGTGTGATGCCGTGGTGGTAACAAAGGCAAATAGGGATTCATTATTAGAACATAGTAAATATTAGCATAGTCTCTCTCTGAGTTTACCAATAAAGACGTAAACATAAATTCACAAATAGTACGGGCAAGCCAGTTCGGGGTCGCTCCACATTTGCGCCACCTGGCGACTAAAGGAAACCACGTTCAGTTAGAGATTTATTAATAGTTCGACAGATGTCACTTGATTAACACAGATAGGCTTAGAAAGTAGCGACATCTAATATAATAAGCAAAACTAAAAGGTACCGGCGACAATAATAAGTTTTACGCAGGTTGGGCATGCAAGTATGGAGTTAGCAATCTTTACCCCCTTATTTATCTATGCCGTGAGTGAAATCTCTCACTAAAATAAAATAAAATTGTCTATATCAAAAATAATCAATGTTGCAAATTAAATCATACTAACCAAACCAGCCAACCAACCAACCAAACTAAATTAAAACACTAGGTAAAGAAAGAATTCAATATATTAAATGTTTCATGTGTAGGGGAATATTCCCGGGAACATTGGAAACTTTTGGTAACTTACCGGGAATATTCCCATAGGGAAAATACTGGGAATGGGAACATTCCCCACGGCACATCTCTATTTGTAGCATACAATTAAATAATGCAGATAATATTGATGAACTTACTCAATATTTATAATTGAATACATGGCATCAAAATATCACATTTTGGGCAAGGATGTTTCCTTATACTTGGTAGTAAGTAAGTGGTGATGATAAAGGACTTATTTGAAATCCCGTGTCAAAATTGAACAGATCTTTTTATATAATATATTCTTTATATATATATATATATATTATTGCACACTTAAATTTACAGGATAATTAAGAGATCTTCTTCTTATCAGATCTTTTTATGTCTTATAGTTTCAGAGTTACCCATACTGACCCATCTAAATGGGCCATCCTGTATATCACAATTTCTCATATTATAAGGTAATCCTACATTAAAACGACTACATAATACAAAAAAGAAGAGAGAGATAAATTTAAAAAAAAAATGGTCCGAATTTTTTGTTTTTTTCACTTGCCTGGCAACATTATACAGCGTAACGAACTAACGAACAGAACCATCTTGTGTGTAATAGCAAAATTAATTACACGGTTCATTAGTGTCTAGCTCACGGACCAAGTACTTGGTCCGTGGTCTAGCTGCAAAGCTAGTTTTGCTATTGACCGCTAGATGGTTAGCAGAACTTCATCTCCCCGCACCCCCTCCCAATGGCGACCCTCGCTATCATATAGAAAACGTCTTAGGAAAGCTCCAATGAAGTGTCGGTTGCTTTGCTTGCTATAATAATAACAATATTTTGACAGTTCTTTTTAACTGACTTTAAATAAGGAGGCTGTCACTAAGTCAATAATCGGATGGTACATTTGTGGTGTACCACAAATTGACTTGAAATTGAATTAATTGACAGCAAAAACATTTAAATAAATACCTAAATAAGCTTTATGACGGGTTCGTTTCGTACGGCCCTACTTTAAATAAGAATTTAAATTGATCTAAACATTATGTTAAAGTTATAGTGCCTGAATCAGGAGGTACATAATGAGATCATTTATTTCTATTGCTTCTGATACTCAAATTTGCATTGTAAACTATTGGCCCGTACGAGGCGAGTACGTTGCGTACCGACCAATTTGAACTAGCTATAATTTCTACAGTCTATAGGTATACACATTTTTTAATACTAGGTACTAAATAGTACAATTTAAGTATGTCCCTATCCAATACCGTGTTATTTAAAATATAGTTTGGTCGGTACCCAACGTACTACACGAATTAAGAATTTCAAGTCATTTTGATTATAAAAGTGTATTCTGACTGTTTGTTTGTGGCCACCTCAATAGGCAATCTTTTGTTTTTACGGTACCTGTTCTAATAATGAAAACGCTCTAAAAAGCTATATTTTATTCGCTCTACTACAAATTACAGTAATTGTGTCATTGATACTTGCTCGTTTTAATATAAAATGCAGTTCATAAAACAGTTATTTTAACTTTTTAAACGAAATTTAAATTCCCGACATTCCCGGGATTTCGGTCGCATATTTCCCGGGATCGGAAATGAAAACTTTCCCGGGAATTCCCGGGAACGGGAACCCGGGAACGAAACCCTATAGAAGACGCAGCTAGCTAGAAAATCGCATTACGAATATCGTCTCTGTCTTTTGTCGTATCGTTTCTATCTCTACTCATAAAGGCACACTTAACTTTAGATCAAAATGTCCAGCCACATATTATGCTGGCTATTGTACCTTTAGACTATATATTATAAAAAAACAGGAAGTAAACTTAAATAATAAATTATTTATTTTGATCTATAAAAATCTTAAATCTGATATTAATGCAATATGATCCGACGGGAAGACTATGCTCGGCAGTGCCGTGTGTGCTCTTAGCTCCTCTTCACTGGGGAATGGGACTACCTGCAAATGAAATAAATTTAAAAAAATACCGATAGTCAGTACACCTTAGACCTTAGTGCTTTATTATATAGGTAGCTTGGCAAAAAAGAGTTTGGAAAAAATGAGGGCGTTTCTATCACACTAGTGGCTACCTCGTAGTCAAATAGGAAAGGAAAAATTACTTCATTTATAAAATATTGTAAAATTAACGAATAAGAATCAACATGGCATACCAATGGGATAATAAAAAGCAACCCAGCATCAATGGCAGCAAACTAAATATTTAGTTCCACCTGTCACCGCTCGAAACTCTTTTTTGCCAAGCTGTATACCTAATATCAAAAAACAAGGTACTTTTCGTAATTTTGTTGAACCTTACAGCCCAACATTGTTGACAACACTGTCCAGTCTAGCCAATCATTGCCACATTATTGCCGTTACTAAAGAATTTACACCCATCTTTTTTTTAAGTTACATATTTCTTTTTTCAGACTATTATACTGTGTCATCCATCTCACACACGTCTTGCCCTTAAATTAGGGAGATCAGGCCTTATTCAGCTGTCCAGTGCGGGTTGGTCGACTTCCCCCACAACCTTTGAATTTCGCCGCAGGAGTGTATAGGTTTCCTCGCGCGCGATGTTTTCCTTCACCATAGCGTCGAAACACATCAGTTCGAAAACACATTGGTAGTAACCTGATAGAGTTCGCATCTAGGGCATGGAATACCGGAGTAATTTTTCATACCGGTATTGATACCGGTATTGAAATTTCAATTACCGGTATACCGAAATTTCGGTATTTTTTCGGTATTTCTTGAAATACTGCTAGTTACTGTTTAAATGATTCCAAGAACGATTAGTAAGTCTCGTTTGCGAAAAGTTATTAAAGAAGTTTTCTACGCTGTATAGCAGAATCACTCAAACTATTTATCAACTCCCTAGATACCACAAAATGAGTAATTAAAGTAATAGGTTATTAAGAATACTAAAGAAAATACGTTCTTTGATCCAAGAATTATTTATATTGTTTCATTGGCACAAATATGACAATCAAATATTAAATTATAAAGTAAAAAATATTTTTTTAACAACACGTTTTTACGCACTAAAAAGTATAAAATAATTTTTATTGAGATTTTTATTGGTGTAGTACTCTTGTAGGACTTAAAACGAAAAACGTGGGGTGCATGGAATATATATATATATATATGCTAAGAAGTAGAGAACGAGGTGATGGCTGAAAAACAGCATAGCTGACGCTGTAATCTTTTCATTGTCTTATTTTCATGTCTGTCTGTACTACTTATTGATACATAACATATTGTTATTGTAATGAAAATTAATAAATGTCTTCTAAATCTTATGAGTGCCAGGGGTTGTTATGTGTTATGTCTTGAAAACTTACAAATAGTTATTATTAGTATATTATTTGCAGTGCAATTCAATTGTTGTGTATTTTATTATTGGAAAGACTTGCGTTTGACCATTATTCTAGCTGATGGAAATGCATTATAAGGTGAAAGATGGACCACGCTCGCCTAGAAGATGTTTATGTTTTTTTATAAAAGGGCTAATCTATAGTTTTTTGAGAAACACGGTTATGCTTCAAAACCTACTCCATGCTCCCCACGTTTTTCGTTTTAAGTCCTACAAGAGTACTACGACAATAAAAATCTCAATAAAAATTATTTTATACTTTTTAGTGCGTAAAACGTGTTGTTAAAAAAATATTTTTTACTTTATAATTATTTTGTGCTTTTTAGTCCAGCGTATTTAAATGTTGCAAGATGAACATCACGTAGGACTAAATTGCTAAGACTAAAAATCCCAAGCATGCCGAGATTATGTTGTTACGATGAGATTACCTTCCGGCTTCACCATGAGACCCTGGACATCACGTATGACTAAAGATCTTGTCAAGACAAATCCAATGAGCCCGAACACGACAAGGTTATGTTGCGACGTTGAGAGAGTTCCTATGGCCACCTTCTGGTTCCATAATGAGATCCTGAACATCACATATGATTCAAGAACTAGTCTTGACAAATCCAACGGGCCCAACAAGGCTAGGTTATGTTGAGTATTTGAGGAAATACAGCAGCCACCTTCCGGCTCCATCATGAGATCCTGGACATCACGTCACGTATGACTAAAAATCTTGTCACGACAAATCTAACGAGCTTAAACACGACGAGATTATGTTATGTATTTTAGGAGTTTCTATGGCCACCTTCAGGCTCCATCACGACACCCTGGACATAACGTGTGACTAAATATATAGTCAAAACAAATCCAACGGGCCCAAACACGACTAGGTTATGTTGAGTATTTGAAGAATTCCTGTGGCCACCTCCATCATGAGACCCTGGACATTACTTATGACTAAAGATCTAGTCAAGACAAATTCAACGAGCCCAAACACGATGAGGTTGTGTTGTGCATTTTAGAAGTTCCTATGGCCACCTTCCAGCTCCATGAGACCTTGGACATCACGTATAACGAAAGATCTTGTCAAGACAAATCCAATGAGTCTAAACACGACGAGGTTGTGTTGTGTATTTTAAAAGTTCCTATGGCCACCTTCCGGCTCCATCATCAGACCAGCTCCATGGTGTCATAATATTGCATTGTCACCGAGGTTACATAAGTGTACCAAATTTCAGCACAATCGAATAACAGTGCTTCAAAAATGAGTTGCAAGATTCGGACCGAACAAACCCACAAACAAACAAACAAACAAACAGACAGACAAGAAAGCGAGTTAATAAAAACGTGTTAAAAAATAAAATGAGATGGTATAAAATCTATCAACGACTTTCCATTAGTTGAAAAACTGCCGATATTGCAAAATTAGATCACTTTTTTCGAAATACCGAAATACCGGTATTTTTTCTTCAAATACCGGTATCAAAATACCGAAAAATTTGACCAGTATACCGGTATACCGGTATCCATGCCCTATTCGCATCGGCGGCGCACTCAGCCGCCAGATAAAAAATAAATAAATATGTGGGGACATCTCACACACGGCCCATGATCCCAAACTAAGCAGAGCTTGTGCTATGGGTACCAGACAGCTGATATACATTACACAAATAGACAAATACATACTTATATAGATAAACAACAACCAGACACAAGGCAAACACAAGTGCTCGTCACACAAATGTTTGCCCTGAGCGGCATTCGAACCCGCGACCCTGTGCGTCGGAGGCAGATACACTACCACCTGCAGGGCTAACATGAGACCCCGTGACATATCTCACCAAACAACATGACAAAAATCTCGACTTCATACAAATTTGACATAAACTCGCACGTCGTGAAAGAGAAATATCTCGTCGTGACTACCTATCTCATAACGAAATGTCAAATACCACCATAGATCAGCAAAAAAAAACTGATTTAGTTTTTTTGAATGAATACCACCCATGCACAAAAATTTAACGAATGAAATATCGACCCGGCGCATTCCGAAATAAACTTCTAGCGCTGTCAGCCATCAGAAATGTGTGGCAAACAGTGATACGGAACGCGATTATAGGTGCTTTAATCGATTTCAGCGCGTTTAGGAACGCAGGGTTATTTTCCATCATAATATTTTACGCGGAAGTTTCGAAATGGATTTTGTAATCGTGTTTTAAGTTTCAAAAATTGTTATACATAAAAAAATGTAAGTACATGCTTAAATTACTTCTTTATATCAAAATATGTTTGTAGATATAAATAGGTATATTTATCTGCCGTGCCTCTCTGTGCTCGTAAATTATCTTTAAATAGTTATAATAAAGCACGGTACTGCCGTGATAGGTTTTAAAAAAAAGAAACAATTGAAATATTCAACGAAAGTTCAAACACGAGAAAGAAGTCTTCGATGAAAACTGACGACGACAAACATCTCGTATACAAGTGTCAGAATTCGACAAAATATGGCGCTCATGTTAGAGTTTGTCGACAAAAGCACACGAATCTATTACTATTTGACAGAAAGAGTCGAGATCGAAAATGATGCGCATGTTAGCACTAGTAGACATATGACATATCACGGCTCACCATTGGATAAACGACACGACAAAATTATGTCACGGGTCTCATGTTAGCCCTGCTGGGCTACGGAGCCGTCAATGGAAAGCAGCCGACTCTATTCACTACATTTCAGACCTTAGATAAATAAATAGTAGGCCTGCTACTCTTGAAATTATAAATACTTAAAAATAATTACTTGTTCAACACAAAGATTCGAAGTATCGTAATAGATGTAGTCTAAACAGTCTGCGAAACCGGCTGTGAAGTTGGTGAACGGCGGCGTACCGCAGGCACTGGCGAGAGGAATGTCTTGCTCCAGGGTAACATTGGTCACAGCCTCATTTTCATCTGGAATTTTAATAAATAACGCCATAAGTATAATTTATCCATTTCTGAAATTGAGGGATGTCTTCATCCAACAGTAGGCGTGTTTAAGGAGGTAAATTCTTCTTCTTCATCGTGTGGGTTGTAAGTTCGACAACCGACCTCACAAACCCTAGTGTCAGTGTTATAGAGCCGTCAAAGGCCACTAACATGGCTCGTGTAACGACTAGATAGTAGCCGGGACCAACGGCTTAACGTGCCTTCCGAAGCACGGAATCATCTTTCTTTTCGGACAATCAGATGATTCAGCCTGCAATGTCCTAACCAAACTAGGGAAAGTCTCACAAAAAGATGTTTGCTTGACAGTGTACCAACCGGGAATCGATTCGGTACCTCCGTAATGAGCGTCGAAATAAAGTTATGAATAAAAAAGTGACACTGTTAAGTAAAAAACTTGGGATCCGACTGTTCCTTTTGCAATAATTTATGAATTATTTTTTAAATATAGATTAGTAGCAGACGATTCGTGAAGAAAAAAACAGAATCGGATGAAAAACGAATTTACAGTGATTTAAAAAAAGTTTCAATATGTATGTCTGTCTCTTTCAAAAACAATTTTTGTATGGAGATTATATGCCGTTACTAACAAATGACGTCACAAGTGGGTATGTGCCTCTCAGTCTAATCTTGAATTTCAAACCTTTATATAACTCAGTCAATTTTAAAGATAGAGCAAAAATTATTTTAGTGTTCGATAACAGAAGCTAAGAAGTTTGGATTTATAAAATAACTAGCGGCCCGCCCCGGCTTCGCACGGGTAGATTAATACACATTTTTAACCAACGTCAAAATGAAGGAGGCTCGTTTTTTATCATTTTTTAAAATACCTACTCTAAGGAGGATTCAAAAACATTTTGAACTCGAACCGAATAATTCAGTCTTATTAATATACATTTTTTTAAGTTTTTAACTTTAAAAATGGCTGACATTCCAAACAAAATTTTATCACTACTTCCCTTTTCAAATAGGGATTTCGAAAAAATCCTAAAAGACGTGTCAAATCATTTACTAATCTTAGCCTAAATCCAAATTTTCAATTTCCTAACTTTAGAACTGGACTTTCCATAGAAACATTTAACCCTACTTTCCCCCTCAAAATATGGAATTTGATAAAATGCTAAAACATGTATCAAATGAATTATTAATCTCACTTTAACTCCAATGTTTTAAGTTTTTACCTTTTAGAAATTACTGACAAACATTTAATCTCTGCTTCCTCCTCAAAATAGGGATTTCGTAAAAAGCTTAAACACGTATCAAATTATTTATTAGTCTCAGTTTTAATCCAAATTTTCAATATCCTACCTTTAGAAATGACAAACTTTCCATAACAAAATTTTATCCCTACTTCCCCTTCAAAATAAGGATTTCAAGAAAATGAGAAACATGTCAAACGATTATATTTTCTTAGTCTAAATCACAATTTTTAAGTTCTTGCCTTAGAAATGACAAACTTTCCATAAATCCCTACTTTCCCTATAAAATAGGGATTTCTAAAGTATAGTTCAATACGTGTTAAAATATTTATTAATCTTAGCCTAAATCCAAATTTTCAAGTTCCTACCTTTAGAAATGAAAGATTTTCCATACAAACATTTTGATCCCAACTTTCCCCCTCAAAATACGGAATTTGATAAAATGCTAAAACACATATCAAATAATTTATTAATCTCAGCCTAAATACAAATTTTCAAATTCCTACCTTTAGAAATGACGGACTATCCATATAAATATTTAATCCCTGCTTCCCCTTAAAAATAGGGATTTCGAAAAATTACTTAAATACGTGTCAAATGATTTTTTAATTGAGATCTGCAGCCAAATTTATAAGTTCTTATCTTTTAGAAATGACAGACTTTCCACACAAACATTTAATCCCTTCTTCCTCTTCAAAATAGGAATTTCGAAAAAATGCTTACACACGTGTCAAATGATTTATTAATTTTAGTCTTAATCCAAATTTTCAAGTTCTGACCTTTAGAAATGACAGATTCTCCATAACAACATTTATCGCTACTTTCTTTTTAAAATAGGGATTTCTAAAAGTGCTAAAAAATGTGTCAAATTATTTAATAATCTCTGCCTAAATCCAAATTTTCAAGTTCCTACCTTTAGAAATGACAGACTTTCCATACAAACATTTAATCCCTACTCTCCCCTCAAATAGGGATTTTGATAAAATTCTAAAACACGTGCCAAATGTTTTATTGATTTCAGCCTAAATCTAAATTTTCAAGTTCCTACCTTTAGAAATGACAGACTTTCTATCTTAAAATAGGGATTTTGATAAAATGCTAAAACACGTGTATAATGATTTATTAATCTCAACCTAAATCCAAATTTTCATGTTCCTACCTTTAGAAATGACAGACTTTCCATACAAACATTTAATCCCTACTTTTCCCCTCAAAATAGGGATTTTGATAAAATGTTAAAACACGTGTCAAATGATTTATTAATCGCAGTCCAAATCAAAATTTTCATGATCCCAACTTTTAAAATGACGGACTTTCATACAAACTTGAATCCCCCTTTTTCCCCCTTAGAGTGGGAATTTTCCAAAATCCCTTCTTATTGCTCGCCTACGTCATAAATATAACCTACTGTGTAAATTTGGTGTTTCTAGCTTCAGTAGTTTCGGCTGTGCGTTGATGAGTCAGTCAGTCAATCAGTCAGTCAGTCAGTACGGACTTCTCTCTTTATAATAATAGTATAGATAAAAAAGTAGTGAGTGAAAGGGGTGAGTAGTAGCGATATACACGTAAACAACAGAATGGAATGGATGATGAGCACGCGCTCAAAATAAAATGACGTAATCGACATCACACGTTTTGCTTATTTATTGGAAAACTACTCACTATTTTTTTATATTTTTTACAAGCAATTACTCTCGTAATTGCCTATATTGTGCACTTAATTTTACGTGAATAATTTTTAACAGTCCTGAGATAAAAGAAAAAGGTAAATGTTTACAGCGATGTTTGCGAGCTTTTTCTATCGAAAAATTTATCTGCAATCGTGTTTTTGAGATTGTACGACTAAAGAAAATACGATCAAAAATGTCATACCAAAAAATCGATATTACAACCCATAAGTGGAACGAGATATTATGGCGACTTTTTACCGTGTGGGGCACCTAAACGCTATGCGCGCACTAGCGACTTTTGTCGCGGCGACATTATGTATCTCTCGTCAAGTTTACTAGAGTGCGAAAGAGAGGCACATAGTGTCTCGAGAGACAAAAGTCGCTAGTGCGCGCATAGGGTTCAAGTCCGCGCCCATTATATTACCACTCTGGTATAAATAGAGATTAGGTCCGTCAAAAAAAAAAAACGCGCATAGGGTAAGTATCACTTACTTGACTGCCAGTCGGGTAAAGTATTCTGAGCTATTCCCGTAGTATATAATTGGTAAATACCACATGCGGGTATACTGTTAAAATCTCCGCAAAGCATCAGTGTGATCCGCTTACCGGGATTCTGTAAAAATATATAAAAAAAAAATTATCAAGACAATCGCAACATCACAACATTTATATCAATTTTGACATATGAGTATCATTGAGCCATTGAGTAAAATGGGAGCATCTAAGTTATATTTTTGAACTATAGTATATACTGTAGCGGCTGTAGCCTCCTTAGGCTACAACTCGCTACTTTAAATATAAAAGACACTTTTATAACACGATACTTTATTTATAGCTTAAACGCACTGTTTATAACTTTTGCACTAGAAATAATACTATGGTCCGCACTCGACGGCGGACGGCAGATGAGTACGTCAAACTTCGACGGCCCCAGCCCGTCTGAAGTTTCTATCGTTCTCTTTCTAAACTGAATAGTTAAAAAGAGAACGAATATATTGCAAAAAGAATACTATCGCCAGTATCAAACTACATAGCACTCGGACCAACGAGGCCCGATGCTACAACTACCCCCGGTCTCCCCTGAAAAAATTTTTTTGGTTGAAGACCCAATGAAATGGAGGATCGTCCGTGATCGTCTAACAGTGCAGACGTGTACAGCTTTTAACAAGAAAAAAAGTCTGATTACCAAGTCAATCTAAATCTTAAAAACTTTATTTGTGAGTTCAAATTCAGTTTCAAGTTAAAAATCTGTTAATTTAAAATAATAACATCTTGAGTGCATAATCTACACAAGGTGGCGCCACGCGTTTCTATGCAAGAGAGAGAGAGCTGCATTTTGCATCTTATACACACCTAGTGAGTGGGTGAGTGGACCACGCTAAACGCTGAGCTACTTTCCGTGCGCATACTCAACGCAGTTTCAACTCCATATACAGGATGAGTGTATTACGATCACCAACAGACAAAAGTGCAAGTACTACTGCATCTGCACCAGACTTATCTAACTTTAACGATGAAGCTTCCACGTCAAGAAATAACTATCGGAAAAGACGTCAACCAGAGCTAGACCATCCATGTGACTGTCACGTTGAAATGTTGGAAATGCGAAAGGATATTGGTAATATAGCTTCTATGTTGCAAAGATTGATCGAGTCACAAGCAGAATCCACAAATTCCATCCAGGAGAATATTTCCAATATCAAGGACCAGATCGAACACATCAATTCATTAAATTCTTCTATATCTTCAGAGCAAACCGCTATAAAAACTCAAATAACCGAAATGAATGAAAAATTATCCGCTAACGAACAAAAAGTATTAAGCCTTGAATCTGATATTGGTCACTTAAAATCAACCAGGGATACCAGTTCTACTATGGAAAATGAACAAATAGTACGTGAAGTTGAAGACCGGCAAAAAAGAGCGTTGAATGTAATTATAGCTGGCATTCCAGAGTCAACGTCAACTACGCGAGATGAGCGTAACGCAAAAGACGAAACTGAAGTCTTATCTGTGATCTCGATGCTTTCAAAGGAATGTCCAAAACCCATTAAGTTTCACCGTAATGGCAAATACAGTCAAGACAAAACTCGGACAATTAAAGTATATTTTAGCAACCAAGAAGCAGTTAAACTACTCCTACGTAATAAAACCAACTTGCCTGATGGAATTAAAATATATTCAGATCAAACCCCAATGCAACAAAAGGTCTTCAAGGAACTAAAAGAAGAACTAGCCAAACGTCAAGCAAATGGTGAAGCTAATCTGGTGATTAAATATCAAAAAGGAGTTCCCAAAATAGTAGAAAATTTCTCAAAAAACTAGATGCGTCTGACATTGCATTAGATTATGACACAGAAACGTTTCCAGATAATTCAAAAATATCCTATCAAGTAACCAATAACCACCATTGCCTACCAACTACATCACGTCTCAACTTCTACTATGCGAATATTCAGAGCTTACGGCGCAAGGGTAAATTCGATAAACTTAAATGTGAACTGAAGTCGATCCCAACGCAACCACATGTCATACTCCTATCTGAAACCTGGATTCAAAATGAAGAACAAGCTTTATCTTATCAACTACCCAATTACACGCATTATTATAGCTTCAGAAACAACAAAAGAGGAGGCGGCGTATCAGCTTTCGTTCATAACGACTTAGACCACAACTTAAGCGAAGCCACCTATAAGGGTGATAATAACTATTTATGGATTCGACTCGAAAGATACGCGATAGAGGTAGGTGTATTCTACTATCCAGGAGGTGTTAGCAGCTACAAAGATTTTCTGGACACATATAGTGAACAACTTAGACGAAGAAGCAGAGTTATAGTTTTTGGCGATTCCAATACTGACCTTCTAAAGGCTAGTACACATAGGAAACAATATAAAGAAATGCTCAACGTGAATGGATACAAACTGCTAAACAAGGTCGAAAAAAAATATGCTACGAGACAAACAATGACCTCCGCAACAATCATAGATCATGTCAGTACAAATTTGAAATCCAACAACTTTCATATGGCTATACTTGTATCCCCGGTTTCTGATCATCGTCAGATCTTTCTACAACTAAAGAAATTTAAACAACCTCCGAGAAAGCGTATCACATATGAAGCTATAAACTATAAGAAACTATCTGAGGCAATACAGCAAGCAGATCTCAAACAAGAGCTAACACAAGATTTTTCCAGCTTAGTAGATTTTATCAAAATAGGAATAGACAGATGCAAAGAAACAAAAACAAAAATTATGAATCCTCCTCAAAAGGATTGGATAAATAAAGAAATTCTACTATTAATAGAACGGAGGAACATTCTCTGGGCGAACCTGCAAGAAGATCCAAGCAATAACAAACTGAAGACTGATTTTGAGACACTGAAAAGAGAAACGGATAAGTTAATCAAAGATACAAAAGATACATACTATTACAAAGAATTCAAAAAATGTTCTAAACAACCGAAAAAAACATGGCATTTGCTTAACACACTATCCAATAATAAAAATTCTAGAAGTTGTACTCCTCCAAAACTGATAATAAATCAAAATTTAATTACTGACCCCACCAATGTTTGTGACTGCCTCAATGAATATTTTTCCACAATTGGTAAAACGTTAGCCGATCAGATCCCACCTAAATTTCATAACAACCTTAATCACACATTACCCGTAAATAAAAACAGTAACAATATTTCCCAATTTAGACCTTGTACAGTAGACGAAATAAGCAAAATAATAAACGAACTAGACGCTAATACAAGTACTGGGTTAGACGGAATAAGCATCAAAGCTATTAAATGTATCGGGAAAGCCATTGCTCCTCATTTAACTTTGTGCATTAATAGTCTGCTAAGTGAGGGAATTTTTCCTGATTCTTTAAAAATTGCAAAAGTTACGCCAATTTACAAATCAGGAACAAAAACAGATCCGAGTAATTATCGGCCTATTTCAGTATTGCCCGCGATATCAAAAATTTTTGAGAGGGTAATATACAGCCGTTTGGACGAGTATCTAAATTCTATAAATTTCTTATTCGACAAACAGTACGGATTTCGAGCCCATTCAAATACATTATCAGCAACTGTCGACTTAATAACAAAAATAAAACTTAATATAGATAAAAAACACATCGCATTAGGTATATTCATAGACTTAAAAAAGGCGTTCGACACCGTCAGCCATGCACTTTTATTGAAGAAACTTGAAAGTATAGGAGTCACTGGTAATGCTCTAAAAATATTCCACTCATATCTTTCAAACAGGACACAAATCATAAAGTTGAACGAACACCACAGTAAACCGAGTTCAATTGATTTTGGAGTTCCTCAGGGGTCAATACTGGGACCACTATTGTTTCTCATTTATGTTAATAATATAAATGATGCTGAGTTTCAGGGTCAATTGACCTTATATGCGGATGACACCTGTCTATTTTACTTTGGACCTTCAATTGAGGTCATTTTATCACAGGCACAAAGCGATATCGACTTACTCCACGAATGGTTTCAGTATAACCTTCTCACGATCAATGTATCCAAAACTTCATACGTAATTTTTCGGTCAAAAAATAAAACCATACCACCTCATAACCCCCTTACTATTAATAACGAAGTGATATGTGAAAAATCTCATGAAAAATATTTAGGTCTTCGACTGGACAAGTTTCTTAATTGGAAGGTTCACATTGAACACGTGAGGACAAAGCTTACGTCCCTGCTTGGTGTTCTTCGTAATATTGTCCGTTGCTTGCCCCGTCAGGTGCGCCTTAGTATTTACAACTCTCTGGTTAAGTCACACCTTCTTTACCTCATAGAGGTGTGGGGAAGTGCACCAAAAACTAACTTAAAAGACTTGCAAATTGCCCAGAATAAAATAATTAAAATGTTATTTCACTTCCCATACCGCACGCCAACTGAAAATATTTACAAAAAAACTAACATTATGAATCTTAAACAACTGTACACCTACACTACATGCATACTGATACGTAAAATATTAAACAAAAAAATACACTCAGATATAACATTTACAAAAAAAGAACAAATACTTAAATATGCTCATAGAAGAAAAAGTCACCTTATACTACCTAAAATACGAACCGGCGGCGGCAAAAAAACAATATGCTTCGAGGGGGCAGAGCTGTACAATAAATTGCCATCGCACATAAAAAATATTGACTCCTTTAACATCTTTAAATCTCAATTACAAAAACACATTCTTTGTAAATTCTCCATTTAAATGAACACCCCGTAGGTGGTTTTTGCTTACTACGTCAGAACCACAAAGTACGTATCGGCGGCAGCGGCCGGTGCGCCTACAAACTTAGAGTAAGATTGGAATTCTTTTATTAAGTACCCACTGCATGTTTTTCGTAAACGGACATTTGCCAATGTATACTTTTTTATTATTTTAGTTCTCATGTTAAGTGACTTATGTGTAGTCTTTATGAGAATAAAGTTCTTTAAACTGAAATTTTTTTTGCTAGTTACAATCTACTAGTAACTAACTACCTACCTAAGAGAGGGAAAAATTCACTTAATAAAAATCTAATAAAAAAAACAATGGAAGACTTAGATCCTGGACTTAGCTAAAGTCTAATTACCAGAAAAATATTTTCTAATAATTTTTCTAAATAAAAAAACCTCTCCAAAAATACTTAAAACAGGACCCATATCTTACCATCCTAAACCAAAGCTAACAGCTACCTCAATCACAAAATGCAAACCCTAACCTGAATCTATAAAATTCTTCAAAGACATAGCATGCAAAATTTAAAATGAAATTTAAAACATTTAAGTTAACGATAAAAAAATTAAATCAAGATAATCAAAACAATGTTAACACCAATCACAATACTCAAGAATCTCAAGAGTTAAATTATATTTAATTTAAAAGCAAAATAGAAAAAGAAGTTAAGGTGTTAAAATTGAAGCTATGTTTCCAAAGAAAGAGAAGTTAACATATAGAAAAAACAATCAGAAGAGCTAAGATATAAATGTTGTTTTTTAATATGAAAAATTATTTTCTTTTCATTCAGGCATCACTGATGTCCTGAAGTACATCTCGCGTCAGTAAGGAGGTGTAGAAGAAAATATTAATTGTTGTTTAAATATAAAAGTTTTATCAGCCCGCACATGAAACAAATAATAGGATTAATACATATAAAAAACAATATAGTAACAACAATATCAAGATAACTAGCGACTAGGAAGAAAAATAATTATTTAGTCTAAGATACAAGTACATTACATGTCTTCTTATAAGATACAATATCATATTCAAATTATTAAATATGTGGATTTGAAAATGACAACAACTTGGATTGGTATATATAATGAATTGAAAAAAAATACCTATCACTTCTTCCCATATCCTAACTCCATACCTCATCATAACTCATAGAAATCTCAACCTTTTACTAACCTAGAAAAGGACAGATAGAATACGTGTGATCCTAAACAGACCACCCTACAAAGCTCCTATGTCTCTTAAAGCAGGTGTATCAACTGTGCCTAATCAGCCAACTAACAGCGCAAACAATCTTAACTTAACCATTTACACGAAACCTCAACTACCTCATCTACCAAACCACTTAGAAAAACATACAAACAATTCGTAAGAACTAGTGACAATAATGCATCTATGTTTTATTTTGTATTATGCAGGTCACCTAAGCATTACCCCAAAAGAAATTACCTACCTCAATATAATAAAAGGGAATTCAATATAAATAAAAATAAATACGTAAACATCTGTTTACAAAAGTACAATGACAGACCAAGACATGACACTTTATCTTTGACGAAACGGATCGTCATTTTACTCCAAGAAGTATTTATAACAGACTAAACATTCAAATAGTTGAACTGTCAAGAATTAAACAAAGAAAATATCTGCCATTTTTGAAACTGACAATGGAAAATTATAAATAAAATATTAGCTGGGATAAAAGCAAAATAACTTGGAACTTTCCTCTTTATGTCTGCGACCCTGCTGACGATGTCATCAATCGCCTCCCGGCCGCCTCGTCCGTGCGTTTATTCTCAATAAATCAATAATAAAAATACTCTGCGGGGTACTCGCTGGGAATACTCCTCCCTCTCGACGAGCTCCATCACACGACACTCATCATCATCATCCAGACGGGGTGCCATAAGCCCTCTCGTCGGGGTGAACTGTTGCAGTCCATCTCTTCTTTCTCCAGACATTGCTCAGTGAAGAAACTACGGCATAATCTCCAAAACAGCTTCTGGCTCACTAGCCAGCAGTAGCAACAGCAGCAACAACAGCTTCTTTTAATATATTTTTCTTGACGCTCTTCATTTGTTTTATTCTTCATTATATCCATTCTATTCACGTTATTTGAAAAATAGCGGAGATCTGTAGCACATTTTAACCATTTTTTATAAACTCCTTAGTTATACAAAGCCCACTGCCCCGGGCAGGGCTCGCCCGTGGGCTAGGCCCACTAAAAACAACCTGCCACGACGGCGGTCGGAGAGTGAGTACGTCAAACTTCGACGGCCCCAGCCCGTCTGAAGTTTCTATCGTTCTCTTTCTAAACTGAATAGTTAAAAAGAGAACGAATATATTGCAAAAAGAATACTATCGCCAGTATCAAACTACATAGCACTCGGACCAACGAGGCCCGATGCTACAATACACTTCATTTTTTATAAATTATTTACCTTATCCATAATTGTTTTTCTTATATCTTTTAACCAATAAATAACAATTCCGCCTTGTAGCACACGTATATGATCAGCGTCGGGATGAAAATATAAATGAGTGTTTCCAATCAGGAGTATCTCATTTTGATTATCAATAGACTGCAATACTGTTGCACTGGCTACTGTAGATCTGTCAAGTAACCTCTCTCGAAATGGTACGTTATCTTTCACTGCATCCCAGAGAGAAGCCAAGCATTGCTTTGATTGCAACGCTTCTGATAATACAATACTTTCTTCATCTATTAACCTGTAAGACATTGGTTTCAATAATTATTGATATTTTGTGAATCTTGTAATGATCATTAGGCCTAACTAAATTAGTTCGTTTTTAACATGCGTTAGTTATCCAACGCATGCCACTTCTAGTGCGCATCTAGTTTGCGTTAGACACATGCGTTAGTTACCCAGACGCGTGTTTCTTTTGATGCGTTTCTAGCTTGCGTTACAGGCATGCGTTAGTTTATTGGACGCATGCCACTTTTAGTGCGTATCTAGTTTGCGTTAGACACATGCGTTAGTTACCCAGACGCGTGTTTCTTTTGATGCGTTTCTAGCTTGCGTTAGAGGCATGCGTTAGTTTATTGGACGCATGCCACTTTTAGTGCGTATCTAGTTTGCGTTAGACACATGCGTTAGTTACCCAGACGCGTGTTTCTTTTGATGCGTTTCTAGCTTGCGTTAGAGGCATGCGTTAGTTTATTGGACGCATGCCACTTTTAGTGCGTATCTAGTTTGCGTTAGACACATGCGTTAGTTACTCAGACGCGTGTTTCTTTTGATGCGTTTCTAGCTTGCGTTAGAGGCATGCGTTAGTTTAATGGACGCATGCCCTATTCTGATACGCTTTCCAATGCACGTATGCATCTACGTAGGTAAGCTAAGCATCATATTATTTAATTGATTATGATATGATTATAGACTTACGTAAATCTGTCCTTTCTATAAAAACAAGCTAAACCCTCAGCAACTTCTTTGCCTTTTTTATAAAACTGACCACTCATCCCCTCAACTTCTAAAATCGGGGTCAGACAGTGGTTGAATATCTTTCTATCAACTTCTTGTAGACATAAGATATCAGCATTGTACCCTGAAATAAGAAAATATAATTTAAAAAAATAACTATAAATAACACACGTCATATCTACCGGGTTATTACCACGATTTTGTTTTAAAATAAGCTTTTTAATGAGCTTACCGATATACCGCGAAAACTTAAGTGTTATAAAGTTAGTGAAAAAATTGGTGCATATGTTCAAGAGATACAGTAAAACAGACGAATAGGGGATCGGACTGTTTCTAAATTTACCATATTTCATGAATTATTTTTAAAATATAGATCAGTAGCAAGCAAGGTAGCAGACGATTCGCGAAGAAAAAAACAGAATCGGTGAAAAACGAATTAACAGTGATTTTTTAAAGTTTCAATATGTCTGTCTCTTTCAAAAACGATCTTTTGTATGGAGATTATATGGCGTTACTAACAAATGACGTTACAAGTGGATAATATGTGCCTCTCTGTCTAAAATTGAATTTCAAACCTTTATAATTCGGTCAATTTTAAGGATAGAGCAAAAATTCTTTTAATGTTCGATAGCAGGAACTAAGAAGCATAAGAAGTTTGGATTTATAAAATAAAAAAAAGTAGTCCGATCCCCTATTGTTCCCACCATGTCGCTTCCCACGATATCGCTTCTTCAAATGCGCCTAGCTAGCCGTCCCACGCACCGTGCTCGCTCTGATACTGTTCCCACCATGCTTCCCACTATGTCGCTCCTACAAATGCGCTTAGCTAGACTTTCCAGCATGTCGCTCCGAATTATTTATAGACATGAGGATGAATACTAAACATGAGCCACGGGGTTTTTTCCAGCAGTGGACTGTAACGGGCCGTTGATGTTGAAATAAAAACATGATTTCAAATCAGAAGAATCCAAAAATTACATGCAGTATGGATAAATTACAATTTTGCACTAGCTTTTAAACCCCGCGGTTTCACCCGCGGCTAGACAGATGAGTTGAACCTTGCAAAGAAAATGACATTCGGAGAGTAGATCTTCAATAAATAAACCTACTTTTCTATGAAATTAAATTGTCTCGTTATCTTGACTTGGAGAAAAGGATTATCAGGAAAAAGGACATTCAGGGAAAATGTCATTAGAGGTAAAGAACATTAGAGGAAAAGGAAATTCGGGAAATTAACATTCAGGTACAGATCGCGCCAAACTTCTAGTCCGCTCTGAAGTTGCTTCGCGCGCGTTGTCGCTTTTACCTATATTTTGCTACTGCGACGCGAATCATGCCGTGTTCAGAGCGGACTAGAAGTTTGGCGAGATCTGTAAATTAACCAACAAATCAACTGGAGTATTGGACGCTCCGGATGACTTAAAGCACCGAGGGGAGCTGCCTATACAGATTTATTAACTTTACTGAGCTTACCAATTAATTCTTTCGTAATAAGTTGCTTTCTATAGTCAATGTGTAAGGCATATGGAGGACAATATGGATGAAGCACTGCTCTCGTGTAGTCAGAGTCACAGTACAGGTCTGCCAGTATATTGTAGGACACACTGCGAAAACTGCAAATAAATAGCATAACATACATTCTAGCTCACTGATCAATAATATGTTTTTCAGTATAGTCTACAAACATACTATGATCACGCTCTTAACCTTGATTAATGAGCATTGTAATCTAATATGACATAAGATAGAAGTCTTGTCAAAGTTGTGCATTTACCTTTTTCCACTCAGCTTAGAAGCAGTGAACATGTGTCTTGTCTCAAAAGGACACTTTCCAGGACCCGCCTCAACAACATTTTTTGATATTATTTCTGTAGCAGGACCAGTACAAGAGTCATTTTCTGTAAAAGCATTTAGTTAGATCATTTAATAACCAACAACCTGCATTGGGCCAGCATGGCCCTAATCGCCCTAATTCATGGTGGGCTCGAGCCCATTGATGGGGACATGTAGGAGTTGTTGATGAATAACCAACGAAACAAATTAATAACAGTTATTATTACTTATAACTAATGGTTTGCTTATTATAAATTATTGTACATGTCTTATCTGCATAACCCAATTTTTTTTTTCTATTAGGTCTGCTAGAAAATATTTTATTAGAATTAAGCAGTACCTGATGTTTTCTTTCACTTAAATGTATTATTATTATAATTTTCTTGGGTGCAATAATGGATAAAAATGGACTTACTTGGTATAACTTCCAATTTCAACTTCGTACCAACATCTTGAGTAGTAGGTGTATATGAAAACCCAGTGCTTATTAATTCCCACTTTATATGAATTTGGCTAATTTCATTCCCACTGTTATTTGTTGATGCACCCCTATACCACTTGAATATTGACTTGAATTTGTCTGTGTAGTGAGTAGTTAAATGTTCCGGATACACCGGGAACCCTGCTAAAATACTCTCCGGTAAAGCAATGTTCACTACCCAGGGAGCATTAAACACCGCATCATATTCTTGTTCCAAAATCGACACCTTTAAAGGTCCTTGAAATGAAAACAACTCGTAGCATGTAGAACTTTCAGGAATGGGGTAGTTTTTGTCATTGTAAAACTTTACTTCAACTTGTAGGTTGCTTGTTTTTTCCTTTTTTTTACCCTTTTTAACAGCTTTCTGAACATTTGCGCTTATGCGAGTGAACAATGTTTCTAATGTTTCAGTAGGTTTTCGGCTGAAATTGAACTGTCTCACCGAATCATGAATTTTCAGCAAAAAAGTTATATCAATTTTATCTTCATCTTTTATATGTCTGAAATAACACTTTTCTAGGTTCATACTTTTCGTTTTTGAAATGCTAAAAGAAGAATATAACCTTGGAGTCCACTTTAAGAACCAGTAAACCATAATCCACCTGATTATTTCCTCAGCAAGAATAATATTTTATGAAGAATTAGAAACTATTCACTTTTTCTAACCTATAAATAACCATCTGTTCCAAAGATACTTTTTTTTTTCTTAAGGCACTAGTTGAGCTTTGTGCCAGTTACTTTATCTGATCTGTTCTGTCCACTCCACTGGTTCTGTCACTCACCCACCCCCCAAACAATGCCAGCGCCACGAACTCGAACTAATGTTGGGCGCATTCCGAATCAGACTTTCATTCAGTGCCGTGCCGTCAGCGATCAGAAAAGCAAAAAAATGTATGAGTTTTGCATGCTGACGAAATTTGGTACGCGATTACGGGTATGTAAGGGGACGACGACGTCTGCGAGGAGCGCAAACGGGTGATCTGCTCTATATATAACTATTTCACCCATGCGATTACGGGTGCTTTAATCGATTTCAGCGCATCTCGGAATGACCTGGTTTTCGATACAATCAATCGCCCATCGATCGAAACGAAACGCAATGGCAGGCACAATGACACAACATAGGCCTATCTGTGGGCACAACACTATTTGACAGTAGTGATGGGCGATTGTACCGAAAATTAACAATCGAATTGTTCGAATGATCTGCCCTGCGTTTTGAGACGCGCTGAAATCGATCAAAGTACCCGTAATCGCGTTCCGAATCACTGTCAGTCACATTTTTTTGCTTTTCTGATCGTCTGACTCGGAATGCGCCCTCCATTTGTGGTATTCGAAAGATCTTTCGTCTTTCGAATAAAAAAAAATCATTTGAATGATTTTCAATTGAAATAATTAATTTGAATGAAAATATTGTTGGAATCAAAGAAGTTTGATATCTACATTGATAATTTTTTTTTTATATGCGTAGTCTTTACTCTATTTATGTCAGTGTTAATGCCTTGTTCAGTTCTGTTTTAATCGCTTGTCATTTTGGTCGTATTATTAAATTATTAAGATTTTCTATATTCTTCGCGAGTTTATTCATAACTATATCCACTATTCTGCTATAAATATAGAATGATTCTATGATTCCATTAGTTTGATTTGAATGATTGTTGTTCACTTAACGTGTGCAGAAAATTTTTGTTATTGTTTTAAAATATAGCGGAGGTATATTGAATGTAATTTTTTTTGCGGTTTTGGTCTCATCTCAATAAAAATGCATTCGGATTATGCAAATTCATTCGAATGTTCTTTTTTCATTCGAATTTATCTTTACTACAATCGAATAATTCGAATACCTGCCCATTCGAATGATCACACGAATGTTTCATTCGCCCATCACTATTTGACAGTTTGACACGGGTTGAGTTTGTTTGTTGCGTTTTGACCAAAGAGTAATGTAGTTTGACCGCTTGGTTTTGCACGTGTAAAATTATTAATTTATTTGTTTTATATTGAATAAAATATGTTTAAAACACAACATTTTGAGGAACTCTTCAATATTAGTTCTAAAACATCAGTGGTTACTTTGCCCTTTTACAAAGAAAATCCACTGAAAATCGAATTTGAGAAGTCTGATGTAAGTATGAATCTTTTGAACTTCATAAAGTAAATTTATCGCTTAAAATGTCTTTATCCAACCATTTCGTACTTTGTTGATAGGATTGCAGTACAGTTTACGAAGGCCAAACGCCTCCTTTGCCTTTCGCCAACGGGGAAGCGTTTGACGCGAACATTTCCGCCTGGCGGAAGCTCTCGGCCGAGGACGAAGGATGCAAAGACGTCTACGAGGTCACGTTCGATATTAAGGTACGTATATGGAAATGGAACGGTGTTGTATTTGTCGCCACATTGAATAGGCACCTACTATGTTATGCCAGATTAATATAATTCAATTATGCATGCACTTACTGTATTCTTACCCAACAATAGTAAGATAATAATAAAACCAATGTAGGTAGCTATAGTTATACTAGTTGTTCACCTGAAGTTTATTTTATTTTTTAGATTTTCTATGTAATTTATTCTAAAATGAATGAAATATATATCTTTTACAGGGCAGTGGATTCCACTTCAAGCCAGGTGATACCATAGGCATAATACCTCACAATTTAGATGTAGAAGTAAACACTGTGATAACCCATTTGGATCAGAGTACACAAGCCGATGTGCCTTATAGATTAAGTGTGGATAAATCTCACAAAGGATCAAAAATTCCAAACTATGTACCTGTAAAAAGTACTGTGAGATATGTTCTTACTCATTGCTTGGATTTGAGAACCATCATTAAAAAGGTAACACTCTAATGCTAGAGAAGTTTCTCAAAAATCTGAATGAAGTTACAAGTTATAATATCTGTGTGTAAATAAATAAACAATAGCTAGCTTGTTTATCTGTTGGTATTGAACAATGATCTATTATTATTGTTTTTATTTCAGCTATTCATACTAGCTCTGTCAAAACACACTAAAGATGAGAGAGAAAGGAAGGTTCTTGAATACATTTGCAGCAAAGAAGGAGCAGCTACATACACCACACACATACTCAACAATAATGTGTGTGTTCTAGATCTGTTTGCAGCATATAAATCTTGTAAACCACCCATTGAAGTACTATTAGCAAATCTTCCCAGACTGCTTCCTAGACCATATTCTATAGCTAGCAGTAGACTAAAAGATCCTAATGTCTTGAAGATATGCTTCTCTGTAATCAATATAGGTAACAACAGAAGGGGACTTACCACTGGCTGGTTGGAAAAAGAACTCTCAGGTTCAAAGACCAACCTTGAACATCAGTTACAGAATCTAAGTATAAATAGGGGCCAAAACCAAAGATGTAAGAGTAAAATACCTATTTATTTAAGGAAGAATGTCTCAGGTTTTTCAATGCCAGAGAATTTGGATACTCCCTTACTTTTAATGGGCCCTGGCACAGGAGTTGCACCTTTTATAGGTTTTCTTCAAGAGAGGCAGATTCTAAAAGAAAAGGTTCCAGAATTCAATTTAGGAGCAACTTGGCTCTTCTTTGGATGCAGAAATCCTAAACTAGATTTTATTTATGACAAAGAATTGAATGACCTTGTAAAGGATGGCACATTGAGTAACTTCAATACAGCATTTTCTAGAGTAGAAAATGTTGAAACCAAATATATTCAGGTGAGGTATTCTATTTTTATATTGAGATTTTTTAATAACTTTAAAATTTATCTACAAGTATAATTTTTTTCTACCTCATTTTCAGGATTCTTTGCTAGAAAATGGTGCGCAGGTCACGAAATTCATCAAAAAAGGTGCAACAGTATTCATATGTGGTGACCTGAACAATATGGCTTCTCAAATTAGAGAAGTCCTACTGCAATGTCTAGTCAAACACGACGGAAAATCGCAGGAACAAGCAGAGAAATACATTAGTGATATGCAGAAAGACAAGAGATATTTTGTTGATGCTTGGAGCTAAGTAATACTTTTAAATCTGTTTTAAAAAAATGTTTTTATTGTCAGATTATGTAGATCTTAATGTGAAATTAAATTATTTATTTAATTTACTTATTTCCAATATATCATTTACCTGACCTTAGTTAATTAATAGGTTATAGTAAAATGCTGAAAACTTTTACAAAAATAATTTAATAGGCAAATCTCTATTATAAAATGTTCCAAAAGTGTCATTGGTGTGTATAAACTTACGGACTAAAGCACTATAGCTTCAATACATTTACACAATTCGTTGTGTCGCCGTAGGCCTAGAGCTAATCTAGAATACACCTAACCTAAACTATTGCTTAGTCAAGCAGGCACTGATGGTGTCATTGCTTAGGAGCCACTAGTATCCTGTACCTTAGTCGCGTTACATTAGTGACAGCAGTTCTATTGCCTGCAAACATATGGATGGATGGATTTATACAAAACCATGACTAATTTACTCAAAAAAATGGAAACTTGGATCACCTAATATGGAAAGGAATTCGATTTGACTATCACATTATTTATCAGTCAGATATTCTAACTTGTGACTTTTAGGCTTATCAAATAGGCAATCACATGTTTTTGAAGCTTCTAAGGTAAAAGATACATGCATTGCATAAAGCTACTCAATATAGCTAAAAGAGTAAAAAAATGCAAAATAATACATTGATATAATACTAAAACATAAATATGATTTAAAAGTACATTTTCTGTTATTTGGTTGTCGATTTTAAAAATCACGTAAAATATTGCACTTATTTTTGAACATGAACACTACATTTATATCAAATTTTTAAACAAGTGCAAAATGATAACAGAACAGCTCAGTCAGTACACTAACATAAAACTATAAAAAAAAATTTGAACAATATTTGCATGCAGAAAACCAATTAACAATAATTTATAAACTAGTATACAATATTCAATGATACTTAAATCATACTTATAAGAGGCAGTGCATTTTGTAAATTTTATTGTTCTGTTAAAATGTGAGCATGGATAGATTAAACAGTCTTATAATAATCTACTACAGCGAATACTAGTCTAGGAAAGCAACAATATCAATAGAAATCAGTAAGTATTAGATCAGAAATTAGGAATGTGCAATATTGGAAATTTTGAAAGAGATGGTGCTTTAATACTAACTAAAGATATTTCTATTTACATTTTTGGTAAAACAATCAGCAGTATAAGACACCAATTAGGAAAAAAGTAATATGCACCAGATTGAGCTTTTATGGTAACTTGATAATGAATAAAGGATGATAAATAACATACTAATTTTGATAGATAACTTTTGAATTTCCAGTCTTTTTTGCAAATTGAGGGCCAATCTGCATCAAATCAACTTAAATTTATGAATTGTACCAACTTTTAAAATCGAAATTCGTAAAATATTTGGACAGAAACTTTTTAAGTAACTAAATAAAATTCAATACTTATCTCATTTATCTATATAATTCCAATTTGATTATATAATATGGCATATGAATTGTACAATTTAAAGTTTTTAGTATATTTCTAATTTTATTTATAAACTGCAATGTGATGTCTATGATTATCAATTGTATATTATCGATAGCTGATAGCATTATCTATCAGATACGACGAAGCATGCGTATTGTCAAAAAACAGCGTTTTTTATAATGCCAGTACACTGCTCTCAAGTTCAACATTCACAATTTAATAACTAAACTTTATCAATTTCATCTTGTTCAACGATTCATTTGGTGACATTCTTGGCTGTAATGCCCTGTATCTTAGATAAACACTTTGCCGCGTCGTTTATAAAAAATCATCCTTACACCTCACCTTTGCTTAAACTATCCATTTCTACTTGGCACCTCAATACATATTGTACATAACTATAAATTGTAAATGGCTACAAAAGTGAAATATTGGTATAAAAATATAAAGAGAAATGGAAGAATTACCAGTCTCAGTTGTAATTCTTGTGCAGTATTTTTTGTGCGGCCTTGATCAGCGGCGTCAGGGTTCGGAGTTCCATGGCACACTCCAGGAACGGATGAAGCAGGAGCTCCTCCGCCGTCGCCCTGAAATCTACGTCCACTTGCAGACACTTGTCCAAGAAGTCTTGGAAATTGGGAGATAGATTTTCCCACCGAGGTATTTTCGGGCGACCAACCGCCGCAATCAAATACAACGCTCTCAAAGGAGTCTCTTTCATGTAAGGAGGTTCTCCTTCAATCATCTCGATGGCCATGATGCCTAGGGACCAGACGTCGACTTTCTTACCATACTGCTTCCTGGTTACCACCTCGGGCGCCATCCAATACGGCGTACCGACCATTGTCTGTCGCTTTTCGTCTCCTACGATGTTAGCGCAGAATCCGAAGTCGGTGACTTTGACAGTTCCGTCCATGCCGAGGAGAACATTGTCCGACTTGATGTCTCTGTGGATAGTGCCTTTCGAGTGTAGGAAAGTGATGGCTTGAAGAGTTTCGCGGCATACTGCTGCGATTTGACCCTCTTTCATCACGACTTCTGTGACCACGTCGGTTAAAGAACCACCATCGAGTAACTCCATAACAACCCACAGGTGGTCGTCGCTAAGGTACGAGTCGAGGAAATTCACCAGATTTTTGTGGTTGAATTCCTTAAGGACATTAATTTCGTTGAGTATGAGATCTTTTTTGGACTGTTTGGTTAAATCGATGTCCTTGATGGCTACGCGGGAGTCGTCGTTAGTGTCGATGGCTATGAACACCACACCTGGAAAGCGAGAAAAAATAGAAATTTAAAAAAAAAATTACTATACTAAAGTAGCGCGGGACAGCCTGGCGCAATACTGTATAAAGTAGAACCACTGAGTTACGCGTAGAACTGATGGGCTGATCGTTGATTCCTCATATCTCCCGTATAGTATAGTAGAACGGGCTGGTATTTCCTACTTAGAGGTCGTACGCTACGCTTATTGTGTAAAACATAACTCTCCCTCCTCTCACGTATTAGGACCAAATCGTATGGCCGCAGGGATCCTCCTCACTACTCCCCAAATTGTGTTACGTAACAGGTAACTAACATAACCCTCTAACGGTGCCCGAATGACGAGGAAGGTACGGTCCGGAGGTCGTATGTTACAACCTTCGTACGGAAGAGGCTTTAACAAACTTGGTTTTCGTTAGTGTTGCGCTTGACGGAAATCAACTTTAATGGTATACATAATATACGTAGATGAGCGTCGACGCGACGCAAACCCGACATCTTTAACTATTCACTGTCTAGACAGGTAATAAGAGCGTGTTTCCATTTTAGGGTTTACTGGACGTCTAGTCTAGCTAGATCGTGGATGGATAGTCGTGGCTCGACATTCGGCCAGCGACCAACGCAGGCAAGGTGACAAACCTCGAATAACGCCGGAGTGGAGGGCTGTACCATGGTACCTGGGATACAGATACGAGAAATGTTTTGCTTTTCAGGAGATATAGAGTAACTTTCACAGAGTTGATAAAGATTCTTAGTAAAAAAACTACTTTATTAATAGATTCACATATTTAATAAAGTACGTCTAGGTGTGGGAATTTACCTCTATTGTTAGTTTTATCTCTGAATGAAGGTTGTTAGACAATGAATCATCTGTTTTTTTATCATACCTAGATTTCAAATAAGGAGATTTTCATTATTAATTTCATGTTGAAACTTTTCTAAAACGTTGTAAGAATTTTTTTCACACCTTTATAAAATAATAATCACTGCAGGATATTATATATAACACCTAAAATATAATAATAAAGTATATCTACTTAACACAATAAATTCCAAAAGATTATTATAATTTATTTCTAGGATAAAAGATGAAATAAGAAGCTATGCCTATGTCCAAATAGTTTTTATCTTGTGGAAAAAAGAATCATGGGATGTGATTTCAAAATGTTTCAGTCCAACTGAATGTCTTTCGCAGTTATAGAAGTACCCATTAATTATTTGGAATATAAAAAAAAAAAAAATCTTTTTTTTTGCCATTGATTATTTACAACTTATGTACACAGTTTGACAATAAATACTATTCTATTCTATTCTGTTCAGACTTTACAATTTCTAATTATAGGTATAGACTAGTAGTTATCCTTAAGATTTTCCTTAAATAATAATTAGAGATAAATTAATTAATAGACACTGGCCCCGATTCACACTGTCACGCTCTAATCCTTAATTTAAGTTAGTCTGTCCTTTTTACCTTTTAAAGATTGAAAAGGGACAGGAGATGGCCATTCTAAAATTAGAGCTGTCAAACATAGAATTTTAACCTTATGGCTGTGTAGATTGCACAATTTTAGAGAGCACTTAAAACATGCGACTTAAAAATCTCTTAAACTGACAGCAATGCCCTTATTTTAGGTTATCATTCGTTTACATTAATATCATTCGTTCATCACCTCTTTTACATTGGTCCTAAAAACGAAAAGGATAGCTGGATTTTAAAATTAGAATTAGAGCATGACATCCCGAATCGAGGCCACTGAATAAAATTATATACAATGATGTCCTTCCTTCTTCTTTTCCTCGTCCCTTCAATATGAATTGTGTTCTTTCGTCTTTGGATCCCCCTGTTATATTCATATTATTTAAGTTTATCGAAAGATTTAATATAAAATTATGACTCCTGTATATTTATTTATTTTTAAACACATTAACTAGGATATAAGTTATTTATCTATCTACTAACAATATTTTTGTAGTTTAGGTACTAATATTGTGTTGTCCTGTTTGTTTTAGATTGTGCTACCGGTCATTTGGCAGAACGAGAAAATAAACATTTTTTGTTTCCACGTGTATTCTCCAACCTCGACACTGGCTGAATTTTATTGTCACCATTGACAGAGGCCATAAATATAAATATTGAATTGAATTGAATAAAATTATATACAATGCTTTTTTTTGTTGTGGTGTGGTAGAGTCAGCAGAAACAGCTCAAGTCTTATTTTTTTGTGCAAAAGGTTTAAGTACCTTAAGTATACCCCTACCTACATGTAGACTGCACCCTTTACAAAACAATCTAGTTAGCAAGCGGTTTATATTATAATATTCATCTTATCTTAACTTATCATTTCCTGCTGCAAAATTATGTAAATCATCATCATGCACAGCACAGGAAGGAAAGAATATTCATTATTTAACCAAGGAATCAAATCATTAGGCTGTTTGTTGGGTAAATTAAGATAGTAAGTAGTACAATAGTAAAATATTATCTTCTTCATACTGCATACCTCACAAACCCTGGTGTCAGTGTTATAGAGGCACCAACGGCCACTGACATAGCTTGTGTTAGACTACTTAGATAGCATAATACATTGCTAGGTAGTAAAATATCATAGTTCCCTAAAATCCTTCAATAATCTTGTCAATATGCTTGTTTAGAGTTGTACAATTTAGTTCTTAATTTTTAGGCCTCTTTGGATATATTAGTCAGGCAATAGACTTATTAAAATCTAACAGAAGAGAGATAATACAAGACCTACCTAATTACTAAAGATATACATCATAACACCTAAGAAATATGAACACAAAATGAAACTAATTAGTTTTACTACAACGTTGAACAGCTAGTAATTAATCTTCCAATTAGAAAATGTTTTGTACTGTTATGCTGATATTGTCTAACAACTGCTTATTCATGAATAATATTTTTAACTCTACTATACAAAAATATTTATTGCAGTGTCAACACAAGTTAACCAAGCGAGCACGAAGCACAAGCAAAATGTCCCAGTTTTGGCTTTGGTAAAAATGCTTTTGTATGTCGGGTTGTCCGGTGGTTGGCCAGTGGATATCTACGGCTCTGTAGCCACTATTATTATAATATTTTTAAATGATATAATAAATGGTCAGTCAGAAAGAAGAGAATTATTGTTAAAGAAATAAATAAGAAATATTTACCTGAAGCCCCAGCACCCAGTTGTTTTAGTTTTCTGAACCTCACATTAGGGTTATCAGGGTTACAGATCCTCCTCAACTCGTCATATATTTCTTCATCTGTCATCATGGCATTCGCCATTTCCTTCTTCCTTAGAATAGGACTCTCATCTAGTTCTTTACCAATCAGAGACAAGTCTTCTACAACAGCTGTTAGATCTACTGTTGGATCTTTGTTTTTAATACTATTTTTGTGTGGCATCGCTGGCATAGTGGCTCTGTGTGCAAAGCTGTCATTCTGAGCAACCTCCTCTTCACTACTTTGGCCAAGAGACAAGTCAGAATCCTGACTCTGGTGGTTTTTCTTATCTAGAAGCTTTTCTATCTCTATGTTTTCCTCAGTGATTGCCTTATCAGTTATAAATGGTTTGAATACTTCATCCTGTGCCTTTTCCTTTTTGATCGTGTACATGTGAAACTTGACGGCTTGGATAGCTGCATCTGGGTTCTCATTCTGCTCCGCTGGCGTGATCTGAGTATTCAATAATCGCAGCCACGAAGAGGGCAGACCCTCCAACATTCCAGTCTCAGAATTCTTACTCACATGTATGTGTTGCTTTACATTGGTCGGCATACCTATCTCCGTAGCCCTCTCTTCTTTATACTGCTGCTTCTTTGAGAATAGCTTCCCAAAGACCCCTCGAGGACGCCCAGTCATCTTGTATCACGTTTTTTGAACTTTTTATTAAAAACTAGGCCATTTCCACACACGCACCACGGGAACACCAAGCTACATCTCTTGTCAGAACTAGTTTTAGCTAAAAGTGAAATCAAACCTGGTAAATAGGAGTGGCAAATCACGGACGGATAAAAAATCAAGAAATGGTGAAACTTATCATCTGTCAAATGAAATGGGTGACGTTCTGTTCCACGCAAAGTGATATTTGCAGTCAATATGAACAATATGTTGATGAAACATGTTTTAGTACTCAAACTCAATATTAATTGACCACTTAACAATTAATTAATATTAATCACTTAATAGAAGTGTGACCGGCATTGACGGATATTGTGAATATGTTTTATCTGTTCAGTAAAAAATGCAGAAATGAAACGTAATACCTACCGGAAAGTACTGTTGTTGGTAGCACTGCTTGGTGATAAATAGGGATATACAGAGACCGGATGATTCATTCATAGGCCGCGTAAGAATTTAAAATATTTATCGCACTCACATCATAATATTATCAAAAACTATAAACTACTCGTCCTATAATAGGACTCAATAATTAAGCACTTGCTTTTATGAGTAGTTACAATTGTTTTTTTTTATTTTTACTGCTTTATTTCGCGTAAGGTAGGCCATTAGCACAGAATTAATATAGGTACCTAGTCATTAGTCTATTCTACAAACTTTGAAATTATTGAATCTGAGCACCTTATACTTATATTATAACTACTTAGACCACTAAATGATACTCAGACCCATGAAACATAATAATATTAAAATCTTATGTTAAACATTTTTTTTAAGTAGTGTCGAGTTGCCGAAGTATGCACCAGGGAAATTAAATAAAAGTCAGGCAAGCATTTTCCGGTCCCCAAGCACAATATACTTAGTAAATAAATCTTAATCTTTTTAGCCGGATATCTATCTAAATGACGCCTACGACCGGCTGAAAATCATTACAAAGTAAAAGGGTCAACGGCCAGTGATAAGCTCAATTTAGCTCGTTTAATACATGTGCATATGTGCTCGCTCAAGCGCTGCTAGTTCTCCGTCTTTTACTGCTAATAAATGCGAATTTTTATACGGAGAAATGGATTATTATTTTAAATAATAGGCTGTTGTGGTGTTACTTACATTTTCTACAACATGATCCACTTTTGTAGTCTGGTAAATCCACGGTAAATCAGTGTATTGACTTCTGCGGAAGAGGTCCCAAATTCGATTCTCAAATATAAAAAAATATTAATGAATAAAAAAAAATATCAAGTATCTTTATACCCAGGGACTACCCGTTGAAAAACCCTTTCAGTCGGTAGGGTTTTAAGTATTTGCAGAATGATAATTAAAATAAATATAATATGTTTATCAGATTCATAGGGTTACCCTGTTGGATTTGCAAACGTTATACCTAATTATAACACAATAAGAGTACGAGATATCGTTGATCAAAATCGTAAGAGTTCCAGATACTGTTTATACCTACTGTTAAGTACGCCTTAGTAATAAAGAAAATAATTTATTTATAACACAATACGTACTTAATTGCTAATCTACATCTAATATACATCGTGCAATGAAAAAAAGTACCGGGCTCAGTATTTTTGTCACAAGTAAGAAAGATGTAATCCTCGCGACGACGACACGGGAATCCTTATCGTAGTGCGAAATAATAATTATTAGTCTTTCAATGTATTAGATACTCATACTACTTTCATAATAAATAATTTTAATATTCATCTATTTCAAATAACATCAGACAGAGTACATTTTGTGTTCTTTCTCTTTATATCTGCTTCGCTTTGCTTACGTCCTCGGAGTTTAAAATCACAGAGCCAGAAGGAAATAATTCTATCCAATGCACTACTGTCGTCGGTTTCATAACGTTTCGCTTCTTTCCAAAATAAGAACGTGTATTACTTAACACGCATCTGACTTTCTTCCACTTATAGACCAACATTTAATCAAACTGGCTGATGCAATTGCTTCTTTCCTTAATCCGGGCACCTGCTTAGCTTTAACCTAAATATAATGCAGTTTCAAGCGCGTGATAGTAAAGCAAGTCAGAATAAAGAACGGTTGTGTAGAATATTTAAAACAGTGATCAAAAGTGCCCTAAGTTTGTACTAAGGTAGGTGTTCCTGCTTCAAATGGGTTTCAAGAGATAAAATCTTGGAGGATAACATTAAAAAAACTTAAAATGTACTTCCTCCTTTGGCTATTTAAATGTGAGGAGTGAAAAATCATTTCCACGCTTTTATGTGTTTTTGTTTTTTTTATCTATCGTTGATGGTGGATGAAGCTTTTCCCCCACTTGCAAGTCCGGCTTAGAGATGTAAGGACTCGAGGCTTTTAAGTCCTTTAAAGAAGACTCGACTCTACTCTAAGGTTTTCAACTCAATCGAGTCGTGCAAACCCTGAACCTTGAACCTTTTTTTGTAAACGACTACAACTCGAGGTTTAATTTTATATTCGAGTCACTTTAAAAAGACTCCCATTTATAAACGACTTAGTTGCGACGAAAAACCTCGAACCTTTTCTTAAACGACTCGGCTAGCGCGAGTCGCGAGTCGCGAGGTTTATCACAGATCAGTAATATAATGTAAGCCGTATGATGACAAAATGTGAATTATTGTTGTATTGTGGGTGAAGGTAAGTATTTGTGTTTTTGTAAACTAAACACACATTTATTATTTCGTTTTCTTTTTTTGAAATCCTATTTTAAAAGACTCGGATTCTTAAACGACTCGCGTTCTTTACTTAAAAGGCTCGGGTCCGAGTTTCGAGTCTTTTAGTAAAGCACTCAAGTCGTTTAACTTTTAAGCGAGCCATCTGGTGACTCAAACCTTTTTAGATTTGTAAAAAGCCTCGAGTCGTATATTTGTAGTCGGTCTTCAAAGTTGAGGCGAGTTTTGAACATAAGGGTTTAAAAGCCTCGAGTCCTGTCATCTCTCCGGCTACGCATGGTTCACCGATTTAACGAAACAAGCACGGTCAATTAAAAAATGGGTCTGGCTGGTGGACACATTCTAGGACTCGTAAGAACATTAAAGAACTTAAAAGATCGACTCCACCAGCAGCACAGTTCAGATATATTTAGATATTGATATGAAAACAACTTTTTTTTGTAAAACCGTATCTCTCAAATTCAAGCTAACATTGATAAAAAATATATTTTTCAATGGCGTTTCAGCCAAGCTTGCTGATCGCTCCACAATTTTAAATATTTCTTATTAGCTGAGTGAAATGCCACTTTTATAAAACTGTGTTCGTTAAAATAAAATTAGTTGATAAGGTGGTTCAAATTACAAGGCGCGCTTTTCTTACAATAACTTACAAGGCGCGCTAAAGAGTTGTTCAGAAGAGATATCAGAATAGAAATCTTTGTAATATGTTGAGTTTCTGGGTTTTGTCTGATCGATTATTATTTTATGTCCTTGGTAATTATTTGTAATATGTGCAGGTATATATTACCGAGGTAATGTAGTATACTACTTAAGTGCACTCAGTAATATTGTAAGTACCGCGTTTATTGCAATCGATATCAACCTCACTACGTTCAGACCACTACATTCCTATAAATATTCATGATGTATTTCTTATCCAATTATTTTTAGAAATGGAATCGAGTACTTATGGAAATGACTGGACATTTTAATGTGGGGCTAGCTAGCGGAACTTTCTTTGTATTTTTGGCGTAAAGAAAATAAGGTCATCTTTACATATTTTCAACATCGTTCTAACAAAATGTTAATGGGCTTTATAATCACCAAGATTCTATCTGCACTGTACTATACAACAAAGCCCACTGCAGCAGCAGGTCTTTTGCATTTCATCCCTACAAATTTACATCGTACCTATTTCATTTTTTTTTGCTATAAATAGCTAAGCAAGAAAATACCTTAGATGGCGATCTTTGACGGCCCCGTACGTAGCCTAATTGGTAGTATGCCTGCCTGCGAAACACAGGGTCGCGGGTTCGAATCCCGCCCAGGGCAAACATTCGTGTGATGAGCTCTTGTGTTTGCCTTGCGTCTGGATGTTGTTTATCTAAGTATATATGAATGTATTTATCTATTTAAGTATTGTATATCAGCTGTCTGATACCCATAGTATAAGCTTTGCTTAGTTTGGGATCAGGATGACCGTGTGTGAGATGTCTTGTCTCCACATATTTATTTATTTATTTACCATTCCACTTTCCACAGACCGCGATGCGCGAGCGCCACTACTCACCACCACCTTCTTCGTCCATTTCCCATCTAGAAAATGTCCTCTCTACACTTCAGTTTCTCAAATAACTTTTCCAGATCCAAAAGAGCAAAAAGAAAGCAAAACATCGATACTCGTAAAAGCCAGATAATCTGTATAGCGGCACGGAAGAAAGGTTTGTTTATATTTTTTTAAACTCAAAGCTTCAGGCAACTGGCAAAGGCGAGGCGTGAACCCGGCTGCTTACAGCCAGCCAGCTAATAGTAAACAATACTTTCTGGTGCGCGTGATATTTTTAGGTCAATAGTTTTTGAATTCGCTCATCGGCTGTATGGAGTCGAGCGTAATCAGAGTCAAAGTCGGTGCTATGCATACGAGAGCCATTTTAAGCCATACATTTTATGAAAGTATACCCCGCTACCTACAGCGCTCTCTGATACAGTAACCTTTTAATCTGCGATCTCCAACCCGCCTGCCAAGCGTGGAGATTATGGCAAAACCCTCCACTTAAGTGGAGGAGGCTCATAGTCCAGCAGTGGACTGTAACGGGCCGTTGATGATACCCCGCAACAGCTTATAAGCAATCTACGAAAATAGTGGGGAATATTCAAATACAAATACAAATATATTTTTATTCACTTAGAAAACTTCTTACATTAATTTAGTGATCGGAGTCTCCTTTTAAGCGTGAAGCCTGTATATTCGCTTCACAACTATAGCATTAGGGTGGTTTATGTACTCAGACATGTGGGATTTGGCTGTACACGAGAAAAAAAAAACATTTATTTAAATCGCTCCATTTTATTCTACCTTCCTTACGCTCGTTTTTTATTTATTTTTGTTGTTATTTGTGTTTTACTCACATAATTACAGTACCTACTGCCTAGTAAACTTAAATGGATTACTTTCACTTGTACTCGATACGAGCTCGGTTTACTTCCATATGAGTAAATGTTGATAACATTTTAAGATGTCAAAGCGACTTACTAGGCTGTACATTATCTTTGTACTTGCGTGTATAGGTAGTTTAATTTTACATTAAGTATTCAAAAATACTTCTCTATTGCATGACGCGCACCGGCGGCGATGATCGTAGCTGGGCGGCCGCCCACTGAAAATCAGTCTCGACGTCCCCTCCGTGCGGTCCGCCTGTCGTTTCCGCGCTTTTACTAACAATATTTTACTCATAGATTAATTTTATTAACTAAACTAAATGTGATACGCAAACAGCGCCATTTTGTTTTTCTTTTTTAAGTTTGTTAAGTTTTCGCGCGCGCGGGAAACGACGACACGCGATTCGATTCCGTTCGAAATTCGAAGTGTTTCGGAACTGAGTGTGTCCTGTGGTGATTATTATGATAAAAAAAATAAACAAAGGATTCTTATTTTAAAAGGTGATTAAATTCTGATACTTTTTATACCATTTCTGTTATTCATTACACTTTACAGCTTTTCCACGTTATGATGATAAAGTTGTCTTCCGAATTACACGAAACTACGAAATTTCAAAATTATACGACAATATTAGAATTTACTTTCCAGATTTAGTTTCATACATACAAGTTAACCTAATGAAAGCGTGTTAAAAACAATAGGATACATTAAAAAACAAACAGTTTTCTTCAACGTTCTCTCTTTACGAATTTGTATTTTTTGTAATCTTGTACTTATCAGTCAACGATTAATACTTATAGGTACCTACCTACGATACAGTGACTCTACCATAAGTAACGTATTCAATAGTGTAGGGTTCCTTTTCAGTAAACGGTAAACAGCGATTGCGTGACTTTAAGTTTAGGGCAGAACCCTCCCCAGTTCTCCCTTACAACGGAAAAACCCATAAAACCAAATAACTTTTCTAAAAGAGCATAATAATTTTCTAATTTTTCGATAGTTGTGCGTGCGTGCAGGAATCAATAAATTTCATCTGTCTGTTTTTACTTAGCTTGTATGTTTTTTTTTTCTTGGTTATAAAATAATACTTTTTCCGCCATATACATTTAATATGTCTATCTAAATTCTAATGACAGTGTATAATAATTGCTTTTGCAGGTTCATAAATTTTAGTTGGGAGATAATTTACATATTTTTTTTTTATTTATACTATATGCTTAATACTTACTTTAATTTTTCAAAATAGACCCATTTGTTATTTATATAAGTACTAGCTTTCCGCCCGCGGCTACGCTCGCGTTGTGTAAGATTTTTCCCGTGGGAATAAGACTTTTCCTATGCTATGCTATGTGTTATTCCAGGTTACGAACTATCTCCATTCTAAATTTCATTCGTATCTGTCGAGTACTTTAAGCGTGAAGGCGGAACAAACATCCAAATATATTTTCACATTTATAATATTAGTGTGATTTCATTACAACTTTGCTACTTCTTTTACAATTAACCATAATATATATATATAATAATAGAGAATAACTATAAACATCAGAAATGTGTGAACAGTGGGCGTAGGTGGCCTTTAATAAAACCGGGTATACAACTTTTATTTAAGCTCAAAATAAGTGCAGTGAAAGGTCTCAATCATGGCTTTATTATTATTATGTAAGTAAATAGGACATAATTAATACTTGTTAGGTTGTTTATTTTGAAGTGTGTTCAGTGTTTGTATTTAGCATTACAGCATCTATATTATTTATTCTGTGGTATAACGACAGTAAAGTTTACTTAGTAAAGTTATGAAACAATAGTAGGTAATTGTTATGCTAAATAGCAGTGTTGCAGTAACTAAGTCGGCTTCCTTATGACTAGAAATATAAACTTGGACTACTTATTTTTTAAAGAAAGCAGCCATCGATAGCAACTTTGCTATTCCGTGGCTAATAATTTTATTCCTCTACCCAATTATTATTTGCTTCAAATTATTTAATACTAACGGTCCGCCCGCGGCTACGCTCGCGTTGTGTAAGATTTTCCCGTGGGAATAAGACTTTCCCGTATAAAGTATCCCATGTGTTAATCCAGGTTACAAACTATCTCCATTTCAAATTTCAGCCAAATCCGTTGAGTGTTTTAAGCGTGAAGAGGGAACAAACATCCAAACATCTAAACATATAATATTAGTGCGATGTATAAAATCTTTTACAGTAAATACTTCTCGTTACCATGATTCTCTAACTACCCATGCAAAACAAATTATTTAAAAAATACTCTATGTAACTTATTGCATGCAAAAAGTCAATGCACAAATCTATTCATCATCGCTTGAGAGACGTAGCCGTGCTGTGTGTTTTTCTGTTATCATCATCTGATTATATTTTTTTAGAGATAATGTTTTATTTACAACAGTTTTATTTTCATGCACAGCAACGATAACTTTCTAAGACAAAATTGTTGTTTCTGTTTCTTCAATTTGAAGTTTTTTGTATGCACATCACATGCTATAAACCAGATTGGATCTTTAATTTGCTTATATTATATTAACATGATTTCATATTTAGCACTGGCGTTCCGTCCGCGGCTACGCTCGCGTTTTGTAAGATTTTCCCGTGGGAATAAGACTTTTCCTGTAAAAAGTATCCTATGTGTTAATCCCGGTCATCCCTATGTAATTTTCGACACGACAAAACTGCTCACAAAACTTCACAAGAATTGAGAAACGCGACCTGTAGATGACAACAAACAGATCGACAGATGGACAGATGGACATACAAAAGCAATTTTGGCCAAGCTGTAACGGAGACGCTTCGCGCTCGCTAGTGTGATGTGATATTGAGCTTAGACATTTATTTACCACACCTTCGTTTTAGAGCAAAGTTTTCAAAGATTTCATCATCATCTTCGTTAGCTTGAGGTGGTAGAGTTGTCTCTTCATTCAAAAATGTCCAACAAGTCATTCCTAGCATTTTACTTTTTATAAATGTGATTCATATGATTACGTACTGTCCGGATGTCTCGAGGAGCCTTGACACAGACAAAAAGCAGTTCGGAGCCAAGTTGAACTAGAATATATGAATTAGAGCAATATCCACACATAATAATAACAGCCTCGGTTTCGGAGGTTCTGGGTTCGGATCCCGGTGGTTACACTGGTCACTTTGTGAGACTGTTCCCAGTTTTATTATCTTAGGACATTATAAGCCGAATCACCCGATTTCATGCTTCAGATTAAGGCACGTTTTAAGCCATTAGTCCCGGCTGTTATCTTCGGAAAATATCGTGATGAGTGAGGCATGTCAGCATCCTTTGGTGGCTCTATAGCTCTGACATTAGGGTTTCTGTGGTCGGTTATTGACTTTACAACCCACAGACCCACACGTTAAATATTTTGCATTCTTTGGGAAAGTTGTTCAGCTTTATCGACTTTGATAATTTGATTTTGGTTTTAGTTTTCAGTGTTGACTGTAATGTAAGTAATATCTATAGCTGATAATTATGTTCATTCATTGATAAATCTATTCAAGTCTTACACATAAAAAAAATATATTCATAGAAATTATTTGAAATTATAAAAATATACCAATTTACTGTATGTATTTAAGTATTGTATTGACCGTTAGCTAATTAGCTAGATATGAATAGTAACTATTCAATGAACAACTATTAATGACTATTTATTGTCGATTATTTCCAGCCAGCATTTTAGTCATGAACACTTCTTACCGCTGCTCGTAAACTGCTGGCAGTCAGCCATAAAACATTTAACGAAATGGCCGGCGAAGGCCAGTGTAAGCGTAGTATTTTCAAAATAAAACATAAGTAAATAAAATCCGGTGAAAACATACATAACGGCCAAATACCGAATATTAAATAGAAATACGTAAGTGTACTAGTAGATGGCTCCCAAGTAGAGCTTCAGATATTTATACTTACAGAATGCTTATAGATGTTTTATAAATTAGTCAGCATTGTAACGGGTCGTTGATGTTGATGTATGGATTTCAGGCAGGCAGTTGAAAAAAAAAATCTCTACAATATCAGAATATTTCTTTCTCAATAGAGATACAGTACTATACAATACAAATATTCTTTATAGACGCCATTCACAATTTACAAGAAAACAAAAAAGAGATCAGGTTTTTACTGATTTATCAAACATCTACCTGAGATTAATACCAAAATATTGTTAACTAGCGGTCTACCCGCGGCTACGCTCGCGTTGTGTAAGATTTTCCCTTGGAAATAAGACTTTTTCCCAGAAAAAGTATTCTGTGTTAATCCAGGTTACAAACTATCTCCATTCCAAATTTCATCCAAATCCGTTGAGTAGGTACGCGTGAAGGCGGAACAAACATCCCAACATCTAAACATCAAACGTCCTAACATCCGAATATATTTTCACACTAGCCGGTCCGCCCGCGGCTACGCTCGCGTTATGTAAGGTTTTCCCGTGGGAATAAGACTTTTTCCCATCAAAAGTATCCTATGTGTTAATCCTAGGTACAACCTAGGTCTATTCCAAATTTCATACAAATCCTTTCAGTAGTCTAAACTAAGCATGAAAGTGGAACAAGCATCCAAATCAATCAATCAATCAATGAGCCTATTGCAGTCAACATCCAAATATATTTTTACATTTATAATATTAGTATTTTCACATTTATAATATTAGTGTGATGTGAAGTGTGATTATGTGATTAAATCGACAAAAATTATCTATACCTACTCGAAAATAATTAAGTTAGCCTATGCAGTAATAAATGTTAGGTGAAGCCATTTTGTAAAGCAAAAGTTCAAAGAACGTTTTAATCTCATAGAAAAGCTCAATATTTATGTTTGTTTCCATTTGCGTTGCCTAGCAACCTGCAGGTTCGATGACCTCAGCTTATTAGGAGAATAGTGTTTGAATGTCTCCTGCTGTTGCCAAGATTATGGACTCTCCACGTAATAACAATAAATAAAGATGTTTTATAACATTCTTCATTTCAGGTTACAAGTCAACTTCTTAGTATGGTCACATAAAGTTAATACAAAGTCATACATTCTTAAGTTTAATGTCAAAGAATTAGTACTTAGTGGAAAGCAGGGAAAAAATTATGAATGAATCTCGATTTTATAATACTTAAAAGTGCACGAAAAATTACAGTTGTAACGTTGGAACTGGTAATGGTGGGTTTCACATTAACCAACAAGAAAAGGAAAAATTTAATCTAAATTCTGATAACAAAGGGTAACTAAAAGTAGAAATTAGTATAGTTTAGTGTTTAAGTTAAGTAAATATTGATTACTGTAGAAGACTCAGAGTAAGGTAAACGGGAAGTATGGACGCCAAATAGCGTCGTTTCGCGTTTCCTGTGAATCTTATTCAGAAATAGATGCTGCAAACTGCAATATCCATCGATGTTTGCGTAGAGGCACATATTCGAATGGATTATTTTTCTTTATAAATCGCTTAAGTAACGTATAACTCTTAACACGACAACAGCATACTGGCTTATAATTGTAAAAAATACTGATAGAACTCGGAAATCCAAAAAATTTGAAATTAGCTACAACATATAGCTTCATTAGCTCTAGGATTTTTTTTTTTCGTAGCCGTGGCACAGTTTTGTAGCCCCTTTAAATATCAACAACCGTAACTAATGCATATTACTCGTATTATGTATTTTGAATAGTATTCTGTGAGGTGGTACGTAATAAGTAGGATTGTTTATAACTAGGAATGTGGGACATTCACAATCTTTGTTCAGGTGGTCGATACATGCTAGACTTACCTACCAACCTCATAATACATTTATAATGCAATCCGATACAATTTATTCTAACGGCGACACTTGATTCAACAGATAGCATACCTTCTATTGGTTTATTATAGGTATACTTGGGTTACTATAGGATGAGCTCTGACAGATTAAAATTTTAAAAACTTATTAATACTAGTGGCTCTGTGAGCTGTGGACCTCGCGAGTCTGTATATATTTTCAAATTTATTTTTATTTTTTCTCGATAAACATCCCCGACCCCTTGTTTTTTTTAATTTTTAACTTTATTTTATTTTATCTTATTTTATTGGTTAAGAAATGTGACCTGTAGTGGAAAACAGCCTCGGCGGTAGACCTTGTAAGCTGGCAACCCCCATAACTCCGTCATTTTTTAAAATTTCCAAAAATTTACTCGACAAAAATTTGATTAATTTATCGAACCTGCTTACAAAATTTCATGAGAATCGGTTGAGAAACGCGACCTGTAGAGTGAAACAAACAAACAAACAGATGGACATACAAAAGCAAATTTGGCCAAGCTGAAACAGAGACGCTTCACTCGCTCGGTCAATTATTTCGTTTATTTATTTATTTTTTAAGTAAAATTACATACTGTTTAATGATAAAATAAGAGGTGAAGTTGCTTTTTTAAATATTTTAGCTATTATGGTTTTTAAACTGAATATTATAAAAAAAAGTTGTTAACGTCGTATGAAAAATTTTGAAGCTGTCAGAACCCATCCTATAATAACCCAACTATAGTTATATAGACGTGAAGACATTGAAAAAAAAAAACTATAGTTATTTTATTATGTATCATTTGGTATCATAGTTATAGTGCTCAAAGGTGGATGTATATTAGTATATGTAGTACTTAGATATTTTATATGGCTTTTGGTACGTGGTTGGATTCGAATCTACGGCTCCCGGACAGGAGGCAGTGGTCCAAGCTATTATACCACCGACACGCTCTAAAAGTCACATCACACTAATATTATAAATGTGAATATATATTTGGATGTTTGTTCCGCCTGCACGCTTAAAGCACTTAACGGATTTGGATGAAATTTGGAATGGAGATAGTTTGTAACCTGGATTAACACAGAGGATACTTTTTACGGGAAAAAGTCTTATTCCCACGGGAAAATATTACCCAATGCGAGCGTAGCCGCGGGCGGACCGCTCGCTAATGCAATATAATTTTTATAGTGGATTAATGTAATCTTCTTCTATAACACCATGGTTTCCTATGTTTCTAACAGTATTCTAAGTAGTAGAATGTTTTTAGTTGAACGTGCACAATGATACTAGGTAATCCTCTAGTAACTAGTTTTCTAGAACATGGGTAAAAGCAGGTTACCGAAATACATTGCAGATTTCCTAATACAATATTTTGTAACCTATTTTTTATCAATCGTGGTAATTTAAGTAATCATTGTGAATGTTTAATTATCTTTTATTATTAGGGCTTACAGCAGTAATTTAACCTGTTTATAAAATTGTAGACATTTAATCATGGCAAAAAGTATCTAAACTAGATTAGCTAAAACTAAGTGGTCTGTTTCACTCTAGTGGAATTAGTGCATTTCGTGAGCATATTGGCATACTTACTATACCTAATACCTAATAAAAATTGATTAGTAACTTGCAATATCGGTTCCGTAGTCTAGATGGTAGAACGCCTGCCTATGACGCTCAGGGTCGTGGTTTCAGATCCCGCGCAGAGCAAACATCGTGTTATGAGCGCTTGTGTTTGCCTTGTGTCTGGATGTTTTATCTTTATATAGCTTTTCGCCCGCGGTTTCACCCGCGTTAAATGAGTTTTCCCGTGGGCATGAAGTGTTTTACCGCGATAAAAAGTAGCCTATGTCCTATTCCAGGACCTAACCTATATGTGTGCCAAATTTCATCCCGATCTGTCCAGTGGTTGAAGCGTGATTGAGGAACAAACATCCAAACTTTCGCATTTATAATATTAGTAGGATATCTCTGTTTGATACTCATAATACAGACTGTGCCTAGTTTGGGATCAGATGGCCATGTGTGAGATGTCATTATGTCTGGTTTCGCCTTCACTAGGTCACCGAGTTCAATTCCATTCAGTAATTGTTACAATTGTACGTCCTTTGCGCCGTTTCCTTGTTAAAAACTGGTGCTAATTCTGTCTGATATTGTTGTATTCATGCAGCTATATCGTTATTGTAAAGCCGCTATAAAAAAATTGAAAACGTATGATAAATAATGTAGGACTCAAAGATATCTGACGCGCGTCGCCTCGAAGCAATCGTCTTTTATTCCTCTGAGGTAGGACCCTACAACACAACAACACTTTTTTAGAGTATAAAATATCCATTTTCTTCACTTCTAGGAACACAGTACGTCTAGGAACGCAGGGTTAGTCTGCCTTAAACTAGCCCTGGGTTCCTAGATGTGCTGAATCGATTTTAGTGCACTCAAAGCGCGTACCGAATTACTGTCAGCAGGCGAAACCCATACAAACTTTTGGTTTTCTGATTGCTGACGGCGCTGACAGTTTGATTCGGAACACACCTTAGTTTTCGGCACTTATCTTTCAATTACCTCTTCCCCAAATTAAATGCTAATCTTCTGAAAATAGAATCTCCAAAAACTACCTATGATTTTCTTTCTTTCATCCCTTGTGTCGGTTCTTTTTCGAATTACTCCGTTCCGGGTTCAATTCCTTTCTAATACCATGCACAACGTGAATAATAGCTCTTTCCATATCGCTCGCTACCTACTTGTACAACACGTATCAAATCCTACGCTCCATTTAAATTTGATTGGAAAATCGCTACCAGACGGCGAATCGTTTGTTTCGCTGTGATCGCAATGCGTGATGGTTTCCGATGTATTTTGACGGTAGAAGATAAATACTACACTCACACTACAACTAAGGTATGTTGAGACTTTCGCTCTTTACAGGAATTTCTTCTCCCTCCCTATTACTTGCTCAGTCTGCTCGCGAACACGGCAGGTGCAATCCTGACGAAACGTCTCGGGCAAAGTAATATAAATATTATCGTTAGTTACTTTCATTTTGTTTAAAATTACGTGTAAATCTCGTATTTTACATGTGAAGGAAAATACTTAAATTATCTTCCTTTTCCCTGTAAAGCTGGGTAAAAACTTGTGTATCGAAGTGTGTCAGGCGCTGGCTTCTAAATTTAAAATTTCTATACGATATGGCCATCCATCTAGCGACTCCAACGTCCATTTGGAAACAAAAACATAGATGCGGGAAAAATTGTAACGATGGAAGCAGAATTTGTTGAGTTACATTTTTCATCTTAGATTAATATTCTAAACTAAATCGAGGTAGAGAACCGAGAGAGAGAGATTCAACATCAACATCAACGACCCGTGACGAAATAAAAAAAAAACCTGAGAAGTCTCATGATTATCCTTGATTTGTAAGATGGAAACAAAGGGAACCAAGGGAACCAATACCCATATATCTAATACAAATGTTGTGATTTTAATGTAATTGTAAGTACTTTATTCTTAAAATAATATTGTTTACATTACCTGCCACTTTGCTTGCTTATAAGACACGGAGAAAATATTTATAGCATCGAAAATAAAAGAGCATTATATGAATTCCTGAGTAAGCAACCGTCTTAATTTCAGGCATTCCAGAAATAGAAATTTTGTTTTGAATTTCCAGTTCGTGTAAAAATCTAAACCCCTGATCTGATATCATAAAGTAAAGTAAATTATGTGTTTTCAGCTTAGTCTAATAAGATACCGCGGTCAATGTTGGTTTTGAAGTTTATGGTGCTAAGGATTAACAGTAGGTACATGATTACTAAAACTACTTTAATTCGTTGGCTACTCCGACTCCACGTTTCATAAGAGTTTTAGATTAGACCTAGCCCCCATAATAAAAATCTGTTATAAGCAATTCCGCAATTACTATACCGTTATCGGCATAATCATACAACGTTTTAACAAAATAATGCAAAACCTCTCGGGTGGTAGGTTAGCCCATGAAACTAAACAACTTTAGTTCCAAAACTTTTTGAAATTCACAAAAAATAATAATTTTCATACAAGTGTGAATGAATGTGTGTGAATGTGAATGTGTGTGTTTTCTTGTTTAATGTGTACAATAAATGGTTAAATTGGCTCGATCAGCAGCTCCATCAACAGCTCATATACGTCCCCACCGAGGGGTTCGAGCCTACCCTGATTTAGAGTGATTAGGCCTTAGTCGACCACCCTGGCCCAGTGCGGGTTGGTCGCCTTCACACACAACCTTTGAATTTTTTCGCAGGAGTGTGCAGGTTTCATCACGATGTTTTCCTTCACCGTAAGGACGTTTGCGCACTCATCCGTATCCGATTCTTATCCGGTCCGTTTTTGATCCGTAAAAAAAACGGACGGTAAATTCACGTCTAGCGTTTGCGCACTCATCCGTATCCGATCCGTTTTTCATTCGTATTTGAGACGATATTGCATGATATTGTCGTAGTGATGTGCCGAGTCGAGCTGACTGACTGAGCAATGCTATAGAAGCAAGAAGCGTTCAAGGTCAAAGTGTTAACACTTTACTGCTGACTGATGAGTAGTCGACTGTACTCGAGTATAGATTTCGGGTACTTATAGAATTCGAATACTAGGTTGATCTTTTTTAATTATATCGACTTATGTAATGTAGATCCCGCAATAAAGTCGCTCACGTTACTCGTATAGTTCGTTTCACGTAATTAGAATCCTGGAGTCTCTTGTCTCGAGTGTGCATTCGATTATTTTTGTAACGAGTACCAAAATACTTAAGCGGCCCTAATCTAACCACTAGCCCACCGACGCTCCGTTTGTATGAGAGTTCAAAAATATTTTTTGCGAATTTTTGAAAGTTGTGGAACTTGTGTAACTAAAGTTGTTCAGTTTCATGGGCTGACCTACCACCCGAGAGGTTTTGCATTATTTTTCTAACACGTTGTATTGGCTACGCTTACTTTTTTTTTGAGTTCTCGTTTTTATAAAACTGCTACGAATAAGCTAAGCTTGCAGTCGACGGTGATTAGGGGATCGGACTGTTCCTAAATTTACCATATTTTATGAATTATTTTTAAAATATAGATTAGTAGCAGACGATTTGCGAAGAAAAAAACAGAATCGGTTGAAAAACGAATTTACAGTGATTTTTAAAGTTTCAATATGTCTGTCTCTTTCAAAAACGATTTTTTGTATGGAGATTATATGGCGTTACTAACAAATGACGTCACAAGTGGGTATGTGCCTCTCTGTCTAATCTTGAATTTCAAACCTTTATAACTCGGTAAATTTTAAAGATAGAGCAACAATTCTTTTAGTGTTCGATAGCAGAAACTAACAAGTTTGGATTTATAAAATAAAAAAAGTAGTCCGATCCCCTAACCTTAGTTGTAACTTGTTACTTATAAATTGTGGCTTTACAAAACCCTAGAATCAACTTCAAATGTATGTAATGTAATTTAAACATTTCTGCATTTTATTTTGCAACTATTTTAACACTGCGAGAGAATGAATACCGCAAAGATATTAAATATTCCTCAAGTCTTAATTGTTGCTTATAAAGACTAGGTTTCGTCGTAGCAGTTAACAATGAGAGCAAGAAACAGTGTAATTTTAAGCTACATTGCAGCATGTCACCAATTCAATTGCGAATCACTGAAAGAAAACCGCAAATGATCACGAAACCATTAGGTTACCAGGGTGTGTAAGTAGGTTTTTAAGAACCCAGGCAGACCGACCACACTGCGAACACATCAGAATCTGTGACGCGGAGTTGCAATTGCAAGTTACCAGGGTGTGTAAGTAGGTTTTTAAGAACCCAGGCAGACCGACCACACTGCGAACACATCAGAATTTGTGACGCGGAGTTGCAATTGCAAGTTACCAGGGTGTGTAAGTAGTTTTTTAAGAACCCAGGCAGACCGACCACACTGCGAACACATCAGAATCTGTGACGCGGAGTTGCAATTGCAAGTTACCAGGGTGTGTAAGTAGGTTTTTAAGAACCCAGGCAGACCGACCACACTTCGAACACATCAGAATCTGTGACGCGGAGTTGCAATTGCAAGTTACCAGGGTGTGTAAGTAGGTTTTTTATAACCCAGGCAGACCGACCACACTTCGAACACAACATAATCTGTGACGCGGAGTTGCAATTGCAAGTTACCAGGGTGTGTAAGTAGGTTTTTTATAACCCAGGCAGACCGACCACACTTCGAACACAACATAATCTGTGACGCGGAGTTGCAATTGCAAACTGTCAAATCATAAGGCAGTATAGGTTGCGTGGCGTGTAAAGTACCCTGATTTCCAATTTTAATTCCCCTTTCCCTAAAGAACCTTACTTTGTTGCGGACTATAGCAGCTTTGCTTTTGCTTTAAGGCCAGTTTATACTTTGACTAGTATAAGTGAGAGTTGAAAGTGCGAGTTGTAAGTGCGAGTTGCAAGTACAGTTGTCAAAGCTAAAGTTTCATATCTTCCTGTTGTCAAAAAGCATATTAAAGCCAAGGAAATACTCGCACTTGCAAAAAATAGACCGGACTTCTATTTTTAGTTGCAAGTTGACCGATTAAATTGACTTGTAACTCGCACTTTGGTACTTGTCGAAGTGTAAATCGGCCTTTAGGTTGACACAATTCTCGCCTTCTTACTCCAGGAGTACCCAGTTTCTCCTATTATGATCTCCACTTATATAGGGGTAGCGCAAGCAGCACAACACAGGACCTTGTCTGTTTCTTTTAGAAAGCTTTTTGTAAAGTAATGGATATTTCCAACTGATATAAATTATGTAGGTTTTCCTGATTCCTCCAAATACAATGGTGGTATAAAATTCACAGTCGTGTCGTCGCATTTGAAGCTTAGTTGCAAAAAATGCGTATCAAGTTCACCATATTCCATGCCACTATATAATACGGCTGATAAGAAAGAAATTGGATGCATGCGAAAAGAACAGAATATTTTTTTCTATGAATCTGACAGCTGTTATATCTTACACTAAATAGAAGATTCTTTGTATCAATGACATACACAAATACCTACCACCACCCAGATCCGTCATTCCACCCGCTCGACCAGGAATCAAAACCAAGACTTCCTGCGCTCAAGACTGACGCACTACCATATTATACTTACCACGCGGAGTTTCTGACACCCGGGATTGTGAGGTCAATTGGCGGCTGCATACAACCCACACGCTATGGAGACGAGTAGCATTCTGCTATTTTGCAGTTGATCCGTGTCTTCATCCTGACTTCCTGTGTTCAAGATGGACGCAATTCCGTCCTCTACCAGTTGCCATACAGTCGGATTGTAGTACGTGTGTTCACCCTTGACAGCATGTAATGATGCGTGTCATGATGTGTCACCCGAGTGCCCGAGCTCTGAAGCGGTGAGTGAGGCGCGCCGGTGACGCCCAGTTACAATGAACACGCTATTTATATTGACGACTCGGTACACTTATCACTCCTGTAGGAATAAACTTACTGTAGTGTTGACGGATGAACTTGAAATTATGAATATGTTATTCTGTAATGAAAAAGCTGCCAGTGTTATTTATTATTTGTTGTTCTAGAAATAAAGTACCGTTTATGGATCGGAATCATCCAGTCGCCAAAAAGACACAAAAAGAAGAGCGAAGTCTTCCTCTTCTTCCCTATCTAGCAAAGAATTTAATTTTTGTATGAGGCGATTCATGAGGAATTCTGGCCTAGGATCTATAGAACATTTTCCAGGATAGAGTCAGAAATAAAAGAAAAAAGTAGAACAATAACTAACAACAAGGTTATTGCTAGAAACTTATTTCTAAGATTTACGATTACTTACTACAGAAAATTACAATAGTTCGTTGCACGAGACACTCCTCTGCTAATATTCAGTATCCAGGTCAACTAATGAAATGGGGCGTCTGTTTTTGACGTCATCGCATCACAGAACGTAATAATTAGTTAATATTTGCGATTGTTGTTTGAAGTTCTAATATGATTAAAATAGCACTAATTTATAGTAGAAAATTATGCAGTACCATGAAGTTATTTTTATAATATTTTACTAGGTATGCAAACATCAAAAATTTTTCACGAAGACACCACAATAATATAATTTTGCTATATAGAGACCGCATAGCAGTGGAACCATATATCGGTAGTAGTACCTACTATATTTATTTCTGTGCTTGTATGATAATTTAACAAATTTTATACCGTTATATTAATTTTATATAAAGAAGTAACTACATAAATGCAAGAATTCAGACGTTTCTTAATTTAATTTAATAAAAGGTTTCATTTTATGGTCTGTGGGTTATAATATTAATTAATTTAATATAAAAAGTCTCTATCGGTAATTATTCCAAGTCTAGCCCAGACATTGAGTTCAATAGGTTTGTGCTACTTTAGTCTAAATAATTTAATCATTAAAACTACGAACAGCCATAATAACTATAAATACAACATACAGAGCTAAAACCAAAAAATAAAAGGAACTATTAGATACGTAGGTTATGCTTAAAATAACCATGACATAAACAATGAAAGCTTTGATCATGATGATCACCCACCATCGTCCTACACCAAGACGTATACCATACTGCTATGGTATGATATGACCTAAATTCAACTAATAAGCTTTTGCTAATAAATTATATTATATAAAACGTTATTTTTCCACGTTTTGAGAAACATAAACATAACAAGAGGTATTTTTACAACAGTTGCAAAGCGCGTATTTATGTATAAATAAAGATTCTTCAGCAATATATCAAAGAAATGTTTGGAGTAACGATATCTAAACGTTCTAAGTAAGGTTGTTAAATGTATAGCGGAAGCTAGAATTTGCCACGCTCAGTACGTGTAGCAGTTGCGGCAAAAGTCGTTTCGACAAAAATAGAACTAACGCTACATAATAAAACATCAATGAATACAATTTAATAAAAAAACTTTCATCATCAATGACGAGATAAAATAAGATATGATTCAATGGGATTAGTATGGGACACGTCGCGGCTTCTTACAGCCAAAAATATAAATCTGATTTATAACCTTGTGTAATTCAAATTTCAGAATTGGCAACGCACCACGCCGGGCCGAAAAACGAGGAATAACGTGAATCGAAATATTCTGTGATCCGTACAAAGTACGAGGCGAAAGACCGCGGACGATCGGGACGCCTTCCCGACCATTAACGAGTGGTGACGTCACAACATGGCGTCAACCGACACATCGACCTCCAGCAGCACTCCCGTCGCTCCAGAAGAGCACAAGCGAACCGTTGACGAGGCATTCCTAAACAAATTGAAAGTCCTCGTGGAAAGGTTACGACTTGAAAATGCCACCTTGAAGAAGTCACTCGACGTCGAACGGAGCGAGGTCCGAGCGTTGAAAGCCCAACACGAAGGCCTAATCAGAAATATAAAGACTGAACACAAAAAACGAGAAGAGCTTCTAGATAAACAGTTACGGTCTGCTACTAAAGCTGAAAAAGTTGATGAGCAACCAGGAAATAAACTCAACGAACTCAAAAAGCTCACGACAGAGATTCAGTCTTTAAAGGCGACAAATAAGGGTCTTCAAGAAAAACTAAAGGTAAGCGCATATTCATTTACTAAACTATGAACAAATGTTGAATGAAAACATGCCAAAATACTTCACAAGTAATTACAAAAGTACTTATTATCAAACCAACCATCCAAACATAGAATACTTCTTCCAAATTTTCAATGCTTAGTGCAATCCGATCTTTATTCTGATAACTTGTATTCGATGTTTTAACAAGATCTGATAAAGTGGTAGCTTCGTCGGTTCTGGCCCAATATTTCAATATACCTCCTTGATTTAGATGAGATAGTATAGAATTTAATCTTGGCAAATACGGACTTCCATATTTAAGACCGTAGACAATCGAACACGGGATGGGACATTCTAGCACGGTATGGAAAACAGGTCTTCCATTTTTCATATTTGCTGGTTTTCTAGTAATCGCCACAATGTCAGTTTTTCTCAGTAATACTGCGAACTGAAATTGCCTCTTGTTGACAAATACCTTTATCTTTTTGTCATTAAATACTTGAATACGTTGTTCGAGTCCCTTAAATGTTTCCTCAGGCATACTATTTTTGAAAAGGTTCATGTGTCTGTTATGTATTCCCAGAGTAAGATTTGTCTCAAGTAAATCTTTCATTGTGTTTATATCTGGTTTGTAGCGTGGATATGTTACTGCCGATATTATTATGCTCTGAAAAGAAATAAGAATCATTAGCAATATCTGTTTTATGGGTGTCGTCGTGTAATTAGATATGGTATCTAGTACTTACGTCTATAACGGAATTGATAATAAGAGAATAGAGCATGACCAGCAAAGCAATTATTCTAAATGCGGGTCCCGAAAATTTTATATCAATCGTTTGCCTTAAAAAACATTTCGCCATATCTACAGACATTGACGTGATACTTTTCCGTCGAGTCTTGTGCAGCTCTGCCTCAAATCTATGTGTTAAATAGGCTATTAAAATTAAAAATTTTACGTTAAAAATAAATATCAGGAGCATCTTAATTGATATCAACTTGATCGTGGTCGTATATGACGACTGTCTGCTGGCTTTCTTCACCAAAAAGCATAGTTCATCCTGGAACAAGGGGTATGTTGTGTCGATGTATCCATAATATGAGTTTTTGAGGATTCTGGAGTTCAATTCTAGATCTGTATAACCGTCAAGTAAGTCTCCTGTGACGCCAGTAGCTGTGCCGTTATCTAGCAAATCTCCTACTGTACTTCCGTCTCTAGGAGTCAGGGGTAAGCAAGTTGCGTTTAAATGATTTATCACAGTCAAGGTTAATCTAGTGTCACAGGTTACTGGTCCCACATTATCATAGATAAATATTTTTCTAAAAACACTGACTCGTAATACGTGCTTATGCAAATCATAGTACTGATAAGAAAGATATTGGTTTACGTTCGTGACGTTAGTAATGTCGGAAACTGCGTTAAAAAACGGATTGTAGGAATACATCCTAATTGCATCCGATTGTACTATCAAAATTGAATTAGTAATTTTTCTGGCCCACAACAACTGAAAATGTGTAAGCATAGTGTAATAGAAGTAGTTGTCAACTTTAATGGCTACATTTATCACGAAGATGACCGGGTTCCTCGGTTTGAAGACACCTGTTCTCAGCAAAGCAGCTATTGCTCTTTCATTTTCATCAAGAGACAACTCATTTGAAGTAACTATGTAAGCTGTCTGTCCATGTTTGTCAATTTTTGGTTTGACTTTAATTTTGTTGGAGGTAGGACAATTATTCAGCAGAAGGACTGGATATCCACTATCCATATTCTCAGTATATTTCAATATCCTATTTTCAAAATAGGTGAATTCGCAAAAGATGATTGTAAAAAACCATTGTTTGAAAGCGTGGTAAATTTTCTCCACGACATCTAATGCAAATTCTGCTTTTTGGGCTGTTTCATTGTGATATGTAAATATCTCTTGATATAGGATACTTGATGTGCTTAAACTTTGTGACTGGTCAATTAGTAGAGGTATAACCGAGAGAAGTAGTAGATTTTTTATTTTCCGACCGAACAAACTCATGTTATTAAAAGAATGGCATCAAATATAATATTTTAATGTATGTCTATCACAACGTATTGAAATATCACAACAGTTCTTTTGAGTTCTTCTCACTGAATATTCCACTGGCACAGATTTAAGCGTATGCTTTGCTTCCGTATCTATTGGCGTACTGCAAAGTCCATGTCATTAGGCTAGAATCCACCGTTGAACGAAGCCATGTCAATTATCGGCCAAGGAAAATATGGCAGTACCTTAATTGGGTCGCCTAATGACAATATTTACCTTTGACGACATTATTAACGCTATGTTGATATTTGATAAACCTCATGTTCACGTAATTTCACGGTGAAGGAAAATGATGTTGTACATGCGCTGGCCTTTTGTTTTTTTGTTGCTTGCTTTTATTTTGTTGCTTGTTTTTATGGTATATGGATCCACTATACAGATTATACAGGTAGCGTAACGAGTGCCGTGACGACCTTCAAAGTGTCACTATCTTTTTGTCTCTTCCTCACTCCATTAATCAGGCTTGTGGCAAATATTCTGTCTTTTGCTGAGCGCTCATAAACCATTGCCCACTGATGGACATATGTCTCTCCGGAGCACTTCTACTTTGCTCGATACATCGGATCCTGAATTTTCACATCATGGGACCTTCAGGCTGATGGTTTTCCTACACTTCTCCAATCTAAAACGCATTTGCTCCATCTTCCATTTTGTCAGCGACACGTGCGCTTGGCAACACGGTACATGATATATTTCGAGTTATTCTCCGAATTTCTTCGTTACAAATCTTCCGGAGACTATAACTGTTGTCCCCGTAGTCTAGTTTCAAATCACATCAAATTAACGGCCCGTCTAGTTTGCCTTGTAAAAATGTGTTAAAATATGAATTAATCTATCCGAATGCGAAGCCGGGACGGGCTACTGGCTACCTATTGGTATATTTATGTTTGTACGTTTATGTAATTATGTGTGTTTCTGTCTAAGTACAGGTTCTGCCTAGTTTTAGATCTGATGGGGGTGTGTGAGTGATGTCCGTAAATATTTATTTATTTATATTTATAAAATATTAATTGTTTAATGTTTCAGGTGGCGCTAGCGGCGGAGTGCGCCCGCGCGGCCGAGCTTCGCGCGCAGGCGGCAAAACATGCGGCACTGGAGACGGCCGCGCGGAGAGACGCGCGTGCGCAGTGCCATAAGCTGGTCAGTATCCGTGATCAAGGCTGATGCTGTTCACCATCAGTTCAAATACCGAAGGGTTAGCCTACATTGAAGTAGGGCGATCAGGAGGCAACCACGCTGGCCAAGTGCGGGTAGGTCGAACACAGCATTTCAATTTCTTCACAGTTGTTAATAGTACCTGTAATAAGAATAAGTTACCACTATGGGGTTAGAATTAAAACCTAAGATCTTTCGATATTAAGACTAGATTCAATGCAGAAGAACAATGTAAAAAAAAATTATGCCGTTTAAAAACCATGCATAGTGGTCTTCTTTGAAAATATTTTTGTCGTTATTATGAATAAGTGAGACGATTTATTAATGTACCTATATAACTCGTTTAATATATTTACTAACTTACGAATTCTAATATTAGGCCAAAGCCAATGCCAACTAGTAGCTATAGCTAAAGCTATAGTCAAAACCTGCACTTCTAGTTAAATCTGGCCTTTGACTAACGTTTCTATTTCTAGACGCGAGTGAATACTGCATTGTGTTTCAATATTTTAACGAAATAGATAAACTTTGAGGGTTTTTCTATGGTAATCAGTCTTCTCTTCATCAACGTTATCAATATCACCTATTTAAAACCCTCTACAGTGGCCGACTTGGTATTGCGGCTTTCCAGAAGCAGGCAAACCTGCAATATGTTTTAATTATGATTTGTAATTTTCTGATATCGGTGAATATTTAACATGATGATGAGCCCAAAAATAATTTGAAAGACTTTCAGGGTTAGGGTTCTACATTTGAGGCTGAAGCATTCATTTAACCTTTTTGATCCAATCCAAGGAACTTTGCAGAAGAGACACAATTTTCGGGGATCGTCAAAAACCTTAAAGATGTTCTTGACTGTGCATTGTAGATTTTAAGTTCTCCTTGTAGATTGGAGATTGTTTAAAGGGTTTGAGGGTGGTAATTTGTATTCGCAAGAGAACCGTCTTTGGTTGACTGTCCCTCAACATAGGGAATAATGCCAACTAAACATAGTTCCTCTGACCTGTATTTGCTCTTGCGATTGATATTAAGAAAGAAACCGTTATTTAGAATAACGGACACTACAATGTCTGTACCTTGATAAACTTATCGTCGAGCTGATATACGTACTCTACTACTTTTCGTACTTCTAATCTAGAATTAGGAATGCTCACAAGACTAGGTCAGCAAGATGATGTCATATCACTAACATCCAGCCTAGAATAATCTGGCTTGTGTTGTGAGGATGGACGACCTTTTCATGAGTGACAGAATTGTAAACACTCTCAACTCTAAGACAAATTTTATCCTTATAATAAGCAAGACAAAGTTGAAATTGGTGTAAATAGTTTTATTTTAGTTTTGTAGGCGTCTCATTTTTGTAGTTCCTATAAGTCCTGTTTAGGAATCGCTAAATCTTGGTGACAGACAAGTTTCTTTTTGCGATTAAAGATGTTGTTTTTAGTATCTTCGTATAAAACCCGTTATAAATTCTGTCAGCCATAAAATCGAGGAATTAATGTTAGACGAGCTATACTTTTTATAGGTATTACTAGTTTCTACAAAATAGGAATAGATAGGTATTTAGTTGGAGACTCCATTTTTGACGAGTTGATATATATCTCTTCGTGAGTGTTAAGTTCAAGTTTTTATGTATTTGGCTTAGTTCTTTACAGGGCAATCTTTAATCTTAAAATATAACATCATTAGCCAACTCAAGAGTACTTTATCAAAATCATACATGATTAAAGACTGCATATTTTAATCTTATTTCTGAGCACCCTTACATGTAAAATCGAACACTGACAGCTCTACATACTCGGAAGTGCCTACAGAAACATTATGAGCAAAGCAGCGCATGCGTATGTTTACTGGTGCTTCTATTTAAGTATGTAGAGTTGTCAGTGTACGTTTCTACATGATTTATAGATAAAACAATATTCAATTTTAAATTATCATATTTAAACTAGCTCACATATGAATAAATAATAAGATCATCATTAAGATTTTGTCAATCTAAAATAACGACGAGATTGTTTTTAAATTAGATACACCTTCCATACGAAAGAAGCTGGCTGAAATATGTTTTTAATCCTTAAACTGTTCGTTGTGGGTATGTGCATCACTCAAGAAGTGCTGGAACTGATTTGTATTTTTTAAATGTTGGTTAATAAATCATGCAAATTATGTTTTCAAGAAAAGAAAAATTTGAAAAGTTGCGCGGTAAACTTAATAATTTCGAAAAAAAAACCGAAAACGATTATTTTCTATGAGATCTTTGTATGAACTTATCAAGGCGTCTTTGGATCAGCTGGTCCTCTAATAATAATAATAATAATAATAATATAGAAGTTTCCCCAATAATAAATAAGGTGATTGATTTATTTGTGTTTGTCCCCAGCTGGAGGAAATCAAATCGAAGGAGCGGGTGATAATACAACTGAAGAGAGAAGCGGCGCGGGCGGCGGCTGCTCAGGAACAACATGATCAGGTCAGTCCTTTTCTCATCTTGATCATGTCATCAGCATCAAGGAAACAGTGTGATTGTGAAGTCCTTAGGCAAACACTGTCTCATGTGGTCAAAGTGTTTTATAATATTGAACGCATCATTATACTAATGTCAAATTCTTTTGTCAATTCATTTTGTCTGTCTGTCAGTCTGTTGTAACCACGTTTGGAATAAAGTTTTAAATATTGAATATCCAGTGTTTTCTTAAGTATAAATATAAAACATGGCGCAGACGCATTAAATATTAAAAGTATAGAGTATTTGGAGTCTGGCAGGATGGAATCGTTACTAAAACTGCCCCCAAACTTCGATCTACGGGCCTCAAATGCTGGCTCGGAATGGAAAGTATGGCGCCAATTCTTTGAGGATTATCTGATCAGCAGCGGCCAGGAAAAGTCCAATGACAAAGTAAAACTGGCTTTGTTGAGGAACATGATCGGTATAGAGTCTGCAAGAATACTCATGACCCTAACTGAGGTGAATTCATCATGCAGTGCAGTCCTTAGCGCAATTGAAGCTTATGTGTCACCCAGAGCAAACGAAGTATTTGAGCGCTTCAAGTTTAATGAACGCAAACAGCAATCTGGAGAGAGTTTCGAAAATTTTTTGACTGACTGTAAACAGTTGATAAAAAATTGTAATTATACAAGTAAAAAGATACCTATTGAGGACCAGCTACTCAGAGATAAAATTGTTCATGGAATTAGTGACAAAAGTGTACAAGAAGCATTACTGAGAGTTGAGGATCTAAGTCTACAAAAAGCAGCAGAATTTTGCAGAACATCGGAGCAGTCTAAGGAACAAGTCAGAATTATGAATGCAAGTATAGAAGTGGACCGAGTAAAGAAACCAAGTATGGCTAAGAAATATGCTGAGAAATTTAATTGTAGAAGATGCAGAAAGACACATGGAGTTCGAGAATGTCCAGCTTATGGTCAAAAGTGCAAAAAGTGCGGCCTATTGAATCATTTTGCAGTTGCTTGCCAAGTAAGAAGAAATATTCGAAATGTTGAAGAACTATCCAGAGAGAGTGAATCAGAATCTCCAAATTCTACAGTTTATTGTGGCTTGGTAGTGCATAGTTCTCCAAAATCTGAGTGGTCTGAAAATATTGTGATTGAAAATAAAGTAGTGAAGTGTCGTTTAGATACGGGGGCCGATGTAAGTGTGATGCCATTACAAGTTTTTCAAAGTCTAAAGTGTAATTTAGAGTTAACTCTGGTTAAAACAGAGCTGCAAGGATTTCAAGGTAATAAAGTTAAACCCTTGGGCATGGTAAATTTGTGTTGTAAATTTAAAGATACTGAGTGCTTTGAGAAATTTATGATTTTAGACACAAACAGCATGTTGCTAGGCCTACCAGGTTGTTTAAAGTTAAATCTTGTTAAGAGAATTGATTCTGTGCAAAGTTTTGCACATGATGAACAAAAATATAAAATTATTGATGAAAATATAGAAATATTTAAAGGTCATGGTAAGTTTTCAAAAAATTGTTCTATTCCCACATTGCCACATGAACCTATCTGTTATCCAGCCTCAAGAGTCCCTCTTAGTTTGACTGAACCTTTAAAGTGTGAGCTGGATAGATTAGAGAAAAGATGTGCTATCAAAAAAGTTGAAGAAATTTCTTCTGATGCATGTATAAATAAAATTGTAATAATTGAAAAGCCTAATAAGAAATTAAGATTGTGTCTTGACCCCACAGAACTAAATAAATATATTATAAGAAAGCCAAAAAATTTTATGACACTAGATAAGGTAGCAACAAATTTAAAAGATAAAGAAATATTTTCAGTATTTGACTTGTCAGAAGGATTTCATCATTGCCCACTTACTGAAGAGTCTTCATGGAAATGTTGCTTCGCCACACCATTTGGAGTATATAGGTATCTTGTTTTACCTTATGGCGTGACGAATGCACCTGAAATTTTTCAAGATCAAATTGAAATGTATTTTGGTGATATACCAAATGTTCTTTGTTGGTTTGATGATATTTTGGTAATGGGCAGAGATGAAAAAGAGCATGATGAAACAGTGAAAAAAGTAGTACAAAGAGCAAAAGAAGTAAGTGCTATTTTTAACAAAGATAAGCTACAATATAAACAAAAAGAGGTAAAGTATATAGGCCAAATTTTCAGCAAAGAAGGAATGAGAATGGACAAAGATAGAGTAGAGTCCTTATTAAAATTACAGTCTCCTAAATCTAAAGAGGAACTGCAAAGAATTATTGGATCTTTCAATTATGTGCGTAGATATGTCTCTGAAATGGCAGAATTATTGTCACCTTTGTGTAAACTTCTAAAAAAAGATGTAGAGTTTGTTTGGTTGCCACATCATGAAGAGTTGTTTAAGAAATTGAAAGTTAAAGTCTCTGAAGCCCCAGCGCTCACCCCATTTTGTTCTAACAAAGAAATAATACTGCAATGTGATGCTTCCAAAAATGGTATTGGATGTTGTATGTTTCAAAAAAGACAATAATAATATTATGAGATTAGTAGCTTGCTCATCCCGTTCTATGAATAATTCAGAAATTAACTATAGTCAAACAGAAAAAGAATTGTTAGCAATTCACTTTGGTACTGTGGAGATTGCATTGGTTACATGCAGTCTCCGCGCACTTTTCCCTTTGTTTGTTGTTGCTGGCACTCGATATTCGCCCTATATATCGTAAAAAAGCTAATTAGACGTAGTGAGTCAGAGAATGATGGGCTGAAGAAAATAATGGTGTGGATTAGGGATTGAAATGAAGAAAAGATAATACAAAAATATTGTAATCTAATATTGGAGTCATTATTTAGCTACGGATTTATGCGCTAGAAGCGAGTGCCTCCCATCTTCAAAGGGCTACGTCCACCTGACATGGTGTAGACTTATGAAGAAATCGGTACCTCCAGTTACGTATTTTTTTTTTTCTTTGCCATATTATTTGCCTGATTATTTGCCTTGTAGAATCAACAGCAAATATCACAGCACGGATCGCAGCTATGAAGCAATCTAATTTTGTTACCTTTGTTTAGCTTCGACTGAACGCGGACGCAGAGGAAGACGTGTTTAATCTTAAATCCTTTTTATGCACCATATTAAGTTTTCCAGAAAAAAGTCTAAGAAAAGACTGTGAATAAAGAAATTAATATTGAATGAGATGGCCAATGCAGCGATTGCAGCCATTAGAATGATGATGAGATACCATGGAAAGGTCTCTCTGCATTGATGCCTTGGTGATGTACAATTGATATTATTTTGTTAAAAAAAGTTGAATTATGTCTGTTGATAAGTATAACGGTCTGAATTCGTCCGCGGAGGACTTCTTCTCGCAATTCGAGATAATCGCCGCTATAAATAGTTGGAGTGACGATGTAAAAACGTTAGTGTTGGCTACTTATCTATGTGGGCCGGCTCTCAGCTATTATAATTTGACAAAATCGTCCTCTACGAAATATGAGGATATTAAAAAAGCGATTTGTTTAGAATTCCCGTCTCCTATAGACCATGCTTCGTTGTTTTATAAGTCTCGTCAAGATTATAATGAGCCTCTGATGGACTATGTGTATCGTGTGGAATCTCTTGCCGGAAAGGCTAAGATTTCAGACCAGAAAATAATAATTAAGCAATGTTTGACTGGTATGTCATCTTTTTTTAAACGTAATTTCGGAACTCAATTATACAAAGATTTCGCTACCCTCAAACAAACCTGCATGGAGTATTCGATGCTCTTTATGGCCACACACACTGAATTATCGTTGCCAGTGAAGATAACCTCGACTCGATGTGGCGAGCCCAGCAGTTATACGAATTCAATGGGTGATGGTTATCCCAGTGAAAATATTGGGCAGCGTGGTGCGCAAGCCTCACCGCAGGAATTATACTCCACGCCGCAAAATAGATCTTCTGGTTGGCCGCCGAGGAGTCCATCTTCTCCACGTACTACTAACTTTGGATCAAACCGACCCCGCAATGATGCGAGATCGTCAAGACCCCAATACACTCAAAACCGGTATAATTTAAGAAGCGGTTCGCGTGATAACGTTGGAAATATACAGGGTAATGACCCAAACTTTCAGCGTCGCCAGTGAATGGGACTACATTGGTAGACGGTCATTTTAGTCGTCCCGTTTCTCCTATTATTTGTGTTGATTTGTACGGTGTAGTGCATAATGCGTTGATTGATTCAGGTGCCACAATTTCTGTGATTTCTTCTTCGTTTCTTGAAAAAGTGGATAAATTCATTCCGTCACACGCATATAATGATAACGCCTCTTGTTTGCGTACGGTGAATGGGATTAGGTTATTAGCTGAATGTTCTGTTATATTGGACATTACAATAAATAGCATTGTTTATAATCATGCATTTGTTGTTGTGTGCGATTTAGTACCTGATATAATTTTAGGGCAGGATTTTTTATATGCAGTAAAGGCCATTGTCAACTTTGATAAACAGTTCATTGAACTGGATAGGAATAAGGTATGGTTCAGAAATGATACAAAAATCGCGGCGTTTTCACTTGATTATGTTCAGTCCGGGACTGAGTCCGAACATTTATTGCCGTTACCGAAAGGTGATTATATCTATTTTCTTAATACGGTAGAATCAATAAATGAAAATTTGGACGATTTAAAAAAGGATACGATCCTAACGAATAACACGAAATGTAATAATTTTAATATTTCTGATGCTTTATTATCAGATCAGAAAAGTAAGTTGTCAGAATTACTGGGCAAATATGAAAAGCAGTTTGCGTTTGATTCGAAGAATTTAGGGGCATGTTCATTAATGGAAGTTGAAATAAATACTTCAGACGAGACTCCTATTCATAAAGCTCCTTATAGAGTTTCACACCATCAACACAGTATAATTAGGGAACAAGTGAGTGAGATGTTGGAAAATGGAATCATTAGGGAGTCGCGAAGTGCATATGCATCCCCGGTTGTCTTGGTCAAGAAACCTGATGACACGTGGCGATTCTGCATTGATTATAGGTCATTGAATAAAAAAGTAATTACCGATTCATATCCTTTACCCAGAATAGATGACATAATTTTATATCTAGCTAAAGCCAAATATTTTGCGGATCTGGATTTAAATAGTGGATATTGGCAGTTGAGAATCAAGGAATCTGATAAGCATAAAACTGCTTTTGTTACCCCTTCGGGATTGTATGAATTTAACGTCATGCCGTTCGGCCTTAAAACAAGTGGTGCGATTTTCCAGCGGGTTATGGATAGTGTTTTAGGGGGCATGAAATATCGGAATGCTATTGTTTATATTGACAACATATTGGTTTATGGGGAAACATTTGAAGAATTTTCTTTATCTTTAAATGAAATCTTATATAGAATTAAAGAATGCAATTTGACACTTAAACCTAGTAAGTGCAAATTTGGTTTTGAAAAAGTTTCCGTTCTTGGTTATGAAATAACGGGTCAGGGAATTCGACCAGATCAATCACAGTTTGAAAAGATTATGAAGATCCAAGTGCCAAAATCGACTAAAGAACTTAAATCTATTTTAGGACTCTTTTCATATTATAGAAAATTCTTAGATAATTATGCGGATTTGGCTATGCCTCTAACAAGGTTGATGAAGAAGGGTGTCAAATTTATTTGGACAGAACTACAGCAACATGCATTTTCTAAAATTCTTTCTCTTATTCAGAACCCCCCTTTATTAAGACATTTTTCGAATAGCGAAGGCATAGTTACAAGATTATTTGTCGATGCTAGTGATAAAGCATTAGGTGCTTGTTTATTGCAGGGTGATGATAAAATATTTCCGATTGCTTTCGCGTCGCGTAAGCTCTCTGATTGTGAGACCAGGTATACGATTACCGAAAAGGAATGTTTGGCTCTAGTGTGGGCTCTTAATTATTTTAAGCATTTACTATGGGGAATGAAATTTGACGTCGTGACGGATCACAAAGCTTTGGTATGGCTCCGTACTAAAAAGGATATGAATGGGCGTTTAGCTCGTTGGTCTTTGGCGATTCAACAATATGATTTTGATATAGTATATTGTTCGGGCAAAGATAACCAAATTGCTGATTTCCTAAGCAGGAATCCATTAATTGAGGATGTTGATGTTAAGGAGACCTCTCCTAAGGATGTAGTTGAGGATGGTTTAGAGTTATACAGGATTGAAGCTTCTCGTTTTGAATTGGATCAAAGCGTTGATAGTTTTTGCACTGAACAAGTTTCAAGGATTGCTTCTAGATCTCGGCTAAACTATAAAGGTTTTCTTACTAGAGACAATAAGCTCTTTCACAGGTGTAGGATAGGTAACAGATATGTTGATCGTTTGGTTGTTCCTCAAGCTTCATTTAATGACGTTATGAAGGAAATTCATGATGATCCTTGGAATGGAGCGCATTTTGGTCTTACGAAGACTTTATGTAAATTTAGGGACAGATATTTTATTCTTGATGCTGAAAAGAAAATTTCTAGATATATCGAAAGTTGTAAAGAATGTCAAGAGAGGAAGAGATCGTATTTGATTGCTCCGATGCAACCGATTGAAGTCAATCATCTTTTTGATAAAATAGCCCTTGACATATTAGGACCTCTTCCGACCTCGGATTTAGGAAACAAATACATCATAGTTTGTTTAGAGTATTTATCGAAATACGCGATAACTAGAGCAGTCCCAAGTGCAACTGCTCAGGCCGTTAGTGATTTTCTTACTCAAGAGATCTTCTGTAAATTTGGTATGGTAAATGAAGTCATTGTAGATCGTGGATCAATTTTCACATCACACATGGTTAAAAATACGATAGTTTTTTTTGATTCCACGTTATCGGTTGCTGCAACTAGGCATCCTCAGACCATTGGACTCGTGGAACGTTTTAATAGCACTATATCTCAGAGTTTAGCGATGTATACAAACGAGAGTCAAGCAGATTGGTGCATGTATTTGCCCATGTCAACGTACGCGTATAATATATCGAGACAGGCGTCATCAAATACGATTCCTTACACTATTGTTTTTGCTAGAGACCCAATTTTGCGTTCTGATGTTGATATTGTATCTAATCGTAATGATTTGGATATTGCTGCTCGCAATAATGCTAATATTAGAATGATCTCTTGTGCGTTGAGAAATATTCGTAAATCGCAAATGACTCAAAAGGAATATTATGACAGGAAAGTCAGGTTCGTAACGTTCGATCCAGGTAGCTTAGTCTTGGTATATAATCCTAAAAGAATAACAAATGTTGGTCAGAAGTTATCGCGTCCATATAAAGGTCCGTTTCGTGTTATTCGAAGGCTATCTAATAATAATTATTTACTACGTAAGATAGATGGAAGCTCCAGACGTGATTTAATATTTCACCATAATTCTCTGAAACCGTTCAGATTGCGTGTTTAAAAATATTATTTTATAGTAACTTGGCGTTTGTTTCCCTTGATCTGTCCTATGCCTTACTTTATTCACAACACGTCATGGACTTCTATCGTCATTTGTAGTTGATATGTTATGTCAGCGTCTTTGTCAACAAATAATTATTATTGTCTCTATATATAAATTTATTTTTATTTTTGTATGATGGGTAACTTAATGTTTGTCTATATATGGCATAGTTTGATAACTTATTCTTACATTTTATTTATTTTTGTTTGTCATGGACTTTTGACTTAAGCTATGGTATTTTCATTTAATCAACAATCGTTCGAGATGTTCGTTTGGTTTGAGCATTACTTGTCGGATCTCATAATAGGACATATGCATCCTCATGAGATGTGCTTTTTCTTAGCACGATCGTATTGGTTTAGTATTTTATGAGTCGGTGGATTCGAGAACGCTTATTGGTTTCATGTTATGCTTATTAGGTTTAGTCAAGTTCTATTAATTTTTGTTTTTCTCTCGAATGGATTAATCCAGCTCTTATTTGCAGATTCGTAATAAGTAGTTTATAAACATTTTATATATTAAAAAAAGAAACTTCATGAAGAAAAGAAGGTTTTAAAAATCTAGCTATTTAATGGGGTTGTTATTTTCTATAAGGGGAGGGTGAGCTTAGTGTATAGGCCACTCATTTTAGATATGCTATCGAATATTTATAGTTCTTCGGAAAAGATCTTGTTATTCGGTTAATATTTAACGTAAGTGACGCATAGTGTAGGTGATCATTATTTTTCTACATATACGAATAGGCCTGAGCTCCTGTTCCAGACCTGCCGCTACTTCGATTTTTAGACTTTGTATTCGCGTTTTTCATTTGTTTTTGTCTTAGCTTAGGTTGAAATATTTAAGTTTAGATTAGGTGTGATCACTTAAAGTTTGTTCATTATGTTGATGGGATTTTGTTGTCATAATTTGATTTATCTGATATTACATAATAATAATTTCGTTTGTTCTTGTTGGTCAATTATAGCAGCATGGTCCAATGTTAATATTATGTTGAACGTTTTGTGTCGCTGTTAGTTGTTCTATTAATTCTTCAAAATTTATTTATTGTTCTTTTGGTTCATGTAGTGTACCATGAGTTGTACTTGAATGAATAATCTTTTGGCGTGGTTTTAATTATTCGTATTTGGTGAAACGTTGTTCCACCAGGTAGCTGTTAGCTATGGCTTCTTGTACAAATCATAGGGTTTGTTAAATGAAATATTATACGCACTTTTAGGTAATTAGTTAGGTTTATCTTTTGTGATCGGCTGATCATTTTCCTGTAGGAGGAGGGATGTGGAGATTGCATTGGTTACATGCAGTCTCCGCGCACTTTTCCCTTTGTTTGTTGTTGCTGGCACTCGATATTCGCCCTATATATCGTAAAAAAGCTAATTAGACGTAGTGAGTCAGAGAATGATGGGCTGAAGAAAATAATGGTGTGGATTAGGGATTGAAATGAAGAAAAGATAATACAAAAATATTGTAATCTAATATTGGAGTCATTATTTAGCTACGGATTTATGCGCTAGAAGCGAGTGCCTCCCATCTTCAAAGGGCTACGTCCACCTGACAGTACACAAAAGTTTCACAAATATGTATATGGTTCAGATAAGGTCACAATTCAAACCGACCATAAACCTTTGTTACCAATAATGTCTAAGCAAGTCAGTAAAATTGGTTCTCCTAGACTAAGACGTCTCAGACTTAAGTTATTAAAGTATCAATTGAAACTTGAGTATGTTCCAGGTAAATTAATTCATTTTGCAGATATGTTGTCACGTAACTGTTTGAAACAGACAGAAAAAGATGTTGAAATGTTAGAAATGGTTCATACAGTTACTACTCATTTTCCTATGAGTAAAAGTAGATTGATTGAATTTAGAAAAGCTACTAGTAATGATTCAATTTTGTCACAGTTATGTTATTTTTACTTTAATGGATGGCCAGAAGAAAATAAAGTTCCAGGTCCATGTAAACCTTATTTTAAGCTAAAGGACGAGATATATGTAGAGTCAGGTCTTGTCTTCATTCATGACAAAATTATTGTACCTTCATCAATGAAAACTTACATACTAGAGTTGATTCACCAAGGTCACCCTGGCATTACTAAAAGTACAAGTAAAGCAAGACAATTATTTTATTGGCCGAGAATGAGTCTAGATATACAAAATTATATTTTAAAGTGTAGGACCTGTGAGAAATTTAAACCTAATAACTTTCATCAACCTTTGTTGCCTCACAAAATACCCAAGTTGAGATATAATAAAGTTGGTACAGACATATTTGAAAATGCAGGAAAATCATATTTAGTTATAATAGATTATTTATCACACTGGTTAGAAGTAATTCCTTTGCAAGATAAAACATCTAAAATTGTAATTAATGCAATGCAGGAAGTGTTTACAAGATTTGGCTATCCTAGTGAAATAGTTGCAGATAATAATCCTTTCTTGTCATTTGAATGTAGAAATTATTATAAAAGTTAGGATATTGAAATTGTAACAAGTAGCCCACACTATCATAGAAGCAATGGACTAACAGAAAAGGCAGTTCATATAGCTAAAACTTTAATAAAGAAGGCCTTAAATGATGGAGTGGATTACAGAGAGTCTATCTTACATTATAATAATACACCATTGGCAGGTTTAAATATTTCACCGTCTCAAATATTGCAGAGTAGACGATTGAGAACTAACATTCCTTCATCATGTAAATCATTAGAACCTAAGATTGAGAAAGATGTACACAATTTAATTAATGTAAAGAAGAGTATTGACAAGGAATATCATGATAGGAAAGCTAGAAGGAAAGAAGTTAGTTTTAAGGTAGGAGAAGAGGTTACTGTAAAAACTGATAATGAGAAAATTTGGAAAAAAGGTGTGGTCTTAATAAAATCAGGAAAACCTAGATCATTCATTGTCAGTTCAGGTTCTCAACCACTTAGAAGAAATACAAAGCATTTGAGAAAATCAAATACAAGTGCTGAGTCGATTACAAGAGAGTTAGTTGAAGTAACTAAACAACCGGATCGTTTCAATTCTAACAGTAATGAACGTTATATAACTAAGTCAGGGAGAATTGTAAAACCTGTAGTTAGATTAGACTTGTAAGTAAACTTAAGTTCTTAAAGGGGGAAGATGTTTTATAATATTGAACGCATCATTATACTAATGTCAAATTCTTATGTCAATTCATTTTGTCTGTCTGTCAGTCTGTTGTAACCACGTTTGGAATAAAGTTTTAATTATTGAATATCCAGTGTTTTCTTAAGTATAAATATAAAACAAAAGACTTTCCTCTGAGCTGTTTTCCCATTAGAAAAGTTACCCGGGTAGCTAAGCTACTGGTTGCGCCATCTCGACACAGTTTTTTGAATCCATGCAAGCTATGTCATACAAAATAATGATGATAATCCAGTCTAAAGGAAAGGCGGTTACTGTCGGATAAGGACTTTCCCTAAGAATTTCCACAACAACCGGCTTCCTGCGACATTCTACAGATGACAGATGATTCCTGATTATTGCCTTTTGGGTGGCTTTAAACTTTTTCGTCTCTGATCCATACGTTATCAAAGAAAGGAAAATATGTGTTTCCTTTCCATGTCTATATTCCTGCAAAGATAAAAATACTGTATATATTTTTCCTTTATAAGTATATTATGTTAGATAGAATTTAATAGTTTTTATAACCTTTAAATTTTGTGTTACCAATTTTGTTAATTGTCCACTTCATCACTACTTTTTCTTCTTGTAGGAGACGGCTATGCTAGAATTTCACAATAATCTTGAAAGCTTTTATTCTAATGTTATTAACGGTTGTCTCAAAAGATCTATATAAGCTTTTACGATTTCCACAATCTATAAATTTTACATCCCTCAGAGGGATTTTCCAAGAAAACTTGTAATGTTTGCAAACAATTTATGGTTTGTGAGTTCTGCAAATAGAAACTTATTTGTAGAATATTATTGTGAAGATCAGTCAGTATACAGCGTAGTTTTAGTTCTTCTGTCTTTGCGCAGATCTAGGGCTCTATTCTTAGATGACTAGATATTTTTGGTTTACGAGTAGATATTTATTTCCGATGAAAGAGATAACGGTCGTTCGATTGGTCGATTTTTTGTCTGTTGTTCCGTTAATGATGTTTCTGTTTGGTTTAGCGGTCAATCCGAAGGATCTGGGTTCAAGTTCCGGGTAGACACTGTCGTTATCAAAGAATAATTATGCTATTTTTTTAAGGTTGCCTTTCCGTCCTCAAGCAGACACATGATCCTGTAAGCTTATGGCTTCTTCGTAAGTTTGTAACACAAATTCCGTATAATCTCCTAGTAATATGATTTTGTTTAAGTTGTCCTAAGTCGTTAATTGTCTTACTTTTAACCATGTTTATGTTGACTAGTTGGTAATGTTTCTGCATTCTACTCCGAGTTTGATTTTTGTCGAGCAGAAAAAAAGTATGAAAACAAAGCGTACATATTATGTATAAAAATTAATTTTAAAATGGTTACAAGTTGGTGAAGTTTTTCATAATTTCTAAAAAAAAACTATGGCCCTCAAGTGCAGCAAAAAAGAGCGTGTGAACTTGCCTTAGGCCACGGGACTTCAAATGGTACAGTCGGCTACAAACGTCTACTTACTTTGACTTATTTACTTTATAGACCATCCGCCGCCGGCCTAAGACCTACATCATCAATATGTGTGGTGCTTTTCTGATTTTTTGATCAATGATATTTGGAAAGAACACGTTCCTATAAAGCTGAGTTCTAACTCTAGTTCTCAATCCGCTGTAACAATTTTTATTGGAAAATGAAAATCGCCTTAACCGCTAATCTATTATGGCCTATTTTTTTATAAGTCAGACAGAATGACCATTCTCATTTTAACCGCACCATACCCACTTATTACTCTAGATTTTCCACTTTACTGCTTACTGATGTAAGACGAGTAGAGTTGGTCTTTTTACGTGAACTGTACAGGTAAGGGGCGCGGCTTTAAATATTTTAATTCCAGCCGGGAGGAATGCCCGAAATGTCCGAAAGCACTCGGTAATCAGTCCAATTTTATTATATAATTAGGGCCACGCGAACCGATCGCCAGCGCATTTTATGTTGTTTTGTTATAAGTGGTGCACCCTGTCAAAACATGCAAAATTTTCTATACAGAACACTCTTCTTTTTGTGCTATGTTGAGCCAAGCCGGTAGGCGAATACGTATTCTATATAAGTACATGACGTGAGCCGTAAGCCGTAAGCATGAGGTAAGTCGTGTGGTGACGGCAGAGTAGAATTCATTTGTCACCAACCCCTACTCTTCCCGTGAGTGTCGTAAGAGGCGACTTAGGGACTACACACTGAACAGGGAACGGGCAGCAGCGCTCTCTGATACAGTAACCTTTTAATCTGCGATCTCCAACCCTCTTCAACCCTCTTGCCAAGCGTGTAGATTATGACAAAACCCTCCACTTAAGTGAAGGAGGCTCATAGTTCAGCAGTGGACTGTAACGGGCCGTTGATTTGATTTGACGTGAAGCCATTCAAAAAATTACTGTATATTTCGTACGCTCTACATTTTTAGTTGGTATAGTTCGTAAAGCTAATTCGTTAATGATGTTTTAGGCAGGTTGAGGTGTAGCGTGTGTAGCTAGTTGGTCAGGGAGAGGGTGGAAATAATACAACTTGTTGTTGCGAGTGAGGTCCGTACGGATCTGATTTACTATCAAAATGTTCAATATTCAATATGTTTTATACAATTTGAACCTCAAATATTCAACTGCCTACAAAATAACTGAGATGGTGGATGGGATACCTACAGTGTAATTGTACATAATATAACAACGCTATTCCTCGTGTGGTAGTTCAGTTTGTTCAGACGATGAAACTGACCTTTGACCCACAACTGTTCAAGTCTCTTTTTTTTGGATCGATAATTTTTTGAAAATATTCTAGAGCATGTTCAGTATCATCTATATGAACTGAGTTATCCAACAGAAAGACCACAAAGGTTTTGAAGATTGAAATGTGCAATGTAAAATTTAGAAAATAATCGCATAGTCATTCACCGCATAGTCATCCACTGCGTCGTGTTATCCATAAGATCCCGTGACAATATCGCTCCAGCACGATTTACTCACTGTATCAGATACTGGGTTACAAAGGACTTACGATTATCCCCCTTGCCAGACAAGACAACGATATAGAAATCGCGGATTCAGCCCACAAAAAAGGTTGTGGTCACAGCCACCCGAAAATCGGCCAAGTGCGAGTCGGAGTACGAACTCGCTCATGAACAATCATGACTCATGAACGACTTATGAATTTGATTATTTCCTTTTTTCCGCGCATCAGGACTTTGGCCTTAGGTAGGAATGGAAATAATCCATTAGAGGAAGTCAGACCCGATTCCATCCAATTGAATAGTCAAACATTTTCGATTAAATTCCAAACCAATTTCAATCACTAAATTATTATTATTTAATTGTGTTATTTTTAATTTAGTTAAGACATAGCGTTCATTATCATCAGCCTATCAATCTCAATAGACCGTGAAAGTGTGAAGTCACAAGTCTATTAAGGTTGAAGGATCATGATCGTGCCCACAACGGTGGATCCGCCCTTATATGTATAGAATGTTTTAGCCATGATAATGATAAATGATTATTCAAAATAAGATTTAACAAAATAATAAGCTATAATAAAATCAAGGACGAAAGAAGTTTGCCCTGGTTCTGAATAACGAAAAACCTCTTGGGTGTAGCACAGCCCATGAAACTAAACAGCTTTAGTTCTTGAACATATGGATTTAAATTGAGGCTTTTTATACATCTACAATCTGATTGCCTATAAAGGAACCCACCCCAACAATAAAGCAATAAAGTCGCTTGTTGACCTTTAAAACATTCAACTAAGTTCTGCATGCCCATTGTGTAGAAACAAAATACTGTGGAATGGGATGAGGTCATCTTTTTCGAACTTCACTACCTACCTTATTGTTGGGGTCTTAACCTTGTCTGAAGATCATAAGGATTTGTCAACTGCTCATTGAAAATTATCATCGAATCCACAATTTATCCATTCAGGCCATTCTAGCTTTGTGTGAACTCACTCGCAAAAAAATAATGACGAAACTAAGAAATGTAACATCCAAAAGCTAATAAACGATTCATATCATTTAATTTATTTTATTTTGATAATACAATAGCATTGTCTATGCTTCAGATAATTATTATGTGTATTTCTGGTAACTGGAAATTCTTAGGCGACTATTGAGAGTGACCTTTTTTCTGTCACAGAATAGGTTAGATTCTTGGTTGAACAGATTTGTACTGATGAATTTGAATTCCTATTTCAGATCTAGATGTTATTTGTGTTTGTCTAGATATAGTACATATTTATGGCGACTTTCAAGATATCTAAAGGAACTATGTGTTTCATTCGTTTCTTTGACCTTGTGATCCTTTGATCTTCAAAATCAAATCAAATCAAAATTGTTTATTTACCAAAATAATGTAAACCCAAGCTTAACAATTACTTGCGGACTCCGCACTAGGAGATCCTGTGTCGCGGCAGTCCAAACGACCGTTACCAATTAAAATACATTTTCTTTTCATCCAAGACTAATAATAAATGAGATATAAAAGTAAACAATATAATATAATTTAATAGTATATATTTTTATACTAATAAATATTAATAAGTACATACCAATTCTATAAAATACTACTATAATAATACTATATCATATATTAGAAGTAAAATACTACCTATGTTATTATTTTCAGGATAGCCTCAGTGGAAATGTAGTCTAAAGAATTTAGCCAAAAATCAATTTTACGTTTAGCGTCGGGCATATTATGATTTATAATAGAACAAGATCTGTTTACTGTATTATATATGTATGGAAAGGCTAAAAGTCTGAAACGCTGAGCAAAGGCTGTACCCTGAGAATTGATTTTGTCATCATGATATTCAGGATGATGATCGAATCCAGCATGATTGGCATGATATTAGCAGAATGATGCATGATCGACTAATTGACTATAATGATCCGTCAAGCCTGGCAGAATTGATGGTTATGGTGCCATTGTTGAACCAAATGCGATATATGAGTCATGTTATATAATCTATCTCATGCAAGTTTTTAACTAATATAAATCAAGCACATTTGAAGGAACATTTTAACATTAATATTCAGTTATTCAATAATGTAAGGAATTAAAAAGTGATAACAACGTACAAATGTGTCCCTACAGTACAGAATTATTGTAGTACTTTTACTGAAAAGTGGATAATATAAAAAATGTATGGCTGTAAAAAATGTATGACTGTAAAATCGTAGGTAAAACGTCTATTTTTTATGAGTGCGTACTTGCGCACTATACTTCTATCATAAATCAGAAGCCATACGATTAACATGAAACTACTTACGAAGTATACGATAAATGAGAGTCACCATAAGTGGCTGTAGAAGATATTGTAAGTCCAGTAAAAGCATCTATGAATAATCAGTTATTTATGAGAAAGTTTGTCAGTTGTGGACATTTACGGAAAGTACTTGATCTACTCTACTTATCACGCTTTTAAACTTTTATTTGTAAGGGTGAAAGGTAGTAAATTAAAAACTTGTTCAGATCATAATGAACTGAATGATACCAATCTAGACACACGATTTATAAAAAAAGAAATCCTTGGACTTTGAGATTTCAAAACGAAATTATGACTATAGTAATAAAAAATTAAAAAACCTCTTTAAAATATTTGGTCATTTTTACACGTAAACTATTAAGAATCGCGGAACATATATATTTTAGGGTATCTTCGATAAATAAAAATGTTTCTATGAAGTCACTATGTGGACCTCCCTATTAAAAATTTAATTACGTCAAATTATCACGTATAGTCACGTGTAGGCCCAACCCTTCGGTCGCGTACGTAACCTCAGTTTCGTAACCAACGAAGAAAACGCTGTAAGTACTGAATTTAAAATTTCACTTATTTTAGATACGTTATGTAGCGGTTGTTGTTTGTCACGTGAATTTGACGTAAAAACTCAACCGTTAAAACCGTTCGTAGCACGTTACAGTTACCGTAGTAAACACTAGCAATAATCGGTCGAACATTTTTACACTTTTTTACAACAAAATTGTACAGACGTAGCCATTTTGTCTATTGTTTGTTAGGTAGGAATTATTAAAACGTTATATTAGACTCTAATATGACCTACTCAGAAACTAAGAATCTGTCTTAAATGCTGGCCTGGCCTGTAAATCTGGCCAAAAGTTCGTATTTATTTAATAAAATAAGTATACTTTGAGTTCTCTGTCGAAGAGGGAGCTATAAAAGAGCGTTACTTTAAAAAAACTGGTATTTTATTTTCCCTCTTTCGGATAAGATCCTCTTATGATTTTTAAATACCTAAATACCCAAAGAAAAATATTTTACAGTCTTTATTTATTAAAAATATTTTATAGTTAATACTGTTTAGTTAATACTAAGTATTATCAACATTTTGCCTGAGAAGTTCAAAATGTAGAGTTTCAATACTACTGCTACGAACTACAAGTTTCCCTCCCTCAACTCTTTCTAGTTAGGTACTCCGGAGACCCCACGCGTCGTCGCTTCAAGGACTTATCGTTGGGTACAATTTTTAATCCATGCGGGATATGCATAATATAATATAATGAGGAATAATAAAACTGGGGACAACACACTGCGGTGTGGTCGGTCTCCCTGCGTCGCGTCGCTATACACAAGTGGACGCTCTCACAGACCGAGTCAGGTTGCCGCGGAGAGCGCACGCGCGAACTCCATCTTGAATCTCCAACCGACAAATTGGTCACGCGTTAATTTCAAAATAACGTTCCATCGTGTGTGTTGACGTTCCTTTTTTCAAATTTTAGAAGTGTTAGTGACGTTTGTGTTTTGTTTTTAATTTTAGTTGACTTATTTAGTTTTATTATTTTTAATTTCGGTGACTGTGACTGTGGTGGTCGTGATCTAACAACACTTGCCGGGACTCTATATTTCGGATTTACTTTCTATCGCTGCTGTAAGTAATGTTTTATTGTTTCAACTCTTGACTTGGATTTGGATTAGAGAAAGTATTTAACTAAGTTTCAAGTTTTTATTGATATACCTACTTACTCATTGACAACTTTTTAATCTATGTTTTTAATAGAGATGTCTAGCCAGATTTCCAATTAGAAAATTAGAGATAGTTCCGGTATCGAATTATTATTATCACACGTATCTCTAACACTAACCATCATTTAAATAAGTATTCAAAGTAATTACATTAATTAGAGATTTTTTCTTTAGTATAAGTAAAGGATGGAAGGATATTGCTTACCTAGTTATTTATTTATGACATAGTATGTTTACTGTTGTACTGTAAGTATCAGCTCTACAGCTAAATTTTAATTTGAATTTTGAATTAGTGCAGTTCCCTTTGTCACTTTAGGGAAGCCAACATTAAGAACTTTTTCAATGACATTATTTTCCTGGTCCTAGAAGGTAATCAAAGCAAAAGTTATAATTAACATTTACCCTTACATTAATAAGACTCTACCAACACGTTTTAAAGTCATGTTTGAAACCGTTCGTTCGACCAGTATAAAATTGAGGATAATAACAGTAATTATTGTTTGCTAATCATGTTAAACACAGGAGTGCGCAATAGTTATCGGATACCGGTATTTTGGCCGGAAACCCCTGTGATAACGGTTTTTGAACGCGGCTTACCGGTGGCGGCCTGTTTGGCCTTATAGGTTTCTTCCCGTAGTGACACTCTTGGTAAAAGAGATGTTGGATTAAGTATGAACTAATTTTTATCAACAATATGAAGTTAGGTTGCATTTTCCCCTTAGTCCAATTCCAATGGTTAAAAGACAACGTTTCAACTACCTATGGAATACTATGGATATTCAAAAAGATAAGTTACCTACTTTTTTGTCAGTATAAAATATAAAATTATCGTCAACAACCCACATCAGTTTGTTAAAAATGTCGGGGAATTACGAATTACATAATATGTTGGTTTCCAATTTGTTTTAATTACCTACTTATTAATGTTTTCCTTGGTCCTTTCATTAGAGCTACCAACTGGACCACTTTACATCATGGTGTTATTAGTAAATATATTTTAGTCTAATTATAGGTAGGTCTCTCACTAGGTACATTCACACTTGGGCTTGGCAATTTATGATTGGCTCACATCACGAAACATTTATGGATTAACCGTGTAGCGAACATTTTTACAAACCATATTTCAGTTTTATTATTATGACTGTGGCATTATCTACGTTTATATACTGTACCTGTCTGCTTTTGTTTACTATTGTCTTTAGATCTAAAACTTGTACGCATAGTGTACACTGCAGACAGAAACTATTATTTAAAAAATAATTAATTTGTTTTTTTTTTGTTTCCTTTATGAATATTGATCATTGACATCTAGCTTATATACGTTAGAAGTGTGATTGATTGATCGGAATCGTCGACTTCAAAACATTTTTTTAACCTATGTCAAAAATATGTCTCATGTTTATGTACCTATAGTTTTCTAAGCTACAGTATAGCTTATGAGAAATTGAAAAATGTAATCGTGTTTGATGCAGAATACGAATCGTGATGATTGTCAATAAATATTAAATCAAGTGGGATTCTTGTAGTGTGCGAAAAAAAAGACATTCTGGCTGTATATCATTATCGTTATCAACAGCAGACACTTTTGTGATATAAAGTTAAGGTTTTCTACAATCACCAATCCATCCATACAGATGCATGGAACAAGAGCACCCAAGAATCCATCAAGACACAGGTAATAAATTACTGCCAGTCTGTCCGTTTGTAACTTTCTACTCACTGTTGCCGGCTATTAAGCGTCTTCTTACTACGCCCGATACGACACGACGTCAACGCTTGTGATTTCTCGAAAATGGCGCCCAACGGCTTCAAAATTTTCGTAATGCAACAACAGTGCGTCGGAATGTAGCGAAGCAAAAGCGTCTAATGAAATTTTGTCCTATTTATTAGGTCAATCAATCAATCAGCCTATTGCAGTCCACTGCTGGACGTAGGCCTTCCCAAGGGCACGCCAAAGCGCACGATCACCCGCTTTCCTCATCCAGCTACCACTAGCGACCTTCCTCAGGTCATCAGTCCACCTGGCAGGGGGGCGTCCCACACTACGTTTCCTGAGACGAGGTTTCCATTCGAGAACCTGTCTTTATTAGGTATGCACGGCATGTGTCAGTGTCGTATGCAACTTTATAACCTGTGAAATAATAAGCAGATCGTAGTCACATCACAATGGGACACTGTCTACGGCAACGCAACGCTAATAACTTCTGTGTCATCGAATCCGTCCTCCGCTAAGTTCTAGGGGTTTCTCTTACTAATTCCTATATAAGTTCCAGCAAATAATGTCAATACAAACCAATGTAAATTTTTGGGCGCCAAAACAGAAATCCCTTGTTACAAAAGATCGTGCCGGTGTGTCGTGTTGGGTGCAGTAAGTGTCACTATCTCTTTAGTTCTGAATATAATTTGTGCGTCGTCGTTTACGGGTACTTCACTCGTAGAATGCGATATTGTGAGATTTGTAGGGTTAATGAGTTGATTTGATTCATTATCCACTGTCTAAATGAAAAAACATTCTATAGAATATGGTAACATACAGCAAATCTTAAATTAGTCAACTTAAGCCCCTAAATAATAATTTTATAATTAGGCGTGACCGTTAAAGTGAGAAAAATGGTAAGATATAAGGTTTTTCAATAGACCTAAGTTTCATATTTATAATAGGTATTCAGACTGACAAACTCAGATAATTTTATACTAATGTGAGTCCTCTTGATCCTTTCAATCACAATCATCTCCTTATTAAATCAATCATTTATCAAACCGATCTAAACGCTCTCTCTAACGATCAATCAGCATCAATATAGCAAATTGAAACTTAACATAATTAAGATAGTATCGAAATTTTAAAAGTGAAAGTGGTACACTTTTGTACGAGATGTTTCATGAATTATGATAAGTAGTGTGCACTTGAAATATTAGATAAAAGATAAGATAATTTTGTATAGGATAAAGCGGATGGTGATAAAAATGCATGCAGTAGAGATGACACAGATAAAACTTACGAGGGAGATGTAGGGTAATTTAAAAAAACAAAAACAAACATTCATTCTTTATAGTATACTTAGATGTAGAGTGGCAGCCACTTATTTTAATAACATAGATTTTTTGCATGATGATAAATAAAATGATACATGATAAATGTATTATAGAATTATTCTTCTATATTGAAAACTTTCCTGTTTCTTAATTTACTATCGGAAGGAAAACTTGCATAAAATAAAACATTATCATGACTTTTTCATTTGCATGTGGCTCTACTATTTTGATACATGGATAGTTCTTAGTTCTGCACAGTAAAAAAATATACTATATTTGAAATGGATTTTATGGTCATCAACATCAACGGCCCGTTACACTCCACTGCTGGACGCCTTAAATGGAGGGTTTTGCCATAAACTCCACGCTTGGCAGGCGGGTTGGAGATCGCAGATTAAAAGGTTACTGTATCAGAGAGCGCTGCTGCCCGTTCCCTGTTCAATGTGTAGTCCCTAAGTCGCCTCTTACGACACCCACGGGAAGAGTAGGGGTTGGTGACAAATGTATTCTACTCTGCCGTCACCACACGTCTAACATATTTTATGGTATTGCTTGCAAAATATTACTATCAGATCAATATTGCGACTATGAATAAAATTTTAAAGAAAATGAAAACGATGCAGCTATCTATTGATTTATTACTAAGAATTTCAAATGCACAAGTTGATTATAAATATTATTGTTACAATTACGAGTGCAAGCAGTATATTAAATGACGCAAGTAAAGAAGTATATTATAAGATGTCTTAATATCTAAAACGAAGCTATCATTTGTACAGTATTAATCGTTTTTTAACACGTTTTTATTAACTCGCTTTCTTGTCTGTCTGTTTGTTTGTTTGTTTGTTTGTGGGTTTGTTCGGTCCGAATCTTGCAACTCATTTTTGGAGCACGTGCTGTCATTCGATTGTGCTGAAATTTGGATACTTATGTAACCTCGATGACAATGCAATATTATGATATCATGGAGCTGGTCTGATGATGGAGCTGGAAGGTGGCCATAGGAACTTTTAAAATACTCAACACAACCTCGTCGTGTTTGGGCTCGTTGGATTTGTCAAGACAATATCTTTAGTCATACGTGATGTTCAGGGTCTCATGATGGAGCCAAAAGGTGGCCACAGGAATTCGTCAAATACCCAACATAACCTAGTCGTGTTTGGGCCCGTTGGATTTGTTTTGACTAGATATTTAGTCATACGTTATGTCCAGGGTGTCGTGATGGAGCCGGAAGGTGGCCATAGAAACTCCTAAAATACATAACATAATCTCGTCGTGTTTAGGCTCGTTAGATTTGTCTTGACAAGATCTTTAGTCATACGAAATGTTCAGGATCTCATGATGGAGCCAGAAGGTGGCCGCTGTATTTCCTCAAATACTCAACATAACCTTGTCGTGTTTGGGCTCGTTGGATTTGTCTTGACAAGATCTTTAGTCATACGTGATGTCTAGGGTCTCATGATGGAGCCGGAAGGTAATCTCAACCTAACATAATCTCGTCATGCTTGCGATTTTTAGTCTTAGCAATTTAGTCCTTTTTGATGTTCAGGATATCTTGCAAAATTTAAATACGTTGAACTAAAAAGCACAAAATAATTATTAAGTGAAAAATATTTTTTAACAACACGTTTTTACGCACTAAAAAGTATAAAATAATTTTTATTGAGATTTTTATTGGTGTAGTACTCTTGTAGGACTTAAAACGAAAAACGTGGGGTGCATGGAGTAGATTTTGAAGCATAACCGTGTTTCTCAAAAAACTAAAGATTAGAATTTAGCCCCTTTATAAAAAATTCATAGACATTTTCTAGGCGAGCGTGGTCCATCTTTCACCTTATAATTAATTTCCATCAGCTAGAATACTGGTCAAACGCAAGTCTTTCCAATAATAAAAAAACACAATTGAATTGCACTGCAAAAAATATACTAATAATAACTATTTGTAAGTTTTCAAGACATAACACACAACAACCCCTGGCACTAATAAGAATTATAAGACATTTATTCATTGTCATTACATTAACAATATGTTATGTATCAATAAGTAGTACAGACAGACATGAAAATAAGTAAGACAATGAAAAGATTACAGCGTCAGCTATGCTGTTTTTCAGCCATCACCTCGTTTTAGTTCTACTTCTTAGAATATCTATTCCATGCACCCCACGTTTTTCGTTTTAAGTCCTACAAGAGTACTACACCAATAAAAATCTCAATAAAAATTATTTTATACTTTTTAGTGCGTAAAAACGTGTTGTTAAAAAATATTATTTACTTTATAATTTATTACAGCGGTGAAGAAAACATCTATAGAAAACCTAAACACTCTTGTGAAGAAAATTAAAGGTTGTAAGCCCGCGTGGTACTCTATGGTCTGAATGTTCTAATTCAAAGTAGGCTCGAGCCCATCAGTGGGGACGTCGTTATAAATATTCCGCAAAACACAAACAAAACGTAAATAAACGTAACGTAATAATAAACGTATTGTTAAACTGCTCTTTGCTCTTACGTGCGCATTAGATTAGGTCACCAAGGTCTTGGGATCGAACTAGAATACTAGATCTGAGATACGTCTCGACGTACGCAGCCATTCACTCATGAAGTCATGACATGACCTCGCGATTGTTTCTTGGCTGATGGGGGAAACAAATACAGGGAAGGATCTAGATTTTAATTTATTATCGTCAATTTTGTTGCTGGCTTAAAAAGAGGGCTTTTTTCGGGATGTTACTCGTATTAAATAGATAATATCTATTATTACTCAATTCTCCATATTTTATATCTCATTCACTGTTTAGGGCAGATTCAAGCCCGTTGGGGACTTAAATTCTAAATAATCTTAATCACATAATAGTTTTTGTCATTTATACATATGGAAATCCGCCTAAAAATATGAACATAAAAACTACTTCATAAACCCTTTTAGCAGCGGATCGAAATTATAATAAATGACATTAATCTTTGACGGTTCAAGTTATAATACGATCATTAAGAAAAGAAAATTCTGTGAAGTATATTTTATGATTAAAGATGGTTGACCTTAAAGGAAAGCTTGGTACGAGGGGCAAACTAAAAAGTTGCCTGGGGCAAGGGCCAGGGGTCAACAACATTACTCTGCACTGACCATTTCTAAAGGAGATGCCCAGCAACTTAAGGGCTACCTTATTAGGTGCGAACTACGGACCAGCCAGATATTTAAGGAGCAATATATTTACTACTACGTACGTTTGTAGATATAATAATATTGTACTGAAACATTTCCTTTTATTGTATGTAAATTATTACATCTACTCGTTTAAGTTTAACAAATGGATAGGTACCTGTTAGGGCAGTTGGCAAAAGAAATCAAGTGAAAATTAATGACTTGCACAGAATACACTAACATTAATAACACACAGGATATCTACCGGGTTATTACCACGAAAACCTAAAAGTGTTTACATTAAAATTAACACACAATTTTCGTTTTTGTTTTTCAACCACGAAAATCATAAAACATACTCAAAAAAATCTTTCTTTATACAAGTTTTGAGTAAAATTTTGTGTACGTACCTATGTAGTGTAGGCGTAAAGTTTATTCGGTAAATAGATTTGTTTTTTTTTTTAATATCCATACTTAATCCGGCTCTGTTGTAAGTACTCGTATTTCCAGCGCTCGAATTGAAATCATACGTATTGTTGATATATGCGGTGGTGTACTAACCATTGTTTATTTATTTGCATTCAATAGACTGACAGTGAATGGTGTCTTGTTTTATTAGGGACGCAATGGTATTTTATTAGGTATCTATTAGTAATAAACGTATGCCGCTAACGAGTTGCATATTTGTGGATTTACCAGTATCATAGAAAATTATACATCGTAGACCTTGTTTAGAACATTTCCTAAAGAACAAAAGTTGGCTTGTAACTGCCAGCCCTATGGCAGATAATCATGCCAATTTGTATGGGTGGTGTAAAGGAAAGAAAGAAAAACAATTTATTTTAAATTAAACATTAAATCAAAGGAATAACATTACAAATAAGTGTATTATGTGAAATGGTACCAAAATGTCTCCACTCAGCAACAACACATAAGACATAATATTAATTTCCATAATATTTTGATCTGCATCTAAATATTCTATATTAATTTCTATTAACAGAATGAATAGTTTTATTAGTATTTTTTAAAATTCTTTTATTTGTTTATGTAGCATCTTTAAATAATTACGTATATATTTTGTAATGCAATACCAAAACTCGATGCGCAGTAATGCAGAACAGCGGATGTTATGATCAATGCTTGTCCACTACTGACTGAATATAAATACAACTGTATTCATAGTAGATCTTAGTATATTTACTGAATTAAATCAAATCAAATCAACGACCCGTTACAGTCCACTGCTCCTGGACTATGAGCCTCCTCCACTTAAGTGGAGGGTTTTGCCATAATCTCCACGCTTGGCAGGCGGGTTGTATTAGAGAGCGCTGCTGCCCGTTCCCTGTTCAATGTGTAGTCCCAAAGTCGCCTCTTACGACACCCACGGGAAGAGTAGGGGTTGGTGACAAATGTATTCTACTCTGCCGTCACCACACGGCCAAATAATGCAGTAAATACACGGTGTATTTACTGAACATCATGGTTATATAAATGACTGATCGCACCAGGACAGAATATGCGTGCAATGTATGCAAGAGTTAATAGACCGATTCTAACACAACTTGGTCAACCGTTTTCAGTGCATTTCTATTTGTAATCGTTTATTGACTTGATATTTTATTACTAACGTCCAATGCTCTCGTATTTTATTTATTTACGGTTTGGTTTATCTTTGTACTACTAAGTATGTGACCTACTTCTATGAGAGGAATGAAATACTTAATTATCTTAAAAAATATCATTCGCATTGGCTCCGCGCTTGATAAAACTAAGATAGGCTTACGAATTGTTAATAAAATTATCATATTATTTTTTAATAATTTCAAACCATCATCAAAATATCAACGAATGACATATTATATTATTGTGCTATTTGTGCGTAAATGTTGTGTTTTACAAATAGTATAGGTTGATGATAGATAAATTAAACTCGAGTAAGTTCTAATTTTGAAAATCAAAACCCACAAATCACAGTTCCAGGTAGAACTATAAATCTCTGTCGAATTATACGATGCCTTCATAAGGCAAGACTGCTCGTCGATCGGTCGCTCGCCTAATTTCCACCCATTGAAATCAATGAGAGCTTCTACTCGGTCTTGCGCATGCTCTTGCGCATCTCAGGCAAAGACCCGTTACGCGTGCAGCCAATAAGCAGGCGCATTATCTGTGTTACGGCTAGGAAGAATTATAGGTATAATGACTTTTATTTTTTTTAGTACGGGAACCACTATAAGTTAAGATTTCGATTAATGTCACGGTAATTGTAATAAATGTGTTTGCAAAAGTTTTTAAATGATTTCATTCGAATGCAATTCAAAAATTATAAGGGCTCTGAAATTCAGTTCATGAACAAAACTCAAGTTTGACCCTGAAGAGTCTGATATCACAGCTAAACGGACTAACAACTTAGGCTATGAAGACAATGCTTACACATAATGCACCTCAGTAGGAAGTAACATTGACGAAAGCTGAAATAAATCTGAAAATAATTTCAATAGATTGAATGAAGAAGAATATATAAACGACGATGATCATACCAACAGCTAATTGGTAGAGTTTACGATATCTTTTTTGTATCACATAAAAAATGGCCATCTAGTTTTTTGCAGTCTCAATAATAGGTTTACTTAGACACTGCGCTTGCGTGCGCGCAGGGCAACGTCTCATAGAAATCGCTTATATGCGCCCGCGCAATTATATCGCAATTAGTTTCCATCCGCAGATTGATTCGAAGATTTATTAAAGCTAACTCAGAGATGAGATCGTTTTATAGAGATCAAGCCCATAAAATATTAAATGTTCTTTAGATTGGGTATTATATAAGAGGATTTATATTGGATTTTATACTTTTGCCGTAATAAAAAAATAATAATAAAATGATCTTATTTATAATAACATAAGTAAGATCAATTTTAGAGTCATTCTAACCTAATGATTGTTAACTACTAGTGCTAATTTATTTTTGTTGTATTGTCATTTGTGATTAAAAATTAACTTCGATTTGAAATATTTCGCATTTTATTGCTTACTTGTTTTTGAAAGACACTATTATAATGACCTTTGGCCTATGGAGGAACTTTTAGGAAACATTCAAACTTTCTCCCGGCTTCTTTGCGATCATATCATAAGATAGAAATCAATTTCGTTACTTTAAGTGTGTAAATCCCATACAAAATCTTCTTTGATTAATTGCACAGATAGTTTTAAGATCCAAATTACTACTGATAATCACTAAGTTAATTAATCAAACCACTATCCCACGATCCCAAAATATAAAATACGGCTCAATTAAACACGCATTGGGTAATTGGATACCTACATGACTTTCTTCTTACCCACATTAAATCATGGAATTTGTAATACATTGATGTCCATCTTCAAGTACAGCAGTAAGTTTTGCTTGAAAACCAGAAATGTATCTTGCATCGGCTGACTTATACTCATCATCACAAGGTATACTACAATTTGTATCACTGGTATGATTTACTGCAGGTACTATTGATCGGACAGTCGTATTAATAATAGTTTTAATGGAATTTTCTCTTATTACACCATATATCATCATGACTTGCACGGGCCACCGGTGGTGATGTAAATGTCAATGGAGTCTGGAAACCAGCGGATGTCAAAAGTAGCTTCTTGAAGAAAATACTTGTTAACAAGGTGGCTGTAGCATAAGAACAGTGTTAGTCATATGATTTTGTTTACAGAGCTGCTGGATTATCAAGCACCAGATATTTTTATTGTAGGGGCTATGTTAACTTCATAAAATCAAAGGTATAATTTAATAGCTTTTGGAAGTTTGGGAAATTGTAAAGTACGTATGGAGTCAGGTAATGTCTGTATTGCAGCCCAGGATGAAGTTTCCGCCGGATTCAAAGCCCTACCAACACAGACAGGTGTGAACTGATCAACAAACAAACAGATTCAATGTGATCATTAGGTTATGCAACATATATAAATAAAATTGTACTTAGTGGATGAAAGAGTTCGCTTTCTTCGTTTCTTTAATGAGTTTGGTGCTATTAAACTTTCACATTTAGTAACATCTTAGCCCTAGATAAAATTATAGTTAAAATTGCTTACATTACTTGCTTTTAAAATAAAAATTAATTTAAACTTACTTCACTAGATATTTAATGGCATATTAGTATATTTATATGTTAGGTCAAACTAGCATTCTCCATTTTTGAAAATTAATGTCTAGTAAGTTTCTGATTTTTAAAAGCTGTCTTCATTATCTGTTTAAAATTGATAAACTGACCAATTAGTATGTCTACAAAGTTACATAAAAGATGCACCATCATTGAATTACGTAAACAGTAATACGTCCAATTTCGATATAAAAGTAGCCGGTCGTGAAGCGGTCATTTACTGTCTGTCTGAGAACTACTCTATCACTTGCTAAACGAGTTAGCCAGGTCATCAAACTGTTATTTTTGGGTATCTAACACGTGATTATGAGACAAGCTTTAATGACCTAAAGACGAATAGATATCAACACAGCATTCGCGTACATTGTCTTTATCTACGTTGTCTTCTTTTTTATTGGTTTTCTTTTCTGAAAATACAACAAACACTTTTTAACTACCAACCAATAATATTTTTCAAAGTTCATCCTCATTGATAAATAGAGCTTTTATATTAACGTCTTCTTTGTTGTTTTCGTCATCCTAATTACTTTTCTTATCTACGAGCTCAACAGTTACTTCAAATACTAACAGTATTTCTATAAGTTCATCTTTATTAGCCTTTATGTGACGTATTCCGCAGATTCTTTTAGTATCAAGGTTAGCCGCCGGTTCAACTTTCGCTCCTCCATGCTTTTTGCTTTCATCTTCGACCTGAACAATAACCACCTTTGTGTTTATGATTAGGTTAATTCGTCTTTCACTTAGTTTTTATTCCTTTTCTGAAATGTGTCGTGTCTGCAGTTTAACGCTTTTACCTTCCATGTATTAGGTTTTTTTCTAATAAACTACGTTTGACACACTATCAAGTGTAAGGGTAACGTATAAAAAGGGGGGGCACTCGCCTGAAGGGCTCTAAACAAATGATCTATAAATATGAACACAATTGAATTTAATACTTTTATATTAGTCTTTAAATATTCAGTTTTATATATTTTCTTTAAAAATCAAGCAACACAGCTTCTCTGTAGCACGTCGGCATCCAAAGTCCCAAATAAAACAGAACCATTCGATATTCAAAATATTCAAATCGTTTAGAATGCAACATGAAAATTTACAACAGCCAGTAACCCCAAAGGAGGCCGCTCAAGGAGCGGCGGTTTTCTCCTTTGTGCTGTTGGTTCGATTCCATATTTTGATCTATACGTTTAAAATATTTTGAATATCGAATTGTTACTTTTTTGTTTGGGAGTCTTGATGCTGACATACTCGAGTCAACACGTTGTTTTAATAGAAAAACTAATTTGAAGAAAAATCATTATAAAGTAAAAAATATTTTTTTAACAACACGTTTTTACGCACTAAAAAGTAGGTATAAAATAATTTTTATTGAGATTTTTACTGGTGTAGTACTCTTGTAGGACTTAAAACGAAAAACGTGGGGTGCATGGAATAGATATTCTAAGATGTAGAGAACGAGGTGATGGCTGAAAAACAGCATAGCTGACGCTGTAAGTTTTTCATTGTCTTACTTTTTTCATGTCTGTCTGTACTACTTATTGATACATAACATATTATAGTTAATGTAATGACAATGAATAAATGTCTTCTAAATCTTATTAGTGCCAGGCGTTGGTTGCTATGTGTTTTGTCTTGAAAACTTAAAAATAGTTATTAATAGTATATTATTTTCAGTGCAATTCAATTGTTGTGTTTTTTATTATTGGAAAGATTTGCGTTTAACCATTATTCTAGCTGATGGAAATTCATTATAAGGTGAAGGATGGACCACGCTCGCCTAGAAGATGTTTATGTTTTTTTTTATAAAAGGGCTATAGTTTTTTGAGAAACACGGTTATGCTTCAAAATCTATTCCATGCACCCCACGTTTTTCGTTTGAAGTCCTATAAGAGTACTACACCAATAAAAATCGCAATAAAAATTATTTTATACTAGTATTTAGTGCGTAAAAACGTGTTGTTAAAAAAATATTTTTTACTTTATAATTGTTTTGTGCTTTTTAGTCCAGCGTATTTAAATGTTGCAAGATACCCTGAACATCACGTAAGACTAAATTGCTAAGACTAAAAATCCAAAGTATGCCGAGATTATGTTGTTACGATGAGATTACCTTCCGGCTCCATCATGAGACCCTGAACATCACGTATGACAAAAGATCTTGTCTTGACAAATCCAACGAGCCCAAATACGACGAGGTTATGTTGTGTATTTGAGGAGTTCATATGGCCACCTTCCGGCTTCATCTTGAGACCCTGGACATCACGTATGATTAAAGATCTTGTCAAAACAAATCCAACGACCCCAAACACGTCGAGGTTATGTTGTGTTTTTGAGGAGTTCCTATGGCCAACTTCCGGCTCCATCATGAGACCCTGGTCATCACGGTTGACTAAAAGATCTTGTCAAGACAAATCCAACGAGTCCAAACACGACGATGTTGTGTTGTGCATTTTAGAAGTTCCTATGGCCACCTTTCGGCTCCATCATGAGACCCTGGACATTACGTATGACTAAAGATCTTGTCAAGACAAATCCAACGAGTCCAAACACGACGAGGTTGTGTTGTGTATTTTAAAAGTTCCTATGGCCACCTTCCGGCTCCATCATCAGACCAGCTTGTCATCGAGGTTTCATAAGTGTACCAAATTTCAGCACAATCGAATGACAGCACGTGCTCCAAAAATGAGTTGCAAGATTCGGACCGAACAAACCCACAAACAAACAAACAGACAGACAGACATGAAGCGAGTTAATAAAAACGTGTTAATAATATAAAAATAAAGTCATTATCATAAAGTATACAAACGTTCTTCTTTATAAGAGTATTAGGTAGCTTAGAGCCCTTCAGGCGAGTGCCCCCTTTTTTATTACTGTACTGTACCTATGTGTATTGTCATCAACAACAATGAATGTAAAATAATTGTACAGATTTCTGACACTATTAAATTGTTTCATTCCTCAATATATAATAGAATGCAAAATGAATCTATCAAAATTTAGCCAAGAGTTAATGTAGTAAGTTTCTTTAACAAAACTCTCTGCCAGATCAGTAAAAACGTGGGAAAATGTACCTAAGCGTGAAAGTAACCTAACGATCGTCGATCAACTCTAAAGCTAGACCTAGCATTAGGTCGACGACTGTCCTTACCTTAGCCTAGGCCTAGTGCGCTAAGGTAACGACACATCGAAGTTGCAGGTGCAGCTCGGAATATTTTAGTCTTATATTCATTCGGAAATGTAATCATGTAGGTGGATGAATATGTTGGAATAGGACGACCAAAGAAAAAATTGATGGAATCTGTGAAAAATGAGATACCTATCTAGAAAGGATGTAAATGTTGAAATGACGAATGAGTGAATGAACATATAGCGCCGACTCCAAATGATGGGATAAGAGCAAGAGAATTATGAGAATTGAGCGCAAGTAAACCTGTAAAAAATTATGAATAAACCGTCGCGGTAGGCCCTTAAAGATTTCTAAAGTAAATACTAAATCAAGCGAACAGATTGTTTTATTTGTGAAGGTCTCATTAAGTTTATTGTAAACACGCACACAGAGTATAAAACATAGTTATTTAAAAACATCCACTATAGTTAATGATCAAGAATACTTAAATACAGTGTTTTGTGTTATGAGGTTGACATTGCTTACATATCGACGCTTTTCTGAATTAGCATGATGCGGATGCGGCTTTGTCAACTACAACGGGCAGCAGGGATTCCTAGCGTAATTTCTTGTCCAGTTACAGCTTTTGTAAAACTCTACTGTCTTGGTATGGCCACACCTTTAGCTACCAGCACTGCGATAGTGGGCAATCAATGGACATTACGCTAATGATGTGTCGAGGACAGTGGCTAGTAGGAAGCGTTTCTCTTTGAGTAAACAGTAAGTGATAGGTTACCGGTAAATTGATACACGGAGTTAAGGACAATGGGCAGTGTAATGACAAGGGAAGTCGCTTTCGTTACAGCTCCATCGATATTGCGTTTACTTCTTTCGATGTCAACTAGCTCTTTATTTTTGTTTTGATTTGTTTTAAATGATAAGATCTATTGACTGTTAAGTTCTGTAAAGCTAGGCTGTTACTTTGTGATATAAAACCAATCATTTGGTTGGCATATTATTATATCCGGAAAAAATTTTAATAATAGGAAACTTTCATTATTTTCCTGGCATTCGAAACTAATACATATTATTACATTTATCGTGTACTATTTCCTTCCTTAATGTAGCTGATTATAGATATCTGACAGAAATAAATGAAACCTCAACTTCAGCAGCTGTACTAAGCAACATCTATTTAGCAGCAAAAGTCGGGAACATAACAGTAATAGTCGCTGTAACAGCTACTTACTGTAATATGATATAGTTATCTTTCACACGAACCGGGCAATTGTCGTGTTTGAAATAGTGTTTAACATGTAGCTTTATCTAAGTAATAGCCCTACCAACATTACCTGTATTTAACATAAATCTTAGTTAGGATATAGGTATTAAGTGGAAAGCGACTCAAACCCCACATTTTACTATCGAAACCTTTCATACTAGTCTAATGCTATTATTAGACAAAATCATCAATGTACACATTTAAATGTCTGTTTAAAGACGTAAATACAATACAGGTTTTTAAAATTTAAATATATAATATTCTAATATAGGTACCTATACAAACAATATTCTTAGATAGGTTGAAATGAGCTTAATTTAATTCTGTTCTCGGCCTGCTCAGCAGTTAGGAACAAAACCTTATTAGTTGTAAAAATTGTCTTTCTTATCCTCTCTACTCTCGCCCTAATTCAGGGCAGGCTCGAGCTCCTCGGTGGGGACGTATATGGTGTTGTTGACGATGTTGATGAAGATGATTCTCTTTACCAGAAACTTTCCTGTCTTTATCTTAAATTGATTTGTAAGCAACGCACGTATGCGTTAACGGAACTGAGAACGTGAAATCGGCTCTGATTCAATATCGTTTCTTAATTGACCGCTTGACCTGAAATACTACCAATTAACGTAATGTAAGTATTTGCATAGGATTACAGCCTTCAGCTGCGTGTGGATTGAATTTGTATGATCAATGTTATTTGCGGGTTTGACTTGAATTTCATATATATGTAGGTACATAAGACAAGTATCTACTTCCACCTATGTCTTCAAATTCATCTGCAACTTCTGCAAGTATAAATATTATTAATTATTATGATATGGTTTGAATCACTAATCTTGTTTTGACCAAATCAAAATATAACATACGAGTACTATAATAATAGAAACGACAATGCGAACAGTAAATTATAATATTTACAACGGTTCAGTTTTATACAGAGAAGAATTGTATACCAAAAGGAGTGCCTTGTTAAAGTACTTTTATGTAATCATTTGAAGATTTTTAATTCAACAACTTTCGCAGTCACTTTCGAATTCCAACATAGATATTTATTTAAAAATCATAATAATAATGATGACAAAATATTTAATTGAAAACCAAAATTAAAATATTTTATATACCTAATTTTAGGGTTCTAAATTTATACAACATAAATTCTTATATAACATTATGCTTAAAAAAATAACTACTTTACCTTTGCTTATATGTATATGTCGCAGTCATCTGGTTGAATCTGCTATTTGATTGAATGACTAGCGCGTTCATTGAATGACAAATTTCAATTGAATGACTAAAGGACAACTCGTCAAGTCGTTGAATGTAACGTTCAACGTCTTGACTGAACGTCATTTAGCGAAGTCGTTGAATGGGATATAGCCGACTTTGTTGTTCGTATTCAGCCAGTTTCGCCTCAATTTTTTCTTTAAAAGTAGCCGGCGGTGGCGTAAATCCATGCAGTCACGCAAGAACCTTAATGTCGTGTTCTTGCAAATAAACAATTTTGATTTTTGATTTGATTTGAAGAAAAAAATATCAACACAGTGCTATCTGTCCGAGCTGTTTGACGCCATATTTGCATTGGCGACTACTAGCGCCGCAGTGGAAAAAAAATGAACTACATTTGAATCACCTGACTGATTTTACGTCCGCTATGTTCAAAGGGCTATGTTACAATCCGCTAACTAGTTGGACGTTGAGTGACGCTTGTCCAATCAACGTTTGGCCTAGTCATTCAATTGAATTTTGTCATTTAATGAACGCGCTAGTCATTCAATCAAATAGGAGATTCAACCAGATGACTACGACATATATAAATCAAATGAGATCGAAATATCGTAAATGTCAAAACATCAAATCTTAAATAAGCTTTTGTTGATATTTTAGCAAATCATGACAATGCTTATTAATAATTTTGATACATTTAAAGATTATGATTATTCCAAACACATGGCTTATTCAATTAAAATTCTTCTGATACAATCTTTCTAGTTAGAAGTATCCAATCAAAATCGCTACCAATTATGTGGCTTACAAAATTGCCGTTACATAATTTTCCACATAAGATATTGCTAAAAGTAACACAATTCCCACTAAACGTTACAAATATTGTAACTTGCATGTTGTCATTATCAGTTACACGTTGATTGTTGACACATATTACTCGTATGTCAAGTGAAGATAAAGTTTCAGAAACGAAATACTAGGTTCGATTGAGCAAGACTTAGGTTTACAATAGGCGTTTCATGATATTTGTTTTTGAAATTTATATCTAGTAGAATTATCTAGAGCTAGCATTTTACTGCCTTCTTACAAAATTATTTTCTTTGTTTACTTTAAAATTCGAATAAGATTGAATTGAATTTGTTATTGCACATTTTTCTCAGTCTTCAATGACGATTGATACATTTTTGCTGAAATGTTTTACGACTCATTGTGTTTAAATAAATCCTAGTGTTGCCATATGAAATTTGCATGTTGCTCATGTCATAGCATGACGGTACGCAACTGTTCTAACCTTGATTAAGTTAAAATTAACCTGGCCTAATGGCTTTTGTGCATGACACCGTGAAATGACTTCGGAGGTCACATTGCGTACACAAAGTTAAAATAAATCAAAAAACATCTGCTTTATGATGCAAATATTTTAGACGCTGACATGCGAAAAATATATATAATTAAGCATGAATTCCAAAGCAATATGATTTCGCATCGAGATGACTTTTACTGAAATGTTGTCATTTTGTCTCCATTTTATGAAAAAAAAAATACTGCAAGTAGACGAAGCTAACCCGCTCTGGGCTAGCATGGTTGACTATGGCCCGATCACCTGAATTTAGGGTAAGCTCGAGGCCCTAGGTGCGGAGCGACAGATGATGATTATGATGAGACGAAGAGCAAAAAGATCATTGAAGTGATTTTGACTACTACAACAAAAACGCACCATACATGACAGTTGTGTAATACCGTATAGTCACGTACCTATCTCAAAAAAAATTGTCGTAGGCCTAAGACGTGTTTAAAAGCATAACTCAAGAGCATGGCTCAAATTCTATGAATCATTTTAGTTCCGGAACTAGCTTTGCGACTCGGTATCGTGATCCTTATCGAACCCGGTCAACAACTTAGGTTCAAAGAACTTATACAAAGGCAGCTTTTAAGCTTCTCCATCTTGTATTATCTTTTTTATTACCTGCAGTTACTATGGAGAGACACTTTTCTGAGTACCTTATCATTATTTTCTGCTAACTCATGTTCTGGATTGAGTGTATAATAACGATGGAGAACTGAGAATTTATAAACAAGTAGAATTTATGAATGTGTTTAGCTGTTAAATAAACTATTGAAAAGACAGAGCCTGAAGAATGTCTTACCTTGGTCAACAAAGCCTTGATCATTATCTGATTAGCACGCGAAGGTACATTCCAACCAATGAATTCAAATTCATGTTTATAAATAAAATGGATAAATTTTCTAACAAAAACAATAATAGGTATTATATTTGAAACGTATGAAAGAATAATATCAAGTGGCCAGTAATGAGTATTGAAAAAATAGAACACAATCGTTCGAAACAATGGAGAATAAACGAGATGTTATTGCATTATCATGACATAACATGAAACATAACGATCGAAACAAAAATATAGCTCGTGAAATTTATCGAAGCATATCGCTGTTTCGTGTAGTTTTAGAAAGTGAAAAGAATTTTGGTGAACTAATAGGCGTAGTTTCCAGTTTTGACGGTTATTCTGGTATGCCGATTTGTTACGTTTCATAAAAGTAAACAACCTGTTGAATTTTATGGGGAGATGAAAAGAAATAAAATATTTTTAACTTTTTACAGATATTAATGACAAAACTCTTATACAATTATGTTAGCGATAGAAAAAAGATCATTTCAGTATCACAAAACAATCCATAAACAATGTAGGTCATTGTAGGTACTCGAAACTATCATTGACAATAAAACAACCCCAAAATCTCACAGTCCAAATTAGCCCTGAACCGTGCTAAAGGGGCTCTTTGCCCAACACCCGAAGGTTAATACACCATATTAAGATATGGATCGTGAATAAGACATTGCAGACGTGCTTCAACTATAAGGTATCTATTAAACATTCACAATGCGTTTCATGCACAGATGGTGGCGATTTCTCAATACCAATTAATTCATAAGAACTATTGCACTCTAATAGATCTCTTCAGTTCTCATACAGGACCTTGAAATCGATAGTGTTACAAAATAAGTATAATAGGCAGTTGGTCTATCTCTATATCATCAGGTTAATTTGAATACAATGCTTCAGACTTGTCAGCTTTGCGTCGCGTATTTCGAAAACTTGCCCCCTGTGAAGTAACGTTCATTCTATCAGTCATAGACTCAAAGAACAGGTTTCGGCCTGTTTCAACCCATCTATCTTGATCGGTAATAGCTGTTCATGGACTTTAATCGTTCCACTGCTCACGTTTTATGCTATCCTTATTATCTTTTGTTATTATTATTAAAACCTTTCACTAATTGTCTGTTCTGGCTTTGATTGATGTAGTTTTAATAATTCATTATGTATTACGTAAGGTTATGTACTCGACTGACGTCTGTTATTAAAATACGAAAGACGTCACGATTTTTAATGTCAATGATATAAATATAAAGTATTCTTACAGTTAACGTGTTTTTGGAATTGACCAATTTATGACTAGGCCTAGACCTAGACTTAATAATAATCTCAAAAAACTGTAAAAATGACGTTGATAAGATAATTTAATAATCAGTAGTTCAGGAAATACCTCAGACATAGCGCTTATTGTTGGACAATGCAACGGATGCATTTCCTGCAATAGTTTAGTCCTTTGTTCCCAGAACTATGATGATGTATGCATGGAGTATTCAGTACATCATCGGCCATTTCCATAATTTGTGTGGTAACAATGATGATATTTCTGGTACCTTTTGTTTTATTCCACTTTTTGATTCAAGTCTCATGCAAACGATAATAAGTCAAAGGTTTATGGTTTACCAACCTATTAATTTTTTTTTGTGTTGTTGATGCTGTCTGTTTCCCATTGTATTAAATAAATAAATAAAATAAATATTATTATATTAACAAAACTTACTTATCGTCGCCTTAGAGTGAAAACCTCGGAAACTGATTTCGGTCAAAATTTATTTCTTTTGTTTTTGGAGAGAAGAACTCGCAAAATCAAGCCCTAATTTTTTTTCTTATGAAATCATCCAATATTCTAATAGAATTCTATAATAAATTAATAACACGACTTTTTTTAAACATTGGTCCAATTATCTTACACGACGCTGTTTTTTTATTCCTCTTGAAAAAAAAGATTCTTACACACTTACGAGGTTGTCACTCTAAAGCGACGTTATGTCATTAGTTTTTAAAAATACAATTTCTCACCTAACAATTTTATCGAAATCGTCAAACAGTTTTGTGCCAGCGATGTCTTTTATAAATTTTTAAGCTGTACCCATTGTCCCTCCAGCACTTGCTATAAAAGGTTCCATATTTATTATAATGGTGTCGATCGTGACTGTCTATATACAAATTGCGGGAGAAAGTATAGGTGTGGATGTAGGTGCGATTGGAAATGGTACTCGTACTGTGGTGTTATCGGTCGGCTGTGTCGGTACATGTAAACTTAATGGTTTTCGAACGCACAAGACGGAGCAGCATTGTCGAGTTGTTCTCTATTATTGATATTGAAGGCGTCAAAGGAATGGAGAAATTTAATACTGGTACGGAGCATTTTGTGTAAACAATAATGTTAGACTGACTTTATAAGATAAAAGGGAGGGATTAGTTAAATTTAAATTTTTATAATCTTTAAGACTTAATCATCTTTTTTAGCAGATTTTTATAAGTACTGGGGTTAAAAATGTGCAACAGTCAGTGTTTTAAGTAAAGAATAGTAAATTGCTCTTTCAATCCAACGTCGTTCAGGCAAGGGTTAACGACACAGAAAATTGACATGTGCGTCCCGTATGTTTCCGTACCTAACCATATTTTGTCGTATCTTTAAATTTACTGTCTTTTCTGTAACGGAACATGGGCATTGCTGTTGAAGGTGACTGAATATTTATGTTACACCGTTGTTTATAATGCTAAACGACTCCTCTGTTTAAATGTTTCATTTCTTTCGTTGTATTATTACATAGGTATCTCAAAATAAATTCTGGCTATGGCCCGGTAAAAACAAATATCGTTATTAAGAATTGATAGTCATGCAGTAAAAGGCCCAAGAAAAAAAGAAGAAAATTTCAAAAGAAAGCGATTTCTAGGTAACAGTAAAAAAAAACAGAACACTATAACAACTCGTATAGCAGTGGAAAATAAATAAACACTGTAACATCTCTACTCGAGGCTGACGTCAAAGTGAGGTGTGTCGTCGAGTCGAGTCGTATAACTAACGTTGATGTGCAGTTCCGTTACGCGCGTGCGCTTCTACCCTTAGCATTTGCTATGATCGTTTGTGATCTGTCACGCTTTTTATAGCATTCCTTGCCTTTTTATTCGGCATTACTATTGCGAATTGTTTGATTTCTTGACGCGAATTTTTTAATTGCTTCGTAGTGGTGATTCTTTGTTTTTTTTTAGTTATTTTGATCTTGAGTATGTTAATTAGTAGAGTATGAAATTGGTTTAAATTCTTCAAGATAATCAAATTACATATTAGCTTGTATTTCAATCTTAGGTTGTTACTTAATTGACTGCGAAAATAGGCGTAAAAATTACATCACTCATTAATCATTCCTATGTAATTCATTTCCAATTACAAGCTATGAATACCAATTTACATATTAACAAGTTGCTATATTAGTTTTTAGCGTGAAGTAACGGCTTTGCTTTGCTAATTATGATGCAGAGTGTACTGTCGACATCAAGTCAATAAGATTTTAATTAAATGTATATGCTGTTATACTTTTGTCGTAATGAAAGATTCTTTCGAGTCTTTGTTCGGTAGTAGTTGTAGGTTGTAGGACGTAGATGACATTTTGAATGCGCTCGGTCGTCGTCGTCATCGTGAGTTTAGCTATAATATTTAGTTATATAATTTTTGGTTTGAGAACGTTGTGCATTGTATAAATCATTAAATCGTTTTCTTAATTCGGAAGTCGCATCATAATTTTCTTTTTTTCTTCTAGGAATTCATGCAATGGACTTTATTCTTCTCAACTTTGTTTAGCATTATTAATATTTTATGTCAACATTCATGTAAATTCTAGTTTATTAGAATTGGCTATCTAATTGATTTAATCGCGTGTCCTATTGACGCCTGACTTTCTGAAGGAATTGCCTTTTCCTGTATTTGTTCTTCTGTGTTTGTATGAGTGTTTTTTTATGTGCAATAAAGTATATTTGAATTTGAACATTTTAAAACCTGTCATCTTTTATTTTTACGAACGTCTTTATGACAATTTTATAGCACAATTGACATTATTTTTTGTAACCTACTAAGATTAGTTAGATTATTTTCGACTTTGTAATTTGACAACGAGTAAATAATTATCTTAAAAATATATTTAAACTTTTAGAAAGGACACACTTAGACAGTGTAGTATATTTTGAAACCTAGCAATACTATTCTCAAAGTTGATCCACCTACCTAAAGGAGAGTCAAGGGTCCATCATAAAATGTCATACAGATTTGTCAGCGCGATTATCACTGTTATTAACGACAAAATAGCGGAAGAATATGTTTTTACCTAGAATCCACCATATAATTATCGCATCTCTTCTCATGTTTATAAGCAAAAAACTCGACATAGCGGTATGTAGATGCCTTGTCTCATTGGGTAAATAGAGCACAGAAGACAATGATGCGTCCGCGCAGCTGTTTCTTACATTTTTTACCATTTTGTTACAATTTTACAATCGCGCACCAACTTTTCCATGACCCACTTTGTTTTAATTTTACTGTTAATTTTATGGAGTGTCGCGGGAAGATTTTTAAGTGGTTTGATATTTTATGTGTCTTTTTTTGTTGCAGGTAAGTAACCATTGGCAGTTTGGAGAGAAGTGACAGGAGTAAGAATTTCTTGAATGGCGTCTGATATACGATGCCAAAGCAAATTTTCTTATAATCGTCAGCTTAGATCATCAGTCCTTCCAAACAGTTTCAAGGTGAACAAATTCAGACGAAAGATATAATAAATGGTTAAATAATATTTTTTAACATTAAAGCAGAATTATATATATTCTAATCATAAAATCGCATTTCATGAAGCCTTTATTTTATTAGTCCAATTGGCTGGAGAGTAAAAGAGTACTAAGTGACTGCATCGTCTTAAATTGAATTGAAGTTGTATTATTAGCTTGTAGAATTGTGTCTCTGTAAAATGAGCTTCAGGTATTGAGTTGCAGTAACTCAATTGTCTGGACTTGACGAAATGGTTACCATTACATACTGCAACCGTTATTAGCCATGTGGTGACGGCAGAGTAGAATATATTTGTCACCAACCCCTACTCTTCCCGTGGGTGCCGTAAGAGGCGACTTAGGGACTACACATTGAACAGGGAACGGGCAGCAGCGCTCTCTGATACAGTAACCTTTTAATCTGCGATCTCCAACTCGCCTGCCAAGCGTGGAGATTATGGCAAAACCCTCCACTTAAGTGGAGGAGGCTCTTAGTCCAGCAGTGGACTGTAACGGGTCATTGATGTTGATGTTGACTGCAACCGTTTCAAAAATTTTAATTTATCTATGTTGTTATTAGAAACTTGGAATATTTTCATAATAATTTTGCAAACGCCAAAGAAGAAAAGTTGTGTTATCTAAACATCATCGGAACAATCTACACGCGATAAGTTATTCGAAATAGGTATTTCTTTAGTCTCTACATTGCATTCCACAGAACATAACATTGACAGGTATGCACTGAAGATCGAGTTATTTACGTTTCTTCAGCGTATTGAACATGCGCACGACATCGTATTAGGAGGTGTAATCATGCGTAAGTGTTATGCTAAGTATAGCGAGCCAATAAAAAGTTGACGAATGGTAGAAGACATGGCTGCACTTATCTAGTTTCTATTCTATCTGCGGTGAAGACTCAGAAGACTTCTTGCTGTCTGATTGTGTCCACACAAGGTTTGATGCAGTTACATTTTCTTGATTCCACAGTGTCATAAAACCTTTTAAATTTATTATAGTAACCAGACATCTCCTCGCCTACAATTTGTGGCAAAGCTTTACCGGGTCTTCATTGGACTATGAGCCTTCTCCACTTAAGTGGAGGGTTTTGCCATAATCTCCACACTTGGCAGGCGGCACAATAATATATAATTGATGACCAATCTCATGAAACATAATGTATTATTATTATCTTCTTTTGTGCTATGCTAGATATTATTAAAACGATATTGAAGGACAATAGCAACGCGGGGAAAATATAAAAGCATCAGAATTAGAACGGCTAATTTCCGATAATATGATGAAGGGAAGCCCCGAGCATAATTTTCACTGTGTGCAAATCAGAAGACAAGCAAAATTACGAATCCTTGTCTTTCTGCACACAAATTGTAAGCGTCCAGCAATAATTACATTTTTATAATGATGGACGAGCACAGATAAATAAAACACTAAGGAAATTGCACGATCTCTTTGACATATCAGAAGGCGCTCATTCACGGCGCGCGTGCTCCATATAACCATTTTAACCTATATTTATTTACCTACGGTGCGGTGACAAGAGTTCTGCCTGCGCTGAGCTATAATATAAGTAATTAAACATGCGTCCATAATGAGTTTAATAGGTAAAGTTACGAAGCGGGTACGGTATGATTCAGTTGCCATGCGAACGTAATGGCGAACGTTTATGCTAATAGTAAAACAACCTACAGTCAATCAGCAAAAACTTTATGACAACATAGGTGCAACTGGACTGAACCACTTTCTTACAGGTTGGTCTAGACAGGATTAGTTTGACTACAAGTCGATAGCTGTCATAGTTTTTGTAATATTACGTAGAAATGCGTGTGTTTTGATTGATTAACTAACCATATCTGCTGATATTATGTTTTTCCTGTATTTTCCATTTACGCACTGGTAGAAAATCTTCATGCTCATGTCTTCTGTCTAATTTAATGAGTATAATTAGTGAAATTAAGGGTTTTGTAGCTTTGTACAAGAGCTCTTAACCCATTATGAATAACACCCGTACCTAATAATTATGTGAATAAGTTCGTAGTTAGTCGCCAATCGTCTTTCTGTGTCCGGGAGACGCGGCGAGTTCGATCCCCACCACGTACCAATGTATTTTCGAATTTCGAATTCATATTATGGTACGTTTATTCGACGCTCTTACGGTGAAGGAAAACATCGTGATGAAACCTGCACACTCCTGCGAAGAAATCCAAAGGTTGTGTGTGAAGTCGACCAACCCGCACTGGGCCAGCGTGGTCAACTAAGGCCTAATCGCCCTAATTCAGGGTAGGCTCGAGCCCCTTGGTGGGGACGTATATGAGCTGTTGACGATAACGCCAATATAGATGTCACGAAAGTTAAATTATAATTTCTCTAAGTTTTCGCTTTTACCATTCTTAGCACAGTATGACTAAGCCTAAGAAACCACTCCATAGACTCAACGCTAATTGAACATAACGTCGTCTCCTGCGCATAGAGAACGGATGCTGCACCCAGCACTATTGTTCTGCCCACCGAGATAATATCTACCCTGTTATATAGCGCGTGGTGCATGGTTGTACCACGTTATGTCATAGTCGTGACTAGCTGTGTATCTGTGGGCCTTTTGAGCTCATTTTTGATGATGTGGGTGTTTAAATGTCAGATTAAAGGTTTTTTAAGTGTCACGTCAGTTCAGCATATTATTATAGGTAAAACAATTTATTCCGAAGATCTATCATAGCGGTCCGCCCGCGGCTATGCTCGCGTTGTGTAAGATTTTCCCGTGGGAATAAGACCTTTTTCCATAATAGGTATCCTATGTGTTAAACCAGGTTAAAACTATCTCCATTCCAAATTTCATTCAAATCCGTTGAGTACTTTAAGCTTGAAGGCGGAACAAACATCCAAACATCTACACATTCAAATATATAGGTATTTTCACATTTACATAGTGTGATAATTATTTGTATTGTGGGTTTAGTTGAATCATTGCGTATGGGTGTATTTTTGGTATGTTAAATTACCTTACAAGTTGCTTTGAATTGCATTTCTTTTTTCAGTTTTTCTTGTCTATCTGAAATTGTAGCTAATACCACGAAGGGGTGATTTGTTTTTTTAATCTACAAAGAGTTTGGACATATTTTTATACGTCGTCGACTATTATTGCAATGTGCTTCATTGACAAAGTTAATCGTTCGACACACTGCTATGGTGGGTGCATACATTCATAGTAAGTAGTTGTAATGCATTCGACGCATGTAGAGCGGAAAAGCGCCCACTCCCTAGTTTTTTGACCTACGAGTTCTTTGATTTTGTAGCCACTCCTTTGGACAATCATTACACATTTGAAGAGATATCCAATTGACAACATTTCGAATTCATTAAGGTACAAAAATTAAAAAAAACCATTGATTTGATTGCTTGAATATGCTTTGATTTGAAATTAATTAAATAAAAAAACACGTGTAGTGTGTTTTTAGATCTATTTTTCATATAAATACAAAAAATGAAAAAATATAAAAAAATGTTGTCAATTCTACTAAAGTACAATCAGTTTGAGATGAGGCTTGGATCAATTAGAAGTTGTGCTCATTTAATAAATTACCCGCAGTTTGGAATCCGACACATTTTCTTGAAGTTTTTCTTTGTGATTGTAAATATTTCTTGTTGGGTCATCAGATTTACACCCTGCCCTGCCTGAGTCGAAAGGCAGCTTTTAAAACACTAAAAAGATCGTAAAAGGTACAAATAAATGTTTTGTAACATTCTAGTGGTGTTCGAAGATGACCAAGTCATGACTAGCCCATTTAGGAGCCGACCGGGCAGTTTTTTATGCTTTTTTGTTAGACAAAGATAGTTTAGTGAAGAACTTATATCAAAATGGTAATTTTTGTAATAATTTGAAAATGCTGCTAAGCCTAAATTGTATAGAGCCAATATTGTAGGAAAGTGTTATAATATTGACTACCGCCCTACCCTCGATTTTTATTGCAACTCGTTGACTTCCTTGTAAAAGTAAAGACTTAATTTGCAATTCTAATCAGTTAACTAGAAGTAGGTTTACCGCCTTCACTCCAGGTTGGTCTTATAAAAACCCTCAGTTTAATTTAGTTCCTAGTTTGTAGCTTATCTTGTCTTAATTCGGAGTTGTAGCCGTGTCTTAATGGTGCAGGATGTGAAAAGTCGATCAGGTGCGGTGATGTTGGTAGATGAGGTCTACATTGAGAGCTGTTTACTCATAGTACAAGCTCTGCTTAGTTTGGGATCAGATGGCCGTGTGTGAAAATGTCCCCACATATTTATTTATTTTATTTATTTATTTTGTTTGCTCATGGAGCAACATGTCAAATTATTGCGACATTATTATTGCCTGTAGTGTATAGCTTCAGCTTTTGATTTCTTCTGCTCTGAAGAGTCAAATCCAGTTGAACGTCTTCTTTTTCGTGTGGGTCGACAACCGACTTCTCGAACCCTGGTGAATGTTATAGAGCCACCAAGGGCAAATACTCGTGTCCGCAGATATAACCGAGATCACGGTATCTTCCGAAACAAGGAAACATCTCTGTTTTCGGATAACTAGGTGATTCAGCCTCAATATCAATATCAACGGCCCGTTACAGTCCACTGCTGGACTATGAGCCTCCTCCACTTAAGTGGAGGTTTTTGCCATAATCTCCATTCTCCACACTTGGCAGGCGGGTTGGAGATCGCAGATTAAAAGTTTACTGTAGCAGAGAGCGCTGCTGCCCGTTCCCTGTTCAATGTGTAGTCCCGGCAGAGTAGAATACATTTGTCACCAACCCTACTCTTCCCGTGGGTGTCGTAAGAGGCGACTTAGGGACTTACGGTTAATTGTGGTGATTCAGCCTGCGATGTCCTTATCAAACTGGACAATATTTCACAATGACATTTTTGACATGTTTCCACATGTTGTACATGTTGTACCCAACGGGATTCGCACCCAGAAACTCTGTAATGAGAGTCGGCGACATGAAGGCTGTACAAGATGAATTACATATCAGTTTAGTGTAGACCTTGGCTAAACGCTAAAACACATAATATTCAAACAATATTATTTAGTACTTGTTTGATAGCATTATTTAGAATAATAAGTACCATCTTTTCTTTAATATGAGGGGTACAATAATCTTATTTATTCATTACAGAATGATGTAGACAATACCTATGCAATATAATTATTGGCACGTTGCATCAATCCTATTGTTGCAAGTTGCCTATTGTAGGTTGGCATTTAGACTTTCTTGAATTCGACAACAGTTATATGACTCATCTTAAGGCTTACAGGTATTTAGTAATTCCTGAATTGAGGTGTTTTTATTCACCTGACATTCTACTCTTCTTCTTACTGTACTCTTTTTTCTCTTACATTTTAGCGACTCCTTCTCTTAGGGGGGCAAGGCAGAGACCACTTCCTTTCATTTGCGTCAATCTTCATCTCTTGCATTTTTGCTTCATCCAAATTCATCAATCCCTTACATTATGACCCTTACGCCGTTTTGTGTACGAAGTAGAAAATCAAGTAAATGATAATGTCAATAACTATTTAAATCAGCTTTTATAGAGACTTCATCTCTATAATCATGTTCTTAAACTTAGATGTGACCACAAACCTGTCACTTATCAACACCATTGTCCGGTCAGTGACCCGCACATTAGTGGCAGTGACTGTCCCAGCAGAGGTTGTTATGTTGTATTCCCTTTCACCCTATAAAACCGCATCTAGTTCCATAGCCCCCTTATCAAGCTGATGGCTATCTGCGACTTTCCCTGATTGGTTACAGCTTGTTCGCTTTCGAAGGGCTCGGTAGATGAACTTATCTGATAGCGTGCTCAGGCGCATACGACGGGTTTCTGGTATTGTCTAGATTTTTGTGACGTGGTCGTATGGCTTGAAATAAGGGCAGGAAATTATCACATAAGCTTGTGCATTCCGAAAGTTGACTATATCTATCAAACGCGGTGATATATTGTATTCTAGCAACTTTTTACCAAGACATAATATAAAAATCTAGGTAGTAGGTATTTATTTCTCCGAATGACTAATTTTTCGTCTCAACAAATCAATGATAGCGTTTGTTCATAAATTCAGCTGTAAAGTTTCTATGGCTCCATATAATATCTACATAACTATATAACTTGTTCAATGGAGAATTAATAATCATAATTAGTTATTTGAGTATATTTTCTAAAAGCACTATAAGCTGTGATATCTGGACGAAATCGCTACTTTATAAATAAAGCTATAAAGTTTATTTTCATCTAGTACTAAATTTTGATGATAATTTCAAGTATCATCAACAGCTCCCCCACCAAAGGGCTCGCCTACCCTGAATTAGGGCCATTAGGCCTTAGTCGACCACGCTGGCCCAGTGCGGTTTGGTCGATTTCAAATATACCGCACTTCTTTTAATCATTCTGACTGCAGATGGCAAACAAAAAGTGCTCCTAAGTAGTCTAACATCAACGAACGTTTAATTGACTAAAACTTCACACAGACATAAAAGTTGTATAATTTAGCTATTAATTATATAAATCTGGATTGTTATTATTGACAATCACCCATTAAACCAGCTTCATCTATGTCTCTCAAACAAACATACTCGTAGCTTGATTTACACGACAAAAACATGCATTCTTCGCATAATAAGGTACGTTATTGCATAAGCCGATGACACTGCGCATCTGCATAATCATCTATTGAATTATAACCTTGCGTATATTGACGTATAATCAATCTTGCGGCTTTCTCGCAAAGGTGTAAGCACTGTAATAAGTGTATTATAGGATGTTTTAGTCGAGTAATTCTGAGGTAAAGGCAATTGCGTCTTACATGGTAGAACACAAAGTCAACTATCTATGTTTGTTTATAGTTATATGCCCGCCCGTGTTGCGATGGCGGATTTAAATATAAAAGATATAATTAATACATAAAATTGAGTTGTTTTTATTATTTATGCACCGAATATTATAATCTACTTATTACTCCCGCGCAAATACATTTATACGGCACGGCATATGATACACTCTCTCTATTAAAATTTTCATTTGACGGCTCTGGCCTGCCTACGAAGCTCATGGTTATTTTAATGTCTGTTTTAAGTTTTTTGTGTCTCTCTTATTTTTCTACGATGAACGGCACGGCGAGATCCATTGCGTTCTTTATTTACAAAAATATGTTTTTTTTTATAGAATCAATCACATCACTATTTATATATATTTTATATATCTATGGGTCTGAAGCTGTACCTATTGTATTGTTTTAGTTACCTGAAATAAAGATCTATTATTATTATTATTATCACACCAATACGAGTATTATAAATGTGAAAATATTATATATTGGGTTGTTTGGATGTTTGTTCCGCTTTCACGCCTTTACTACTGAACGGATTTGGATGAAATTTTGAAATGAAAATAGTTTGTACCCTGAATTAACACATAGGATACTTTTTACGGGAAAAGTCTTATTCCCACGGGAAAATCTTACACAACGCGAGGGTATCCACGGGCGGAAGCGAAATAACGCAAAACCTCTCGGGTGGTGACTCAGCCCATGAAACTGAACAACTTTTACCTTGTAACTTTACCGAAATCTCAAAAAAAAAATTACTTTTCATACAATCTCAACAGCTAGCCAAGTCAATTAGTATGAAAAGTAAAACTTATTTTTGCGTTATTTCACTAACACAGTGTTATTTGCTTCGGAATTTCGGACCCTGCTCATCATCGAAGTAAATTGCATGTTTCGTGATTCATACTTGTAAGTACGTACATTCCTAACTGTTAATCTTTGTAATTCGGTTTCAAACTTAAGTTACGGAAACTTCCGATAGCCAAGTAATTTCCGATTAGTTATAACTTGTAAAGTTCAATTATAAAACCTTCATGTTTGACTAGTAAGAACTTTTCCCCGTAAAAGTTTCTTCTGTGTTAATCCAGGGTATAAATAAACTATCTCCATTCCAAATTTCATCCAAATCCGCAAGTAGTTCAGGCGTGAAAACGGAACAAACATATCAATATTCAAACATACTTTCACATTTTATAATATTAGGCTGAAGGGTGATAAGAATTTATTTTTTCATACCTACCTTACCTTTCTCCGACGGAAACTAATAATTAGCACAATTAGCTAGGAATTTATTTTTATTCGTCGAACTGTACGAAATAATTAGTGATATATTTCTACCGGTCGAGTCGCGTTGCGTTGCAGCAATGCAAGAGGAACTAGCCGTTCAAATTAAAAAGTAGTCAAGACAGAATTTTATGTTTTTCTTCTGGGTTCAGCTGCATTTTACCAAGTAAGAAATAACAATGATAAAGGATATGAATCGATCGATGGGTGCGTCATTCAGTTTAGTAGACTAATTAAAAAATATATAAAAATGGTGGGAAGAAATGTTAAATTGAATATTTTGATGAACATGTCAAAATTAAACCTACAACTTAAACCTACCTACTTAAATAAACAAACCACCCCGAATCGTACCCGGCGGGAATGTCCTCATCGCACGCTGGCGGCATTGCCTCGTTGGATAGCCAGCGAGATGTGCTGTACCAGATACGACTCGGCGCGGGGGTCAGCTCCATTTTGTCGCATCCGCCGCCCCAGTTCCTTTACAAATGTTAAATAATATTTGTTTAGCAATTTCTAGCACAGAACGGCTCTAATTCCTTGAAAAAAAAAAAAAAAAAAGAATTATTTAGACTATAATAATAAATAATGATATAGACCATGAGTTCAGAAAGAATATTATATATTTTTTCTGAACTCATGGTCTATATCAACCTTCTGGTTGGCATCAGTGTTCGGTTAGTGTAGTGGTCAACTATCTACGGAACCCCGAAATGCATTCATCGTCCAATTAACTCCACATTACTCAAGTTGTGAGCATATTGTGGCACGAGCTAGCCGACAGACAAGCGGATTACCGCTCATTATTGTCGGGTTCCGTCAACGACGCCGTCCTTCCTTCCGTGCGTCCTTCAAACATGGCGAAAAGAGTACCTACTCGGAGTTCCGCTATGGTTCCGTTCTTGTTCTGTTTAGTATGTTTCTTAAACATACATCATCAACAGCCCGTTACAGTCCACTGCTGGAATGAGCCTCCTTCAATTAAGTGTTTGGTTTTGCCATAATCTCCACGCTTGGCAGGCGGGTTGGAGATCGCAGATTAAAAGGTTACTGTATCAGAGAGCGCTGCTGCCCGTTCCTTGTTCAATGCGTAGTCCCTAAGTGGCCTCTCACGACACCCACGGGAAGAGTAGGGGTTGGTGACCAATGTATTGTACTCTGCCGTCACCACACGGCGTTCTTAAAACATACACCGTCAAAAAGCTATTCAAGAGTTACCATACTGTGTTTTGTATAGACACCGGTATAGACAAAAATCTGGAGATACTTCTAGAAGGGTGAAAGGGAAACGAGAGGCTCGAGTCGAAAATTTTGGCTCTCTTAGGTCACATACAGAGTGATTTTGTAATCCCTAGCAAAATTTAAATATGATGTTCAGACCATCATAAGCAACAACTTTTCCCAAGGAACATGGGTTGAAAACCCCCAAAAAAATTTCGACCTCTCATACAAATTAGCAAAGTTGATTGTGTATTTTGTATGAAAAGTCGATTTTTTTGGTGTTTAAGGTTATCATTCGTTCAATTCATCACCTCTTTTTCATTGGTCATAAAAACGAAAAGGATAGCTGGATTTTAAAATTAGAATTAGAGAATGACTTCCCGAATTGGGGCCAGTATTATTATATTACCTTCTATTTCATCCAAGCAATAAAGTTAGAAAGTAGTGACTTACGCAAGTAAGTTATTATTACCTTACACAATACAATAAACTGTTTGGCACCTTTTGCAGAAGTTAAAGTCTACTACACCCTTATAAAGGCTGAATTTTCGACAAAAACGTGTTTAAGCAAGATGGACGCAAAAGGTAAACGACATTATAAGGAATGCATCTGTAACAGCGGCGTTATGCAACAAAGTCACAACAATAAAAAATGGCCAAGCGCGTGTTAGGGTAAAGTTAAGGTTCCGTATATTAAGTTTAGTTGAACATCCAATGGAAATCTGGAAAGTAATGGAAATCTTGTAAATATTAACTGCACTTTTTCGCGGGAATAAGATTTAAATTATAATATTATAGTATGATTATTGTATTTTGACTTCTGCTTTCATAAAATAGGTCCAGGTTAAAACTATATTTAGAAATAAAGGACTGCTAAATAAAAGTTGATGATGAGATATTATTTTTGATAATGGAAAAACAATAAAATAAAACGATTTATGTTATTTAACACCACCAACTATTATCCAAAGAATTCTTGAATATTTTATTCTGTGGAACCCTAAAAGAGACAGAATTTTATAATGTCTCTGTAATTTCCTTAATAAACCACACAATTGTTTTAAAGATGTGTAATAAAATGTAATTGCGAGTAAAATGAGTAAAACTGAGTAAAATTGTTTTTTATGTTGTTGCAGGTGAGGAATCTTCTCGTAACCATGTGTTGGAATAGCGCGGAGCAAATAACTTGAGGTAACGAGCGTTTTTTTAAATTATCATTGTAGTAATTTTAAAGCAATAGTTAATGCATTATAAAATATGGTGGGATCTATGGAATAACGGCAAAAGTCGCTGCTTTCGAGCCGGAAGATCGTTGATTCGTTAGCTATCCAGCAGAATTTAAAAATTATGTGTGTAATGTAATTATGTATGTATGTATGTAATTAAAAAAATATGTTAAGTGGAGGAGGCTCATAGTCCAGCAGTGGACTGTAACGGGCCGTTGATGTTGATGATGATGATGTATGTAACGCTACCATACTCCTCCAAAAAATAATAACACAAAAATACCAATAGTACCTACTCACCGACTCTACAAACTGGTACTAATTGCTAGAAAAGAAGAAACAAACCCTTTTTCTGTCCGTACCGTAAGTGATAAGATAACCTACCTTATAATTATCACACGTCTTGCATTTGAACGTGAAAAAAAAGGTCAAAAGCAACTCATAAACAAAAGCAACTCGTTAGTTGACTCTTTACACGAAATGCATCAACATCATTTCGGAGAAAGACGTCCACTGCATACGAAGTTCACGCGAAATCACGTTACAAGTGAGTGTGTTTTTTGTTTCATTATCTGGCAATATTAAACTGTTGGTTACACTACATGATTATGTATCTGACTGAACTATAGATTGTTTAAGTTTATTTTTATTGTATAAGTTAATTTCACTTTATAAAGAGACAAAAGAACCCGCTCGAGCCAAAACACCACAAAATGTCAATTATTAACAATTCATTGTCAACCATTTTTGTATTAAGTAATAAAGATAATAACTATAAACTTACATCATATATTAGCATAAAATTTTGCATACGTATATTTAAAAAGTAAAACCTTGTTAATAGCCGCATATAAACGTATTTCTAGTGAAATGTGAAGTAAACGCATGTAGTTTACTTAGTTGGCGTCGGTTCGTCACGTTCCAATGATTCTGTTATACAAATTATGCTGAATTGTCGCAATTCATCAACTGTGGCAAGCAAGGGTGCCAGGTTAAGACCAATATTTAAAATTGTATACGAGCACTTCTAGGCATCGTAATTACGATCGCATCGTGATTTCACTTAATATTGTGCGTCGTATAATTTTTTGAAACCAAATAGGTACTCAAAAATCGAAGCCCGACAATAAGCAAACCTACTATCGCTCAGTGGTATGGAAATATTGGTATCGATTCACACAGTCATGCTCTAATCCTAATAACGACCAATGAAAGAGAGGAATGAATTCAAAGGATGAATGGTAACCTAAAATAAGGGCATCATAACTGTCAAATTAAGAGATTTTTAGGTCGGTTGTTTTACGTGCCCTCGACATGTCCATAAGGTTCAAATTCGATGTTTGACGGCCCTAATAGTAGGATGGCCATCTCCTGTCCCTTTTTAATCTTTCAAAGATGAAAAGGACGGATGGATTTAAATTAAGGATTAGAGCGTGACAGTGAGAATCAGCCCCATTGTCATTTCTTTGCTATCGTCTTAGTACACGCGATAGTCTCATGACTGTCCTCACAAAGGTGTCAGAGTTACCTACGTTGTTGTATTTAGTATTAGAAATGTATTAGAAATGACTGGTTCTAGCTTTAAAAATAAAGATCACATTTATTATTCGTAGAGTCTCGGAGTTAAAAAGACAAATATTTAACTTGAAGGTTGCTAGCAATTTATCACGGGCATTAGCTAGCACGAAAGGTTTCTACATGAATACAACCCCATAATTTGTAGCGAGGCTGTGTCAAACTGGCGCATGCGCATGTAAACGAATACAGAGCTTGTCCTTGCACCAACTAAAATGGTCGCACCTAGAGGCATATATGCTTGAATAAATGGTTTGTTTTGTTTAGGTAGAAACAATTTATAGGTACGAGTAAGTACTTCGTTTATATATATTTATGTTCGACTTGAGGAAACTTAAGGATGTCTTATTTGTTCACAATTAAAATGATACTGTAAGCAACAAATAACTTAATCCATACAAAATCGTAGACACGGAGTCACGTCATCCATCGTCTAACATAGACACGCACGAAAATTACTACCCGCCCCTGACACAAATAACTAATTAAAAATTGTAATCACACAGCACAACAATTTATTTTCACGTAGAAACAACAAACACAAAACTTAATTAAGAACCGTAATTAATACTTTGATTCAACGAACTAATTCCATCCTAATCAATGACGAAAGAGAAAATAAATACAACGCTGTATTAACATGAATGGAAACTAATAATTTCAAATAGACTATGATTATAACCACTGAATTATTGCCCAAATTTACTGCCGAGGTACTCAAATTGAACCGGCAAAATGTTAGGATATTAATCCGAGCCCTCACGGGCCATTGTAAGCTTAATAAGCATCTGAACAGGATGGGTTTATCTGAGAACCCTTACTGTAGATTCTGCGCAGATGACGAGGAGACTCCACTTCACATCCTATGCGAGAGCGATGCCCTTGTCAATAAGAGAAGCCGGGTACTGGGAGGACCCAAAATTGCCACCCAGGAAGCCCAGGCTTTAAGCCCCTTATCGACCGTCAGCTTCTTCAAAACTGTTGGTATAGAGGAGGCTATTTAACATCGAAGGGCTGACTACAATAGATCCATCTCGGGTCGCAGTGGTCATTGGGACATATCCCTTCTACCTAAATCATAACCACTGAACAAATTACTGATAATAATAACAGTTGTGGTAATGATAATGATAAACTTATACACGACGAGGACGATAGCAATTATGTCGAAATGCACAAAGAACAAAACAACATTATAATTTCGATACTATTAAATGGTCGTCTCTTGCATGGAAATATCAAAGGGCCTTTTAAATATATCACGATCATGAAGCGAGTACTTTGTTGGAATAGTCTCTTGATATATGTTCTAGTAGAAGATTACTTGTACACGCAACGCGACTTCATTTGGTAGACGTACTACGTTTTATAAATGTCAAAGCTCCAAACCAAAATCTCCATTATAATGTTTGAAAATTCTATTCGCTGTCAATTGTAATTAAGAAAATAATGTTTAATCTATTTTACCTTTCTTAAAATTGACTGCATTCTGCATAAGAATAATTATATATTTAGTCTTTAGCTTCCTTAACATCATAAGCCCAGGTATATAAAAATTCAGTCAAGATTCATTCTCGGAAGGCTACATTTCCTTAAAAGATAAACTTTACGAGATCTAAAACACCAGTCAGACTAATATTCCTTTTGCAGTTTCAAGTTCAAATGACTCAAGTTATTTTGGTGCGAACCAAATTCGTCCAGTCCAGACAACGTCCTTGATCAGTACAAAAACTTAAGATTGATTATTTGTTTAACTAACTACTAATTCATGTTTCACTTTAAATGTCATTCACCCAACATATCTTAATTATTAATTCGTCTACATAAGGTGATGGACTTTTATGGTTGCTGGTGATTATACTTATACCTCAAACTCTAATCCACTATTAATATCTGTATCCTGTCTCTAAGAGAGTGATTAAAAAATTCCTGTACGCATTAAGCAAAATAGCAGAGTGCGCAGTGGTTAAGATTTTTAGATTAAAAAGTCGTAAATGGAACTAGATTTTCATGTTTAGAACTTACTGCACTGGTTACTGATGATAAAAGACGTAAGATTTTTATTGCATAAGGCAAATGCATGCGATTAGATTAGGGCAGGTGCTTCGATTGAAAGATTAAAATATGTTACAGGAAAACCGAACCTTTTTTTAATTGAACGTGTAGTGTATAAATAAATAAATAAATATGTGGGGACATCTCACACACGGCCATCTGATCCTAAACTAAACAGAGCTTGTACTATGGGTACCAGACAGCTGATATACATACATAAATAGATAAATACATACTTATATAGATAAACAACATCCAGACACAATGCAAACACAAGTGCTCATCACACGAATGTTTGCTCTGGGCGGGATTCGAACCCGCGACCCTGTGCTTCGAAGGCAGGCGTACTACCAACTAGGCTACGATCCCTATTGCAAACAGTTTATTTAACCGCTAAGTTTCCCATATAAGCTTTTAAAGACTTAAACACTAAGTTATGTCGGCGGAGATCAAATCATCACAAGAAATTACGGTATTAAATAACTTATATATATATAAGGCATAAGGAAGCCAAATTTATCTGCAGCGATAATTACAAAATCGGCACTAGCAACTTTCATTGGCGTTTTGTTCCTATCAGGTTGTAAAATTTATCATGAACCTACAGTAGTGGATAACTAAGTAAATTGTACCATTCATAAAAGATATTAAGCACAAGACAGATAAGGCAAGCGAAGCAGCAGGCGGTCGTCTAGTCAGACAAACTAGTTGAGCGGCTTTTTTGTTGATATTTTATACATCGCGATAAGTGTAGGTGTGATATTATAATACTAGTTCAATTTTGGGTCACATGTGACTATAGGTAGACTATGAATCATAACTTTATCATAGACGTTTATGGTGGGAAGAGTATTAATGAATGATTTAAAAAAGAGGTTGAGAAAAATAAATAAATTACATTCTACTAAATATCTCGGTGGGGACGTATATGAGCTGTTGATGATTAATGCTGAAATGTCAAAGTTGTTAGTGTTATAATTTACTATGAATACACAAATCGACAAAACCAAAGACTAATATCTTTAGTACAACAAAATTACAGCACCAGAGCTCGTTAGGCACTAGTAAATAAGATTTACAGTTACTCTAACCGTCCTAAATCTGTTAACTAAATGCAAAGACGACATGATTATCTAATAAAGACTTGTTTAAGGCTTACGATCTAAGTCACGCTGCACATAACACCAAACTAAGAAGCCATTGTTCAGAACATTTAGATGTTAGTTAAACCAAATTAGTATAGTTAAGTTGCCAGTACAACAGATAGAATCAGAGCCGGGCTATGTGGGTGTCCCTTGCGATTTTCTGCGATAAGCTGCAGTATTCCGCAAGGGAACATACTTAGTCGCCTATTTTTCTTAATCGTTAAATTACGTCATTTACTTTACTACTGTTTGTTGATGGTAACAAACCGATCCTTTAATCAGTCTGTGGTAATTAGTACCTTTATTACTTTCACCATTATGGCTCTTTTAAGCAAACACTAAAAAAACCTATTTCACAATAGTCAAAATATAATTACCTTAAAAAACTGTGGTATGCAAATCGTGATCCACTCGGTATTCGTATGGATTATTTTGTAGTTACTCTAAATTTGTATAAATTTTCTTCTGCATTTCTGTATTCAACCTGCAAGTCCTTGTTTCAACGAGATACAGTGAACAGGTTTACAGTTTGATTGATTCTCAGCGGGCCCTATTCAGCGTTCCTCTTCATGCTCCGTTGCTCACGACCACTAACAAAACAATGGTAGATCGTGGATGCACCCGACCTCACTTCTAAACCTTGACCGAATATAACTCTACCGAGATAAAAAGCCTTTGTGATACACCGCCTTTGATGCGACTGCGCACCTCGCAGCCATGACAGCATTGCTGGAAAAGTGAAGCTGTTTCTTGCAGCGTTTAATTACTAAAGTTTTTTAGATTCCCACGTTCAACTGAGATTAGAAGTTCATCGGCGTTATTATATGCTTGTTTGTAGTCAACTGGCTTAGATTATACAATGTGCGCGCACGCAGAGTGGTTTTGAGATCAAGATGATGAGTAAATTAAGTTGTCAAGAAAGGTTTGCTTATAAATAGATCTGAAATGATGGTTGTAACGAACAGGCTACATTTTATCTGTCAGTCTGTGCTCTTCACATATTCTTATCGAAATTGAGGTCTCTCGTGCGTGCTTTATTTATTCTACATCTAAGCAAATTATCGTATGAGTAATAATTCTTTCTTCCTGTTTCCTTTCCTAATGCGCTTTTGCGTAACAAGCGTAGATCCAAATCAATGACATCATTATCTTCGTTCCCAATCTTTAATAGCTCGTCGATGGCTGACAATTATACAACTTAGCATTCAATGGGCAGCACCTACACAAATGGCCGTCTAATAACATAGTTTGACCATAACTCAGAGTTATCAAACAATGTATGTGGGACACTTTCTTCGCCCTGAGCGTCGTCGCTTCAAAATTGGCCACGACCAAGAATACGCACGAAGTCCCAACCGTTTATGGCTACTTTAAGGCTTCTACTTTCAAATATCGATGTTATTGACACTGTTATTAATGATTTGTTTCATGATTATTGCCCGTCGAGTTATTTATCCCTCATTTATGTAATACGTTAACTATTGTGCGATTGATGTCTTGAGTTGTGAATACTAACATATTTTTATTTTTATTTTATTTGTTTATTTTCTATTTATCGATCGATGTTTTAAAACGGTACTACTAGCCTACTTTTATAACAGTAAAAGCATGTTTATTAATGTTTTTGTTAGTCAACCTTGGGTTGTCATACATAGCACCTGTCAAAATAAGCCTAAATAGTTCCTATCTACCAAATAAGCTCAGTGAAAGTACAAACATTGCTTTAACAGCCTATGTTTAGTATACTAGTGCAGCAAGTATTGAAACTGCATCTATTTGCATACGATCTGCTATTAGAACATGTATTGAGTGCATAGGTCTTGTATGTGTCTCATATTTTGTTGCTTAACTTGATCATATATGCAAATTGGCGATTATAAACTCTTGGGCGATAATAAGATATTAAATATGTAGTTTAATATATATTTAAATAGGATATTGCGATACAACAGACAAGAATAAATTAAGTTTACGATATTTTTGCTTATGACCATTATTTGGAGGTAAGTAATTCAAATATTATAAGATACAATTACAAAAATAAAATCTCAAAGTAGAAGAAATATTACATTGCTATAGTTTCTTAGTGTAGTAGGTATTTGAAAAGAAAAAAACTGGTCGAAAAAAAAGTTTAACCACTTCATTCCACGATTAGCAGACATACTGCTTTCATTCGCTTCGAACTTCTTAAATTTACTTGTTTTTAATTTTTGTAATCTTTACAGTACGTTTATTATTCCTACGAAGTTTTCCAGCAGTCCACCACTATATAATAAAAAAGTATCTGTGAACATTTGGTCTCAGTGCTGACTAAATTAGGGAATTGTCGTAAATTGACGACTAACCTCGCTCACTGCAATTTTGTCATTGACATGTGGATATGTCAATTGTTGGTCATCATTAAGTTGCATGTTGCGTGTGCCATGCCGTGCTTCTATTAAAGGAATACTTGCTTATAACGTGTACACATTTTATGTTACAACCACTTTGCGTGATGAAGTAAGTTTATTGTTAACGCTTAGCATGTTCGTATTTTATTTATAATGTGAATTTACATGGAAGTATATCGATTCAGAATATTATTTATTGATATTTGCCCTATGATTAGATTTCATCACCCTTCTCCTAAAAATCATTTTTTTTTCACCATATTTTGTCTCTGATATCTTTGACCAAAGTATGAGAACAGTCTAGCTTGTTAAATTTCTGAGCTTCGATTTCTAAATCACAGATTTGTTGGTTTTGCATATCGCCGTCACGAAATCCTATAAGATCTGGCACGGAGTTATCCTTTCCATTGCAAATGTGGGCATTGCCTATGCGGTTTGTCCAAGCTAATTGACTTTCTAGTATTACGGGAACAGAGGGAATGACTGCGTGCTTTGTATTTTGATTGACCAAGCCACGTCTTGAATCCAGGACACATCAAATTATAATTTGTAATGGTGGTTGATTACCTACTGATGCTTAAGTCTTGAAATTCTTTCTTTTATAGTGTTCTTTTTATCTTCGATTTTATAAGAAGTTGTATATGGAAATTGCAAATTGCGGTGGAGCGAAAGTCGAACGTCACCGCAAAACAAATGGAATAGGTTTGTCTATACCTATGTGAAGTTCTACAAGTTATTATTGTAGTTTGCACTCTCGAACTCAATATTTGAGATTTGTGATTCCAGACTTGTTTAGTTTAGCTCATGGTTTTTACGATGCTCGCGAAGAAATCACTTACCTACAGATAATCTAAAAATGAACATTTGTGGTTTTTCTTCATCTTTTTAGACAGTAAATTTTCACATTGCAGCATACTGGATATTAGTTGCATGCTGCAATATGAAAAGAAAAACACTCTAAAAATTCATTCAGAAGAAGTACAGAGACAATTACGCCTTTAAACATATGCATTATAGACAAAAACAAAACAGAAGTAGCTGTAAATTTAGCTTTCTCCTTCATCCTCAATCCACTAAATCAGCTGATTAACATATAGCCCACTAATTATCCATACTAGTTACCTAGTAGATGAGTCAGATGATAGCAAGTACGTGAGACCCTTGTGGTAGCAGTGTCGGCGCCTGGCGTCTAGGCAAGGCTGATAAAATCCGAGTGTGTTGGTGGTCTGAATAAGTACTTTTATATTACACAACGTTATCTTATATTGTAATGAGGTTTAAAAAAACATAACCATTTTATACGTGTAAATAAATTTATCTCAAATGGATGATTATCAATTTCATAAGCAAATGCCCTTTTTGCAGATAAAAACCTCTTTAGACTTTAAAAGTGATTGTAAATGAATTAATTTTATTATAATTGAATTTAATTGCAACTGATTCGTGACTGTATGCAAATTCTGTTAGCACCATTATTCACGGTCTAAACCTAATTACCAGTGTTAACTGACGTTCATTATGCACTCTACTGAGTGTTGATATGTATGATTAGATTAGTATTGTACCTTGATTTTATCTTAACCTTTTCAACTTTATACTCATCATTATTTTCAATCGATTTCGTATAAAATATGTTGTACAATATCTTCACCAGGGCCCCGTTTCACGAAGCAACAATTTACTAGTAACAAGATACAATGGCGTAGCCAATTCGCCTTAACTATAAGCCCTTATCGTTTTATCTCATTGTCTACGCAATGTACATCAAATTGTACTTGTAATTTGTAACTTGTAGCTTCGTGAAACGGCCTCCTGTTGTTGGAGATAAATCTTCCCGTCTCGTTTCTGCGCATCACTAAAATGTCTTTCTTGTCTATAAAAATATGTTACTAGCGGTCCGCCCGCGGCTACGCTCGCATTATGTAAGATTTTCCCGTGGGAATAAGACTTTCCCGTAAAAAGTACCTTATGTAATTTATTTATTTATTTATTATTATTATCAATGTAACTTGTTTGCTTACAGATCGAATCCAACACACAAACAAGCCAAGGAATTTGAGTATTAGTACAATAAAAACAGCATTATTAACAATAGATACATCAATACAGCGTGTAGATAAGTCAATATAAATAAGTTAGTAACATAAACATTAATTTAAATAAATTGTCAAAAACTTAATAATTAATCATTAATCGTTCAGCATTATGAAAAAGTAAATATAAAACATATATAAAGAATATACTAATCAACAACAATTTATTGATGGATTAGTAAATATAGGCAAAAGCATTTATTATAAACTATAGGACGGAGATAATTACACATAAACGCTTAAAAACACTTCGACCCTATTCAAAAGGCATATAAAACTATCAAAAAACAAGTCCAAGTCATCATATTGAGCGAGCATATCGCCTATAAGGGTGAGGGCGCGGGCAGTAGGAGCGTGCTTGCCGCGGAGCGTGCGCGCAGCGGACCGGCGTAACAGCCTAGGCCGGCGGCGCGGCGCTACCATCTCACCCGCGGCATTTTGGGGCAAACGGCTCGGCACCAAGAGAGCAAATTGTTCAAGCACTAAATAATTGTCAGTCCTGTTTCGTAAAATGGACAGATAGTGCGTAAACAATGAATATTTCCTCCGAATGGCCAAGGTGTTCAGATCGACCATACCATAAACGAAAAGTGAGGGGTAAAGGAAAGGATAATAGCCATAGATTCGCTTATACAACCAGCGTGCAAATTTGCGCTGTACCCTCTCTACCATAAGGTTATATTTATCCTCATGGGGATCCCAAACAATGGAGCAATATTCCAGTCTACTGCGAACATAAGCATTGTACAACACCTTAGCTACTCTCATGTCATCAAACTGTGAGCAGGTCCTTATTATAAATCCCAAAGACCTGCTGGCCCTTTTACAAGTTGCAATCACATGCTTGTGAAAGTCTAGTTGACCATCCAACGTCAGCCCTAAATCACGAATATCTTCCACTCTGTCCAGTATGGAGTCATGCAGGCTATAGTTAGCAACTAATGGATGGCGTTTGCGTGTAAAAGTAATAGTTTTGCATTTGTCTGTATTGAAGGAAAGTAGGTTCTTTTCACTCCATATAGCATGCATCGATGTCTTTTTGGAGACATAAAACATCATCTACGCTGCCAACCCCCATGCACAACTTTAGGTCATCCGCAAATAAGAAACACTCGGCTCTGGAAACAATGTCAGGTAGATCGTTAATCATTAAGAGAAATAGAGTCGGGCCCAAAGTGCTACCTTGACTGACGCCAGATCTAGTATAATACTCATCTGATTCGTACCCGTCAACTCTAACAAATTGGCGTCTATCGCCCAGATAATTGGAAAAAAAGTCCAATAGCCTTGGAGTAAAACCTGCCACCGCTAACTTGTCCAGCAGCAAATCATTGTGAACCATATCAAAGGCCTTTTTAAAATCAAAATAGGCCGCATCAACTTGATGGCCTTTATCCATTTCAGCACAGACATAATCCACAAAACCGATAAGATTAGTGGCAGTTGAGTGTGCTTTGCGAAATCCGTGCTGACGGTTGTGCAACAAATCCTTAATCTGAGGAGCAATTAAATAATTAAGAATCCCTTCAAAAATCGTTGCAAAAGGCGACAGCACTGCAACTGGTCTATGGCGAGAGACCTCAGCCCCCGGTTCCTCACCCTTCGGGATGGGAGTGACTCTAGACAGTTTCCAGCATTCCGGGTATTTGGAAGTTTTAAGGGAGAGATTGTACATATAAAGTAGCGGAACCTTGAAAACTGCAATACAATCCTTAGCCAAGAAGACTGGTATGCCATCGGGGCCATCAGATGAGCGTGGTCTGAGGCGCTTTACCACAGCATCCAAGTCTGGTTCGATTATAGTCCCAATGGTAACAGATCTGGAATCTATTATTGAATGAGCAGCCCTAGCAGCACGTGCAGAATCCAATAGTGGTACATCCACCTGGAACACTGAAGAAAAATATTGGGCAAATACGTCTGCAGCAGTCTGACCCGACACTTCCACCCCATTATGTGTGAAACTATCAATACCTCGCCTCTCCTTTCTTTTTTCTCTTATAAATTCCCAGAAAGTTACAGGATCTTTAATTAAATTACTTTGAACAGATTTCAAATAATTCTGATAAGCATCCTCAGTCATTTTCTTAACTTTACCTCTATAGTATTTATATAACTATTTGTTAAATTCCTTACGTTCCGTTTTATATTTTTTTAAGTGAAAATATTTGCTCTTTATGTTATGTATTATATCGGCAGAATACCATTTAGGATAGTTATAAACCGCTCTGCGTGAGACGGGCTTCTTTAGAGGTACATACCAACTAATGCAGTGGCGCAATTTAGAGTAAAATATGGCAGAAGCTGCATTTACTTCAGTTGCTGCGTACAATTCAGTCCAGTCGATTTCCGCAATTGCCGTGTAGAGCCCCTCAAAATTAGCTTTACGCCAGTTCCAAAGAGGAGAGGATCCCGGGCGCAAACGATGGGGAGTCTGAGAAGATTGAGACGGCAAGGGGGGAGTACTGCGACGCATCTTCACTGAAACCTCGAGCGATGGGTGGTACTTATCTATCGGCACTGCTGGATCAGTACATTTGCTGACCTCAACCTCATCCCCTTCAAGATCGCTCAGCACTAGATCAAGCATATCACCATGACTGTTCAGAATTGTGTTATACAATGCAGGGTGTTATATAATGCAGGGTACAAAATATTTATATTCCAAATTTCATCCCAATCCGTTCAGTAGTTTTTGCGTGAAAGAGTAACAAACATCCATCCTTACATCCATACTTACAAACTTTCGCGTTTATAATATTAGTAAGGATAGTTATATCGCAAAGTATTACATCATCCAAGTCTTTGCAAAGAAAATGAAAGGTTTTCCCTTTTACAGGTATGGCCGTAAATCCTCGCTTTCAATCCAAGTTAGCAACTTACTATTGATTGAAATTGCTCAACTAATTAAAAGTCTAGACAGGCCCATAACTCTATGAAAGCCAGACAGAAGGCTATGCCTAGTGAATTAAGTATTAGGTATATTTATTAAAATAGGTATTGGTATAAGCAAGTTGAATAACAAAACAAATGAAAGTGCCCCCGGAAAAGACAAGTAAAAAGCGTAAACACAGATGGTATGGAATGTACAGTCAAATATAAATTTATGTTGTGAGGTAAACGATGGGCTTGGCTGTGTTGTAACTGCTCACACAGAGATAAGTAAACCTTAACAAATTAAAAATGTTGAATACGTATTATGACATGTACGAGATCTAAACAAAATATTGGCAATTTAAATATTTAGTAAAAATATATTACAGCTCTGCTATGCACTAGCTATTACTTGTTGATCAATCAGATAACCCGACTAAAAGAACTAAATTGGTTATTGATACGAAAGATTTTATAAAAGACAAGAAGTTGTTCACAATTAAAATTAACGTACCTACCTATTGTTGTTTCACCTAATTGATACCTGCATGGTTTGCGAGTACGAAAATACGTGTGAAATTGAGTGCAGTCTACGCTACAAGATCATTTGAGTTACTATACTTTGATATCATTGGTAATTACTACATTCAGTTCCATAATTATTTCATCATAGAGGATTGATTGTAAATTTAAAGGGTTCTTTGTGTCATTAAGTTATTTCAATGTTATGGATATTAACTTGTAATGGACGATCTGATAAAATTTAGGTAGAAAATTATGTAAATAATAGTTCCTATATTACTTGTTTATTATATATCGACATTGCGTGTCTAAACTATCATGAATAAATCTATAAGGAATACAAACTTGAAAAACTAGGAAATTAACAAAATCAATCACTTGTTTAATTAAATCGTAAAACAATACGGCTTTCAAGTTAGGTAACCATTTCACGCCCGTGCCGTGATTTAATTGCAGAACAATAATTTACAATCAGGTCTTTTAAATCAACAAAAATTAACCCCATCATTTGATTTGGCTTCATTATAAAATTTATGCAAACAAATACTCGTTTGACCTTAGACTTTTACCTTAGACGACCCCACACCAGTCAAGGCAAAAAAGAATAGTTCACATGCCGACCTAAAGCAATTAAATCTTAACTACCGAGGTACGCAACATGTGAGAAAAGCAGAGGACGGTAGTTATGTGGTAGTGGTACCAACTGTGAGAAAACCGGAACCTTAGAGTTCAATTGTCATGCTAAACGACGTTTAACATCTTACTAGTAGAAACATTACAGAACGGTTGTATAATGGTTACCTGCTAGAGAAGAAAAAATATTTCCGCATGCTAGATCCCACTACTGGTCTGCTGGTAACAAGGCGAGATTTACATGATTCTCACATTGAAAGACTCTGATTGGCAACACGCTGGTATTCACACTATTATAAACGATGAAGCCATGACTCTTAACGAACAGTGTTAGGCAATAATTGATGAAATTTGCACTGATCTAAAAACACAAGTACCTGCAAGAGAAAAATCTAGACTAGAAAAAGTAGCATGTGAGAATAATTCTTAAGTATTAAGTATTATTGCAATAATTAGCATCAGGACAGATTTATTGTTTCTTTCTTTGATTTATTTACTATTGTCTGAGACGGATCGTAGTAGTTTTCCTTCTTAATCGGAAGTGAAATTACCAACACCAATGTTCAGAAGAAGTATTGGTTTCAAATATCCAGGAAGTAATTTTATTGACTACTGTAAGACTGCACTATTTCAAAACAGATATACCTTAATTCTTCTACTGACATCGCATCAGCCATAAATTCCAGTTTACCTTGTCCATCGATGTTATTATCCAACACTTTTGCATTTTAATATCATAAGATAGATTGATCTGTTGTCATTCACCTGGGCACCGGACACCGGACACCGGGCAATCACCCGAGGCGGTGCAGTCTTGCGCAACGGAGATCGATCCAGCCACCAACGGCGAAAATATGCTATCAAGCCTATTCCATCGAAGTATTTCTTGATATGATACAGTTGGAATCATTAGTGGAGTCGGCAATGGAGATACTAATCTTGAAATATTTGGTACACTGGTCAGCAAAGGTTATTTCGTGTTTGCTAAGATAAAGCTGTACCTTTTAGTTTATGTTGATTTATGCCATTATCGGGCTTACAAGCCTTTGTTTATGACGAAAATAATGTTAGTATATGAGATTAAGCTGTTGTTACTATGTGTGTTTCATGATGATTATATTATATTACCTTTCAATCATTAAACTTCTCTGACTATTGGCCAAAACGCTTATATTAATTAAAACTGTATGAATTAGTAAAAAAAGATAATATAGTGTAGCTCTTTACATCGAGTGATATTTATTTTTGTGAAAACAGTCATGTCTCTACATTAAAAAAATAACGAGGATAGTTCATACTTGGCAGTCAAAACATTTAGTTGATGTTCCTTATACACATGGGCCTTCAATCTTGTATGTGCCCATTTAACAGGAACTAGTAAATGTTGGTCACTTCCAATAACTGTGTAGTTAGGTTAGAAAGTCATTATTTGCTCAAAAGCCGGTGTTTGTTTACCCTTCCCACGTTTGGATAATAGACCTTTTCTTAATGTGTGCTTAACTTATTTATACCTGGGCTGATTGATAACTGGCCGAAACGACGAACTTAAAAAAAAGATACGCAAAAAAAAAAAATACATTATATTTTGGCATCTTTTTGAAAATAGAACGCCAAATTTGAATTTAATCGAACTGGTGGAATTTGTTTGATAGGACGTAGAACTTTCTCTGTCGTAAATTTTCTTAACAATGGAAAGAAACGAAATTCGTGCGGTGATAAAGTTTTACGTTTTAAAACAGAAAACAGCAACCCAGATTAAAACCAAGCTAGACAGTGTTTTAGGTAATTCTGCTCCTGCATTGAGTACAATTCACACCTGGGTAACTGATTTTAAACGTGGAAGACAGAGCTGCGAAGACGCCCACAGGTCTGGCCGTCCAAATGAAGTTACGAATCCGGACATGATCAAAAAAAATCACAAAATTGTATTGAATGATCGGCGCTTGAAGTTGCGAGAGATAGCAGAGATGGTGAGCATTTCATCTGAACGCGTTTTTAATATTTTGCACCAACATTTGGGAATGAAAAAGCTTTGCGCGCGATGGGTGCCGCGTTTGCTCACTGTTGACCAAAAGCAACGTCGAGTGGACGATTCATCGGAGTGTTTGGCGCTGTTTAACCGAGATCCTAACGAGTTTTCGCGGCGTTATGTAACAGTCGATGAAACCTGGATTCATCATTATACTCTCGAGACAAAAGAACAATCTAAGCAGTGGACTGAGAGCGGAAGACCTGCGCCGAAGAAAGCAAAAACGGTTTTGTCGGCCGGAAAAGTGATGGCGACTGTTTTTTGGGATGCTCGAGGGATTATTTTAGTGGATTATCTGCAAAAAGGAAAAACAATAAATGGAGAGTACTACGCAAGCTTGCTGCAAAAATTAAATGAAAAAATCCAGAAAAAACGACCACATTTGGCCAAGAAAAAAGTTTTGTTCCACCATGACAACGCACCTGCACACACGTCAATGGTTGCAGTCGCCAAACTCCATGAATTGCGGTTCGAATTGCTACCGCATCCACCCTATTCCCCGGATCTGGCCCCGTGTGACTTCCACTTATTCCCAAACCTGAAGAAATGGTTAGGTGGCCAGAGATTTTCATCAAATGAAGAAGTCATTGTTGCCGTGGACGAGTATTTTGAGGGGTTGGAGAAAACATTTTATCAAACTGGTGTAACGGCATTGGAGAAGCGCTGGACTAAATGCATCGAGGTAGAAGGAAACTACGTTGAGAAATAAATTTATTTTAAATAGATTTTTAAAGTTTTTCTTTGTCGTTTCGGAAACTTATCAATCAGCCCTCGTAAGTCTTCGGCTTCTATTAGTCAGTTACATCTTACGTCTATTTTTTATCATATAGTATCCTATCCTAGTTTCAAATTGAAATATCGATTGAAGACATCTTGGGCCTATTTGTAGACTATGTGTATAAAGTATTTCGTAATTACTGTCATTTATGAAATCCCATCATCCATTTTATGTTTGTTTTGACAAAATAGCCCATGAATTGTGTATTTTTTATGATTTTCACTTCGTTTTACGTTACATGGATGTTTTTTTATTTAAGAAATGCTTCTACTTTATTAATCAATTTCCTGATTTATCACACCTCTAACTAACCTACTCTTTCTTACCAAGCGTATATGTAAGTATTTCTATTCAAAATGTGACTTCGTGGACTCGCGTAGGCATCACATGACCGTGATCCTCGAAATTTATTATGGGAAAGGCCATAATCAATTTCAAATTAGAGTTTTTGTAGGTGTCAGAAGCTGAACATTTTGTTTATTGGAATCAATTTGCTAGAACCAGCGCAAGTTATCAAAATACTTTTATTGTTCCAAAAATATGGGTGAAAAATGCAGAAATCAAAGGGATAGTAAAAGCATCATCATTCATTATTAAGGCTGAATGCAAACTGACGGTTATCTCGATTTCCATAAGTCATAAGAATTTTTATATCTTTTGCTGTAAATTATAGCATTCGACGTTACAGCAAATAATTTAACTATTCTTGAATTGAAGACACGTGAACAGTGTAATTATAACTACCTATATACTCATAATAAACATATTATTTCGTGGTCGGTTCGCAATCGCTGTGACCTAGAAAGCAAGTGACCGTAATTCAGTGTCTATTCTATTCTTTCGCACAATTATTTTCAAGTGGTATTTTATATTTTTTTGTGTATTGGCATGCAACTTGCCAATTGAGGTTAAAGGTGAAAATTCATAAATAGAAAATGTGCGATTAATAAAAATAAAATAAAGTGTAAAGTTTAAAAATAAAATGTAAGCAATGTTGGCGACAATCACATTTTGTCTTAAATGCCTGTTTTGCAATAATGGCATCGTCGTCGTTAATTTTCACTCTTTATCACAGTTTAGGATGCCTATGCAATTTAACAAACATGTCGAAATAATTAATATAATTCACGTGTTAGCTTACCTCTCAAAGTGCAATACTATAATAATATAACTTCCAAAACACCAATAAGGTTCTCCGAATTTGATAGATACTATAAGAACAATGGCAGTCGTGTGAACAGGTCCCGATCACACGGCAGATATAATTACTTCCATTGTGTAGTGTCCCGTTGAATGCAATTTAACATCGGCAGGTTCACGGGGTGGACTACTTGCAAGCTTCGATTGAGTATTGTTAAGACTTTAATAAGGTTGCATTATTCGAGTTGCATTTCGAAATAAATAATAATGTTCGTTTATTTGACACTCTTACAATGTAAGCAAATTTAAAGGCTTAAATCTTTCGTGAATATGTGTGTGTTCTACTATGAAAGTTAATTAAATTACTTGTATTACTGCCTCGAAATAATTTTTAGCATAATTATTTCTATAACAAACAATTTCATGCGAATATATACATAAAGCTTAATTTTTTTCGAAATATCTTTGAGTCTTTTTTAATAATCGTTAAATCTTTTACTTCATTCTAGTTTATGATTCCATAGCTGTCCTTATCAAGAGTATCTGAATCGCCTCTTTAAATATTCTACTGTTGTATTCTAACTGTCTAGTTCTTATGAATGGCGGGAACATTAGTAATGTGATGAATTGTGTATTCACTGTGAGGTGACGAGTCATTGTCATTCTTGAAAATGCTACCAATGAACTTCTGAGCTTCGTCTTTTACATAAACATAGTTTGCTTGTCATGTTTTGTTTTAGAGTGGTTCAATTTCAACGCGATTCGATCTACCTGTCTATATTTTAAAAATGTTTCTTACTCAATTTCTAATTGTTTAATTTTGGGTTAATAGATTAACATCTTTCATCAACTATCTGTTCAGACTTTTCATGTATTTTAATTTAATACACCACTTCGACTACCAGTAAAACGTTTTTATTGTTTTTAGTAGATTTTTCTATATCATTTAAATTCTTATTGTGATTATTTTTTTCTCTTTTGTACTTTAAAATAAACATTCTTTCTTTGTTTGTTTGGGTGGTTTATACTCGTAAAATTGCGTTGCAGCACACAATCTGCTTAGCGAATAATCAAACAAGCACGCATCGGGTTATACAGAAGCGGAGTGTTCCCATGATGTGATGCGAATAATTTAATGCTTATTATTTGGATGCATTAATGGTGTTTTGCTTCTGTATAACGGTTTTATTAATAAATTTTCATACATGTGGCAAGAATTTCAAAACCAAAATAAAGCCTTGCTATGGAAGGTACAGATTTGATGAGCACTGGGATCTTTTAGTGTTATTATCTCTTGAGGACATTGTAACAAAATATACCTGTATTTATTGTACAAACCGAACTCTTTGAGGCTCTGTTCGTCTTCGGCTTATATATACAAATCAACTCAGACATATCCGAGATTTTCTTTTGATGACCCATGTGAAAATTCAATTTTACAACATAATACAACGTGATATTTTTTTAATTTAAACAAAAAGTGACCAGTGCTTCTGAAAAGTTCGATCCTTACATTACTTCGAAATTTAAATACATAATACTTATGCTAATTAAGTGTGATTCAAACCATTAAAAAAATAAAAAGTGCAGAAGAAGCCATTTCATTTTCTAAATATGTAGTGCGGAACGAAAGTTTACAAATTAAGATGATACTTTAAAATTATAAATGTCACAACAACTTAATAAAGATTATAATATTAATAATAATAACACTTTATTGCACGATAAGGATTATCGTAAAGTTAAAAAAATGCAACATCTATATAAAGATAACAAGTTTATCACCGCTAACAGGAAACTTACATTCTTTAACAGCGTAATATGTTAACACTTTTCTGTTAATGGTAACATATTATTATCACAAAAATATACCGGAGTAATTTTTGATACGAAAATTGTGCTACTTACACCTATACATGCATGACTGTCAAACATACAGAAAAGATGGTCATTATATACAACAGCTATAAGTAGTTTTTCTCGCAAGTAATGAATGACGGACAATCCAAGAAGGGCTATTGAACTTCTGTAACATAATAGCAGATATTAGCACCTCGTATGAGATAAAACCTGTGAAGACAACTTGCGTATTTCCTGTTAATCATATGAAATGTGATATTGTTACGCCTACTGCGTAAGAACCTACTTATACCATGAGAGAAAGATTGTCATAAGGTGTGAACGGCTAAAACGGAAATGATCCGCTATTCCAACTTAATGTGCCATTTTATAACATTAAACTTCTATTAAAAAGTATTCATAATGATCAATTTTACTGTCGAGATGAGTAAGGTATTAAATCAATACGAGTATTGTATGCAAAAGACTATTATTGAAGAAACAATTTTATTAAGACTCGTGTCTTGAACATCTTTTCTGGTCAAGGTGTACACCTATTGCTATTCACTCAATATCCTTGTCATTAGGTCTTTCAAATTAACGTTAAATAAAATGACCGTTAGGTTAGCAAAGGTTACAAAACAGAAGATGTTTTATTGAATACATTATTAAGTTGGAAGGTGCAGACTTGAGTCGCAGGTGTTGAAAAGGTCAAACTAGTCAAAGAATTATAAAAAGTTCGTCTGTGGAGCCCTAGCTCAGAAAAGCAATGAAACAGTAGCTGGCATAACGAAGTAACAAAATGAAAGTAAGAGTTGCCTAGACGCGTCATCAAGATTCGTTTAAACAAGATGATGATGGCTATAACCATCAACATAAATTAAAATAAAAAGTCATAATAGTAAAAGTTAACATTTACCCTTAAATTTGCATAGTATTATACAATTCGTGCAATATAAACACATAATTCACATGCAATATACGTAGAAGAAGTACCAAGACATCTGGTAGGAGATGGATGAGATGACAGACATTAAGACACAGTTAGAGAGCTGGCTGTAACACTTTCTAAGCACAAACGAACCGAACTGCTATTATTATGATGCTAAGTGGTGGTAATTAGGAGGAGAAGGCTTTATTGATAGATATTACGTGGCTTATGATTGCTACTGCGATGAAATAGCTTTATAGGTACTCGTTTGGGCAATTATCAGATTTTTGGTAACCGATAAAAGGAAGTAAACAAGAGATGTAAATGTAACTTTAAAGTTGTAATACAAGGAAGTTTTGGAAGTTGATAAAACTGATACAAAGAGTGGCACATTAGCCCAGTTTTAACAAATATGTGAGAAATTACTAAAACCAATAACAATTTCGCAAACTTAAGTTATGAACGTAAATTGGCCTTTGACCTCATTCTCAACTTCTCAGTAAAGCCTCAAAATCAAAACATGCGAAGAGCTCACGATCATCGATTATTAGCAGATGCTTGATTAGTTTTGTAATCGTCAAGTAGACAAAGCTCTTTGTGTATCGAATACCGCACGGATAAAACATGAACACAAGAGCAGTCGAAGCAGTCTTCCAATCGCCTTGATCCGATGCGTCCGAGTACAACAAACTGGCCACAAACAATGAGTTCATCTGAGAACTCGTCAGTCCAGTCCGTCCAGGTGACAGGATGACTTTCACCTGCTGCAATTATACAGGTGTTCCATAACCGACACCGCTGGAACAAATAAATACTGCCATTATTACTATTAAGGATGATGCTGGACTTAATTGAGATATGTTTCTTATGTGAGCGAATTTTAATGATCGATCGCATTGGATGGAATTTTTATTGACACGAAGTCACCGTTCTTGCGAAAGATATTCAAGATGCGTTAAATTTAACCTTGATTGAATTACAAATAGATTGGATTTTCGATAAAAATTACTAGCACTCCTATCAATCCTTCGTCTAATAAGCTCCAAGACGAAGAATATATTTAAGACCTACGTCAACCAACCCACACTGGGCCAGCGTGGTCGACTACGGTCCAATCACCAGGGTAGCCTCAAGCCCTTCGGAGGAGACGTATTAATATGAGCCCATAACAAAAACCAATTAATAACGGTTTTTCTTCAACAACAGCTCATATGCGTCCCCAGTCCCCACCGAAGAGCTCGAGTCTTCCTAAATAACAGTTCTTATCGCTTTAAAATTCTGCACTCAACTCCTATCAATCCTCTTCAAGAAGCACGTTCGTTTACGTAACGACACGCCGAAACGGCATAAGGAATGACCACGAATGGCAATTTAAATGAAAGCAATTGTATCGATGACCATTACGAATCGGATCGTGCTCGGAATTATTCAAATTCGATGATATTGCGTATTCGAGCGTTGCCACGAGAATCGAGTTCATCTGACGACGATAAATGACGGCTGGTTTAGAGATCATTGACTGAAGTATCTACAGCGTAATATTTTGTTGTGGATAAGTCGTAATAATATTGAATGCCTTTACAACAGTAATTTACATTGCTTGTGTATGATAAACTAGTGGTTCACCCGCGGCTACGCTCGCGTTATGTACGATTTTCCCGTGGAAATACGACTTTTCCCGGTAAGTAAGTATATTATGTGTTAATCCAGGGTACAAACTATTTCTATTCCAAATTTCACTCAAATCCGTCCAGTAGTTATGGCGTGAAAGCGGAACAAACATCCAAACACCCAAACATCTAAACATCCAAATATATATTTTTTTTATTTTTATTATTGTGATTTATCTGAATCTTGAAACCTACGAGTATATGCTTGAAACGATGGATCTTGAAATTTTTATAATAAGGTTGACTGTAGATAGGTACTTAACTTATAGATCAAAGTATAATTAATTTTCCTGATAGAATACAAAGCGATTATAAAATAAATGTTATCCGGAAGTGCGAATGAGAAGCTAATAAAATGCTTTATGACTAAGCTACAACACAAAATAAAAAAGGTTACAGAAGGACCACTCTCGCCTTCTTCAAAAATAATTACGTCATCTTGCCAGACTCACTAGGGTTGGTTGCTACCACAAAATAAATAGCGGCTTTACGTAATTTGTGGCTACAATGCGTCCTAAAAGGTTTTTAATGTTCAATTTCCTGTAGTAAGCACCCTAAAAGCACCTACGATATAACCTTACTGCAGCCTTCGGTGTACGGTGGCCAGGGCGCGGTCGACTTTCTTCTTACGCAACATGATTTTCATACTTACATCATTGTTACCTGACAATATGTCGCTAATTTATTAAACGACGTTTTTTTATACTATTTAAATTTGGGCGAAAATAGTTAAAAACGATAAACCGTGTGTAAGAGTGGGTGAAATGGAAACTGACAGAAATGATGTAATGGTGGAAAAGCGATTAAATGCCCTTAAGTAAAAGTTGTCAGCAAACAGCTCAATTGCTCAATTTGCTTATTTTTTGTCATTGCTCATTTTTTTTAAAGGTTCCGGTGATACAGTTTAGGTATCACCGGAACCTTTAAAGGAAGGTATTAAAAACTTCTTACTATGATAATATTAATATTGCTGGCTAATATGATAATATAGCACTTATGACTCCTTTAGTTATATATGAGTTAATCCCACTTGAATTATATGACAAAAAAGTATGGCGTTATTTAATTCTTTTTTTAAATCCTTAAAAAGTCCAGTTAGGTACTTAATTAACGTAAATAAGTAAATCTAAATCCAAACGACTTCTCCACTATCTATAAAAAAATTCTATCAATCACTCTTGTCATGATTCAAAGTCAAGAGTCAGTGGCACTGATGTGAAAGGGCGCAGTGTGGGTGGCATTACACAACTAATGAATGACCATTCGCTTATCGCATTAGATTATGCATGTTAGCTATTGTATCGGGAAACAAATCATTCGTAAAAATGATATTATGACGTGTAGTAATCGCAGTTTTGTTTATTGTATGACATGATGTAACATTATATCCGGAAGTAGTAGCATCTTTAATTAATTCTGTAGAGCATGATTTAGTGCTATTTCTTAAGCAGGTATTAGTATAAGAAATGGTTTAAGTGTATTCAATTATGATTATTATTTGATGATAGATATTGCTTTTTAACTAAGTTTAATTCATACTGCATTACTCCTGCGGCTATTATTGTTAGAAATTATATGGTGACACTAACACAACAATATTAAAATATTTCAATTAAAGTCTCATTTTGCTGGCCAGTATTATTTCTGCAGTAGCAAATACAAACTAGACCTATTGAATTTCCGTTCATTACTTTGACTTAAAATTTTCATTGCCAGCTTGTTTGTTCAGTCTGTCAGAACTCCTCGAGCTGTTCTGAGAAATATCAAGTTGCAAGAGCGATACAGTTTCAAAACTTTTTGTCGATCGCGTGCGAAACGCCAGTTTCCATTCTGATTTTGATACTTTCCAATTGGAATTCGCATTTTAGACAAATAGTTAATAGTTTCATGTTTTCACACCCAGAACTTATCCATTTCGATATAATGATCCGATAGACCTCGAGATCAGAGGATTTTACAAAACAAAACGTAACTGCATTGTACATTATCAAGTGTTGTACTTAACTGTTTTTGTTCACCTTATAAATAAATAAAATAAAATAAATACTTCCTATATTGATGCAAACATTGCCAACCTTGGTTCGGATTTGGCAAAACTCAATTGTACTCTAAATGTATATTGTATTTTAAATGCATGCTTCCTTTCTACAACTTTTATTTTGGTTTAGTTTTATTTTTTAAGTGCACTGCTATCGTTGTCTTTACGCTCTTGTGTTACTATTTCATCATTATTTCCTACTCCATATATTTACGTTTTATCCATTTGGCCTAAATGTGTGAGAATATACCTTTATATCTTATTCTACCTTTCGATTCGCTTACGAACAAGAATAATGAGTGTGGCATTTACTTCCTAAAGATGATGTAAATACATGTTTATAGAGCTTATCAAGATTATACCTCTTTGTTTACAACATTTTGACGTTGTTACCGAATATTACAATAAGAAAAATCTCTTAGCGTGGAAAGGGGAACAAAGTTAATGTGTTTTATCAAAAATACATTAGTAATTCTATTATGTTACATGGAAGAATATTTTGTTTTGTTTTGAGAAGACCTTTTAATGTTTTAAATCCACTTCCTGAAAATATCCTTTCTATATGATTAAGATGACGATGAAGCTAAAGAATCTGATGTGTAATTTCAAGATCGATTACAAGTAACGTTTTAAAAATCTCTTCAGATTTACCATTTTCATCTCCGTGTCTCGTTTTAGTAGCTTGTGTAGTAGACCATAATCATCTGCTTTAATTTACAAGAATCCTGATCACGCGCACGTATTAATTCAATCACCTGAATGTATCTCACTATACGACTAGCCAGTTCCGCACTAGTTGTCAATGCGGATGATATACAATCGTATTATACAATTCGTTTAGATTTAGACGAATGCGATACGGGTATATTTGCGAAATGTTCGGAATCAAAAGTAGGTTCTCTGTCATGGTCATGTGCTAATGGATTTAATTAAAGGAAATAAACAAGTATTTCTAACTCAATTACCTTTTGCAGAAAACTGTTGCGGCTTTCATCGACAAAGGCTGCACTGTTGTATTTTTTTTGCTGGAATTATTGTGTAATTTTAATTTTTTATAGGCACGCTCGTGATCAGAGTAAAACTGAAATCTTCAAATCAATGCAATATTATAAAAAAATATGCAAACGTACATAGTACTCAGATAAAAAGCCACACATGTTGCTTGCCTAATGCATTTTTGCAATAAATAAAGGACTTCACATCTAAAAATACCTTCAGAGAGTCACTTCGTCACTCGCAAACACAAGTCAGTCATTGCTGCTTGTGTGATGATTGTCCCCACTGATTGTTATGCAAGGCGCATTTTTATGACCTTTGCAAAAATAAAGGAGTTGTCGGCTCGGTAGTTGATGCCAATGAGGCTCTAGCGAAAAGCTGAGTCACAATGAGTATTTTTGTATGTATTATTTGTACCATATTCTATTATCGGTAAACACAAAGGCATGGGTCGGTCGGTATTGGAAAGCAAGTAGCTAATATTATTGGCAAATTTAATGGTTGTAATCTTTCAAATTAGGAACTTAGTATTTCCTTTCGGTGGAGGTGGTCAGTTTCTGTAATAGTCACTTTCGGAGTATGTCAGTTTCTTTAATCGTCGTATTCGGATTAGGTTCAAACTTAGGCATGCATGACTTAAACTTTATGTCATTGCCTATACTGAAGCCATAAAATGTTAAATAAAAGTAAATAATAATTATCATATTCTTTATTTTTTACCCGAACTCTTTGTTCATGTACCAACTTATATTTTATACAATAACAATTCAGAGTAGTCTTACTAATCATTGTTTGCATTATTTTAAATAAAATAAAATACTGTTTTGAATTTAATAGGTCAAGCTCACTTAATAAATAGTGAAGGATCAGTGCAGTACCTTGATGGAATTCCTCGGAGGGCAGTCCAAGGTCTTTATTCTAAGAATTGTGCTCGTGGTGTGCTCGTGATTACCTCTCGAGGGAATTTATTTAACTTGAGAATTTTACTATAGTCGTGACAGCGTTGTTTACCTGTGACACTAGGTACACACCTAAGTTTATATTTATTGGAAACACGGTTCACATAACAGTAAATGATATTATACGCTATTTTGTTATTAAGCATAATTGAACTTGACTAAAAAACCTTAAAAATATCGAGCTTAGCATTTTGCAGGTAACTCTCACATGACAAAAACAGTTGTTAAAATTTACCGAAATTCATTTCACGTTTTTGTTTATCAACACAGCAAAGAGTACCTTACAGTTTCTTAAGGTTTACCTAAAGGTACGAGCAACATGTCAAGAAAAAATCTCAAGCAAATATTCTGCGGTCATCTTTCCATATCCTCATAATGTTCTGTCACTCTTCATTTGTTTTGCTTTCCTTCCTTCTGTGGACCACCATCACATTCATATTGCCCATCATTTAAATCCTCTCTCTTAAGGTTGGAATTTCCTTGTCTCGTTTCGTTGTTTAAGAAGTTAACATGGTAGATTCTATTATCTGTAAGTGTTGAGTGTAGCATTGCAAATGCAATGTTTCACCGGACGCAGGATCTCATAACTTCATAAGTGTTAACGGATGTGCTTTTCTACATCTTTGTGACCATTTGATTTTTTATAACGACCTACATACTCAATACTCCAATGTCACGTCTATAGTACTAACCTGTATGGATGATATTCAGACTGTAATGTTTATTGAAATTAATGTGAAGTACTTATACCATGTGTTACTCTGATGATGAGTGATCGATGTTCCTTGGTCTGTGATCAATAGTAAAAGTCAAAAGCGAAATTATTGGAAACTTTAACTTGATTTGCCCTTGCTTAAATTATATTTTCTCTTGTTACAGGCGCAAAGAATGGAGTGCGGAGCATCAGAGCTCAGCAGGAAACTGCGAATTGATCAGGTACTTTTATCTAATTTACGGTTCTGTTGTCTTTTTACACCTTACAATATTTTAACCTGATTACAATTCACATCAGCAACCGGTATGTGTACCGGTATAACTATTCTTCGATCACAGATGTTATTAATAAATTTATTACTTTCAATTTTTATTTTGAACTCATTCTCATAAAAGACTAATAGGTAATTTAAACATTAATCATTCGAGTAGGGGCTTTTTGCGCAAACGAATAGCGCTTAATTTAATTTACGGTTATTTTGCGGCAAGCTGACTGACGCTTAAAATAGTTCAAAAACAAGTTTATGAACAAAGAGCGGCGCTTTTGTGATATCTTCATTACGCATCACCTTTTACGCTGCGCATTATGACACAAAATTATAGCCTTACTTAACAATATCAATGAGTGCATCGATATAGTTTAAGTTATGTAAAAGTTCATGTTTTGTAATAAATAATGTGTACATATTAAACCATTGATCATGTTTTGACATCAGCTTACTCAGATGCAATGTAAGTAATTACTTATTGACTTATTGTCCATTGCCATCAAAACAAATCTCTCTCCAAACACCATAAGGCTCACAATCAGCCTTATTTGACATTTTCCGTTGACATGTGCAGCCCTATTGACAGATCGGTTAACGTTAGCCAATCGCGTTCACCTTTGCGGACGTGTGCGCGTACTGCGTGCGTTTTGACAGCTGTCAAGTTGAAAACGAGCGTACGGAGTTGCGCTTGCGCAACCGGTTCACCACCTGTCTGAATGTAGTGCAGTTGGATAGAATCAGCTGTAAGCTATTATAGTTTCTTATACAAACGCTTATACCTACCAAGAAACTTATTGTTTGTTTTTTTTTTTATATGTTCAAGATGAACTGTTCTTATTTCAAAGAGCGTAATCATATTAAGTAATAATAGCTGACTCTACAAACAACTAATTTAATAAAATGCGGAAAAGTTGGCATACTAAGTCTTGAGGTATCTAAGTATATTAAAAGATAAAAAAAATGGTAAGACCGCAGACGCTGTTATAAATTTTAAATCCAAAAGACCTGTACCGCTTATAAGGTAGGTATATAAGTAAGAAGTAAGCAATGTGTTATCGAATGCTTTTTATCGCTAATTCGAACTGCAATTACCACTTACCTGCTAAAATTATGCTTCAATTCTTATTGAAGGGTCAATGCTTGGCATTCAAAGTTAATAAATTATCAATCATCGTTTCTGAGCTCGAATAGTTCAGCAATGAGGCCAATTTTGTGTTAATAGCAAATGCCTTGTTTATTTTTAGTTAGTAAATGTCTGAAAGCTTTACTCGGTGAATGATTAGCGTGGTTGTGTTAATTCTGTATGAAGTGAGTTGGTCAACTGGTTTCTTACTTATAATAGTGAGTAGGCGTGGCTAGATTAAGCTTTGCTTGAATTTTACAGTTTTTTTTTATGTAGACAATTTCTTGACCGTGCATCTCCCCAAACCAGCCATTTCCTACTTCTGCCGTTCTGATATTTGACTATTAGACGAATGGTTTATTCTCTATTTTTTTTAGCTCTAGGTCGCAACTCTACATTGTGTGCTGTTCTTTTTTCATAGACTCTCACTAACTAGCAAGTCGTATACATCACAACTTTTATACATCCTAGTTAAGAAAATCGATTACCACATTTTGTAATATACAATACTATCAACAAATCACTTACGATCAAAGGTCTGCAGCTCTATTCCACTGAGGTTAGAATGAAATAGTACACTGACTCCTACACTAAACCGATCTTAAAGCTTATAGAAATCGATACTACTAGCATCTACCTACATTCTATCAGTATTATCTATCACACACGCTGCACTGGATAAACACCTGTGCAATAAACTTTCCTCTCACACCTCCTCAGTCGGCGCATTATCACCACAAATGGAATCGAGTTCGGATCGGATCCATTCAATAAATCGATGCTGCGAGCGGTTTTTATGTACCGGTTCCGCAGACGATGCGTCAGACGTCTTTGTTACGAAGGCTATTATCAAAGCGATTGAGTTCACTAATTGATTGATCTTTATTCCGATCTTTTGGCATTTCTACATTTGAAGTCTCTTCTGCGTTAAGAGACAATTCAGAACACAATCATCATCAAACTTTTCTATTATTCGAATTTCCATGCTTATTTTTGGACTTGGGCTAATTTTAGTCATAATATCGTCTTTAGCAGTCATTGAACAAGTGTGGTTTGTTTTGAAGTTATATTTAGATAACAACTAATCATGCTGTTATAAACCACCACTTATGACACTATGATTTCAAAGTGAGTAGCAATTGTTTTTTTTTTAATCTAGACAAAAGACCAAATAGACCGTATCGATACATGTCATGAGCCGTAAATTGCGATGCTATTCACGGTGACTGGCTCATGAATTTTTATTACGATTTGTTCAGTAAGCAGCTGGTTAGGTTTGTTTTATTGTTCCTTCACATAAAAGTGATAAAGTATCTATTTAAATACTGTGATACTAGATGTTGCAACTTAAGAATTGTTTTATTTTATTATTTATATATCCGGTATTACCAATCCTATAATGCATTTAAGCAATTTTCTCAAGAGCTCTATCGCTTGGCACGTCCGTGCTGTAATTTCGTGCGGTTTCCATAATAGATCCTCAAATAAATCGCACCTCAACGTGACCTCCTTTCTACGGCAGCTTAAGACCGATTGTTAACTTAATTAATAAGCTGTGCTCAGCTTTTAGCGGTTAAATAACATTCATTATAGTGTTTTGTTTCCTTTTGGACTTACAGTCATTGACAACCGGCACTTATGTAAGGTTGTTACTTTTTTTTGCTTTTATATCACCATGATAAACATCTTTTGGTTTTTTGTTTAGAGGCTCGTATGCTATTCATGATGTGTCACTCTCACTGTTCACCATTGATGTTCAATAGTACAAATTAGTTATTTTGTTTGTTATGTTTATGTAATAAGTTGTTCCTAAAGCGCTGACATTAAAATGAACTTCGAACTTTGAAATGAAACTGATAAGAAGAGATCGTAAAAAACTTTGTTGACCTCTTCAAAACAATTAATGCTATAAGACGTATACTAAACGTAATTGATTACTCCTTCCTACATCTAATGAGTTGTTTGTCATTAAATACTAACCAGCAGGTATGCCGTTAGCTTTTAGGTTTCATAATAAATAATTTGTGGAGAAGGTAGTTACTTACTATCTGTTTATTCTCTGTAACATAACTTTATAAAAGATGATCACAAGATCGTCAATATAAGAAAAATTTAGGATACTCGAAGTCAATAATTGAATTCCTTTTTATTATCGTTGATTTACTTGATATCACATTGAAATAACGGAAACTTCTAAGTACTGCTTTAACTCCGTTGGTTTTTTATACAGTCACACATGAAAGCGTGTGTTTAAAATCCTACTTCCAAACGTTTTCAAACCATTAGTTCTTCTGTCTGTCTATACTGTGGGTATTTATATTACCTATAGGTACATCTTTCTACTCTTACCGCCTATATCAATGTGAAGCTATGTAACTGGTTGAACTGCATGGAACAACAATCGTCAAGTCACCGTGTCACTGTGTCTCTTATAGAAAGGAATAGTAATGCCGGAGATTTCAGTCATCTTTACTAAATATTACTTCTTTTAGATCTTCTTGTGCCAAGTGCGCGCCCGCTATATTACCACTCTGGTCAAGTCCGCGCCCGCTATATTACCACACTGGTCAAGTCCGCGCCCGCTATATTACCACTGGTCAAGTCCGCGCCCGCTATGTTACCACTCTGGTCAAGTCCGCGCCCGCTATATTACCACTCTGGTCAAGTCCGCGCCCGCTATATTACCACTCTGGTCAAGTCCGCGCCCGCTATATTACCACACTGGTCAAGTCCGCGCCCGCTATATTACCACTGGTCAAGTCCGCGCCCGCTATGTTACCACTCTGGTCAAGTCCGCGCCCGCTATATTACCACTCTGGTCAAGTCCGCGCCCGCTATATTACCACTCTGGTCAAGTCCGCGCCCGCTATATTACCACTCTGGTCAAGTCCGCGCCCGCTATATTACCACTGGTCAAGTCCGCGCCCGCTATGTTACCACTCTGGTCAAGTCCGCGCCCGCTATGTTACCACTCTGGTCAAGTCCGCGCCCGCTATATTACCACTCTGGTCAAGTCCGCACCCGCTATATTACCACTCTGGTCAAGTCCGCGCCCGCTATGTTACCACTCTGGTCAAGTCCGCGCCCGCTATATTACCACTCTGGTCAAGTCCGCGCCCGCTATATTACCACACTGGTCAAGTCCGCGCCCGCTATATTACCACTGGTCAAGTCCGCGCCCGCTATGTTACCACTCTGGTCAAGTCCGCGCCCGCTATATTACCACTCTGGTCAAGTCCGCGCCCGCTATATTACCACTCTGGTCAAGTCCGCGCCCGCTATATTACCACTCTGGTCAAGTCCGCGCCCGCTATATTACCACTGGTCAAGTCCGCGCCCGCTATGTTACCACTCTGGTCAAGTCCGCGCCCGCTATATTACCACTCTGGTCAAGTCCGCACCCGCTATATTACCACTCTGGTCAAGTCCGCGCCCGCTATGTTACCACTGGTCAAGTCCGCGCCCGCTATGTTACCACTCTGGTCAAGTCCGCGCCCGCTATGTTACCACTCTGGTCAAGTCCGCGCCCGCTATATTACCACTCTGGTCAAGTCCGCACCCGCTATATTACCACTCTGGTCAAGTCCGCGCCCGCTATGTTACCACTGGTCAAGTCCGCGCCCGCTATATTACCACTCTGGTCAAGTCCGCACCCGCTATATTACCACTCTGGTCAAGTCCGCGCCCGCTATGTTACCACTGGTAAAGTCCGCGCCCGCTATGTTACCACTCTGGTCAAGTCCGCGCCCGCTATGTTACCACTCTGGTCAAGTCCGCGCCCGCTATATTACCACTCTGGTCAAGTCCGCACCCGCTATATTACCACTCTGGTCAAGTCCGCGCCCGCTATGTTACCACTCTGGTCAAGTCCGCGCCCGCTATATTACCACTCTGGTCAAGTCCGCACCCGCTATATTACCACTCTGGTCAAGTCCGCGCCCGCTATATTACCACTCTGGTCAAGTCCGCACCCGCTATATTACCACTCTGGTCAAGTCCGCGCCCGCTATATTACCACTCTGGTCAAGTCCGCACCCGCTATATTACCACTCTGGTCAAGTCCGCGCCCGCTATATTACCACTCTGGTCAAGTCCGCACCCGCTATATTACCACTCTGGTCAAGTCCGCGCCCGCTATATTACCACTCTGGTCAAGTCCGCACCCGCTATATTACCACTCTGGTCAAGTCCGCGCCCGCTATATTACCACTCTGGTCAAGTCCGCACCCGCTATATTACCACTCTGGTCAAGTCCGCGCCCGCTATGTTACCACTGGTCAAGTCCGCGCCCGCTATATTACCACTGGTCAAGTCCGCGCCCGCTATGTTACCACTCTGGTCAAGTCCGCGCCCGCTATATTACCACTCTGGTAGAAATAGCCATTAGTCCGTTAAAAAAAAAATCTTCTTATGCTTGGTCCTCATATTGTGATTCTGCCTAGTCATCAGCGTTAGTGGTTTCAGCAATGAATCCAATTATGATTAGAAAAAAGATTAGCCAGATAGATCATAGACACCTGTCTAGCAAAGATGAACAGCCGAGTTTTAAGTGTAATTTAAGTAAACCGTGTATTTTTTGATAGTAGATACATTATAATATAAATGTTGTACTTATGAGCTCTTTAATTTTCCAATTGTGGTATGAAGACACTCCTAGATTGTCTGAAACTTGATAGATTGCTTGGAATTCCTTTAAATAAATCCACTACAGATCAGCAGTCTCATTTTCAATCTTGATATCACATGATTCAACAAACCTTTTAGAATATGAAATGGAAATAGAGAAAAAACAGACCGCAATCTTTAACTTACTTATTAACTGCCCTCACATTTACCTACATAATAATGAACGGTCACAATCAATTACTCTCAAAAGAGTAATGAAAGAGAAACTCGGCCACCAATTTCGCGCAAGTGGAAATTGTGCGACATTTCGCGAATCAGCGAGGAACCGGTAACCGGTGATCCGTCATCGGAACCGGATCGGAACTCTATCGTCTGCGGGAAATAACCGGTTAGCCGCCTGAACTCACCGGCCGACGGACAGATTTAAGGAGAAGTTTTTTTAAAACATTATATTTCACTTGCTACTCGTATATAAACGAGGCTCAGTAAGTAATTTGAAGTGGTAAACATCATTTTCCAGAAAATATTTTGACCTAAATGTATGCAGTGGAAAAAAGCCGAAATCTGGATTGTTAGTTTGGAGTATAAGGTAACGATTGATTTGAAAAAGAAAAAAAAGTAACGATGGAGAGTACGACAATGAATGAAGTTCTTATCAAAGTAGAACCGAAAAACGAGAGGACGGAAATCCACTTTACTGTCAAAGTGCCTACTCAATGTTAATAAAAAGCCACCTACAGGTCTTGCTTCCCAGTATGTCGTCGCATCCTTATCTTAACTGTCGGATGAAGTGCACGTAGATCAATCGGAAATCAATAGATACACTTTTTGCAGTTAAATTACGTCCGTTTCCTGCACTTGCGCTTGCCCTTAATCGTTGCCGCTGACATGTGAGCAGGTTCCTACAAGCGGAAAAGTGGAGCATTGGGTTAAATGCTAACACTTTGGACAACGCTGGCTTTATTAAAGGGCTAATGTATTACAATTCCCGGCGGTAAATAAATGCATATCGGGTTTTGACTTTGTAGAGCGTCGTCTCCCTCGCACGTAGAATTAACAAATAAGTATTTCTTTTCAAAGCTTGATGTGCATTATTTACCGTTGTTGGGTGTATGTTGAAAGATTATGAAGGTAATAGAAATAATTACATTACATGATCACTAATATTATGTCCATCTCCTTTTGTTTAAATATCAATTACGTCGACTTTTAATGGTATAATGAAGGTATCTTTTATCAACGCAATAAGTCCCCATAGATAGTTTCGGTTTGCCCCAAGGCTCCAACTCGAACTTCACCCCCATAATATTACGGCGGCGTTTAGTTGACCATTCCACACGCACCGTTAAAAACTAAATTGAATAATCAAACTTGTTTTGAGATCGTAAAGTTTCCTAAAGGTATAATTTGAACTTACTCTGTGATTCCTATCCAGTTTTTCTTGCAGGCTATAATCAAAATGCACAATTTGTTGACGTTTTAAATTCCAATACACAAAAAATTTAACTTCATTCATAATATGACGCCACCAAAATGTTACACCTTTTTTATTTGGACTTCAAATTGACTGAACTCGAAGTTCATTTGCATCGACTCTAGCTCTTATTTACCTATTTTTAAGAAACAGGATCGCTGCATTCAAAATTTTGTTCAGTTCATAAAATAGGTAGAATAGTGGGCCCAGGATGGTGCCCAAAGGGACGCCGCATAGAAACAGGTTTGAAGCAGTTCATTGAAGAGATATTCAAAACTCGTTTCTCGTCTCACGGCCGGCGGCGGCGTGGTTAGACACTTTATCATAATGCACCGCACTTTTAAGGTCTATGGTAATATTATGTCTATGGAACACCATAAGTAAAACAGTCAAAAGCTTTTTAAACAGCAGTTGGAATGGTTTATCTACAGGAAGAATTCTTACTTCTGCTTTTATGTTTTTTTTTGTGGTGTTGTTTCATTTTAGATATAAAAAGGTTTTGATTTTTACTAGTTATGCTTTCTAGTTGATTATGTATGATAGTTTATTCGCAATTTGTTTAGAATAACATATTTGCTATCAGGTAGTTACTATAACTTTCTTGTACATTCGCGTCATGATTCAACAGTATTCATGTTCCAACTCCGGAAGGTACTGCATTCTCACATACATGCTTTAGGATTCCAATGATAGCGTTTTGTATGGTTTCCACATCAAGTTAAACGTAGTGTAAAACGACGTCGGGTTTAAAAAATATATTGTAATTTCACAAACGTTTAATGAAACCTTTTTTTAAGCACCTGATCCTGAAATTTCAATTTGTCAAATAACGAGCTCAAATAAGGTAAATGATCTCAGTTTCATGACCGCCATTTTTGTTCATTTTGGTATTGTTCATTGTTATCTTATTTCTATCCTATTACAAAATCGTTAAAAGCCGTTGCATCATTTCGTTGAAATCACTTCCAGACACGCTCGTCTTGTTTAACATTCACCGTGAAAAACAAACCTCTACCGATGCATCTACGTGCTAGCTTCACTGCACCGGCATCAAGTTTCATTCTCATACAAATCACAAAAGTGGGCTCTCCATAAACGGGCGTAGACTTTTGACCCTGCCTCCAGGCGTTTGGGAAAGTGGCCGACTGGTCGAACCTCGCGACTGCGTGCGGCCGTATGTGGGCCGCAAGCGCAACTCAACGTGTGTCCACACTTGTTTTCTTACTAACATTGTTGAAAATGCTGCGTTTGAGGTATGGGTGTGCTCTCACTTTTAAGGTTCTTGTGCATTTCGTTTACCTACATTTTCTTGTTTATTCGTGTTATGTGATATCTGTCCATAAAGTAACACCTGTTTTATATTATTTATAATGCTTTTCATCTCAAGTTTGTTCTAGGTAGTACAGTTGCGCATGAAAAAAACAATACATTTGCATGAAACCAAAAGTCGTCAACGTATTCATCTTTGTGAAATCCTTCGTTTAGTGACTTAGTTTTAATATAAACGTCAATACCGTTGTCTGTAGGATTAAATACAAGCAGTTACGCAATCTCTGTCGATTCACCGATCGTATGATTTGGGACATCTTCGATGCATTGTTCGATGAAAATAAAAACGTGATGCACATCAGATGTGACGGATGCGACCGGGGGACAAGCCCTGTAATCGACTTGACGCAAGATTGGATGATATAAGTTTGTCGTCTTGGAAGTTCAAATCCATTTAAAAAACATAAAGTGCTAAAGAACAAAAATGGTCAGAGTCTTTAATCTCAGAGTTACAAGATGCGTGCGACTGCGGGTGTCCCAGTTTTCACTAAGTTTCCTCGGTGATATTTGTTTTCTAAATACTGACTTCTTATGCATAGCTAAGTGAACTTTCTTTGGAAATGTTATTAGCATGAACAGAGAAAATATCAGTAGAGACCATAGAGGCACTATTACCAGATCCTATAATACTAATTCATTGCACAGAGATAATTTTCTCGTACGTATACTTAAATCTCGAAGCTCATTCGATGTAAATCAGAAAGATACTATTCCATATCCTTTTAAAAATACTCTCTCATTAAGAATGTTTTAGCTTTCTCATATTAAGTCCCCATTGGATCTTCTGATGGTGAAATACTATTTTTCACTACCACAGACAGGACAGGACATTGCCCCTTTTCATAGGTCTAAATAAATAGTATTTTGTTTCTCATATTTCGAACTCGACTGAAACTGGTTTCTCTGTGAATGAGCCGCAGCCAGCTTACTTTAAGCTTTGAGTTTTATTTTACTGACCGACTTCGGAACCGGAGGTCACAGTTGAGTGTGCCATTGTTATAGTAAGTAGGTAGTAGAAAATTTAAAATAAGCTTTGTATTTGCAACTGCTTGTTCTTGACTTAGATAAAAAATAATGAAATTAGTTATCTGGGAAATGTCGCGTACATAAGCTAGGTACTAGATTCTATAAGAGATTCTTGAGGTATTTAAAAGATTCTATCATGCCTGGCCCTTGGCTATAATATACCACGAATTAGCTACATATATTATACCTACTAATTTATCATCATAAGTCATTCATAATTACTTTATTTACATCAAAACGAAATCACAAGTTAGATAGAAGTGTTTCAACACGTTTCTTGTCACATCAATATTCATCTATTCCTTGAATCTACGTTTTATCACGTCTCGAAGATGGACTGTTATTGCAATCTTCAACCTACTTCCAGATAACGTTTTGGTTATTAAACGATGTGTTATTAACACCGCACTGGTGAACTCTTATGCACCTGTGAAGTGAATGGCCAGGTCGGTGTCATTGGCATACTGGTATCGTATGTGAAACTAGTGCGAGTTTCGCAACTTGTGTATTAAATTATATTAGTACTGGTCTTAAGTGAACTGTTTTACCAATATTTAGTTTGGAGATAAAATATTGCCCATTAAAAGTCTGGAGATAAAACTGGTTGGGAAGTATGACAAGCTGAATTGGGCTTTTTATTTGCTAGTTATCAATACTCATTTAAAGATACATCATATTCTTTTTTGGTAAATCACTTGAAATATACTTGCAGTCTGATAAAATATTCGTCAGTAATAAATTGTAGAGTCAAAATCTCTGAGCTTAAGCTAACAACAGAAACTTCTTTAAATCTAATCCTGACTATTAGAACAGCACGAAAACAATAAATTAAAGAGAAGAAGAATGTTCAATATTGTTTTATTAGTCACATTAACTTCAAGTATTTCATGAAGGAGCCTAATTTTAGTTGCTGCATCTACAGCTTTGCAAGATTCATAATTACTGTTTCTTTTGTTAGAATGGTACGATTACAATTTAATAGTTATTTATGAACGCAACTAATGTCTTTGTGACGTTTGACACTTCTGTTCATAGATTAGATTTTATACTCTGTGACTTTCGCCTACCCCGAACAAATGTATTCCTTGTGGTGTCGTATTTCTAATTTAATTATATCTCATTAATCTGACGAGATTTGCTGCTGTTTGTTGTGGTAATAAAGAAGCTAGCGAAGCGGAACTGTGCGGCGGTTTTATTTCAGCGTGATCTAACAATCACATACATCTTCCCTCCAAGCATACTCTACATCTTTTCTATTCATTACCATCAGCTCGTATTGGACTCAAATGATGATAATTATAACTATGACTTTCAGATCTGCCACAGACACAAATCATTCTTCCAAGGGTCAGCTTATACCGTAGGGTCAACTTTCCTCATTGTTTTAGCCCCTCAACGTACGAATTGATCCAAAAATTGTGTCACTGGAATCACGAGTCGAAAGTTTTAACTCGCAGCTCAAGAAAGTGTGATTCTGTCTTTAATTACGTTTTAAGTAGGTGCACATGGGGCAAATTCATATTAATATTAGCAGCCTGCCTCAGATTTAATTCACATATTTAATTATTTCTGGTAGATTAATACTGATGTTTATAGTTTGATTTACCAACCAAACAAGTAAGTATTTGATACTATGGAATTCATACAAGAAAGTAAAGTACTTACCTACTTAATTATTTGAAATTTCACTTTGGCGATCTAAGAAAATCTATTTTTACACGTCTGCCCAAAAATTTATCTATGTATGTATGTGAATTTCTCTATTTCACCATAACTTCTAAATGTCTGAACGAATGTGCAGGCAGTCGTGTTTTTAAATTTTAAGAAGAGTATACCCAGTAATTTTACACGTTATAACTAATCGAACAGTAAACAGTAACAAAACAAAATAAGTACTCACTTTGATGGCAACAGCAAAGATTGGCGAGAGCAATAGAAAGCGCTATCTATGGTCATCTGCCCCACATCCACTGTGGGAAGATCGCATCGATCTTATCGATCGAATCCCAATATAAAACATCGATCGATAACATGATCAATCACTTAAAGCTCTCTATATAAAAATGGTCACCTCATCATCTGTAATTTGACGAACGAAATTGTTGGCAGTCTATATTCTGCATAAAGGTTCCAGGTTCGATTCCTGGCTGGGCACATATTTAAATGATAAATTCAAATATCTGTTTTAGTTCTGGGTATTATTTGTGTGTGGTCTTGCATGTCTTCTTTTTCATTCATTCAAACATTTTTTTTTATCCTTTTAGTCTAAAGATGAGCTTTTTGTTACTTTACATACATAAAATCATGCAGCTATCCCCAAAAGGGTAAACAGAGCTTTATTTACATTCAACATCAACGGCCCGTTACAGTCCACTGCTGGACTATGAGCCTCCTCCACTTAAGTGGAGGGTTTTGCCATAATCTCCACGCTTGGCAGGCGGGTTGGAGATCGCAGATTAAAAGGTAACTGTATCAGAGAGCGCTGCTGCCCGTTCCCTATTCAATGTGTAGTCCCTAAGTCGCCTCTTACGACAACCACGGGAAGAGTAGGGGTTGGTGACAAATGTATTCTACTCTACCGTCATGTCACCACACGGAATTTGTCACCAACCCCTACTCTTCCCGTGGTTGTCGTAAGAGGCGACTTAGGGACTACACGTTGAACAGGGAACGGGCAGCAGCGCTTTCTGATACAGTAACCATTTAATCTGCGATCTCCAACCCGCCTGCCAAGCGTGGAGATTATGGTAAAACCCTCCACTTAAGTGGAGGAGGCTCATAGTCCAGCAGTGGACTGTAACGGTGATGATGTCTCTCTCTGTACAAATGTCTGAACTGAAATAATTCTATAAAGACTGCCTTGCAGCAGAGAAATAAATACCAAAAAACATAAAAGCTAGGTACTTACTAAAAAAACCTTCATCTGTCCATTCATTCAACAAATAATAGTTCTAGCGTAGGTACTTCAAATCGTTTTGCTATCGTGATTTGAAAGCTTGCTTTTTCAAAACCTTGTCGCGCCTGAAGAAACGGTTGATAGCGTATTTTTTAACTACGCTTTTATGTTACTATCTGTTCAAAATATGAAACGCTCTACGACATGCTATAGTGTAAAACAGACTTAAACAAATAACATAGCGGGCAGCTTCCGAACTTTCGCTGGCTTAGATAGTATTGTTCCTCGGCATGGTAATGAGATTAGGAAAGCTGCGAATTTCGTACATATTGCACAATGTATAAAGACTGGGAGCGAGAATGTTGGCGATGTTTAAGATGTTATCGTGGTTGTTTAAATACCTCATTGATGATGATCATGATCATTGCACTCACAAACATATAGTATTTCCATTGTTATCAACTTTTATTAATTTTTTACCGATGGGCTCCAGGCATTACGCCATTTTCCAGATTTTTTACGAAGTTGCTTATAACCGTAAAAAACGTCGAACATAATAAAAATAAATAAAAATTTGAGACATTGAGATGTCCATCTGATCCCACAGACGAACCTACAAAACATACTACGTAACATACACCGTGAAATTTACATCGTTTTGTTCCCGCCGTGTATTGATAGTACCCGTCAAACTGAACAACTTTTCACGAAAAAAAAAAAATTCCTGCGACAAAAAAAATTTTCGTTTCTCCACACAAAGTGAGACTCTCGACCGACCCATTTTGTATTTTGTATGGAGAGACCAAAAATTTTGTTGTCACAGGAATTTTTTTTTTCGTGAAAAGTTGTTCAGTTTGACGGGTACTATCACTACACGGCGGGAACAAAACGATGTAAATTTCATGCTGTATAAGTTCTTATGAAAACTTGTACGTGCTTGGTGGTCTGAAACTTTGCCGACCAGGTCTTTAAATCATTTTATATTATCTAAAGTTATAACTTTTATTAAACATATTATTGCAAAACCATAGACAGAATATCAACAAACCTAAACACGACGACCATAAAATATACGTTTAACAATAACTCCAATAAACTTAATAACTTACTATATTGAATTACGCAGTTTCTATACAAAATTACTAATAAATACCGGATTGCGTAGCCGTCGTCCATGGGAACTGGAGCAACTAGGCTAGCGAGACGAAATTATGCGCCCGCGCACTGAGGACAATGTGACAAAACGGACCGGATTGGACAATACCGCCGAGGTTGTAGTGCAAAGGCTGTATTGGCTCTAGCCAACACGAGTTGAGTCAACGACTGCTTTCAACTAATAAGTAGCATTGGCAAGGTTTATTATAGATATACATACTGTACTATACTCTTAACTCAAAAATATTGCCAAGTGTGGTTTTAGTGTGCCCTCCTCATGCACTCTCGCTTACCCCAATGTTTCAAAAATTCTTTTTAAGTTTAATATTGTTTCTATAAGTATTTTGTATGATTATTTTTATGTTTGTTATGTCTTCTGCACTTCTTTCAGCTGGTCACTGTTCCCCTAAGATACAGTTTTTACTAGTTTAGGAGAACAGGGGCTCTAATCTTAAGTGTCAAGCATGATAACCCCAATCTAGTTTTACTTAATTTGTTCCCATACTTGTTTGTTTTTGTGTAAATAAAGTTTATTGTTATCATCTCTTTGGGTTCAGAAATGTGATGTTATGTTATGTATGAGTGGTACGTATAATAATTTAACTTTTTGATGATCGAGTAAAGTTGGAAGTGCAACGTCAGATCAGAGTTTATTTGAGGCCTTGTCTAGTACAGACGAAGACATACAGAAGTCAACTCAATACCTTTACTAAAGGCGGCAGCGCGTCGTCGTTACGAAAATTTACGTTATACGAATAATAAGTAATCAAATACGGCGCGTGCGCGTACTTTAAGAATAACGCCTGACAAAAAACTAAGAGCAAAATACTCAACGAAAAAATTGTGAACACAATGCCTGCGGCGCTTAAAAATCGACTTTTCATACAAAATACACAATCAACTTTACTATTTTTTTTGGGGGGTTTTCAACCCATGTTCCTTGGGAAAAGTTGTTGCTTATGATGGTCAGAACATCATATTTAAATTTTGCTAAGGATTACAAAATCATGCTGAACGTCCGGCCCGGTCACGGATGGATGGCCGTCGGCAGTCGACAAGCGTTTTTCGTGTTCAAAAAGCATGTCAAGCCATTGTTTTCAGCTTTTATCACAGATCTTTGTCCATCAGGGACTTGTCAGCTTGAAATTATAATATTATACAAGATAATACTCACCGATATAATTTATAAAATATTTCGTCTAAGACTATCAATAAATCTGAGCGTCGGTGGTCTAGTGGTTCGGATCGATGTCTTTCGTCCGGGAGAAGCGGGTTCGATCCCCACCACGTACTATAGTTTTTTTTTCGGATTTCAAATTCATAAGTACGTTCATTCGATGCTCTTACGGTGAAGGAAAACACATCGTGATGGATGAAACCTGCACACTGCGAAGAAATTCAAAAGTGCGTGTGAAGTCGACCAACCCGCACTGGGCCAGCCTAATCGCCCTAATTCAGTGTAGGCTGAGCCCTTCGGTGGGGACCCGGACGTATATGAGCGGTTATCAATAAATATGATATCAATAAATATTCACTTGCTAAAAAATATACCTCCAAACTTTACTTTTTTACTTAGCCGTTTAAAAAAGGGTTTTATTTTGTTGATTCCTGATTTTTAATAGATAGGTATTATTTGTAATGTTAATGAAGTCAATTAACAAAAACGATGATGACTACATACCTGCGTTATATTTATTTTATAACGTCCAATGAACACAGAGAATTTATTGCGTATGTGGGCTGGGCATTCGAAAACTGCATAATTTAATAAAGCGATTCTTATCAATAAGCAGTTTGTCTTGCTCGAATAATTTCACACTATCGTACAATTTCGTATTATAGTTTACTTTGTGACTTGAATAACAGTTAATTTTCCTTGTTTCAGGGTAAAGAAAAGAGCAACCGCGAGGATCTGAAAACCGACATACAACATCGGAAGGAAACTTTCTACAGAGTAAGTACTGTTTACATTCTAATCGACTTGACATCAGTAAAGGCTACATTTATCTAAATCATCAACAGTGTGATGTAATAAATCGCGCATTAAAACCGTACCGTCAGCGTAGTATATTGCTACACGCGCTACGCCGTAGCAGGGATTAGTGTTTGTTATCTTCTGATGGTGGCAGTATGGTCGTCATAGTTGTGTCAGTTGTGTGTAAATGTGCACATCATCAACAACAACGGCCCGTTACAGTCCACTGCTGGACTAAGAGCCTCCTCCACTTAAGTGGAGGGTTTTGCCATAATCTCCACGCTTGGCAGGCGGGTTGGAGATCGCAGATTAAAAGGTTACTGTATCAGAGAGCACTGCTACCCGTTCCCTGTTCAATGTGTAGTCCCTAAGTCGCCTCTTACAACACCCAAGGGAAGAGTAGGGGTTGCTGACAAATGTATTCTACTCTGCCGTCACCACGCGGCTATGTGCACATGTACAGAGTTAAAAGAAGAAACTCTTATGGTATACGACATTGACGACGTTATAATTTACCTTGAATACCTATATATGAACTGTTAATGATGATGTTATGTTAAAATAGACGAAAGAACGAGACCAAAACAGCCAGTACAATGAAGCCTCTGCCCAGCAGTAGAATATACCATAACCTATAGGTAATAAAGCATCGTTTTTTGTTGTTGTTTTTATAATTTTTATTGTTGTTGCAGGAGGCGCCGTCGGACGAGGACTCGGCGGTGTCGTCTGCGCCCGCGTCGCTCTCGCCGCAGCCGCACGGCGACATGTGGGTCAGTATGCGTTTTTAAAACCACTTCAAAAAAATTCTGATGAATGAGTCGTTAACAGCTGATATACGTCCCTATCGAGGGACTCGAGCCTACCCTGAAGTAGGAAGAGTCTTAGTCGACCACAAATGCTTCGTAGCAATGAGTATTTTTTTAATTTTAAAAGTAAAATCTAATTCTTCTGGCCTCGATAGGTGGCGATGTCGTAGCAAATTGTAACTGTCATTTGTTTTTTATTTCGAGCTACTCGTATGTTGTCATCTATTTATCTTGGCAAACTGGTCGTACCTTACAAATTACTATGTCATGCTCAGCATAATCTTCGTCTTGAACTCAGAACACACTTACCCGTTACATTACTTAGAAGACAATCACAAAATTTACATAGATGGAATGTGAAACAAATCATCATGTTTTGTATGCAAGTATCAAGCAAACAATCTTCGAAGGCTACAATTACAATGAAAGCTGTATATTAGCATCTGTAATTACCATGTTCATAGATGTTGCTATCAATGTCACGGAAACAAACAGAGATAGCAAGAAACGTGTGAAGATGCAAACAATATACCTGTGAAATAAATTCTTTCAATACACCTTGCTCAAAAATTGAACTTACGAAGGCGGTAAACTGTGCGGTAAATGCGTTTTACCGCACTAGTGCGATTTTATTACAATTTTTTTTTAATTCCTACGGTCTTCAAAATTATTATTCAGCCAGGATCATTTTGACAATAAAAAATATTTAAATCGATTCATACAAAGAGAAAAGTATTTTTTTTTATTTCAATAAATTGTATCAAAAATATTATCAGCCAGTAATATTTTCATTCTAAAAATAAAATTATCTCGATTTAACAAATAATTTTCGTAGAGGCTGAATGTCCGCCAGAGCCTTTTCTCCGTAATTATGCTTATAAAAAAGAAACATACTATCGTTTTGTAGTTGGCGCCAAGTTTGTAAAATTTTCATTTAATTGTTTTACATTGAATGTTGTTTTATGAGTGTTTTAGTGTATATAATGTGAATAGTAAGAATACTCAAACTGGGCGCGATATAATAAAGGTTAGTTTTTACAACTTTTACATGATCAATTTTACCTGTGGTATCATAGCTTTTGTAGGGTGCTATGTACCTTTCTTAACCATTTCAATTTCATTATTTACTATCAGTTTTCTGACAAGTGTATTGAAAAACGTCGTACAACACACGGATCTTAGGTTTTATAACAAACTCGTGACATTATAAGCCCGAGCCCCTCGTTTGTAATATGCCACCTACGATCCTTGTATCGTAATGTACTATTATTATTATCTAAACATGTTCCATATACATTACTTATGTATTTACCATTCATAGCACACCAGAAAATTTCAAAACATAACTGCAAATTATTCTTCTAAGTACTTCTACCTTGGCGACTGACGCTTTAACAGTTGCAATCACCAACAGCACAGCTCATATACGTCCCAACTGAAGGGCTCGAGCCTACCCTAAATTAGGGTGATCAAGCCCTAGTCCACCTTGGCCCAGTAAGGGTTGGTCGCCTTCACACACAACCTTCGAATTTCATCGCAAGTCCTCACAAGTAGTACATATATGAATCCGAAACTCGAAAACACATTGATATATTGGGTGCGAATGCAAACCCGCGACTCCCAGACGAAAGGCAGCGGCTCCAGCCACAACACCACCGAAGGTTAAATAGTAGTAAATACGATTCGTTAATTAAATATGTAAATATTGCCTGAAATAAATGATTTATTTATTATTCATTATTATTATTATTAATAAAAACTAGTTCGTTTGAACGGATCACACAGCCGTAAAGTGCAGCAGTTTGATCATAATCATAACAGCTGGCTGTTTACGTAAGTCGTCCATGTATACACAAACTCTTGCCCAACGGAGACCGCATAATCCTTGCATTGTGTTCAATTTACTCCATATAGCGTCTTGTTAGTTCAAATGGACATAAAATAAAGTTAATTAGACATAATCTACTATCATCAACTGATGGCCTCCGTGGCTGAGCGTATGACTCTCTTAACGGAGGTTCCGTGGTCGATTCCCTGTCAAACAAAAATCGTTTTCTAAATAGCTTCATCAACAGCTCATATACGTCCCCACCGAGGGGCTCGAGCCTACCCTGAATTAAGGCGATTAGGCCTTAGTCGACCACGCTGGTCTTGTGCGGGTTGGTCGATTTCATACACAACCTTTGAATTTCTTCGCAGGAGTGTGCGGGTTTCATCACGATGTTTTCCTTCTCCATATGAGTGTCGTATAAACGTACATAGGAATTCGAAATTCGATAACACATTGGTACTTACGTGGTGGGGATCGAACCCGCGTCTCCCGGACGGGAGGCAGCGGCCCTAGCCACTAGACCACCGACGCTCTATCTTTATTATTTATTTATTTATATGAAAATCCAATTAAACTTAACTACTACTTACTTAACTTTTTTCTTTCTCTCTCTGAATCGCCTGACTGTCAGAAAAGAAAGAGGCACTTTAAACTGTCGGCCATGGCTACTATGTAAGGAAATACTCGTTACAACGAGCCATGTCAGTGGCCTTTAATACCTCACACCAGGGTTTGTAAGGTCGGTTGTCAACCTTACAAACAACACGAAGAAGCTGTGACAAAATTCTCAACGAATTGTTCGAGCTAGGACTACCCTTCTGGTGTCCAATCTAATTAGTAATTAAACTATAAATACTGTTGTAAGGAATTTCAATCAAAACGGAGAACACGGAGAACAATGTAACTGACATGACAACGTTTTGTTTTACTCATTTACAAATTATGGAAGAACTACAACTAACTAACTAACTTCACAAGGCACTGTTTTGACAGTCGTCCATCAGTCAAATGATGGACGCAGGTATTACGTACCTAAGGCAAATATCTTAGAAAATACAATTATTCGTGTCATATTTTATAGTGACGTAGTAGTAATGTAAATCACTAAACTAGTCAGCGTGGGCCTCCCAGTTAGTCACATAGTCACCTTGAAGTCAGTCTGTCACATTAGTTAGTGACGTAAAACAATGTACCGTAAACACCTTAGCTCGGATTTCGCTGTGGGATTGGATTTGAAGGAGATTAGGCACACACGGTTTCTGAGGATTTACACTTTAGGTAGGTTAGGTTTAGACTTTAGGTCCAGGTCGAAGCTAGAATATAAAAGTCATATTTATACTTATTGTTTATAGTTAAAATAAAAGAATAAAAACATGGTTTGCTGTAAGATATATCTTTAGAAATAAGCAGTGCCTGTTGTGTCGTTTTTCTATGTGTTTGTTTTCTGTCCAATTTATTGTGTACAATAAATAATAAGACAATAATAATAAATAAAAAGCAATATTTTCAAACCGATTCAAATATTTGTTACATACATAATTACACTAGAAAGTAAACAATAAAATGTATGGTTTTATAAATTTTGAAATCACTTTATAATTTGCATCTTAAATTGAATTACTTGACTTGACTTTTGTTAAATTAAAAAAATAACCCATTAAAAGAACTCAAAAGGCAGCCTGAAATTACGTTTAAATAAGTAATTACAATAATTAAATCAAACTATGATTCGTACAAAATCATATCAAATTTATGAGGATAAAGACTTCATCCTAAAGGAAATAAACAGCAAACATATCCGGTATCTTAAACCGTCAAACAATTTTGCAAACATTAGAGTATAGATCAACACCGCCAGGAATGGAGGCACCTGACCTTCACTCTCGCAGCTTAAGGAGCATCACTACTGCAAATGTCAGTTTATATTGCAATGCACAAATATTCTGTCACCCTGTTTAGCTATTGGTGCTAGTGGTTGCGTCATACACATTGTATTTCGCGGGCTGTAGAGTGACTAGCGTTTTGTTAGGACAAACAAACGCCTTTCCTTCACTATATAGGCGAGTGTATTTTTTAAGTCTTTAATTTTATTTAGAGGAAGTAAAGATGACAGATAAATATTTTACATGATTTAACAATGGAAAACGAATCAGTTCCTTATTTAGCTAAGGTTGTCATTTGTCAGTACTAGGAAATATCCTTATTTTATCTGCTTCCTAGCTCTATTAATTTGGATCCAAAGAAATTAAGTCTCCACTTAGGTACGGATTTTGCCCATTGAAAATTGCAACCAAATGCTTTGTGTCATTGTGTCTATCAGCTTGCCATTTCGTCAGTGGCCTATAGCGGCTCAATAACACTCACACCAGGGAGGGTTTGTGAGGTTGGTTGACGACCTTACAAAACACACCATAATGAAGAAGAAGCTGGCTGATAATTACAATGTTCTGATTTTTTTTTCTTAAAACCATTTTATTTTGTCGCCAGTCATGCGGGCAATGTCGCGCGTCTTCAGAGCGCGCCGCGGCGGCGACGCGCGAGTCTGCGCGGCTGTCGGACGCACTGCGAGACGCGCGCGACCAGCTCGAGCTCATGGAGTTCAGACTGCTGGAGCTCGAGGACGCGGCTCCCGATAAGGTAAATGTATATTAGGTACCCCACTAGAAAGGACGGGAAAGGATCGCATTATCATCATCATGACATTTTGCAAACTAGACATTTTACAAACTGGACATTTTGCATACTGGACATTTTTTCACCACTGGACATTTTGCAAACTGGACATTTTGCACCTAAACGATCTAAAGACGTCCACTGCTGGGCAAATGCATCCTCCAAGAATAGCCGGACGGCTAACGGCTATAAAATGTACATTTTACCCGAAAGTTATCGTAAAGTATAAACATCGGACATCCACAATCTATAAGTTTCTGTTTTAAAATCTATTGTATGTCTGAACATACAACATATATCTGAATATATTATTATTATCTTCTACTCATATTTTTATTCAGAAAGCATACAAAATATTAGCTCTCGTAAACAAACGTCAAGGTCTCGCGCCCTCAGTCCTAGCTTCACGCGAACTCATGGTCACAGTATGGTATCAGCAGCCGTCGTGCGCATAGCAAACTGGAGTCAGAGCGCGCAGCGGCGGCGCCTGAGTGCACGTTCGAACCGTCCATGGAGCCGGACACAGATACCGACGACATTCTGCCCGATAAGGTGAGGTTGTGGTCACCCTTGCCGAGGGATGGGGTTTGGTGAAGTGCAAAATGTGATGTAATTTTTTTTTAAAGTTTTTTTTTTAACATAACAAATGGTGTTTGTTATAGTGGAATATTAAATTGTGAATAAATTATGTACAATATCGGAATTTTTGTGTGTTCGCGTAATCTAATAACGATATTAGTGTGTCCGTAGTTTTGGAGAAAAGAGTTTACTCAAGTTATAATTTAAGTAATCAAGTGATGGTAATTAAGTAAATCGCGGTAAAAATGGCATTGTTTATTTAATTTTACGATATCTAGGTATATTATATATTTTCTATTTGCGTAAAAGCATCATCGTTAAGGAAAATTATTTTCTAGTTAATGTTAGTGTCGCTCAAGTAAGTGCTATACCGGATCTACTCAAGGTTGCAATTTCTTTGCCAATTTGCTACGGTACGGTTTTGTTTTAATTATGTAACCTACTTAATGTTTCAAACGTGTTTGTAAGGTAAATATTAGTTTTCAAAAATGGCTGATGTACGAGTACTTTAAATGTGAGTTGTGTAAAAGTGATAACTACTCCGCTACTTTCATCCTGAAACTTCTGAGCGAGCTGTTATCAATTGAAATAGTTTAAAACGTTTTAGAAAATTAAATTACAATAAACTCTATGTCGATTTCAAAAATTTCTTCAAAACAAAATACAGCTTTATGTAGCTTGCGGAGTCCCACTGATGTACAAAGGCGTCCCGAAAAGAGAAATTATAAATAAATAATAATATAAATAAAAACTGTTGCGATAATCGGTCATTATTTACAGGTGGGCACATGCCATCTAATTGTTTTTGTTGTTTGTTTCACCAACGCTGAAAAACAAGCCGACAAACGAAAATAAAAAACATTATCGTCCTCCTCCATTGTTGTACACCATTTGCTTATCCTTGACTCTGAGTTGCTTAAACAATCAAATAAATAGTGACAAACATGATAGTGCTGATAGTGATAGATATGATCTCATCGGAAGATACGGCCAAAATAGACGAGTACTAGACTTGTAATAGAAGTGCTAATGCGGTATTCCGGTTAATGTAAATAAACGGACAGAGCAAGGCTAACTTGTTAGCAACGATTTAAAAAGTCGCTCCAGCGGAATCCATAAAATAAGGTATTTTTATAGTTCCTTTTGTTTCAAATCAAATCAAATCAACGGCCCGTTACAGTCCACTGCTGGACTATGAGCCTCCTCCACTTAAGTGGAGGGTTTTGCCGTAATCTCCACGCTTGGCAGGCGGGTTCTTAAGACACCCACAGGAAGAGTAGGGGTTCCTTAGGTAAGGGTAGTGGGTAGGGGGTCCTTTTGTTTAACTAAGCTAAATATTAATTGGCAAAATTTAAGCAGCATACAATACAAATATATACTTACAATGCAGCATGAATACTTTACATATTTTATTAAACGGGTACTTAGTGTATTATGGAAAACAGATTTCCTTTAACCGAAAACTTCTTTGGTAATTACATGGCAACGAAAAATTAGTAGTTTATATATATAATCTTCATTGCACCCAATTTCAACATGCATTTGATTAAAAATGTACATTGCAAAGGCGAGCTTATCTCTACAAAGAGATCTCTTCCAACCAACTTATTCATGTAGTAAGAGAAGAGAATGGTTTAAAAGTAGACAAAAAGTGCGCTAAGTATAATGTAAATAAATAGACCTACATGAATACAAATATTATAAAACAATACATAATATAGATATATAACAAAATTCAAACTACAAACACATACATACACATAAGTTACATAGATATGAAGTGCTCTTTTAATCGATTCTATTACATGTAACTAAGCTTCGTGACAAAAACAAACATTGAAAATATATATGACAAAAAAAAAATAAGTTATTCGTATTCTTAACAAAGCTGCCTAGGTACTTATTAATATTGATGTAACAGATGAATTTTCTTATAATTTAACAATTAAAAATTAACGTACAGCTCGTTAAATAAATTCAAACTAAGATAAGCTGAAGCGCAGGAAGTGGAACTAAAGGTAGATATTTCGTGTTCTTGAATGCAACAATTGTTAACAATAAGTTGATTTCATGTGCGGAAACACTAGAATCTTCATACGTTTATTTTAAAGTATGCTCTAGTTGTGCTTTGTGCGTATATGTACATACTTACATAGTTAACGCAACGTAAACAGTGCTTCTAACTCTAACTTTATTGGCACTTAACAATCCTCTTAACAGCGTCGGGTCCAGAATTAACTTAATGGCTGGTTTACACGTATTAAGTTGTCAAGTAGCAACTAAATTTTAACTAAATTTTAAGCGACAAAATTTTAAGTAAGTGTTTACACGTTATTTTAGTAGTTAAGCTCTTTAGTTAGCCCAAGATGGACGATCAACAGCGAATTCAAATCTGTAATAAATATAATAAATAAAATAATAAAGTATAAAAAAAAAAAATTTATATAATTAATATAATATTATTATTTATTTTTTATATTATATTATTATTATTTTTAATGGTTAATATTTAATATTAATAATATATTAATCATTAATGTTTTTATACCTATACCAGGTGTTACAAAACTACAAATAAAGCCGAAAGGGTGTGAATTTGCTCGTAAAATTGAACAACTTTCCCCAAAGAACATAGGTCGAAAAACGATTTAAAAAAATCGCATTCCCATACAAAATGTATATGGTCTCCATACAAAATTTACGGTTTTTTTTGTAACACCGTGTATAATAATATATATTAAAATATATCCAAAAAATAAACATAAAACACTCGCAGTTAACTTCGCACTTCGCATTTAACTTAAAATTAACTAAATCTCGCCTTTCCAAACGTGTCAAGTAACAGGCCACGCCCACCAACTTACCCGAAAAATAGAAAAAGTTCTAATCTACTTGTTTACTTGTACACTAAATTTTAACTTGCAACTTACTACTAAATTCGCTGTTTACACGCATTAAGTTGCTTAAAATTAAGTTAAAATTTTGTTAACTACTAAACAACTTAATACGTGTAAACTAGCCATTCGGGTCGGTCGGTTTGCTCATGATATTTTAGTAATTAGAACAACTGCTGATGTTCTAAAAAGTCTAAGCAATATGGTTGTAATCCTGTTGGGCAACTACACAAAAAATTTATATTTTTTCTAGTTACGAACTAATTAGAAAAAAATAATAGTCTCGAAAAAAAACTACACGACTATGTATAATTTTTGATGATTTGATTCCCCCTGGATCAGCAAATGTTGACATAAAAAGTAGAAAATCGTCCTAAGGCGTGATATAGGTTCTTGCGGCCTATTTATTTACTTACTGTATTTTTGTAAGAAGCTACGCAGAGCATTAGGTCAAGAATGGGGATTGCGTCGGCTTTAGATTACCTAGCTTTTACTGATGAATAAAGTTTTAACGATCGTAAAAGCCTTTGACGGCGGAGTGATGATAAAATAAGCGCCTACCTACACACATTCTAAATGTAATGTAAGGTGATGTAGTACATACATCTGATCTTTCAACTACTTATTTACGAAGCAGGTAGCTAGGCCCTCTAGCAGTATACGTGGTGTGTGTAAGTGACAAGTCTCTACAAAACATTCAGCCCATGATTCTGAATATTTTTTCACCAGAATTTCTTTCCGGCTTTCCGGAGCGTTCTTAAGTGACAGGTTTCCACAAACTGTGCAGTGTATCAGGTTTATTATGCTTAGATAATCGACACATGTTAATGTAATTAAAGCTATGGGATTCTGTTATATTCGCGAGTCTCTGATTTAAAAAAAATATAAACAAAATCCGGCGGAATATAATTCAGATTCATCGGCTGAATGTTCCCCATCAATTTGTGAACATCTGTTACTACACCCTGTATAATATCAAGTGTAATTTTCAAATAACCCATGACATGAGAAACCATACTCAGTTCATAGCACTTACTTACACCACACCTAACGACGTTTCCTGTCTCTGACTAAGCAACAATAATGTACTCCACTTGCGTATCGACTCTCCTTATTTAGAACGCGCACAGTAGGATCCTTTTCTGCCACTTATAAGTACTGGTGGTAGAGCCGTTTTGGATCTTAATCTAACAGTAAAATCGTGATTGATGATAAAGACTGCCTGATCGCAAAGATTCGTTGAACTCTTGTTGCTAATTTAAAACAGCTTAACAACAACGTTGAAAGTATAACATGAACTGTCAAGTCAAGGTTCTTTCGTAGGCTGGAAACAATCGATAGACTTCACTTTATCGCTAACTTGTATTTTATTAAGCATGCGGTGTTTTTACACCCACTCATACCTACATTTGGTAAATATCTCTGTTCTAAACAAAATTAACACCGTGTAGGTATTTTCAGACTATTGCGATCGATCCAACTATCTATGTTGTCAGAGGTTTCAAGACATCGAGTCAAGACTTGGTTTAGATAGTGATCTATACCCTGGACCAATCGTTGAACGTGCCTTTCGAAGCACGACAAACGTTCTAGTTTATATACCAGTAGCGGTCACCTATCCATGATGTGGTCATCCGCAATCGTCACTAGGTTTTTATCTTTAAAACCGTAATTTTCTTGTTCGCAGGGTGCTAGGGACAACCTAACAGACTCGGACTCGGGCTGCGTGTCCCCAGGCTCCCGGATCAAGGACTCAGCGTCGCCCGAACTCAAACGAATGGACTCCGGGTACAAATCCCCCCACCCGGGCAGCCCCTGTAACCCGCGACGAAACCTCACAACCCCACATGATGACTTCAAAGAGGAATTCCTCAAAGCACAAGTCCTGGCTGATATCTTGGACAGGAACTCGGAAACCAGTGATTCGTTGAGGACCAACCCGGTGAAGGAGCATCTGGAGCAGATGATCTTGAACGCGGCGTCGGCGGAAGACAGGAGCTGCTTGGAACAAGTCCTGATGCTGCTCTACAATCTGCAAGCCTTGAGCAGTTCTGTCAGCGAAGATGAGTGCTATCAGGTATGTAAACTTCTTCGGAAGCAATCACAAGTCATCTATGACAACTTCTCAATTGACATTAAATCTAATGACACAGTCTATCATCCGCAGCCAAAATGGAAGCATAATATTTATTTGATTTTATGTATATAATTTTGTCATTTACAGACAAAACCCAAGAAATTATGTGACCTAAAACAGAAACCTGAAACTGACAATCCATCGCACAAAACACAAAAAGCAATAGCAACAGTCAGCCCATATCAGCAACAGGACAAGTGTGAATCCCTTGAGAGTCTTTGCTGCGACGAGAGGAAACCAAGCAGTGTTCTTCAGGAGAGCGGAATCTTCGAAGGTGACGACACAGAGTGCAAAGCCACCCAGACAGACAACGAAAGTTTCGAATGCACTGAACTGAACACCGAAATACAACGACTGAATAGTATAAGAGAGAAACTTGAGAGACAGGGAGTTAGAAATAGGAGTTTAAACAGTAAGGAGGATGGAGATGGCCTTGAGTGCAGGTGTGTGAAGTTGGGGAAGAAGCACAAGCAGTATTACGAGAGGAGATTGAAGTTCCTCGAGGGGAAGATCTCGATATACGAAGCAGCGCAAGACGTCAAAGAGGCTAAACTAGCTGAGAGGTTACAGAAGGAGTTTGAACTAGAGAATAGGATACAGGTACGTCACAATTAACCTTAACTTTTTGTAACATGATAAAAACTGATGACGCGGCATCTAACCACGTACAAGTTTTTCCTCAATTTGTTATTGACCTTATGACATTTCCATCATGATATCACACTTTTGTAAAAATAATGTTCCGTATGCCTCTTTCAGGAGCTCGAATCACAATTAACAGAACTACATGAGAAGTATGAGAGGCTAGAGGAGGATTGCTGTGAATTGGAGGAAATAGAAAATGATACTCGATTGCATTGGCAGCAGTAAGTGGATAATCGTTTTATAACAATTTACACACGAGCTCTTCTATTTAGTACAGTACGGCAGACTTCATTCTGATCTTGATTGAACGTAAACCTGTCCTTATCGCTTGTTACTACATTCATGTGTTTTGATAATGCTCAATTTTGGACAATAGATTGACTCAACCTACACCATACTCTTCTAACATTCGACTAACGCACATCGATTGATACTCTACAAATTCAAGAGATTGTGTTTACCGATCTTATCAGCCTATCAGATCATAACGTGTAGTTGTACGTTATGTTTTATGTAACAACGATTTTCCTTGAAACCAGCTCGATCATTCATTTCAAATGCAAATAGTTATGCAGGTAGGCTGCCACGCCTGTTGGTAGCACGTAGGATTTGGCCCACGCCTTTAATTATAAAAGGAGAAGATGAGCTATTACTGAGCGGTTAACATATTTTGGTAGGTGGCTTCATTAGTATGCCAATATATTAGACTTGCTATATTAGATTCATAAATATAAACTAATTGATCAGAGCATTACTACGAGTATAATGATACAACACTGAAACTGCTCAGTGAGAAAGAAACTGTATTTATGTGCAGATACATGCTCAAATCGCTCTTTTATGTTCAAGAAAAACTAATAACTTCTCTATGGTCCTCTATTAAAGTGCATACCTATTCAATTACTAATGTAGTTCGTGTCGTTTGACCACTTGAAAACGCCATGGCTCGACGAGATCAGACCTTGATCATGACAGCTACGAATGTGGGTAGATCCAGCGGAGTGACCATTACTGGTTACTGCTAATTTGACCTCGCGGCAACTAGCGCTAGATGCGATGTTTGTGATTTTCATCAGAATTGTGAATTTACGTGAAGAGAATGTTGGAAGTAAAGAGGTAAAAACTGAGTCGGAGACACTCTTAACAGAGTAGTCTGGGATAAATAAACACGGGTATGACAGACAATGCGTACATAATTAGACAAATTATATTAGGATACTGTTGTTGTTGTTGTCAGACTTTATTACTTTATTTTAACGTCCCCATCGAGGAGGGTCTCAAGTGTACAGACAACAAAAAAAAACAAAGCATTTACGTAGAAAAAATTGTAAGAAAGATTTAATTATATTTTATCATTAGGAACAAACAATAATAATTACAGAGTCAGCTCCCATGCTTACCCCTATAAATTAAATTTAAATTATTCCTGAACAAAATATTGTTCGTTCCCAGGCTTGAGATGGACTATGAGCTCTGTTCAGCACAACTAAGAGATATGACGGAGCAGAGGGAATGTTCGCGCGCTCAGTGCGAGCGGCTCATGGCCGATATCAAGAAGAGGGACTGCGCACTGAAAGCTAGGGAGGTTAGTAACTTTCACGAGAAAGTAAATTTTAAAGGGAGTTTTAAACACACAAAGATGAAGGATGACGGACACACTTTTGCCCATTGTCACTAAACTTAAACACACCTTCCTAAGGCGCGGTTTCCACCAAAGCGGAGAGGAGAGGAGATGTGTTTGAATAACCAATCAGATTTCGTTATTTCCTCATCTCTTCTTCGCTTAGCTTCAATAACGAAATCCGATTGGTTTTCAAACACACCTCCTCTCCTCTCCGTTTTGGTGGAATCCGGGCCTTAAGATGATACTTACAAATCTCTTAAGACCACAAAAATACACTATGACACTCTTAAACTTGTTCAAATAAAGTTAAAGTTGCAAATCTTTGACATCTAAGCTTAGAAGTTACTGCACAAGAAAATCACGTCAGTGTGCAAAAAGAAAAATTTCTTCAGTACAAATTTCAGTAATAGAATAAATGTGAGAAGGTACCTAAATGTACTAACTTTAGTGCTGTACCTACTATTTCTGAAGTACCAGTAATACCTTGCTTTTTGCCTTATTTCAGACTGAGTTGATAAACAGGCTGACCGGTCTGGAGAAGGCGGTGCCCGCACTGATAGCGTACAACGTGATCAAGGCTGTCGGAGTGGATATCTCGGCCCAGAACATGGTAAGTTTGGAAAATATACTGTCTATTAGAAAAATTAAAGCCGCCTTGTATGTTAAACAATATAACATACATTTATATGCATATCAAAAGATATTCAAAAATGCTCCTTTTAATGTGTTTTTAATTTATTTCATACATGCACATAACTAAGTTTAACTAGTTAACTAAGTTTCACCATACAAATTACCAATTACAAAATACTTTTGCTTGCTAGAAAAGTGTGCAGTAACAGTTCAAATTAGGCCGTGGCCTGTGCTAGAACTAATTAAAAAAAAAAATTAAGCATCGTTGAAAGCGCGGTCAGTCTTGACATAAAAAAATGTATGACAAAATGTATATTTTTTTACAGATTAATATTGTTGAAATATTAAAGAAAATAAAATTTAAAAGGACAAAACACAAGGTAAACCATGCAAACCTTAAGTTCCTAAAAAACAATTCAATGAATTTTAAAAAAGATACTTAAGTAGTAACAAAAAAAGAAACTTTTTTAGATTAAAGTAAATATAAATAAATATGTGGGGACATCTTCACACACGGCCCTCTGGTCCCAGAGCTTGTACTATGGGTACCAGACAGTTGATATATAAATAGATAAATACATACTTATATAGATAAACAACAACCAGACACAAGGCAAACTCAAGTGCTCATCACATGAATGTTTGCCCTGGGCGGGATTCAAACCCGCGACCCTGTGCGTCGGAGGCAGATACACTACCACCTGGGCTACGGAGCCGTCAGTCTGCATTATTGTTGATCTTGCTTGCTTGTTCACTTCTAAACGAGAAAGAAAAATCATTTATTCGTATTGCTGTGACAATAAGTAAAAATCTTAACTGATTAATACTAATGTTGATGATGATGATGAGCGGAGGCAGGTGCTGTTATTCTGTCACACCCTAAGACAAGTAGAAAGGGGGGGAATAGATAGATTAAAGGCTAATTTCGTCAACCAAGTTCGAATATATATTATGTTACATATTATTTTTTTAAATCGAACGATTAATTTAAGAACTTGACGTTCTTAAACTGGATTACATCTCCTCGACATCGGCAATCCGGGCTTTATTCCATCCAAAGGTCGACGAAGTTGGTCATCGCTTCTTTCTTTACTGCTCAGTGTGCAACAACAATGTTTAATTTATCGGTTCAATTTAAAATTACTAACAAATGTATCTTTTGTCTCATCTATTACAGTACGCGCTCAAAACTCGCATAGGCCCACTATCATCAGACGCCAAGAGGGCAATAGCCGACTTGAAGTGCTCAGCGCAGAGGGCGAAGGAACGCAACACCGGGACCGTGGCCGTGCAGCTGGCGCTCGGACCGTCCACCTGCGGCACCAAAGAGCTGGAGGGGAAGATCCAGGAGTAAGTTGAACTACGATCTAGATTATGGCCGAGGAAACAAAAAGATCACAACGACTGTACCGTATAGGTATTGCTCGGACCGTCCAGCAGTGGCATCAAAGGTCCGGAGGGGAAGATCCAGGAGTAAGTTGAACTACGATCTAGATTATAACCGAGGAAATAAAAGGATCACAACAACGGTACCGTATAAGTATCGCTCGGACTGTCCAGCAGTGGCATCAAAGGTCCGGAGGGGAAGATCCAGGAGTAAGTTGAACTACGATCTAGATTATAGCCGAGGAAACAAAGGATCACACACAACAACGGTACCGTATAGGTATCGCTCGGACCGTCCAGCAGTTGCATCAAAGGTCCGGAGGGGAAGATCCAGGAGTAAGTTGAACAGCACTTTTGAGACCGCCACGGGGTAAACAAAGGAACGTAACACTGGGACCGTGGCCGTGCAAATGGCGCTCGTACTGTCCAGCTGCGGCACCAAAGATCTGGAGGGGAAGATCCAGAAGTAAGTAGAATAACGATCTATATTACAACCAATTTGGAAATAGAAAACTACGAAACGGATATGAGTTAATTATGTTTTAAATGAATGATCACCTTAATTGAAGGTGATAATTTTAGAAGACTATATTACAGCTTGGGCGTTGCCTAGTAAAGAAAATTTACAGCCTGATGTAAAGTAATTACTTCACTGTAAAATAACTAGTGCCGTGTGGTGACGGCAGAGTAGAATACATTTGTCACCAACCCCTACTCTTCCCGTGGGTGTCGTAAGAGGCGACTTAGGGACTACACATTGAACAGGGAACGGGCAGCAGCACTCTCTGATACAGTAACCTTTTAATCTGTGATCTCCAACCCGCCTGCCAAGCGTGGAGATTATGGCAAACCCTCCATTAAAGTGGAGAAGGCTCATAGTCCAGCAGTGGACTGTAACGGGCCGTTGATGTTGATGATGTTGAAAATAACTAGTTAGTTCAGGTCAGATCTTCGATCACGTTAAAGTCTAGTATATTCTAAATAAAAGTAACTGAGAATGCAGGTTTTGTCAGTGAAATTATTTTTCAACTCGAACAATCAATATCGTAAAAAGAACCTAAAAGCAGGATGGTAAAATGGTAAAAAATCTTCCGATATCACTATCGTATACGGGTACCGAGGTAACCCGCTGGTTACCGGTAGTCTTGACGGAAACAAGCCATTATCACTTATTACGCGGATGTTGGCAAGCGGAATAAACATTCCGGTGACCAAATGTTCTGTTCAGGAGCAAAACGTTTAAACATGTTTGAAATCTTGCCTAGGGAAGTGGGAAGAGAACAGTCGATAAAGTAGGTACTGTAAGGAGCGACCTCCTTTGAGCGTACTGGCTGTTCGTATAGTTCGATAGAGTTTAAAGATTTTGAAATACGAATGGTTCTTTTTTGTTGTGCGGACTCGGGACGTCAACGGACGACCGAGTAGATGATATTTTATGTTGGAGAGTGAAAAATTAATAAATAACTATTACAATCATCTGTGTTCGTATATTTAGCGTAGCGCCCTTCTGGCTACCGCCCCCCGCTTTACTTGGTGGCGCCTTGGAGGCGCCACCAAGTAAAGCGGGGGGCGGTAGCCAGATGGGCGCTACGCTACGGTTTCAGCAATACATCTTGATCATAGCATAGTTTACTTAACATTTCCTTTAATCAACTTCTTGCATGTTTTTGTTTAAGATGATTGCCGCAACTGACAGGTAGCTCCTGTCTGCTATTATGTGTCCATATTATAATGATATCCGCATTAGGTAGGTTTGTAATAGTGAGGGATTTTGTTGATATGTGATATAAAAAATTACCATTCAAGTAATTTTTTTTTATAGGGGCGCGGCATGTAAGGAGCGACCTCCTTTGAGCGTACTGGCTGTTCGTATAGTTCGATAGAGTTTAAAGATTTTGAAATACGAATGGTTCTTTTTTGTTGTGCGGACTCGGGACGTCAACGGACGACCGAGTAGATGATATTTTATGTTGGAGAGTGAAAAATTAATAAATAACTATTACAATCATCTGTGTTCGTATATTTAGCGTAGCGCCCTTCTGGCTACCGCCCCCCGCTTTACTGTACTGTAAGGAGCGGTCTCCTTTGTGGTCTGGTGACTGGCTGTTCGTTTAGTTCGATTGGATTTGAATATTTTGAAATATCGAATGGTTCTTTTTTGTTGTTTTGACTCGGGATGCCAACGGGCTACTGAGTAGACTATATATTGATTTTTAAAAGAGATTCATGAAAATAATATAAAAAAACATTAGATTCAACACAAAACATCGTTTTAATCACTATATTAGTTTAGCGCCCATCTGGCTACCGCCCCCGTTCTCTACTTGGTGGAGGCGCCGGGTAGAGAACGGGGGGTCTCCTTTGTGGTGACTGGCTGTTCGTTTAGTTCGATTGGATTTGAATATTTTGAAATATCGAATTGTTCTTTTTTGTTGTTTTGACTCGGGATGCCAACGGGCTACTGAGTAGACTATATTTTGATTTTTAAAAGAGATTCATGAAAATAATATAAAAATACATTAGATTCAACACAAAACATCGTTTTAATCACTATATTCGTTTAGCGCCCATCTGGCTACCGCCCCCGTTCTCTACTTGGTGGAGGCGCCGGGTAGAGAACGGGGGGTCTCCTTTGTGGTGACTGGCTGTTCGTTTAGTTCGATTGGATTTGAATATTTTGAAATATCGAATGGTTCTTTTTTGTTGTTTTGACTCGGGATGCCAACGGGCTACTGAGTAGACTATATTTTGATTTTTAAAAGAGATTCATGAAAATAATATAAGAAACATCGTTTTAATCACTATATTAGTTTAGCGCCCATCTGGCTACCGCCCCCGTTCTCTACTGTACTAAGAAATAAGGAAGGAATTTGTCAGGTAGTCAATTACCTTTGCCCATAAGTAGGCGAGTTTATTACAATACAAATTCTTTATTGCACGCACACTGAAACACGAAGGTGAAATACATTTTGTTTGAATAGCCTTATTTAGCCATTTATATTTTTTTTATTCTCGGCCAGCAGGAAGATTGACAAATAATAATCAGCCTTTTAACCGCGGGAAGCCATAAGTACAACTCAATAAATATAACTCTAATCAGCAATATAATATGTTCCTTTTTCAGATTATTGACGCAAAAGCAAGAAGAAGACTTCAAAGTGTACAATCTAAGGACGACTATGCAGAAAAGGATCGCTGAGTTGGAGACGGAGCTGCAGTGTGTCAAGAGACAATTGGCCACTGCCCTCTCCTGCTCTGGTGCCAAAGTCCAGCGCTTCGAGTGCCAGATTGAAGAACTTGAGAAGCAGCTGAAGAAGGAGAAATTAGATGATAAGGTAAGCCTTGAAGAACTGTTATGATTAAACTGTTTTGTTATTGTCTTGCAAACTGACTCTTATATTCTAGGCAAACGTTGATTAAATGTTAAAGTCATATTGCACGGTGTGAATCGCTTTTTTTACTGCTCGAAATATGCTTTACTTAATGATCAAAATAGCATATCAATGACGTCGTACGAAAAGTCGAGGGTGCAGTGCTGTTGGTGATCCTTGTGTTAGGGATCTATTAATATCGATGACTGAAGAAAGTGACGATGGTGAGTAAGAAGACTGTTTTTAACATAGTCACAGTCATAACAAATTGCAGCTTTCTACGGCAATAGATATCAATGTTTGGCCCAACGTAACTGGACCGAAGCAGGCATTCATTGTGTGCAACTATAAAGTCTGTAACCATGACCGTTGTCTGATTAAACAATTACGTTATATTCCCCTTACAAAGGTGTAGAGTTTTCTTTATAAATGCTATTTTATAAAGTAGAACAAACGCATTAGACCTTATTGAGTCAAGGTCTTGTTAAGAATCTTACGCCCCTAATTGGAAAATTGCGTACCAATTTAACTTCAGTTGTTAGGTTTGGAATTGTATATATAGTTCGCGAGCAATATGACTACAGCTTCATATGTATCTTCTATGACCACGAATGCATTCAAATCGCGCGCGGACAGTACATCATAACTTATAATTTCTAGAACTGGGTCTTTTTATGTAAACTTCTGCCTTTAGAGAAATTTATTCTTTCTTGGCTTGTTTTCTTTTTTATTCTGCCGAAATTCAGCCAAAGCAATAAATTTCTCCTTAAAAAAAGTTTGAATTTCGAAAATGTATTTTTTTCCAGAACCCACCAGATTCCTTTATGTCAGCTAAACTCTGGACACTCCAGCAAGAAGAAAATCAATTGAAGGCGCGCATCGCCGAACTGGAGAGAAGAGAAACGGCTTATTTGGAGATGCTGACACAGGCTGATGATATGTGGGCGGAGATGGAAGGCGGATACAAGAAGAAGATAGAAGAGTCTAAGAGTACTGAGGATATGCTCAAGAAAAAGGTTAGTAGGTGTAGAGATATTAATTAATAGTTCCACTGCAGGGAGGTCTTCAGTTTATTTTTTATTGGTTTAGATTTAGGGCCCTTTTTTCCCATCATTCATTATTTCAGTCTATAGACGTCTACTGCTAAACGGCATCTCCACAAAGAACGGTCCTGCTTTTAGCGGCAAACCGCGACCTTCAACCCAAGCCTTCAACAGACCGTCGTCAGTTTAACTGTTCAATATTTCATTATATTTGCCTTTTGTTTTCTCTCATAACCCAATTTAACAAAATATACCATGAATTTCGTATCGCAGGTAAATCAACTGGAATACGAGAAAACTGATTTCAAGCGAATGATCGACCCGTTAAAGAAGAAGCTTCAGGAGTTGGAGGAGACGGGATCGGTGGCGCGGGTGGCGCTGGAGAAGGCGGAGCGGGATCGCTCCACTCAGATGCGAGAGAACTCACGCCTCGCGCACCACTGCGACAAAATCACCCTCGAGCTTACCAAGTCCGAGCAGGAGCTGAGGGCTCTGGATAACAAGTTTAAGGTACGGAAGCTTTGGAGGCAATACTAACAAATCATATTATTATGAAAAAAAAGTAGAGGGCTTATTGATTTAAAAGAGCTTCTTTTTCTTCTTGTCCTTTTTGTGTGGGTTCTACCACAACATGTGGGTATTTTTCTGTTAAGTTTAAATTTTTGACGTTTGTTAGAAAAGTGTCTAAAAGACACTTTGTGTGTCTGTGGCTGTCAATTAATAAATAAACGAAAGAAAAGAAGAAATAAAGACAGGTTAGTTATATGTACCACGAAATAATGCTAAAATAAAATAAATTATTGACCAAATGGACTTATTGCAAGAGCTAGCAGCCTCTTTTAAAAACATAAAAACTTGAAATTTTCAGTACGAAATCGAACGGCTCAACAAGTGCAACAAGCAGATAGCCGAAGAGTTCCGAATCCACAAGGAGAGTAGCCAGAGCCAAGAGTCCAGGTACCTGACGGACCTGGACGGCGTGAAGAAGGAGCTCATAAGGATCTACAAACAGAACCAGGACCTGGACGTCACCAACGCCGAGCTACGCGAGGAGGTAAGATGAAGAGAAATTTGACAGTCACACTAAATAACAGAATACTTAGAACGTATAAAAAGACAACTCCTTAAAGTAAATTTAATAATAGCAACTCTTGCTACGACACAATAATACTTGGTGCATTTTCGCTTGCACGAACAGCGATGCATGCCTAAAATACCTAGCAAGGTGCCTTTCTTTCAAGGTGCCTTTCTTTAAAGAACAAATAAAATACTTACTTACATGTTCCTTATCTAGGTATCGAACAATCAAGACAAACTGACATTGCATGGTTTTCATCATTATTCCGTGTTTTCATCACTATCAGATCAGAATCACTCACTAAGCATCTGATCACTTCGTAATAAGTATTCACAATTAAAACTTATCGACTGCACCAATATTTAGTAACTTTAGCGTCAATCTTCTTAAATCTTAAGATGTTTGTGTTTTGGAGCATGTTACTGGCTTAGTTGGCTACGGAGACGCACTGTTAACGCTTTCATTGTGTAGCGCTTTATTTGTTTTAACATTGCACGTACGGTTTGGTGTTAGCTCACAGCATGCAGCGCCTGAAGACTTGCATGACCGACTGAAGACGCATTAAGGAGACGTCTGTTCCCAGGTCGAATCTCTGGAAAAGCAGCTATCTTTAACCCAAAAAGCCCTAAACCAATGCAAGAGGAAATGCGACGAAAAGATCAAAACCCTCAGCCATGAACTATCTATAAAAACGGAGGAGCTAGAAGAGCTAAGGAGCGAAACTATAAGACAGACGTATCACGCTTCGAGAGTAGAGCTGAAACCGGATAGAACAGAATACGTTGACGAAGGCTATTCAATATATACTGCCGTACCAAAGAAGACTGACTACGGGAGGATGCACCATAGTATGAGCTACATCACATCCGAGACCGGGTGTTCGTGTCCGTCGATGAGGAGCCAACTAGTCAGCCAACTGATCGAGGACTTGTTCGATAGAATCCACAACACAGTCGACGACGATTTGACGAAATTGTGTAGAGAGATCACCCCTGTTAACGGGAAGGAAATTAGTGCCGAAACCAAAGCGAAAATCACGAATTACCTCCTGATGGCGATATCGAAAGAACTCGTCAGGTCCATCGGAGACGCCGATGCTAAGACCGATACTGAGGTGAGTACGTTCTAACTCAATGTAACTAAAACTTATGTTAACTGCATAAAGACAGACATTGTTTCTAATTCGACTAATTTTAACGATATCTAATGTATCGGTTGTGGAATCAGGTACATATTCAACTTCATGAACCATTCCATTTTAATTTTTGGTGTTCATGATTTTCATCCGTTTCAATTTATTCTAGAATAATTCCATAATAATCGTAGGTATCATCTATTCATTCATTTCTTTGTTATCTTTATCTCATAGATTTTGTACCCTTTTTTTATTTTTGTACTGTTAATTTTCTCCGCTACTTGCCTAAGTACTCTATATCACATTTAACGTTGTAGGAATGGCAACGCGCCGTGTCAACGATGACATATTCGGTGCCCAATTACGTGGAGGGTCGCGGGGAGTTTGCCTCGCTGCGATTGGCCGGCAACGCGGGCGTGCTGCACGGCGCCACACGGTTGGCCAGCGTGAGCTGCGCGTGCGCCGCGGCCCGGCTTTGCGCTGCTGTGCCCGCGCTGGCCGATGACGTCAAGAGCTGTCAGGAGGTCAGTTCTTTATACAATGTGTCAACTAAATAATACAAAACCTTTTTGGGTATTTCAGTTCATTAAACTGACCAATTTTTGTTCTTCAACTTTAGTTTTTGAGAGTTTTGAAAAGTTGTGATGTAACAGGGGTTCAGTTTCATAGGTTGCGGTACCACCTGGAAGGTTTTGTGTAATTTTCTAACACATTATACATATATTATAATCTAACTATAGTAGCGTTACTATCTCGCTGCAGACAACTTCTCTCTTTCGCACTCACGGGCCTTATGATTTATGATTTATGGGCCTGATGATGCGTCATCCCATTAGGCCCATGAGTGGGAAAGAGAAGTATTACAACCGAGTCAGCAGCAAGAAAATAACTATACTATAAATCAAAGTTTTAAAGCTGCTAAACCGCTCAGTAGTGATTTCTACCAATTAACTTTTCAAACAACCTCAACGCTATTTTAGAAAAAATAATCGGTTAAAAGATAAGCTACAGGTAGCATAGTCAGTAGTATTAAACATATATTCTTGTGTGAAATTAATTTAAGGTCACTACTTATTATCATCTATCTTATATCAAACATAATGACGTAATGTAGTGATCCTACCAACTGCGCCAAATAATATTTTCGTTTGTTTTTTTTTTTATAATCCTCTTACGTTTCCTATATTTTTATTTGCAGGAAGTGCTGGACCATGGCGATGTGAAGATTATGGAGGAGCAGTTGGCCAACGCCATTGAAAGTATTGTTGTAAGTGTCTCTTGGAAGCGTAATGTAGGGGCGAGGATATTGCTGCGAGAGGACATGGTCCAAACTTCACCTATTGTCATGCGGTTATGTCTCCTATACTCAAGAACGGTGCAAAATCAGAGTATCTAACTTCATCTGTTTTCCAATTACCATAAAATGTTATATGTTTGATAGTTGATTACAGCGTAAAGTGTATCGTTGAAAATGTTATCAATGTTTTTTAAGTTCTTCTACTGAATACCTACTTCACGAATAAATTTGTTTGTTTCAGAATTGTCCATCTTGTGCGTTAGGCACAAATGCGATAGTTTGGAGCACGGACGTCTAGCGCTCGAAACAACGTGCGGTTTTATGTAAGTATATACCTAACAGTGCATAATGAAAAAACCAAAAAAGAGTTAGGTGGAACTGAACATCCTCGTTCAGGGACCCGTCTATAAATGTTTAAAGTGTTCGATTTTTTGTTGATCGTTTTCATAATAATAATAAAGTTTTTTTTAACCTTTTCCTTTTCTACCTTGACACCAGGAACTTTATTTGCTTTTTATAAGAAAAATAACATTTTGATTTCTTGTTCCAGGTGTAATACCTCCACCGACCTCACTCAGGTGCCTTCATTAGTTTAGCGATTAACTACGAACTGTACATACATTGTATATTATTAATATTCTAATCTTACGCTAACATTAGGGGCCCACTCTGTTCGCACGTCCGTGGATTTTGTCGTATTGTTTGCTTTTACTGAGCTACACGAATTGCCCGGCGATATCTAACAAGGAGATTTTGGACGTGCATAGCAATGTTTATAATTCGAGCGAATATGATACGATAGAACTATAGAAATTTGGCGTGCGATTAAATGTGGTTTAACCTTAAGCGAACATATCGAACAACTCGTACCTTATCGAATAAGTCATGTTTTCGAGGTGATTTTTTTCGTTATTTATCGTTTCCGTGCCAATCGTGTTTAGTTTGTGTAAATATTTGTTTAATGTCGTATCTGCAACGACTTTTGATGACATTTTAATATAAGCAGAATCGAAGCCGATATTGAATTTTCATCGTAATTTGTCTAACAATGTTCTCACAAATTAGCGATTTAGTTTTATATATTTTACTCGACTAAAAATGTTCTTATTTACGACAAGATGAATTTCATCGATGAATTAAAAATTATTATTTAAACGACTTTATTGTTTTTTTTGCATCCTATCAATGTAACTCAATGGGATATCTGCCTAAAACAGTGTTTGGTAGCATAAAGGAAATGGCTCGGATTGCAGAGAAGCAGGTTCAAACCCTGTCTAAGATCGTTTTTTATCAATTTAAAAATAATAAATCCGGTCACGATATTTGCCTATTTCGACCATCCTTACTGTTCAGATACATCGTGGATCATATCATGGATCTATCCTTGTGTCTCTTGAGTATTTTGGATCCTCACTATAAAACTTTGAAGCAAGCTTTCAAAACTCTGTGCTTACAAAGTCTCTAAAAAACTGTTTTGACGGTATACATCATAGACGTCATTCTGTCAAACAAAAAAAAATGTTTGTATCAAGAAAATAAAACAGAAAAAAATGTAAAACAATAAGCAATAAAGTTTGAGTAAATCAGACTCAAGCAAATTTAAAAATTAATTACCGCAACTCCGAGGCCAAGCATAATGTGGCGTCGAAATTATTAAGTAAGATTTAGAAAGAGCAAATGGTTCTGATGATCTCCACACTAGTCAAGTATCAGGTTATTTATTTACCTTAGAGTGTAGAGCGTCCGTGGTCTGCCTCCCATACGGGAAATGCCGTCGCGCCGCAAGTTCAAATCCCACCATGGTTGAACCATTGTGTTTTCGAATTTAGAATTCATATATTTGTTTATTCGACGGTATTTCGGAAAAGACATGGTGAGGAAACCTGCACACGCCTGCGAACAAATTGAAAGGTTTGTGTGTGATGTCGTCAAATCCGCAATTATATTATATTAATATAATTGCGTCCTGCGACTTTATTCAAGAAAAGCTTGACCTTAGCGCCTTATTTCCACTTTGTTAACTTAGCAGTAGACCTGCTGCTGTTAACTGACCAGTAAGGGGATAAAAGGATACGCTCAAGCCCCTCGGTAGATTGTGAGGCTCTCCTTCTTCGTCGTGTGGGTGGTATGGTCGACATTATGAGCTATAACTAATAAGTACAAGTAGTAGACTGATTTATTAGATCAGCTCTTTTTCTAGAAACGCCGTTTAAATGCCAATTGTTATTACGAATTTAGTCCGTCAAAGAAGGAACCATGACAGAGAAGCAAAATTTCTGATTTCGTAGACACCGCATGTACGGATTTAGTCCTATTACCTTACCCTATACCTTTCAGTCCTATTTTGACGTACTAAGCTTCTTGTACACAAACAAATTGCGCGAACAATACCGTGTTCACCGTGTTCACTTTGCGATTCCTTTGTATTCAGTACTCCGTAATTCCTTGCAGTTCTCTAGGCCGCGAAGAACGACATCGAAGTACCATCAGTATTGTGGATCTGACAACTATGGATAACCCTTCATGCAACTCCAAGTCTGGGCGCAACAGCTGCTCGTGTGTGGACTGTCTCTCTCGCAATTGCTACTCATGCCGGATCCAAGAAGCATCGCTCTGCACTTGCGACGGATGTGATAACTCAAAAACATGCCTTTACTTCAATAAAAATAAATCTCAAGATAAATTAAAGCAGATTTATAATGCAAGTCAAGTACAATTTGATAAAAATGATAAGTTAGAAAGTAATAATCATTATATAGTAAAAAAACACACTGAAAGTAAGGAAACACTCAAAAATAAGCAGATTCATTCAATAGTCAATGAATTACATGACGAAATAAGCAAGCGTGGAAACAATAAAATTTCAAAACATAATTACATCACCGAATGCGAAATAACATGTCCAAGTTATGCCCGGCCTGTAAAAATTGATTGCGAAAAAGAATGCCCCAAAAGAATCAAAGAAAACCCAGATCAAAATACTAATGTTGACTATGTATGTGCCAAGAACACAGTCAAGCGCGAAAAATACTTTCCAGAACCTAACGATCAAGCTGATGTCGTTCAATCAAAATCTCAAGTCGTTTTGCGTTTTCCTCAAAAAGAAAATCAAGATAACAGAACAATTCTGTGTGGTCGAGAACATGAGCCAAATCTGGGTAAGTTTCTCCCACAGTAACCAACCACACTCACAAAAGCAATGATAGTAGTTAGAAAAAACCAGCGAAAAAATAAGTTATTTTAAAGCCCACAGCACTGTACTTTAATAAATTTTAACGTGAGATATACAGGTCGCGAATGAGTTATGAGCGCTGACCTTAAGTGGACCAGTATCTTTCACACTCTCTCTCACCTACTCCGTAAATATTGTACACAAGAAAGAACCAAATATGAATATCCCCTACCACTTTCGTCAAGTGCTCAACTATTACTACGCGTGGTTTTCTTTTTTTCAGAAGACACCCAATCTGAAAATAAATGTAAGAAGTGTAGACTTTTAAACAAAAATACTACTGATTGTGTAAGAACACAAAGCAGCAAGTCGGTCGTAATTAATCCCGACGAAGATAAAAAAGATGAAGAAGCAACTAAAACACCAGGTGAGCAAATTGAAAATTTACTTGAAAGAATAATGGACAACTTGCTCACTCACTACAATTAATTATTTTAGTTATTATGCATCAAATGGATCATATAGATTTAAGACTAATATAATATACCAAAAAGTAACTTGATTTAGTTAAATTTTCGTAAACAAGCTTATTCGTAAATCTGGACATGACCGATCCAGATTAATCTGGACGGGTGGTAACTCAAGTCACAGAATGGCCGCGTTCCGATTTGCGCTGAAATCACTTTGATTACCCAAAACCGCGTACCGAATCACTGTCAGTGGGATTACGGCAGCCATTGTGACGTCACGGATTGCGTCATGACCGCCGCCATCTTCCGCTAACGGCGCCCATGCTCTAAGCGAAATTCTCGTAACCGTAATGTCAAATCCGACTTTGACATTTGTTTATTTATTTTTAAACGTGTCTTATATTTATTGGGTTGAACAAAATTAAAAACACGTTATTCAATTATGAAATGTCGATAAATTACTGAAATATCTTAAATCAATCAGTTTTGTAGGTTAGGGTTGCCAGATGTTCGATAGTAAAAGTATCGAGTAGGTTATGTATATATTACGATAGTTTTGACTCAGGTACATAGGTACTTACATAAGATAATATCATAGGCAATCTGATAAAATATAAATATAAATATCAAACATTCTTTTTTGTATTTTTTAATTTCATGTGCCTATTTACATCTCCATTTTTAAAAATTCGCATACCATTTCTTATTTTGGGTACTAGCCATGCGAAAAGTGCTGTTTTCACAACTGTACGACACTTTTTTAATACGTATAATAATTTATAATTTTGCCAGTTCTGGTATCTTAATCAACATCAGGCAAGATTGAGTTATAAGCAGTTTCAGCGCGCTCAAACGCCGTTCCGTTTTGATTTCGCTCATGAGCCGTATTATCGCGATTTCTGAATCGGTACGCGAGTAGTCGCTGTCAGTACTTTGAGCCGTGAATAGAGATGGGCAAACCACCGGGTTTAAACCTACCGCTGGGTTTTTACCCGATAAACACCCATTTATTCCCACCCACTGGGTGAAAATTCGGGTGTTTATTATTTTTATAACAAAATTTATATAGGTATCCATATATCATTAGATTTTGCGTATGCACATTATATGTGACATTTTTTCACTTATTTGCCAGTAAATGCAGGGGCTTAGAACATCTATTTTAGCAAGATACCAACAAAGCAATGGATAAAACGGCGTAAAGCACAAAATCTGCAGAAAATATGTTTTTTAAGGGCAAATCTCGGTATTTGAACAAGAAACATAAAAAAAAGATGGCGATAAAATTATTGTTCGTAAGTCATGCATGAACCATGGTTTAGGGTACTATGTTTAGAAACGAGAGAAACAACAGTACCAATTATGTTTAAAATATCAATATCCGAGATGGCAGCAAACTTTTTCGTTTATTGGGTCAACTTCGATTAAACTCAACACAGTGTTATAACATGTCCTAGGCCAATCGTAATATCAGGCAGCTTCCATCATTTAGTATACTGTCACCGTGACTTTTGTCGCCCGTGCGCGCTAGCTCCTACCTTTGTACTTGCCACGTTCGCATGCAGTGTAGGTATGAGTGAGTGTAGTGCTAGCTAACTGTAATTACAACTTCTTTTGATCATCCCGTTAGAACTTGAGCATTCTTCTTCTTAGCGAGTCGATGGCAAGTCGAATTTTATAATGTTGTAGCCCAGAATGTGGCCACTTGGACGGCGGATTGTGTGGCGTCCATCAAATCTTGCTGCGTGCAGGTGGCAGGGCACGCAGGACATGATGTCAGGTGGGCCATCGTCTGTACTTCTCCGCACACACAGTTAATATCAGTATTATCGGAAAATCCCCACCTAGACATGTTATCTTTAATCCGGCCGATCTGAGTCCGAAGTCTATTTAAAGACTTCCAGATCGGCCACGACAACTGATGTCCGGGTGGGAGATTCTCAGATGGCGTGAAAAAGGGACTAGGAAGGGAGACTCCGCGGCGCCAGAGGTTGCATTTTGCTTGTGGCGGGTCGTTGGTCAGTGGTTCGACGCACTTTATAAAACTTTTTAGGCTTTTCAGCCGTTGTGGCACTGGTTTATAGCCACTCAGTGGGTGCCGAATGTCGTCGTCCATTTTACGCCTATCAAGGGAGCTTGCAACTGCTCTGCGGACATCTGGAGGTGCTATGCCAGCTAATGGAAACAGCAACTTAACCGGCGTCGGTTTCAGGCAACCAGTAATGATCCGGTAAGTTTCGTTTAAGGCTGTGTCCACTAGCTTGGCATGAGCAGAGCGGTCCCATACTGGGCATGCAAATTCGCCAGCTGAAAAGGCAAGCGCCAAACCAGTAGTCCGCAGAACTTGTGGTGTGGCTCCCCATTTAGTGGTGGTAAGGCGCCGCACTAGATTGTTTCGAGCATGCACCTTCCTTTTCACACTCTCACAGTTCTTTCGGAAGGTAAGAGACCTATCCAACAGCACGCCGAGGTATTTGGGGGAGTTACTGTGGGAAATAGGCAGGCACCCCACGCCACGTGATTTTGAGCTTTCGACCCGCCTGTGCATTGCGAAGGTGAAATACGCATGACTCAGTTTTAGACGGATTGGGCTTAAGGGAATTCTCTGCGTAGTAGCAACTCAGGTTCTTGAGAGCTACCGTCAGATTGGCCTCAACCTCTTCGAAACTGGTCGCTTGAGAAGTGAGAGCAAGATCATCAGCATACACAAAGCGGGAGGTATTTGGACTGGACGGCTGGTCGTTGGTATATCAATTTCGGGTCAACAAAGCTAGTGAGGCGTACCAGCAGCAACCGCTCAAATAATTTATAAGTATGGCACAGGAGTGAAATGGGCCGAAAATTTTTGGGGTCATCTGCTGGTTTTCTGTGACCTTCGATTTTCTCCAGAGTCTTGGTATTAGGGCAGATTCCAGACACTTGTTGAACATTTGTAGCAGCCATGATACTGCGACGGGGCCAAGGTGTTTAATTTGCTCCACAGAGATGTTGTCAACTCCGGAGGCTTTCCCGCACTTAAGGGATTTAATGGCGGTGATGATGTCACCATGCCCTTGTTTTCCATGCCCTTTTACTATTATGCGTCATGTTGATGTTGGTTACAGTATCAATCCACCTGTCCCGCCGACTTTCATCTATCCGCGACAGTAACTCTTCCCCGACTCGTGTAGTCTCCTCGGAAAAGGGATCACCGCAGTACAAAGTCTCGTATCGCATCAACAGTTCCCCCGACTCCTTCGATAATCCTGGGATGTAGGAGGTACGGCATCCTCTGGGGATACAGTGACGAGACACCTCAGAGACTATGTCAGCAAACCGATCATATTCTCGAGGGGATGGTGGTACATTCAAGAGGGCGTCGTCGACTGACTTTGCGTACTGCTCCCAATTTGCCTTGGAGTAATTAAATCGGCGTTTAAGGGGGACCTGTAGAGGACGGACAACTGGGCTAATCTCGCACATAATGGGCCTATGTTGAGTGCGAGGAATAGGTGGGCATACGGTCTTAACGCAAGATCTGGGTTGTATCTCCTCTTCCATCGGCCACTATTAAAGGAAGCCGGTTGTTTTGGGTCATGAACAAGAGTCAAATTGTTAGATTCAGCTCATGTCTCGACCGCTTGACCACAGTCGTCAAGGTCATTGTAGCCCCAGAGTGGATTATGACTGTTAAAATCACCGATTACAATTTTCACCCGTTGCTGATCGTCAAAGTTTGAGGGAGGGGAGAACCGGAAAGGCGTCCCGGGGGGCTTATAAACAGAGGTAACAGAGCAGTGGTCGAGGTCCAAGGTAATCACCTCGATGCCATTCTGGGTCGAACATTCAGAGGATTTTACTCTTACTCCGGGAGTAACAAACACTGCATTACCGTGTTTCGGGTGTTAAGTGTTAAGTCTCAGAGATAAGAGTGAGTCCAGCTACGTGTGGTCGGCATTGTGTTTCATCTCGATGGGTTTCTTGTACACACAGTACATCGCAGTGTGTCTTGCGACAGAGTTCAGATAAGAGTTCTGATTTGTCTTTCGAGAAACCCTCGATGTTAATCGAGACTACACACAGTGCCGGCTTTAACACTGGACTGTATGGTTGATTTTGATTTGCCATCGTGGGGAAAGGATTCGCCAGTCAGCTAGAAATAGAATTCGCTAGACTGTTGCCCAGGGTGCGCCAGACGTACTACCGAGTAGCGGTAGCGGTACGTCGCTCGGGGAGGCTCCATTCATGCACCTTGAGCATTAAAAGATGGCGACATTTTACAGATTACTGTTTTATTTTAAAAATGTTTATTCGGTTGAACTTATTTGAGTCGATGTGAGTCAAGCGGCTGGAGCGCTGATATACATCAATATCTTTTACGCATGTAGGTTTTCTTAAACTTAGTAAAATGCTTTACGCTAGAATATACAAATACAAACAAATTCTAAACAAAGTTTCATAGAAATTGTCTCATAAATAAAACAATTGGCTGCTACCTTGGGCTTTCCACATTACTGAAGTTGCGCATATTGCATATAAACAGGGTTTTTTCATCAAGATATACAATAAAGTTTTTATTTTTATTTTATCATCAATTATTATAATAAACACCCACAAAAATGGGTTGTTATGGGTAAAAACCGGGTTGAAACCCAAATCACCGGGTTTTTACCTGGTCAGGTGGTTTGGGTTTTAACCCACCGCCCATCTCTAGCCGTGAAATCTTATCCCGGTTGCTGCTGTGCTATAATACTTGTACTAGTAAAATATCCACTCCATCCACCACTTGGACAAGTAGAACCGGTGGTTTCACTCTAGGAAAAATAAAGTGTCCTTTCAAACACGAGTCATCATGGTCAGCCTAGTGACAATTTTTAAGCGAGAAAAGTGTTTTGTCTACAGTTTCGTGGAAAAGAAAAAAAATACTTTTTGATACACTCTACATTTTTTACATAATAAAACCTGTCAGTTACAAAAAGAATTACATTTTCTACGAGGTTTAGTTTAAGAGTAATGCGTGGCCGCGCAGCCCTCCGCGTTTCAATGGCGCGGCCATGACTTTGAAGTTCAGTATTTACTAAAATATTAAGCCTTCGATGTTTTTTGTACTTTCTACATTTTATACAAAGTAAAACCTGTCGTTTACAAAAACAATTAGATTTCTACGAGGTTTAGTTTAAGAGTAATGCGTGGCCGCGCAGCCCTCCGCGTTTAAATGGCGCGGCCATGACTTTGAAGTTCAGTACTTTCTAAAATATTAAGCCTTCGATGTTTTTTGTACTTTCTACATTTTATACAAAGTAAAACCTGTCGTTTACAAAAACAATTAGATTTCTACGAGGTTTAGTTTAAGAGTAATGCGTGGCCGCGCAGCCCTCCGCGTTTAAATGGCGCGGCCATGACTTTGAAGTTCAGTACTTTCTAAAATATTAAGCCTTTGATGTTTTTGTACTTTCTATATTTTTTACTAAATAAAACCTGTCAGTTACAAAAAGAATTAGACTTCTACGAGGTTTAGTTCAAGAGTAATGCGTGGCCGCGCGGTACTCCGCGTTTCAACGGCGGCGCGGCGGCGCGGCCACGTTTATACCCATGAGGTGAGTGGCCGTTCTGGTACTATATTAATTCTGTGGCCGTAGTCTACCTTGCTAGGCTACGGCTTTTGCTGAGTGAGGCCCTTTTTGTCTGGGTGTCGCAACACAGGGGCCATTTTGTAAGTATGTTGTTTTTGTATTACCATTTTATTTCTGTTGCATTATGTACTATTCTTTGTATATGTGTTTTGTGATGTGATGTCCTACAAATAAATGTTTCTGATTTCTGATTTCTGAGATAGAGGTTCGCAAATGCTAGAACAATATAAAAAGAAAACTTTCACTGATACCAATCAAAAAGGTAAGTTATAAAGGCTAGCTATCCCTGATGGATAGGCGATATTTTACCACTGGAAAATGTAACATTTCCTTACATTCCCTAAAAGAAAGACAGGATATTTAAATTCAAACTTTACTAGCAGCAGCCTTACTACTCAAAACGAATTTATGCCTACCATGAGCATGATGTCTAATTGCCTAAACTAAATCGGCACTAATAGTAGATATGTATTTTAAACTAAGGTAGTAATAATTTGTAATCAGGGGGGCCGTTTCACGAAACTATACAAGTACAATTCGACGTAAATTGCGTAGACGATTAGATAAAACGATAAGGGCTTACAGTTTAGGCGAATTGGCTACGCAATTTATATCAAATTGTAACTTGTTACTAGTAACTTGTTGCTTCGTGAAACGGGGCGCAGGTATATTATTTCTTTGAATTAGTTGACAACCCTGAAGAAAATCAGCTCCGCTTAGTAATACTTGGTATTCTGCGCCCAAGTCACAGAAACACTACATTTGAGAACAAAATATAAATTTTAAAATATTTTAATATAAAAATATTTTTCAATGGTGGCCCCCAGAATTTTGTTTTTGTTATTCTTTAAAATAAAATGAACATAAAATGGCTTATTTCTTTTTCAGAAGACATTCAGCCTGAAATTATTAATAAGTCTAAGGAGGACGTTTTTATGAACAAAAGTACGACATCTAATAAAAGTTTAAATAGTTTGGTCCTAGATGTTTCCAAAAACGACAAAAAAGACGAAGTAATAATTACAACACCAGGTGAACAAGTTGCTATGCATTACTATAAATCATTCACTCACTCACACTTACTTAACATTATAAAAAATCAAGTCTTCATTACTTAAGAATTAGAAAATCACGTTCCAATAAATAAAAGTCTTGAACTGTGACCTTAAGAGCGCCTTCATTACATAGTAGCAGGGATGGTATTTGTAATGCGATTATTTAGCCACATGTGCCTAAAAATCACTAAATAATCGATAGAAATAAATTAAAGATCTTTTATTTTGTAGACAATCATGCAAGTTTGCAGTTTATACAAACCCCTAAAGTTCCATATAACGGTTTATTTGTTTTTTGCCAGAAAATAAAAATGAAGATGTTCTAACTTGTAAACAATGTCATAAAGAAGATGATCAAATTGCAAGGTGTAAAAAGTGTAACAAAAGAATTAAGAAAAAAAATGCAAGAGCTCCTGTATCTGAAAAGATTATTTTTGGTGAAGGTGGTGGAAAAAAACGTAACTATAAACAATGTTGTCATCATCATCATAACCAAGTTCCACAAAATCATATTAGTCCTGCATTTTGTCCTACATGTCATAAAATATTCATCGAAGAACAAAATGAAGAACATAACAGAACCAAAATTATCCTCAATGAATGCCCCGAATGTCAGAAGGCTTTTTTTAAGGTTCAAGGAATGTCAGCATATAAAACTCCTTACCCCATAAAATGTTCTGACTTACACGAAATTAAAAAGTACTATCAACATAAAAAAAAAATATGTAAAGATGCGAAAGAAGACAAATTTTTATGCCCTACACTATGTCACAAACATGATCAATTAGGAGAACAAGAAACAGTAAGCGATGATCTTTCATCACCAGAACTAATAGGTAATATTTTAACCTGGATGAAAGAGTATGTTATTCAAAAACAAAACGATACTCAACCAGAGATAACAAATAAAATCGATAATGTCGATTCAAAAACCAAGTATGAAGTTCCTGTGGATGATAAAACACCACTACTCCTCATGAAATGTTCATTAATGAATAAGAGTTGCCAGCCTAAGGAAGGCGGAATTTCAGCTAATAGTTGTAAAAACCGTAAGCCAATCAACATTTGTGATCTTACACAAAACTTAAAGCAAAACCAAATGAACGCACTCCAAAAATGTCATGCAGAACTTGTTAATATTAGCACACAAACTGAAGATAAAACACTAGAAACTGAAGATAAAACACTAGAACACAATGATAATATTATTATGGCCTGGATCAAAGAGTGTGTACATAATGAACTAAAAGACATTACCAATTTACTTCCAATAATTTTTGATAACCCTGAAAAAAGCACCAAACCTGTAAATCGTAAACATACGGAAAATAACAATAAAACTGGTTTTAGTTATTTTCCAAATATAGTTGATAACCCTGAAAATTGTAATTATGAACATACGGAAAATGACACTGAATGTTCTTCCACGGAAAAATGCCACCCATCAAAACAGAGTAATAATCAGAACAATAGTTGCGCTTTTTACGACCGAATTAAAGATTACCTTAAAGATAGATTTTCTGCATCTAATAAAAGAGATGCGGATGTTATTGAAAGTGCCGAATCTCAAACTTTAGAGGAAGTGCAAGAAGCGATAGACGAAACACTTATCTTAAGGAGTCATCAATTACCAGAGTCTCGAAAAGTAAAGATACACTCTTGCATAAACAAAAGAAATGCCCAATTAGCTGGTGATAGAAACAGAGGGCAACGCAATATAGTTTTAGAGTATGGAAAAAATATAAGGAATGAAAGGAAAATGCGGAAACATGAAGAAAGAGAAACAGCGGCAAGCGATTTGAAAACATCTATCAGTCATACATACAAAACTCCTGCAGATGAATTAAGTGCCGAAATAATGAATGTACCTTACACAAAATATAAACAGTCAATTCAAAGTACAGTAACTAGACCAAATTACTACACAAATGAAAAAATACTTAAGATAATAAATCAAATTTATAAAGCTTGCAGTTGCAAAGTGTGTGAATGTGTTGGTAAGAGTCCAAATGTGACAGAAGGTGAAGTTTGCAATTGTAAACCTTGTGGTTGCGTTGAATGTAGTGGTCAACGAGAAAATTGTAAAAGCATCGATTGCTCCACCAGTAGTAACAACACGAAAGTTTTACAATGTGCTGCTTCAAACAAATGTGAATGCAAAATATGCAAATGTATTGAATGCAAGGAACAATCTTACCAAAAATCTTGTAACTGCAAGCCCTGTGAATGTATTAAATGTAGTAACTTAATGGACAAGCATATGAACAACAAACAAACTAATTTCATAGTCGCACCAGTAACACCGGTCGGAGAAAGACAACAAAGACCGTACTGTCAGTGTTCTCCTTGTGGGTGCTTTGAATGTGCTCATCCTTTGGGAACGTTAGCTCCCACCCATTATAATCAAGAAACCGGCACAGACGAACGTCGTCACATGAATTGCAGCTGTAATCACTGCAATAACGACCAGTGTGAAGAACAAGGTATCGACACATGCAGTTGTGACAGACACTCAAAGTTAATGAGGAAGCCAGTAGCAAATAATAAAGATGAATATGACATTCATTACTGTATAACCGAAAAACATAATATAAAAAATTATGAATATCTTTATAAGAAAAAGCGAAGTCCAGTAATAATTTATATGTCGCTGACGCAAAGTTTCTGCTATCCAAGAACAAAAGCCTTTGTAAATAATACTTGTAACAGCCTTAGAATTCATTCAGATTCGAATAATTTTAGTCATATGAGTTCAAGAACAATCAATGTTTCAATAGTACCTCAAAAATATTGGGCATTAAGGGCAAATGCTCATTTAATGTCAAACTCAATCAATCAGTGCGATTGTAAACCTTGTGAATGCCATAAGTGTAAGAAACACTATTTAGAAGGTCATATTCCTTATCAACAGAGCAACTGTTCATGTGAAATTTGCGATTGTATTAATTGTGCTACATTAAGTGTTTTCTATCAAATGACAGATAACAATAATAAATGGACATATTTATCTAAACCTCAACAAAAGTGTAACTGCCAACCTTGTAATTGTAAACATTGTTCAATATACACAAATACGATAGTTCAAAATGAGTCAGATAAAGGCGATGTAATTACCACACCACTAGTGCAAGAAGCCACTAGCGATAATTTTTCGGCGTATTGTGATAAAGTATCCGATTCAGAACGATACATTGACCATGTTTTAACAAGTCAGGAATCTAGATATTGCAATACTTTTATAAATAAATCAAATCTTTCTGAAGAGTATCAGATTTATTGCAATGGAGGCTTCAATGTAAAAACTGGTATAGAAGACAGTAACAGTTTTGAACAACAAAATTCAATGTTAAGTCATAAAAAACAAAACTATGAAAGCAAAGAGATAGATACTACTAAAAATTGTTCTCAAATATTAAAGAATACCGAAGAGAGTGATTCAACAGTTTCATCAAGTATAACGTCATTACCATATTCACATATAAATAACTCCGTCAGCAAAGAGCCAAAGGAGCATAAGTCAATCAGGAGAACTTCCTGCAATAGCTCTGGTTACGATTACTCAGACTATTTAATTCCTTTTCAAACATCAACAGTAGAAACTTGCATAAAAGATGTTATGAGCTTACTTTATAACAAACCTGATAAAGATTATTTAAAATTATCGCAAACTTCAAAACCTGTTGAACATTACTCAGAGTCATCAATAAGTACTTTGCAATATCAAAAAGAGTTGTCTATTCCTGGTCATCAGTCTTCAGATACACTTCAGCTTGGTGATGCCTGCAAAACTTGTAAAAGTGGGAAGTTTGATAAGTCATGTGATTGTAACTCATGTGATTGTGATAAATGTTGTTATAAAATGCCGAAGTTGAAGAGATGTCTTTGTGATTGTGCCAGCTGTAGGTGCGACGGGACGTATTTGAGTGAAGACAGATCAGTTTTAAAACGAAAAAATGAAACCACTCAAACGTCAATATTTGCATCTGGTTGTGGAGAAGTTATCACAAAAGAATTATCTTCGCAAAAGTTAAGAAAAGCTATCGTGACATTTAGCGATAATAATGAAATTGTTAAATGGACTGAATTTCCTATGCCTGAATTCAAATATAGTACAAGCAATAAAGTTATGGATAATATCCTTACAGTCAATTATGAAAGTGCTCAAAGAACTATACGCGAAGCAAAACAATTTTCGTTGGAGTTATTACGTATATTAGAAAAATATGAAAAGGCAAATAGAGATTTCGACAGGATGAGTGAAAGATATAAAAGTTTACATAAATCCATACGGTGTGAAAATGTTGACCAAAATCAATTTTCAGAGCAACCAAATAATTACCAAATAGCATTTATTAAAACTATGCCATACCAAAATAATACTAACATTGAGAAAAGTATCATTGAGTTCGAGGAAGGCAGTCTTAAGAGCAAGAAGCTCAGCAAAATATTTAACAATGAAAAGACTTCCCACATGACTGGAATACATACCTCTACGTTTGAGACAGCAGAGCAAAACACTTTACAAAAAAAACGTATAAAAGCAGATAAGTTAAGCACTGTTCAGGAAAATGACATTAAAACAGACGAACAAAAAATTTTACAGGAAAAGGAGGTAAAGGCAGACGAGCAAAACATTTCACAGGAAAATTACATAAAGACAGATGAACCAAACATTTTTGAAGACGATAATAATAATTCGAACAAAGAAACAGGCAGACCATGCCTTGAAAGTAGCAAAGATAGGATTCTACAAGAGGTTAATCACGCAGGATATGCTTCCAATGATGATCAAATACAAATAGACGCTTTCAATTGTGCTAAAATTGCAGACCATGAAGGAAAATCTCATTTGGAAAAGCTTAAAAGTGAATTCAAAAAATACAGTATTCATATAGACGAAGTTATTAAGAAACGTAGACAAACTGTATGGAAAAATAAAACAAACGTGATCGATAATCGAAACAAAGAAAGTACTACTACAAGTAAATATTCAACGACGATAGCGAAATTGAATGGATTTTTATATCAAATACCTCCAATTAAAGAGTTTATTAACATAGAAAAAAGTGGTGACTTGAATTCAGTTTTTATTTGCCAAAGCCAGGAATATAACGAACCCCATCGCAATAACGAGGTAATCTACACGTTACTTTTTTGTTACACCCCTTTACCTAAATATGTCTTGTTTTCTTTTTTAATCATTGCCGCCCTGCCAATTATTACCGGACGCACCTTTAGTCATTTCCTTATTTTTTATACCAATCAGTATTATTTCGATTTAAGTGAATATACTTGTATATCGCTGGCTGAATGCAATAGTGGCACAACTCAAAATTTTAGGTATCTAAGTTAGACCCGGATTCATATTCTAAAAAGCGTACTTTATTTTATGCAATAACGAAACATTGCAATATTCGGCGGAATTGTCAATAGATGGCGTTAAGTGCCACTACTGCATTAGTAGGAATCCACTGTCTCTGTTATGCAACAGTGAACCTTTTTAGTTGTACCAGTGTTGAATAAACTTTAGGAAATACTTTTTACTTGTGCCAGTAATTGCAGATTGCAGTTCAAAAATGAATACAAATTAAAAAGATAAGAAATAAGCGTAAATTAAAACCTTTACAGTAAGTATCCACGTCAAGTATCAATATTATAAAAAATGAAACGGAAAAATGAATTTATTTGCAATAAGTTTACATACAATAGGTATGTGTTCTAATCCTTGCACTAGGATTCACTGTATTGCAAGGACTAGACTACCTATAACTTATAACTATAACTCCAAATCATGAAAAGTACAGAAAAAAAAAGGGCAAACAATGCTAGAGCGTCCCCCTCAAGCGACGACAACAGTGATGGAAATGCAGCAAATGCTAGGGCGTACCCCCAAAGTGACGCAAATGTCATCAGAACACCCGGGATATCACCCACGACGCGCATAGCGAGCTAGAACGTGGGCTCGATGACAGGACGCAGCTCAGAACTCAGCGAAGTGTTACATCGAAGACGCATCAACATTTGTTGCATCCAGGAAACGAAGTGGAAGGGGTCCAATTCGCGTAATATCGGGTATAACTACAAGCTGATTTATCATAAATCAAGGGCGCAGAATGGAGTCGGCATTGTAGTAGATAAACACTTTACTAAACGATCGCGTAGTTGAAGTAAATAGAGTAAGCGAAAGACTAATGTCAATCAAGCTTGCCCTGGACGATCAACCGTGCATGAACATCATATGCGCATACGCCCCCCAGTTCGGGAAAAGAAACTTTCTGGGAAGAAATCAGCGATCTGCTGCAGTCTATACCAAACTGTGAGTCGAAGTTCATCGGCATCAGCGATCTGCTGCAGTCTATACCAAACTGTGAGTCGAAGTTCATCGGCGGCGACTTGAACGGCCACGTTGGTGAGAAAACTACCACTTACCAGAGAATACGTGGCAACTTCGGATATGGTAAAATCAACCCGGAGGGAGAGAGCATCCTTCAAATGGCACTGGCACACGACCTTGCAATTATTAATACTTTCTTCACAAAACCTGTAGAACATCTAGTAACCTATAAAAGCGGCGGGGCATGCACTCAGATATACTACATTCTGACTGATAGAAAACAACTAAAAACATGCAAAGACTGCAAAGTCATACCCGGGGAACCTCTTACCTCACAGCATAGAATACTAGTGGCAGAGTTCAAAATGCCAAAAACATTCAAAGTCAAGAAGAAGAGAATCATAAGAACACGGTGGCATAAATAGGAGGGTGAGGAAGGTCTCAGACTATGTGAAGACATTGCACAACACCTTCAGGAGCAGCAGGATGATACAGCCGATGCAATGTGGAGAGATTTCTACTGCAATGAAAAAGTAAAGCAATATTTAGGAAAATCTAAAGGTGCCATCAATAATAACAAGGATACTAGCTGGTGGAATGAAGAAGTGAGAGAAAAACTGGAGACTAAGAAAACACTCTTCAAACTATGGCAGCAGACGAAAGACGATGCTGATCACCAAGCTTATAAAATTGCTAAGAAAATTGCAAAACGAGCCGTCGCACAGGCCAAGGCAACCGCCAGGGATGATTTCTATGCTAAACTTGAAATTGCTTCTAACGATAAAGAAATCTTTAAGTTGGCAAAACGCAAACACCAGAGTAGTAAAGATACTGCCACAAACAAATTTATCAAAAATGAACAAGAAAAACTACTAACATCAAACGAAGATATCAGAGACCGCTGGAAAGAATACTACACAGAATTGCTAAATGAGGTATTCCCTAGTGAGGCACTACAAGATATCCCTGCTACGGGGCCCTATCTCATGTATAAGGCCTGAGGAGATAACTCTGGCAACCAAACGAATGGCAAATAACAAAGCCTCTGGCCCTGACGATATCCCTGCTGAATTCTGAAAGCGAATAGGAGATACCGGCGTACTGTTCCTGATGAAACTTTTCAACAAGATCCTGGCTGATGGAATCCCCGACGAATGGCGAAAGAGCTTTCTCCTCCCTTTCTATAAAAATAAAGGTGATATAAGACTCTGCGGTAACTACAGAGCTATAAAGCTAATCTCACATACCTTCAAAATATGGGAAAGAGTCATCAACAAAAGGCTACTTGATATAACTAACGTCACTGAAAACCAATGCGCATTCGTCGCCGGTAGATCCACAACCTGATGCCATACATTCAGTCAGAACACTGATGGAAAAGTACAGAGACAACAAAACAGACTTGCACATGATATTCATCGACCTAGAAAAAGCTTTCGACTGGGTACCGAGAGAATTAATTTGGCACGCTCTAAGGGCCCAGAGTGTCCCCGAGCATTACATAATGATTGTCAAAGATATGACGTACCACCAAGTATCAACGAAAGTGCGAAGTCCAGCCGGAACAAGCGACGAATTTAATGTAAAGGTTGGTGTGCACCAGGGTTCTGCACTCAGTCCTCTGCTATTTAATATTGTAATGAACCATCTCACCTCAAATCTGCAACGAGCGCCGCCATGGGACATCCTATATGCGGATGACGTCGTCATCATCAGTGAAAATGTGAACAACCTACAGCAGATTTTAGAAAAGTGGAGGGAAACTCGGGAAACATCAGGTCTGCGAATAAGCAGAGAGAAGACCGAGTACATGCATTGCAACATTAGTGGCGTCAACAGCAAACACACCATCTGTCTGCAGAACACCCTACTAAAAGAAGTGGACCATTTCAAGTAACTAGAGGTCAGTCATCAGCAAAGATGGGTCAAAATATTTGTAACTACTATAAAGTGGAATATAAAAGTATAATTAGGAGACGTGCCATTTAATTTGATATTATTTTTACCTACTGGATACTTAAATCTAATCATGCAACTCTTATAAAACTTTACATAAGATAAAACATTATAAATGTGACTGAATTTCATACAGTAAATAACAAAATATGTGTCTGTTGAATAAATGTGTGATTTTCAAGAGTTGTTTTGCTTTTTATTTAATCTACATACAAAATTACTAATTGAAACGATGGTAACAACTCAAAATGGGGCATTTGTTTTTATGCAGTACTGTCATAACTCCAAATACCCGAGTTTGCCCCCCTATTACATAATTCCAATTATCCGAAAAAAGAAATTCTGTATCTAATCATATGAAGTATATCATAAGGAATTAAAAAAACTTTCCTTCATCGGTATCTTTTATAAAATAAATCAATTATCACAGCTTTTCCATGCACTCGCTATATTTCAGAAACTTTAAACCGCTTTTTTCAAAATTATGCTATTTTGAGTTGTGCCACTATTGCATTCAGTCAGCGATATATGCGTTCGGTTCTAAAAGGTGGTTAATTGCATAATTATTAGGCCGGATGTAAAGGTTTAGGTTATTATATAAGTACTAGCAGTCCGCCCGCGGCTACGCTCGCGTTGTTAGATTTTCCCGTGGGAATAAGACTTTTTCCCGTAAAAAGTATCCTATGTGTTTATCCAAGGTACAACCTATCTCATTCAAATTTCATCCAATTCCGTTGCGGAACAAACACCCAAACATCCAAATATCGATACCTTGGGGGAGGAAGGTCGTATAAACTATTTTACCCAGAATGAGTTATGAATGCAGCCTTATTCAGAATTTTCCGCTCTATTGATTGGTCTATGTGGTTCAAATTCACAAAAAAATGGTTTATACGGCCCAGATGACTTCAACATCTAAACAATGTTTTTGTTGGAATTTATGATGTCAGAACAAAAAAAAATATTTTTGCTATGGCCATTTGGAGTAATGTCATATTTTTTTACAAATTCACGTTGTAAAAGACAGTAGATTTGAATCAATTATGGTGTACTACCAAAGTAAAAAAATGTGCTTGGTTGTAAAAACCAAAGTTCAGTACAATTTCGATTTACAGCTTTTTAACTCCATACGTTTAGTACAATTTGGTTTTTACACCCTGAGCTCAAGTACATCGACTGACGGTAAAGTATTTACACCCATCCGGAACACATTCGTGAAGTGCTAATTGGCTTTTATAACCTTTACCAATTATTTACAAATAAATTGAAAAGTACTTACCTACTCCGTTTAAAAAGTACGTTTGACACTCAGCCATTATGACTATGTCGTCGGCAAAGCGGAGGTGACTGAGATATTCGCCATTAATGTTGATGCCCAATCCGTTCCAGTATAGGGTTTTGAAGACATCCTCCAGTGCGTTGGAGAACAGTTTCGGAGAGATGACATCCCCCTGTCTCACTCCTCTGAGCAACTGGATGGGTTTTGTCTTATGATTCTGTACTTGGACGGAACGGACATCGACGCCATACTGTACAGGCTTCTCAGTACCTCCAAGTACCGCCAATCGACTCGTTATCGTTGCAAAGATTCCAGAACAGCCCAGTTCTCGATGGAGTCGAAGGCTTTCTCGTAGTCCACAAATGCTAGACACAGCGGCTGATTATATTCTTGCGACTTCTGTATAACCTGTCTCACTGTATGAATGTGGTCTACGGTATCGAAACCCAGCCTGCTCCGGAGGCTGGAAGGCGTCAAATCTTGCGGCGAGACGGTTTGTGAGGACTCTTGAAAACAGCTTATAGACGTGGCTTAAGAGCGCGATTGGTCTGAAATTTTTCAGGAGCATTTTATCTCTTTTATTGAAAAAACAGAGCCACCACGCTCTCACTCCACGCCTTCGGGGTAGTTCCATTGGCTATGACGGAATTAAATAGCTCCTTTAACTTTCTCAGTACAGGAATACCTCCTGTTCTGAGAAGCTCGGAAGTGATTCCATCTTCGTCAGGACTAGGAGCCTTCCCATTTTTAAGCTGTTTGAGAGCCCTCTCAATTTCATCTTCGTCTTCGTCCGGAAGATCTTCAGTGAAGTGGCGTGTCAGTGTGGCTCTTGCGTCGTTCGCGTCAGGCGGCTCATGCGAGGCATAAAAGTTTTCGACCTCGACGAGGACTTCTGGAACTGATATGACGATTCTGCCTTCCGAGTTTTGAGCTTCGTCAAGTGGCTTCTACCCAGTCTTTTAGCGAAGACTTTTGACCCCCGATTTTGCTCAATCGCCTCTCTTATGAGTTGCGTATTGTGGCTTCGGAGGTCTCGTCGCACCGCCTTGCGGATGTCTTTATTCAGGCTGTGGATGTCCGACGACGGAGCTTCCTCAGGCATCTCGCGTCGAATCCTCATCAGCTTCAGAGTCCCCGCCGAAAGTTTTGACTTTTGGCTACCTCGCTTCCCCTTGAAGTGCCTGGTTTCCACTTCGCGATGTACTCTTGACACACTTTCAAGGTCCTTGTCCACATCTGCCGTGGATTCCAGTGCGGCGAAACGATCGCGCAGTTCCAACTGGAACGCTTCAGAGCCGTGCACGGATTGGGTTAGCGTTGGAGGATTTCACCATATGACTTCTCTCAACTTTGAAGTCGATATTTAGAGTGGCTCTTACCAGTCGGTGGTCGCTACCGGTATTGAACTTATTGACCACGGAGACATCCCTAAATATGCGCTTCTTGTCCCGTCAAGATGAAGTCAATCTCGCTCTTCGTCTTACCATCGGGGCTTTGCCAAGTCCACTTCCTATGGGGCTTCTTCTCAAAGAAGGTGTTCATGCAGAACAACCCTTGCATGTTTAGGACGTTTACCAACATTTGCCCTCTATGGTTTCTTAGCCCAATACCGTGCGGCCCGATACGCGAGTCGTCGCCTTCTCGCACTCCTACCCTGGCATTAAAGTCCCCCATGACAACGGTGAAGTAGGTCTTGGTGGTGTTATTTATGGCCTTTGTGATATCTTCATACATGCGGCCTCGACCTCGGTATCCAAGTATGTAGATGTCGGCGCATTGTTCTTAGCATAGTATTATTATATCTGTAGAAATACGTTTGTGTTTTGTTTAGGTACGTTTTTTGGAATATAAACCACTTGATTGAAAAATATTATTTTGTACTTACATTATTTTTAGTAAATTCATCATGACGTGTACCTCTATTTACGATAGTACCTATATAATTATTGTTAGCTGTGGCCGCTAGAGTTACGACTTCCAATATTAAAAAGGTATCGATTTTACGACTTTCTTTCTTTCTTTATTTTATGTTAGTGGTTTTTAAGCTCAATAGCGTTGACTTACATGTATTTACGACTCATTACAATGTAACAACTCAAACAATATGGGGTGTAGAAAATATTTAAAAAAATATCTTGATCGTAAATCCATGCTAACTTTAAAACTAAGAGACTGACAATAAAATAAGGTTTTCCATTGTAAAGAACATAAAAAAATAATAAAATCTCACTTAATAGGGTCAATATACCTATAAGAATAAAAAAGTTATTATCCAAAATATTTTTAAAATTTTGTTTTTTGCTTGTCCTGTAAAGTAGGGTTTTGGCTTTTACGACCTTTCTAACCCAAGATATATATTTTCACATTTATAATATTAGTAGGATCATACATTCAAAACATGTTATTCATCTTCTATCAAGTGCTATCTTCAGTAGCTACATACATACTGGCCTCGATTCGGGAAGACATCTTCTAATTCTAATTTTAAAATCCAGCTATCCTTTTCGTTTTTATGACCAATGAAAGACAGGTGATGAATTCAGATGAACGAATGATATTATTTTGAATGAATGATAACCTAAAATAAGGGCATAGCTGTCAGAAGAGATTTTAAAGTCGCATGTTTTAAGTACTCTCTTAAATTGTGCAATCGACACGGCCATAAGATTCAAATTCGATATTTGACAGCTCTAATATTAGGATGTCCATCTCCTGTCCCTTTTTACCCGACTACGGCGAAGCAAAAAGGAGGGTTATGATTTTAGCCATGTATGTATGTATATAATATGTATGTATGTATGTTTGTCTGTTCCCACATATCTCCTAAACTACATATTTGAATAAGTGAGGTATCGTTAGAAGCGTCTTGATTGTCCGCTGGTTATAGGTTGTGTGACGTCATACTAAATTCAATATGGCGCCCTCTAGAGGACATTAAGTACAACAATAAAAAAAAAATTTTTATGAATGTATCATGTGGGGTATCAAATGAAAGGGCTTAATCTGCACATTTTAAATATATATATTACTAGCTATTGCACGTTACTTTGCTTGCATTACTTCGATAATTGCATATAATTTAAATATATTAAATAAAAAAACACGTTGCAGATGTTTGTTTAGGTAATCAACGTGATTGATAGACAACTTTGATCTAAAAGTCTCGTTACCGGACCATAAAAAAAATAGCCGGCCAAGTGCGAGTCCGACTCCGCACTGAGGGTTACGTACCTTACGTAGTTTTGTTTGTAAACAGGTTAATTTCGCCAATTTCAAGTTTTATTTAACAAGTGGCGTAGACAACTTTGATCTAAAGGTCTCATTACCGCACCATAAAAAAACTGACGGCCAAGTGCGAGTCCGACTCAGTACTGAGGGTTACGTATCTTAGTTTTGTTTGTAAAAAGGTTAATTTCACCGATTTCTAGTTTTATTTAACAAGTGACGACATCTCTTTATAACTTTGCACTTAAGAGTCGAATTTACAATAAAAATACAGACCTACCACAGAATCTGTGAAATGGCCAATATTCTACGGCGATTAATATGGAAATATCATAATATTTTGGAACTGTCGTGATTGGTTGAATTCAAATACAAATATCCTTATGATCCTCGATCTCTTGAGAAACTAGAAAGACTAAGAAGTCTTTTGAATTCCGAAATATGATCCTGTATACTTATTTACTTAAAACTTTTTCTTTTTGAAAATAATACTTACCACAGAATAATTCAAATAAAAAATAAGTTTAAAAACTAAAACCCGACTACGGAAAAAACGAGCTCTAAATGGCATGAAACAAGAAAATATCTTCAAATTCTTACCTATCTATTAATTAATTATCCAGTTATTTAATATTGTTATGTATGTGCATAGGTAGTATAGGTAATGAGCGCTGCGCCGCTCGCAATATCTACGCTGTCTGCGCGAATTATAATCAGTGTGCATCTAACCACCGCGTTTCACTGCCGCATCCTTGCCCTCTAAATATATAACACGTGGCGGCGATCGAATTCACGGAAAAATGTCGTCGGGAGTGTCGTTCGGTATTTTGTCAAATTTCGACCACCTGTCCCAACACTGGGATAGCTATAAATTACGTCTATCACAGTGGTTTATCGCGAACGACATCGATGATTCGACGGACAAGGCCAAGATCAAGCGGCGTAGGCCGGGTTATTGCAAAAATTAGCAACTCAACGCGGTTTAGTTGAAAGTTCAACCAACGCATTACTGAAATAACGTTCATATTAGCGTGCGATGCTTCACGGTGGTTACGTCCGACACTGCGCAGGAATCGTACTAAAAACTCGTTTTTCTTGAACTCTTTTGCTTATTAACAGAAAATGGCAGAATTTATGAAAAATGTAATCGATTTAAAATCTAAGTCAATAATTGACAAGTTATAGTAACGAAACAAAACTATAGCTATCGCTTTAAGTTACGAGATCAAGGACGTCAAAAAAATAAAATTGCTGCTTTTTTTAAAAACTTTTGCTTCCTATTTCTAAATTATTATAATGTATTTAAAAATTCTACTCGATTTAAAATTTAATTAAGGATATATTCTGTTAGCATATATTTTTTTTACATTTATAGAATCAGTAGAAGTGCTAGTATTTGAACGTCAAAGTAGCGACTATGGGCGTTATTTCCACATAACCCCGCCTTAAGTGCGTTAAATGAGCCTACCTTCAAGTTGGCAAGTGATTTAGCGCTACCGGAAAAAGTAGAGGAAATTGACTTCGACAAACTAGTGAAATTAAATAAATAACCATTTCACACCAAAACGGGTTGGTTTTGCAGAAAAGTCAAATTTTTATTTAGCATCGCAGAGACCAGACACTCAATGGGCATCCAGATTGAGAGGGTTATCAGCGCACTGTGAGTTCAAGAATTTGGAGGAGGCCCTTTTGGATAGGTTTATAATGGGCATGTTACCCGGACACGAAAGAGATAAACTGTTCGCGCAGGACCAGCGTGAACTGACACTGGCTAAAGCGGTAGACATGGCGGAGAGCGTGCGGAGTGCGCGCCAGGCGGCGGGGCCGGCGGGCGCCGGTGCCGCGGCCGCAGCGGTGATGGGGTTCGATCCTGTGTTCGCGGTCTCCAAGAAGGTTAAATGTGCAGTGTGCGGGTATCAAAATCATGATTCTGGTCGGTGCCGTTACAAAAACTACAAGTGTAAAAAATGCAACCGCAAGGGAAAACGTAGTGAGTTGTGTTGAGGAAGGTCGGGTGGATTTGGATGACGATGACGGTAAGCGAGTATGCATTATTAAATGTGTGAAGGGTAGACCGATGACTGAGAAGGTACTTGTTGGTGGTTCGCTTTTGGAGTTCCTTATCGATAGTGGTTCAGCTGTAGGTAAGCTTAATCCCGGGAAATGTTTACAATTGCCTTTTCAGTGAAGTACCGTTAGCTCAAACCAGTAAAAGATTTATGACTTTCACGGGGGAACAGATAAAAACTTGTGGTGTTATACAACTACCCGTTACTTACAGAGGGATCGTAAAAACCTTAGACCTATATGTAGGTAGTTCAAAATGGTAACACATCACTATTGGGACGGGACTTCATACATAGTTTTAATTTGCACTTAGCCCCTGTCACCATAAACACTGTGTTTTCACAACGCAATGACTTACTAATTAAGGAATATCCAATTGTTTTTTCGGGGAACCTGGGGGAATTTAATAAATATTGTGTTTAAAGCCAAATTCGAAACCGATTTTTTGCAAAGCTAGGTCGGTTCCATTTTCCCTAAAAGAAAAAATCAACATGGAATTGGATCGTTTGGTTAATTTAGGCGTTCTCAAACCCGTTGAGCATGCAGAATACGCATCCCCAGTCGTACCGGCTTTAAAGAAAAATCTTGAGCTACGATTATGTGCGGATTATTCCGTAACTATCAACAAACAGTTGATAGTAGATAAGTACCCCTTGCGGACGGTTAACGAACTGTTCTCTAAATTAAATGGTGGGGTTCAGTTTAGTAAAATTGACCTGTCAATGGCATACAACCAGTTTAAGTTGAGCGAGTCGTCCCAAGACCTAACGGTAATCAACACACACCGTGGCATTTTCAAGTTCACTAGATTAGTGTTCGGGCTATCTTCAGCACCAGCCATTTTTCAGCGAGCCATGGAATGTGTGCTGGCTGGCCTGGAGGGCGTAGTATTTGTTTTGGACGACGTGTTAGTAACAGGCAAAGACATAGACGAACATAAACAACGGTTATGTGCCGTGTTACAACGTCTGGAGGACTCAGGGTTGCCTGTAAAGGAAAACAAGTGCGAGTTTTTCAAAGATGAAATCACGTACCTGGGTCACGTGATTGACAAGAACGGTATTAGGAAGTCGGCTGACCAAGTAAAAGCGATAGTTAGTGCCCCCACACCACAAAACGTATCCCAATTACAATCCTTTTAGGGCTAACTAATTATTATCGGAATTTTGTACCGGACGCGTCATCAATTTTAAGCCCATTATATAGTTTGTTACATAAAAATGTAAAGTGGGAGTGGACTGCAAAGCAGGAGGAAAGTTTGACCAGGATTAAATCAATATTAGCTTCGGATAATGTATTAGCGCATTTTAACCCAGACGCAACATTGATTTTAACTGTTGATGCGTCACCCACTGGGCTAGGAGCCGTATTGTCTCAGATAGATAGTAATTAATATCGAGCGACTAGTTTCGTACGCATCTCGTACGTTATCTACAGCTGAAAAGAATTATGCACAGATACAGAGGGAAGCAACGGCTATCGTATTTGGAGTCAGACGCTTTCATCAATATTTATATGCCCGTTCCTTGCCGTTTATATTACGCACCGATCACAAGCCTCTTCTTACAATCCAGGCTCCAGCGCTATGCGATATTCCTATCCGCTCATAACTACACTATTGAATTTATACGTAGTAGTGACAACAGTGCGGACTATTTGTCTAGGGCTTCGTTATCAACAGGCAGTGAGACAGAGCGGGCGGCTCCCTCGTCAGCACCGTCGTCTGAGGCGGGGAGGGGGCTACGCGATCCGGTGATTGAAGTAGACAGAGCCTCTTACGTAAACTTAGAAGGTAACTACCTTCTATCACGAAGTTTACCGATCCGGCCAGTTGGCCGGTGACGTCATGTGAATTGCAGCGTCATACGGAGTGCGATCCGATCCTAGGTAAAGTAATAGATTATGTAAAAAAAGGCTGGCCTAGGAAAATATCCGATCCGGAATTGAAGCCGTACTACCATGCCTGTCGTTTTCAACTTGCATTTGAAAACGGGTTTTTAATGCGTGGCCATAAAGTGGTCATACCTTATTCTTTACGCGAGGTCATTTGTAAGGAATTACATAGCTCTCACTTCGGTATAGTTAAAATGAAGGAAGAAGCGCGCAAAAGATTGTGGTTCCCGGGTATTGACGCGACTTTGGAGCGGTTGGCAGCAGGATGCGCCGTGTGCGCAGCGTTGCGGCCCGCTCCGCCTCGCGCCCCGCTCGCTTGCTGGCCGCACCCGCCACATGCTTTTTATAGAATCCATGTAGATTTCCTGGGCCCATTTCAAAATCAAATGTATTTGATAATTGTCGATGCTTACAGCAAATGGATAGAATGTTACACGATGGCAGGTACGTACGGTTCGAAAGCCGTAATTAGCAAGCTATGTGATTTTATGTCTAGGGTAGGGGTGGGGTACCTTGTATGCTGGTCAGTGATAATGGCACTTCATTTACATCACAAGAATTTAGCGATTTCTGTAAATTAAATGGTATCAATCACGTGTTATCGCCAGCTTACCATCCATCGAGTAATGGGCAAGCAGAGAGCATGGAAAAAATTGTTAAAAAAGGTTTAAAGTCAGTTATATTAAATGACACAAATAAAAAACCATTACAAGAACAAATTGCAAAGTTCTTATTCGACTATAGGAATTCCAAAAATAGCACCACGGAGAAGTCACCGGCTGAGTTGGTGTATGGTAGGCCCTGACGTTCACGATTAGATTCGTTCGAGTACACAAACGTCATGCCAAGCCACTGACCTCCCTCAAACAGTGGAGCGGAATCAGTACTTGCAGGGTAAAAACTATAAAGGGAAGACAAGACCTGATTTCCAAGAACATGAAACCGTGTGGATCACAAAACATATAAATAATAAGTCTTACAACTGGATAGAAGGAAGAATTGTTAAGAAAATAGGAACAGACGAAGTAACGAGACACGTAGATCAGCATCCGCCGCATCCTTGCCCTCTAAATATATAACAAATATCTAATAAATAAACAACTTATAGTACCTACACCGTGAAATTTACATCGTTTTGTTCCCGCCGTGTAGTGATAGTACCCGTCAAACTGAACAACTATTCACGAAAAAAAAAAAATCCTGCGACAAAAAAAATTTTGGCCTCCATACAAAGTGAGACTCCCGACCGACCCATTTTGTATGGAGAGACCAAAAATTTTTTTGTCACAGTAATTTTATTTTTTCGTGAAAAGTTGTTCAGTTTGACGGGTACTATCACTACACGGCGGGAACAAAACGATGTAAATTTCATGCTGTATATGTTTCAATTTAACGCATAGATATTAGTGATGTTCAGAGAATAGCCGTGGTCGCATGCCACCTATCCTAAAATGTATAGTTAATGAGCAAGGTAGCATGCGACCACGGCTATCCTCTGAACATCACTAATATCTATGCGTTAAATTGAAACATAAATAAGTTGTTTACTTATTAGATATTAAATAAATAATTAATTAATAGATAGGTAAGAATTTGAAGATATTTTCTTGAATCATGCCTTTTAGAGCTCGTTTTTTCCGTAGTCGGGTTTTAGTTTTTTAAACTTATTTTTTCAATCTTTAAAAGGTGAAAAGGACGGACGAACTTAAATTAAGGATTGGAGCGTGACAGGGGGAGAATTAGCCTCACTACCTCTTCTTATTACCGGTTACTGTAACGGTGAGGATACACGTACGGCTCCGATTCGTGATACTTTAAAAAGTTCAGTCAGTTTATCACTGTTATTAAGTATTCTCTAATAAACACACAAACATTTCAGATATTGCCAAGAATATTAAACATTGAACAATTGAATTCCTTAAAGAAAATCATAATACCCGAGACAAAAGAGACTGATAATTCTGGAAGCTCGAAAACCGATCATCATTTAGTACAACAGCGTTCTGCTACTCGCTATGTTTACACCCAAGTAAGTAATGTGAACCTCCCTATTATAACGACGCAGGCTTTGGCTGCAGTTTGTATAAGCACATTTATACTAGTATAATAAAGAGGAAAGCTTTGTATTTTTGTAACGAATAAACTCAAAAACTACTGAACCGATTTTAAAAATTCACTCACCAATAGAATGCTACATTATCCTTGAGTAACATAGGTTATATTTATTACCAGAAAAAATTAGGGATCCTTGCTAAAACTTGAGTTGAACCAAGGTGTAAAAAATTTGCTTAAAAATTTCTTTCATCGCATACACAGCGGAAACTATTGATCATAGAACAAAAAAATGTTTAGGGTAGGTATAGGGTAGATGTAGGGTGGGTGTAGGGTAGGTGTAGGGTAGGTGTAGGGTGGGTGTAGGGTGGGTGTAGGTAGGGTAGGTAGGGTCGGTAGGGTATGTGTTGGGTAGGCGTTGGGTAGATGTTAGGTAGGTGTAGGGTAGGTGTAGGGTAGATGTTGGGTAGGTGTAGTGTAGGTTAGTGTAGGGAAGGTGTTGGTGTAGGGTAGACGTTGGGTAGGTGTAGAGTAGGGTAGAGGTAGGAAAAATGGCAGGACAATATTTTTTATTTGATTTGAGTAGGTAGTATGTAAATTAGGAGTCCATAATGTAAAAAATAGGATTTTTATTTTTGACGTTGATCTATTCGCGCGAATAAGATTAATTCATACTTTAATACATTTTAACCAACTTTGAAATGGAGTAGGCTCTCAGTTTGTGTTTCAGTATTTTTTTTTAAATCTCTACTCCAAGGAGGAAATAGGAATTAGAAATTTGTATGCAGGAACTTGAAATCAAACAAAGAGTAGGCATTTCAAAAAAATGCTGAAACAAAAATAACTAACATTAAAAAAGGCGACCCAACAAACAATCTTCTTATCCTCACTTCCTCCCTTAAAGTAGGGATTTAAAAAATCCTTTTAACATATTTGTGTCAAATATATTTTTTTACCCAAGTTTTCTATAAAAATTACTGACTTTAATCATTTAATACAAACTATAATAATTTGAATCCCCTTATTTCCCCCACTTATCCTGAATTAGGGTGATCAGGCTGTAGACCACGCTGGCCCAGTGCGGGTTGGCGACTTAACGCGCAACTTTTTAGTTACTTCGCATGGATGTAAAGAGCTTCGGTGGTGTAATGGCTAGGGCCGCTGTCTTTCGTCCGGAAGAAGCGGGTTCGATCCCCACCACGTACCAATATGTTTTCGAATTTCAAATTCACATATACGATTCGTCACTCTTAAGTAAAACATAACGAAACCTACACACTCCGAAGAATTCAAAGGTTGTGTGTGAAGTCGACAAGGCCTGATCGCCCAGTCCTTCGGTGACGACGACGTATCAGCTTTTGATGAATGTGCAGGTTTTCATTGGCCATATTACCAGCGTAAAATGTTTGTTTCAGGGCCAACGGCCATTTGGGAGCAGTACGAGCACTCCGAGGATAGCCAGCAGGAGGTTCGAGTTGAGCCCGAGCGGAATAAGGAGCGCAACAATCAAAACAGACGCGGTCAGTGGTGCAGTAGCATCATCATCATCATCATCATCATCATCATCATCTCAGCCGGTAGACGTCTACTGCTGAACATAGGCCTCCCCCATAGGTTTCCAACGTGAACGGTTCTATCTACACTACTTGCATCCACCACCGGCCACCGGCGGCGCCCAGCAACTTTCACCAAGTCATCTGTCTACCTTGTGGGAGGGAACTGGTGCAGTACACTCCACTACATTTTGGTGCGGTGTTTACAACTGTTACAAACATTTTCAAACTGTTCCAAACATTAAAAAATTACTATTATTGCTCCCACACCGGATAATTTATAAATACTGATGTGATAGATACTTTGTAGTTTACAGGTTACGACATTTTTTCCATGTTCTTGGGAGTTATCACAGTTTAAAATTTTTAAAATGTGGATTTCCTATCCTCAGTTTTGAGTTTATTTTCTTACAAAAGATAATTGTCACCCTAACTCTATGACAAGCTAGGTTTTTGATCAAAGGCTAATAATGACCATTGTAGAAAAGAAGAATATTCAAATTAACCTAAGCAAATACATTGTTCTAGGCTTCCGACTAATTTCTAAAACTTCATAAGATACTATAAGGGTTAACAGAGAATAACTCTATAACCAGGCTTTATGAAGACGTCATCGACAAGATAAAAAGATCCGACCCATTACAAGTTCCGTTTGTGATTCCACCATGATTAATGTGGAACAACAGCTAGTTTTATTTTTTTTGCCTTTAAGACATCCAAACCAAATATTACAATCTAGCCTAAAGACTAATGAGTAGTTAAATTTAACTTCAATTGCTAAGTATGCAGCTAGTAAATAAGTAATATGAGGAATTTTATAATAATTTCAGATTGATGAAAACAACTGCAATTCATTTAAAGTAGTCTTCCAGACGGTAAGGAAGGTGTCCGAACACAGCATTATTCTCAAGTGGAAGATTCCTGATGACACCACGAACGTTGAAGGTTACGAGGTTGGTGCCTACATCATTATCCTCATCAACAACTCATATATGTCCCCAGCCTACCCTGAATTAGGGCGATAAGGCCAGTGCGGGTTGTTCGACTTCACACATAACCTTTGAATTTCTTCGCAGGCCAGGAATGGTTTCACCACCATGTTTTCTTTCACCGTAAGAGCGATGTCATACTCTAATCCTAATTTTAAAATCTAGCTATCCTTTTCGTTTTTACGACCAATGAAAGAGAAAGAGAGATGAATGAATCAATTGGTTTGCTTCAGAAATTGTATTTTTTTCGGAGCTAAGCCGCAGGTTTTTCTGGAGTTCTTTAGTGCCTTCTGAAAGTACTTAAGTATTTCCCTCTTTCCAGATAGAAGTAGACGGGCGCTCCATACAGAGGATACTTAACCCCACCAGGAACATGGCGGTCCTCACTTGTCTCCCGCACGCAGAAAAAGTGCAAATTACTGTGCGCACAATCACCAAGATGGCCGACGACGGACACAGTGACACGCCTTGCGCCAGAATCTACTTTTGTAATCGGTTCTAGTAATTTATAAACTGTACTTCAATTACTACTTTATTCCTAGTTCTTTCAAATACAGAACGTTGTTGTGTCTAACGTGAAAAAATAAAAAGAACTGATTTTTTTTTTATTGCAAGTATTTAGCACGTATTGCCGCTCAAGATATAGCGGTTTTCTTATACTTATTACATTTTGCAGACTCCGTTTATGGATTTTATTCTCTATTTTTTTTTATTATATTTAGGTATTTACCTTATTCGTCTGAACGGTTTGAGACGGTCTATTCCCGCTGTCCACGTTGAGTTTATCCATGTTAAGATTAAACCCCTTCGGCCGCCTACGTAACCGCAGTATCGTAACCGGTTTCCAATGCGGAATAAATGACCTTTGTACGTAACATCAGCTGCAGTAGCGCCACCAATTGAAATAAATCACCTTTGGCAGTTACGGGTTACATAACTTATTGATTATATTTAGGACTATAAAAGAGTAATTAAAATATATCTATAACTCTTCTACGTTAAATAATTTCGATCGAAGTCACGACAATAAGTATATTATTTATGTATTTCAATTGGTGGCGCTAGTGCAGCTGATAACTAACGTGGACAACGGGAACCTAACCTAACCGAACTTTTAGGCTTTTTTTTAGTAGCAACAGTTCGAGTAGACGTCTAGCCGAACTACAGCGACTAAAAAGCACCCAGAAGTCGGGACTGGACAAAATAACCGAACGGGCGTTTGTGCATTACAAGAAATTTTACCGTCCAGCAGTCCGATTTTTTGCGGCGGACTTTTTTAGCGTGCCATATTGGACCGTAAACATCGGACTGCCGGACGACGGTAAAATTCCTTGTAGTGCACAAACGCCCAACTACTGGAACTAGAGGGCTAACGCACTCGGTGCAAAGGCTAAAGGTGGCATAAGATATTTTTTCTTCAAAATCGTACTTCTGACAAAATAATATAGTAAAATAGTTTAAAAAACTAAAAAACACGCTTTTAGCAAATCGTATCCCATTCAGCAAACCCTTTCATTGAATACCCATATCATAGGGGTGCATTTCAAATAGCCAATCCGCCATCTTGGATGTCCGCCATGTTGGATTTAAGTCACGTGACTATTTTTTTTTCGTATTCCTGACAGCAAACCATTTCATTTGATACCCATATCATGGGGGTGGATTTCAAACAGCCAGTCCGCCATCTTGGGGAGGCCGCCATATTGGATTTGTAATGACGTTTCTTAGCTAGTCATGTATTGTCATCAGAACTCAGAGCGTGTGCAAAATTTCATCCTAATCGAAGACCGGGAAGTGGGTCAAACTAAGATTCCAAGATTTTCTTACATACATAGTTAGTTACAAGTGAAGCTAATAAAAGCGTGTTAAAAACAATGGACGGATCCTCAGAGGAATGAAAGTGTGTCGTCGCTAGGTAGCTCACTCAAGGTATTATAGGTAGGTGGAAATTAACACGACCTCTTATTCCGAGTATGGATCCAACTGATATCGATTCGACATTTTGTGTTGCCAGTAGGCACTAATTGCTTATTAATTTTGATCAAAATTTATAAAAATATTAATTTGCAACTGTTTATAAAAAAACGTTTCATTAACAAGTTTATTATAATAAAAACAATTTTTAATAAAAACCGACCAAGCACGTGTCTGGCCACACAAAGTGTAGGGTTCCGTAGTTATCCATCACTATAGGTAGTTAGGTACCTGTTTAGGACAGTTAACATCGCTGCAACCCCATGGACCCCATGCCCGACTCCACGTCACACCAATCCACCTTTTCAAAATAATTAACTATGATATTTGTACAGAATTTCATACCTAGTACAAATACCTATACATTTTATAAGTTGATCTAATATTCGTTAACCTGTAAAGTCTACTTGATGATGATAGTTTTTTTTTAAATTTATCATATGCACTACTACCGTGAAATTTTTCACGTTTCCAAATTCAACGTTTTCTTTGCGGGGGGGGACTCTTGTCTCTAACAAAAATGAGCACTTTAAAACGAAATATTTCTGAAACGTACACTAGCATCAAAAATGGTTTTTGCAAACCCCCATTGTTTTTAAAATACCTATACAATGACACCTTACACTATGGGGTAGTGCAGAAAAAAAATAACCCCCCCACTTTAAATGTGCCAGAGGAACCAAAAAATTTTTTTAGGTGTTATTCTACAGCTTTGGCGGCACATTGATATTTATGCCAAGTTACAGCTTTTTATAAGACTCTCTGCCGCGGATAGACAGACGGATATGGCGAAACTATAAGGGTTCCTTGTTGACTACGGAACCCTAAAAAACCCGATTATTGCTGTAGAGTCCATACACTGTGCAGCAACAGTCCCAGATCTGGCAACATTCCATAAAATCGTATAATTATTTACGTCCGACCGTTGGAAGGACACCGTGTGTGTAACCCCAGCAATCAAGATGGTATCTACACCTGGCAGGGCCCTTTGCCCTAGACGAATATGGTTGGTGTGGGGACGTAGGTACGTATATGAGCTGTTGATAATGATATAGTTAGTGGTTAGTACTCTCCTCCAAGAGCCAAATATTTCCAAAGACTTCGAGCCTATCAAACCTCTTTGGGTCAAGCACAAAAAAAAAATTCAGATGAAAAAACTCTAGCGCTTGCTTACTTGGAGGGCAAATTTCGTTGAATTTTGACCAAATCCATCATTCTGTCAAACAAAAAAAAATATTTGTACATAATAATAATAATAATAAAAAATAAATTTTAAAAATGTGATGAATATTTTATACTACTTAGCAACTAGTACAATATATCAAACCATTTTATAAACACAACGAACAAGCAATATGCCATCAAAATTGATAAGTAAGATAATGTACAAAAGTGAACGGTTTTGACTTCTGATGTTCCCGAAATTATATAATCAGTAGGTAATTCTTCCTTTGCTCTTGTTTATTACCTATTTACTATGTAGCTCATAAAAAGGAAAGTATTTCTCTAGATATTTAGACATTTTATTAGGAAATAATCTTCTTATCATGTGGGTTGTAAAGTTGAAGACCAATTTCACAAACCCTGGTAGATATCAAGAGCTGTTGAGCCGCTAATGGTCAATCATCATCATCATCTGAGCCAGAAGACGTCCACTGCTGAACATAGGCCTCTCCCAAAGGTTTCCAACGTAAATAAATGGTCCAGCTGCGCTACTTGTATCTACCGGCACTCACCAAGTTATCCACTTATGGCTGTGCAGTAGATAACAACGGCTAGATTTTAAAATTACTTCACCCGCAATTCATTTCATTATAATAATATCATTTTTCTGACTGAGGTAGGCGGGCAGATGGTTGAGTGTGAGTTTGACTACATTTTTGTCATTAGTTTGAGCGTGTGAACTTGAATTTTCAATAACTTGTGAAAATATTAATATTGAGCATTTGTTCATTTACATAGTTATATATTATATATATATATATATCATTATTTTATATTATCTACCCACTTCACTTTTATCAAGTATATATAATAGTAAAATCTTTGACTCCATTCTGATGACGCACTCGCACTGCTACGGGCACTAACAGAATATCAGCGCTGTGACGCGACTAGTGTCGCAGCATTATGCTGACTGAGTTAGGGCCTCTTTGGGGGTGCAGTACACAGCACAGCATGGACAATATGTGTTAAACTGTTTTTTATTCAGATACCTGTTTTGTTGTGTTTGTACTGTATCACTAAATAAACGATTTATCTATCTATCTATCTATCACTTTGTGGGAGGCCGTCTAACACTACGCCTTCCGGCCCGTGGTCGCCATTCAACAACCCTTCTTTCCCAGCAGTCATTGGTTCGTCGAGCTATATGGCGTGCCTATTGCCAGTTCAACTTATCCTGAGAGCTATCTACGTATATCCTCATTTGTGATTAAGTCTCGTAGTGAGACTCCAAGCATGGCTCTCTCTCCTTCGCACTAATGGTCTCTAATAATGAATTATAATTATAAAGCCTGTATATTGACTCATGCAACGACTATTTTCCAAAATAACCAAGACCAACGGCTTAACATAACTATCGGAGTACGGAATCAATGTCTTCTTCGAAAAATCAGTTGAATCTTGTCCATCAATGTCCTAACCAAAATGGAGATGATCTCACAAGTTATTTCAATTCTAATGGGATTCAAACTCGGAACCTGTACAGTTTTTCTGTAGTACACATTTGAAGTCGCGCATTGTAATAAGAATCGCCGGATCCCAGTAGTTCCACTACTTAAAGCCATGATGTTTTTATTGTATGCGCAGAGTATTCGGCTTTCAGCAGCCAAAGTGCTGCGAGTACTTAATTAATTATTAAAAAGTAGAAAAATTATATAGAAATTTACGCAGAAATACAACGATCAGTAAACGAATTAAACGAAAAAAAAATACTCGAAATAATATGCCCATATTCTATATTTATTTAAGTTTTTTTTTGTTGATACTGGTTAAAGTTTATCAATATAATTTATCCGCTGCAAACTAGTGTCACGTGAGTGTCACATAGTACAGAGCTTGTCCAGCTGACTAGTGCTCCGCTGAACACTCGGACTGTGCCTCTAGTGGTATGGCGAGTAAATTCGAATGCTCCGTTGTGCCTTTGCCTCAGTGGGGATTTTTTTTGTAGAATACTATATTATAACCGCTCCGGCGGTCTACGGAGTCGTGTCATTAATAAAATTATAGATCACTGCAGGAGTACTATACGGATCATGCAAAATTTACCCGTCCTGTCCTACCACTAGGAGTACCTACCAGTCCGGGTGGTTACCGGAGCACTAATCTTCCAGCTCAAAAGTAAGAGCCCTTCGAATGAATATTGTTATTGTAGTTCCGTCAAAACTCAAAACTAGTTACGTGCAAGAATAAATAATTCCTTCGTCGAAACCAATAACTTCGTGTCTAGCACTTATTTACACCAGTAGTGCCTTGATCAATCCACCTCAAATGACAAGGCGCACTAACTTTGTAATTCCTTGCAGTTCTCAAGATCATCTTGGTCGCAGTGACCGAAATTGAAGTACCACCAGTATTGCGGATCTAACATACTATGGATAACCGTTCAAGTACACGTAACAGCTGTTTTTGCATCAAATGTGCCTCCCAAAACTGCTTAGAATGCCGGCACCAAGAAGCATCGTACTGTACATGCGACAAACCTGAGCCTTTATCTTCTCAAGATAAATTAACGCAAATTGATAATTCAAATCAAGTAAAAAATCAAACCGAAAGCAATGAAGCGCCCGAAAATCAACAGATAAAACCAGTACTTGATAACGAAACAAGCGCGCATGAAAGTAGAAAGCTTACAAAAGAATGCCTAAAAACATGTCCAAATAATGTACGGCCTGAAATAACGGCACCCCCTAAAATAACGGCACCCCCTGAAATAACGGCACCCCCTGAAATAACGGCACCCCCTGAAATAACGGCACCCTCTTGTATAAGGGCACCCCCTGAAATAACGGAACCCCCTCGTGAAACTTGTTCAAATATTGTACCGCCTAATGATAATAGAATAGAATGCCATAAGTCCTCCTGCAAAAGTAGTGCACAGCCTGTCAAAGAAACAGTGTGTCGTAAAACGATCTGTCGAAGTGCACAGCCTGAAAGAACAGGACCCCGTGAAACTTGTCCAATTATTGTAGGGTCTGAAAATATTGAATACATCGAAACTTGCCCAAATATTGTAACGCCTAAAAATAAAGAATGCCTTAAAAGCTGTCCTAAAAAAATCACAAGTGATCTAGATGAAGGACCAAAACCCGAATATATTTGTGCCAAGAACACAAAGAAATGCGAAAAATATTTTCCAAACTTTAAAAACACATTTGATGACCCTAAAGCAGATGATGAGGCTAAAGCAGATGCCGTTGGATCAGAGCCGAGAGTCATTAAGTGTGGTCAACCTTCTATAAATGAAAAAGGTGATAATATTTTGTTTAATAGGTGCAGAAAGCAGAGAATATCTAACGAGGTGTGCAATTATAAACACAGACGCAAGCGAGAGCTAAAAGCCACACAAGTTGGATATTTGCTCTTTCTCCAGCTCCCGAGGAAAACACTTATTTTTACAACACCTGCGAGGAAAAAACCTAAAACACACAAAATATCTGCAATAAAACGAATTTAAAGCGTGCATTGTTGACCATCTCCTGGCAGGCTCGCGGGTTCGAATCCCGCCCAGGGCCAACGTTCGTTTGAGTAGCACTTGTGCTTACCTTGTATCTGGATGTTGTTTATCTATATAAGTATGTATTTATCTATTTATGTAATGTAAAATATATTCTGACTGTCTTGGAAGCTTTCCTAAGAAAAAGGATCTTGACAGACAGACAGACATGAGGGCGACTAAGGGTAGGTTATATCTCACCGGCACATCTAACCGCCCACCCTTGTATTTCGGGTTAATTTTAAACTACGCTTATTGTTATACATTACAATTGATTTATTAATAATTTTACGATAAATTAAACACTTAAATAAACGTTAAATTAACTACTTTTTAACTAACATCAGCTGTTACTAATAGAATTATAAAGAATCACGAGGATTCCCTGAAATGAAGGGTGGGCGGTTAGATGTGCCGGTGAGTATAGTAAAGTTATGGTTTTATCAATCATTGGCCCCGATTCGAGAAATCATGCTTTTTTTAAATCTAACTATCCTTTTCGTTTTTATGACCAATGAAAGAGAGTTGATGAATTCAGATGAACGAATGATATTAATTTGAACGAATGAGAGCATAGCTTACAGGAGATTTTTAAGTGATTTTTAAGTTGTACAATCGACACGGCCAAAAAATCCAGGTTCAAATTCGATGTTTGACAGTTGTAATATTAGGATGGCCATCTCCTGTCCCTTTTCAATCTTTAAAAGGTGAAAAGGACGGACAAACTTAAATATTAGAACGTGACAGTGAGAATTAGCCTCATCGTCTTCATGCTAAACGTACTGAGTAAATCAAGATACCTACGTACTGGATAGCCAAGGAGATGCAGGTTCGAGTCCTGTCCAAGATCAACGAAATTTTTCATTTTTCGCATTATATTTTATTAGATATTTCGTTAACAGACGTAATCTGTAACAATAATCTATAATATAATAAATAGACTACTGACACTCACAGATTCCCGCAGCGAAACTAAATTTAAATTTCACTTTCTGACCCATGACGATGAAAAAGGACAGGAAATTGTCAACCATTGTGAGCGCCAAATTTTATAGCGCAAATGTCAAGTTTTGACGTGTGCAGTGTAATTTTAAACGGCTTGTTTTAGGTTCCTGCTTAAAATTGACGTTTGTGACATAACATTTGACGTTTAAAAGAACCGACAATCTCCCGTCCTTTTTCATGGTTGTGGGTCAGAAAGTGACAAGACTAATAATTTAAATTTAGTTGACGCTGCAGGAATTGCCACCAATGTTGTTATAGTGGCCGGCACGTATCTTTACCTCTGAGCGAGCGGTATCTCTCTCTCAGTCACCCCACACCCTTACCCTATGCGAGAAAGAGAGTCACCGCTCGCTCACGTGCCGTTAGCTGTATTAATTTAAAATTTTTATAGATAAAGCAAAAACAACTGAAGACTCTGGCACCACCCGTAAAAGTAAGAAAAAACATCATATTTTATTCATACTCGTAAACTTTAAGGCATTAGAACATGGAAAAGATCTGTTATTCCATTCCGATCAACTAAACGGATCAACTAGAAATTGTTCAACTGAATTACAATCTTATAAAATATGTTTTGAATTTTCTATAGGTATGGTTTAACCGATCACCAATTAAATAGGTTTTGGATTTCTTATTCAATATACTTTGTACTCAAAAAGTTCGATTTGTAACCAAAATAAAGTGCATCGACGTGCAGTTTGATTGTAGTTGGTGTGCAGTTGACGAGCATTGGGCATCAGTTGGAAGAGCGACGGTGGTCTAGTGGCTAGGGCCGCTGCCTCCCGTCCGGGAGACGCGGGTTCGATCCCCACCACGTACCAATGTGTTTTCGAATTTCGAATTTATTATGTACGTTTATTCGACGCTCTTACGGTGAAGGAAAACATCGTGATGAAACCTGCACACTCCTGCGAAGAAATTCAAAGGTTGTGTGTGAAGTCTACCAACCCTTTCTAGATTAGAAGTTGTGGTCCTCCGATTTAGCTTCTAAAATAGTTCGATATATTTTGTTTTTGTTGGTATTCCAATTTATATATTAGATTGAAACATTTTTTTTTACAATACCTAAATTATTAAATTGCAACCACGACATATTTATTCTTATAAATCTCATTTAATGTAGGTATGTTATCTTAAAAACTTGGAAATCGTATAAATTAAGTCTTATCATACCACTGGCAGTTTATAATTTTCTTAGAAAACAACGCTGATTTACTGCAAAAAATGCGTTATAATTATATTTAAATTGACATAATGATTCGGGATTTACTGCGACGTAGTTCGTAGCGCGTAGCGGTGTTTTTCCGTAGCCCGTAGTCATTCGTAGTCATTCGTAGTACGCACACATATTTGGTGACAGAAATTCCTTTTTGGGGACAAAGATATTATTGAGGGACCTGATCTATTATTTCGAGGAGTAAACTTTTATTCTGGGTCTAAAATATGGTGATCATGTTTTAATTTTGTTTACAAATTTTCATTTATTTGAGTACTTTTACTTGGCGACACTTTCAAATAATCTGGTAATGAAAATATTTCTTGGGATAAAAAACTTACTTACTTTGGTGGCAAAAAATACTGTCGCCGTTTCATCATTCATAATTTTCGATTAGATTAGATGTGTTTAGTGGTAGTATTAGAAAGTCATTTCTTAAATATTTCGAAATTTTTGCTTATTTGATCAAATATTAAATAGGTAGAAATAAATATTTTTAATGATAATTTAGTATACAAATAATGTTCATTTTTGAGTTTGCAGTTGCACATCTATCTCTAAGATTTAAAACTTATTTTTTTTTGTCAGAAGATGAAGATAATAACAAAGATAAAGATGATAAACCAACCAAGGAAGAGAAAATTGAAAGATGTAAAAAGTGTCGTAAAGTTTTAGATGAATGTGCCAAAAAACCAACATTTAAAAAGCATTGTGAAAAATCATGTTATCACGCTAATGCTCATAGAAGTGTAGACCATCAACTTCAAATAAGTAAAATTTGTCCTGCATTTTGTCCTACATGTCATAAAATATTCATCGACGAACAAAATGAGGAACAACCATCAAATAAAAGCATAAAGCTAAATGAATGCCCCAATTGTCAGAAAGCTGCTCATGTGACTCAAAAAAATCTACCTTTAAAATGTTTAGATATCAAAGAAACGAATAGGTGTCATGCAAAGAAAAACAGACCCAATTCAAAAGAGAGTCGCATTTGTTGCCCAAGTCATAAACATGGTCATACTGCTGCAAAAGTTTGTTGCCCTGAACCAGAAAATAAATCTACCGGCCAACAAACTGAAGAACGTCCACCACCAGAAGCAAAAAGTTTTTGGCAATGGTTAAAAGAGTTATTAGGTCTTAGCAAACCAGAAGCACCACCCGATAACGCTGATTCAGACACCAAATCTATTGACAAAACACCGAAATGTTCAAAATGTAAAGAACTGAAAATTAATAGCCAATCAATAGAAGGCAGAATTTGTCCAAAACTTTGTGAAAAACTTAAGGAAATGAATTTTTGTTGTCCTGAACCAGTCCAAAAACAAATCCAACCGAAAGAAAAACCCGAAAAACAAATCCAACCGAAAGAAAAATCCGAAACACAAATCCGACCGAAAGAAAAACCCGAAACCGAACCAATTCAAAAATGTCATACTGAATATGGCGTTTGTTCTTGCACACAAACTGAGGGAAAAAAACAAGGAGCTTTAAATGGCGATAACTTATCTTCGGAACAGAAAGATAATATTAAGATTTGGATTAAAGAGTGTGTGCATAAAGAACTAGAAAACGTTCGCAAACCAGTAAATAATGAAGGTAAGGAAATAAACAGTAAAACTTCGTCAACAGACACATGTCAACCGTCAAAAAACTGTGGAAGTAGTAGTTGCGCTTTTTATGAAAAAATAAAAGATTTCATCAAAATTAATATTTCTGGATCTAATAAAACCGATGTGGATGCTGCTGAAAGTGTTCAAACTAAAATTTCAGAAGAAACGTCAGCAAAGACAAATGATGAATGCGATGAATGCTTGCGACAATCTATCCAAATACCATGTGACTGTAATACCTGTGAATGTATTAAATGTGATAATTTAAAAGACAAGCATAAAAAAACTAGTTTCATAGTCGCACCAATGATATCGGTCAGGGAAAGACAACAACGACCACATTGTCAATGTACTCCTTGCGAGTGTATTGAATGTGTTCATCGTTGTAGAACGTTTGCTCAAACACGTTATACTGAAGAAACCAGTACAGATGAACGTCGCCATTACATGAATTGCAGCTGCAATCACTGTGAAAACAACAAGTGTGAAGAACAAGGAAAATGCAGCTGTGATAGGCTCTCAACATTTATGAAGAAGCCTGTAACGCGTAAAAAAAATGAATATGATATTCATTATTGTTTAAACGAAAAACGCAATATCAAAAATTATGAACATTATTATAAGAAAAAGCGGAGCCCAGTAACAATTTATACGTCACTGACACATCAGCTCTATTACCCAAGAGCAAAACCTTCTATAAATAGTGCTTATAGTAGTCTGAGTTCAAGAACAACGAGTGTTTCAATAATACCTCAAAACTATTGGGCATTAAGAGCAAATGTTAATTTAATCTCCGATTCAATCAATCAGTGCGATTGTAAACCTTGTGAGTGCCATAAGTGTAAGAAACACTTTCTAGAAGGTCATATTCCTTACCGTCAGTGCAACTGTTCGTGTGAAATTTGTGATTGTATTAATTGTGCTACATTAAATATTTATTATGAAATGGAAAAAAAGTTGCATGAAAAATCTGAACAAATGTGTAACTGCCTACCTTGTCATTGTAAACATTGTTCAAAGTATAGAAACACGATCATTCATGATGGGTACGATAATTCAAATTGCGATATAGCTATCTCATCATTGGATAGTAATAATAATTTATTATTAGCCAAAGTAACCGATTCGGAACGATTCATAGATTGTGTTTTATCTAATAAAGAATCCAAAAATCTTACTACAGCTATTAATAGATCAATTTTTTCTAAAAAAACAATTCCTTTGAGTAATCACGATAGTTCACAAAAAAATGAGTATCATGTGTACTGTAATAAAGGCATTTGTATAAAACCTAGCATAAAATACAATAATAGTTTAGATCAACAAGATTCAAAATTTTGTTGTCAAAAGAAAAGCCGTGAAAGCAGAGATACCACTCACAATAGTTCGCAAATATCAGATAATACGGAAGGCAATGATTCAACAATTTCGTCAAGTATGTCGTTAAATGTACGTATAAATGAACCCGTCAACAAGGAGTTAAAAAATCGTAAGCCAATCAGGAGAAGTTCTTGCAATAGCTCAGGTTACGATTATTCAGACTATTTAATTCGTTTTCCCACATCAACAGTAGAAACTTGCATAAAAGATGTTATGAGTTTACTTTATAATAAACCTGATAAAGATTACTCACACTTATCGCCGACTTCAAAACCTGTGAAAGATTACTCAGAGTCACCAATTAACACTGTACACTATCAAAATGAGTTGCCTGCTCCTGGCCAACAGTCTTTCGATACGCTTCAGCCTTTCGATACCTGCAAAAGTTGTAAAAGTGGGAACTCTGACAAGTCATGTGATTGTGACCCATGTGATTGTGATAAATGTTATTATAAAATGCCGAAGTTGAAGAGATGTCGTTGTGATTGTGCCAGTTGTAGGTGCGACGGGACTTGTTTGAGTGAAGACAGATCAGTTTTAATACGAAAAAATGAAACTACTCAAACTTCAATATTTGCACCTGATTGTGGAGAAGTTGACAGAAAAGAATTATCTTCGCTAAAGTTCAAGAAATCTATCGTTACCTTTAGCGATAAAAATAAAATAGTTAAATGGACTGACTTTCCTATGTCTAAATGTACATACAACATGAAAAGTAGCACTATGGATGAACTCCCCACAGTCAACTATGACAGTGCCCAAAGAACTATACGCGAAGCGAAAATTTTTTCGTTAGAGTTATTAGGCATATTACAGAAATATGAAAAGGCAAATAGAGATTTAGACATTATGAGACAAAGATATAAGAGCTTACATAAATCTATATTATGTGAGGATGTTGACGGAAAACAGTTTTCAGAACATCCAAATAATTATCAAATAGGATTCATTAAAACTTTGCCAACGTACCAAAATAATACAAATATTGAGAAAAGTAGAATAAAGTTCGAAGATAACATTCTTGAAAACAGCAAGCTCAGCACGAACGTAATTGGACTACATAGTACTACGTCTGAGATAGACATGCAAAAACAAATACAAGAAAGTGATATAAAGTTAGACGAAGGAAAGATTTTTCAAGATAATAATATAAAGAATAGTCTCAACAAAAACGCAAGCATACTAAGCTTTGAAAATAGCAAATATAGTAATCAAGATAATATTAAGCAAACAGAATCTACTTCCAATGACGATCATTCACAATTAAACCAAATAAACGTTATCAAATCGGCTACATTAGCAAATTCTGTAGGAAAATCATACTTAAAAAAACTTAAAAGCGAATACAAAAAATACAGTCTACATTTAGAAGAAGCTATTAATAATCGTACACAGACTGTATGGAAAAAACCAAAAGTCGACACTGTGATCGAAAATCAAGTCAAAGAAAATATTACAAATAAATATTCGACGACGCCTTTGAAATTGAATGGATTTTCATATCAAATACCTCCAGTTAAAGAGTTAATTAACAAACAGAATAGTGGCGATTTGAATACCGTTTTTATTTGTCAAAGCCAGAAATATCACGAGTCTTATCGCAATAACGAGGTACCTAATCCACGCTTCACATTTCTTTTTCTTTACATTGGAACACTCTTTTACTTACTCTAAATAAGTGTGTCATAAATGTCGATTCTTGCAGTAACGCTAGAGCAATAAATTCTCAAAGGGGTAGAAACCTTAAATTAAGTTCGCCTGTCTTTTACTCCGTTTGAAGAATAAATGGAACAAGAGATAAACGTCTGATTTTTAGAGCTTTTAGACATCTAAACATCTAGACATCTTGAGACTTCAGGCACAATATCTACGAGTCAGGACATGGCAATTGCACAATGGTAAGCGCATTTCAGAAGTCAAACCTGTTTACGACGAGGATGGATGGTTTGCGTCTAGTGCCCTGCGTGCCCAACAGCTGCACGTGGGAGATTTAATGAACGCTACTAATAGCGCAGTTTTGGTGGCCAATTTTTGGGCTGAGACTGTCCAGGTTTTGAAAAGAAGAGACGACAAAGACGGTATTTGGCTTCTAAATTTTTATTGTGGCTTCAAAGTTTAATTACAAATTAAATTAGATTAAAAAATATCTGAATAAACAGTTAACTACTACTGAATAACACAGATATACGAATACAAACTGGCAAGTTGGATGACATTGTTAGAGGGGCGCTTCTCCTATTGAAATTTGAATGAAAACTAATTTTACTACCAATTTTGGCCATGTAGGAGTTTATAAACTTAACTGTGAAACCGTAAAATCACAACAATTGGAACTTTTAATTTTGCATAGAGCCGCGTTTCACATTTTCAAAGTTGGTACAGTGCGACAAGGATATTTTAGTACTTGGGACAATATTAACAGGGGTTGCTACTTCTATGATAATTTTAATTTAATGTAACGTTACATAAAAAGACGTTACGTGACGTTGACGTTGGTCACATGCAGATTGAATTCGTATTCATTTAAGTAATCATTCATTTATTTCCTGTCCTTTAAAAACGAAAAGACAGTGGTTTAAAAGGTCAGACTGTTACTGCAAGAATCGAAACCGTTACCATCCGCTAACTGGCATCGCAACGGGTTAAAGTGGAGGGTGCGCTTAGAGGTGATCCACCTCCAAGACCTGGGATATTGACCTCTTTAACACTATAAAGATATAGTCATGACTATGTCTAAATGAACAGGTGCCAACAAAATAATAAGGATATAGATAAATAAATAGATAAATATGTGGGAACATCTTCACACACGACCATCTGATCCCAAACTAAGCAGAGCTTGTACTATGGGTACCAGACAGCTGATGTACATTACACAAATAAATAAATACATACTTATATAGATAAACAACAACCAGACACAATATAATCCACTGAATTTTATTACATCACTTGTGATCGGGGAAATCTTTTTCCCGTTGGAATAATACTTTTTCCCGTAAAAAGCATCCTATCCAGGCTAACTATTATGTATGCAAGCCCAACAATCCGTTAACTTTCACATTAATAGAGGTAACATTAGTTGCATTTTAAAGTTTATATACATAGCTCTACTTTATTGCAAATTTGTCGGCTCCGTAGCCTAGTTGCTAGTACGCCTACCTTCGAAGCACAGGGTCGCAAGGGTTCGAATCCCGCCCAGGGCAAACATTCGTGTAATGAGCACTTGTGTTTGCCTTGTGTCTGGTTGTTTATCTATATAGATATGTATTTATCTATTTATTTATGTAATGCCGTTTAATACCCATAGCACTAGCTCAGCTTAGTTCGGGATCAGATAGCCGTGTGTGACGATGTCCCCACATATTACATAATTATTCTTAATGTTATTTTAAAACACGCGAATATTTCAGACATTTCCGAAAATATTAAACGTTGAACAACAGAATTCCATAAAGAAAATCGTAGTAGCCGATAAAAAGGAAACAAGCTTTGTGGACAATTTTAAAGCTGATCATGATATAGTACAGCTAAGTTCTACTGCTGGCTGTGTGCAATCACAAGTAAGACATTGATTAATAAAGTATCGTAAATTTTAAAGTTTTATTATAGAGCGAGGCAAGTTTGATTAAATACTGACGACGTTTATTTTTTTTTAAATAGTCTCGTAATGTAAACATTTATTGTAATAGCCCTCTGCCCGCAACTTCGCTGCCTAATTAAAGTTTCATCTGCGAGATGGACCTATGGATGGATTATTTATACTATTTCGTATATTATATATTACATATATATACCTATATTTGTGTGGTGACGGCAGAGTAGAATACATTTGTCACCAACCCCTACTCTTCCCGTGGGTGTCGTAAGAGGCGACTTAGGCGACTACATATTGAACAGGGAACGGGCAGCAGCGCTCTCTGATACAGTAACCTTTTAATCTGCGATCTCCAAACCACCTGCCAAGCGTGGAGATTATGGCAAAACCCTCCACTTAAGTGGAGAAGACTCATAGTCCAGCAGTGGACTGTAACGGGCCGTTGATTTGATTTTGACTTGATGTAAAAAATCCTATTTCAGTGCCGACAGGCATTCGGGAGCAGTACGAGCACTCCGAGGATAGCCAGCAGGAGGCCCGAGTTGAGCCCGAGCGGAATAAGGAGCGCAATAATCGATACAAATGCGGTCAGTGGTGCAGTGTACCTACTCCATTACACTAAGACAGTTAACGTTCATCAAAATAATTTTCATGCTATTTGTTCCGAATTTCTTACTTGTACAAGTACATTTTATAAGTTGGTCTATTATTAGTTAACCTGTAAAGCCTACTTGATGTTGATAATTTTTCTTTTAAATTCATCATATGCATCATATACTACCCGTGGTTTTTTCACATTTCCAAACAAAAACGAAATATTTCTGAAACTTACACTAGCATCGAAAAATGTTTTTAGCAAACCCCCATTATGTTTAAAAACCCTATCCAGCGATACCTCACACTATAAGGTAGTTAAGAATAAAAAAAATAACCCCCACTTCACGTTACCACTGGAACCCCAAAGATATATATTTTTTAAAGATTTTATTCTACAGCTTTGTCAGCATCATTAATATGTATATCCATCCATGCCAAATTACAGCCTTCTAGTACTAAGAGTCTCTGAGCTAAGCCGCGGACAGACAGAGACAGTCTCCTCGTTGACTACGGAACTCTAAAAAACTGTATTAATTTAAAATTTTAGTTTTTTATTAGTAATAACCACTTTTATATATCATGAAATTTACATCGTTTTGTTCCCGCCGTGTAGTGATAGTACCCGTCAAACTGAACAACTTTTCACGAAAAAATAATTTCCTGTGACAAAAAAATTTTTGGTCTCTCCATACAAAATGGGTCGGTCGGGAGTCTCACTTTGTATGGAGAGACCAAAAATTTTTTTTTTTGCGAAATGTTGTTTAGTTTGACGAGTACTATCACTACACGGCAGGAACAAAACGATGTAAATTTCATGCTGTATAATCTTATCTTATCCTGCGCATCTGACCGCTTCCGTCTAATGGACTCCTCATCATCATAATCTTATACACTGCAGTAAGAGATAGCAAAAGTGCAAAAAACGGCCGTTTTACTGCAGCGTATATATAACGTATAATAAAATTTGTATCTACACTAAAATTGATCGTAAAGATTTTTATATTTTGTGTTTTCACTAAGTTATGATTTATCGATGTGGCGCTAATTTACACTTAGGGTAAAGAAACACACACACGAGGGATCAACTGTCCATTTTAGTTTTTGTCTCATGCTTCTTCTTAGAAGTAGTAGTTCTTCTCACGTCGTGAACAGTGTGGTACAGAGTAAACCGCGTACCTTCGTTCATGTGCGTACAGGTACAGCTAGTTAATTACTTGCAGAATATTGTATGATTGCAGATTAAAACATGCAACTCCAATTCGTTGAAAGTAATCTTCCAGATGATAAGGAAGGTGTCCGAACACAGCATTCTTCTAAAATGGAAGATTCCTGATGAAACCAGGAATATTGAAGGTTACGAGGTTCGCAGATAATCTTTGTTGTGTGCTTTTATTCGAGAATACATTTCCGGTAAAAGTAGGTATTTATTATTATTTACTAGCGGTCCCCCATCGGCTACGCTTACGTTGTGTAAGATTTTCCCTTGGGAGTAAGACTTTTTCCTAACTATCTCTATTCCAAATTTCATCCCAATCCGTTCAGTCACATCTATAGAAACTTTCGCGTTTATAATATTAGTAAGGATCTTTTTTCGAAAAGCCAAGGATTCTTCTAGAGCACTTAGCATAGGCTATTTCACTGTTCCTAAATTTACCACATTTTATGAATATAAGTATTGATGAATATAATAAAAATAAGTATTGATTTTATAGCAGACGATTCGCGAAAAATGTGAGAATCGGTTGAAAAACTAATTTACTTACATTGTTTATTTTAGTTTCAATGGTGAATGTATGGCGCTACTGAATTAGTGACGTCACTGGTTTATATTTGCTTCTATGTTTAACCTCGAATTTCAAATCTTAATTTCCAAGGGCGCATTCCGAATCAGACTTTCAGCGCTGTCAGCGATCAGAAAAGCAAAAAAACGTATGAGTTTTGACAGCTGACAGTAATTCGGAACGCGATTACGGGTGCTTTAATCGATTTCAGCGCGTCTCGGAACGCAGGGTTGGTATATTTTAAAAATAGGGCAAAAATATTTTACTGTTTGGTTACAGGAACTAACAAGATTAGATTTATTACAAAAAATACTCTACCTGTTGCTTAAGTTGTTCGTTCTTTGCAGATAAAAGTAGACGGGCGCTCCATACAGACAATACTGAACCCCACCAGGAACATGGCGGTCCTCACTTGTCTCCCGCACGCAGATAAGATGTTATTTACTGTGCGCACAATCACCAAGATGGCCGACGGCCCTATGCCTTGCGCTATAATTTCGTATTGTAATCGTGGCTAGTCCTTTGTGCTTATTTCTAGTTCTTTCAAATACAGAACGTTGTTAGAGTGTAACGTGAAAAATAAAAGAACTTAAACTAAGTTTTAGTACGAGTGTCATTCCGTCCAGTCATTCCCGCTATCACTCCGTTGGTGAGCATCAATATGGCCGCGGGACATGTTTTCAAATGATGCAAAGAAACAATCATTTTTCTCTTATCCTATGCTATCCCCATTATTCCCCATCCTGATGCTCGATAACCATTATTTCCACGACAAGATTTGAGTAAGCCAGTGTATTTGGATTTTTACTTATTCCATAACAAAGAGTAGATCTTTAAAACTCTTGGAACTCTTTGGTGTAGAAAAAGATCACACGCCCGTGTAGGTGCCTAGCGAGATCTCAGAGGAGTCTCTTTGTTTTAAGGGTTTTTGGTACCCTCTTCCTCCGAGAAATGATATCATAATACACAAAGATTTCTGACGCGCGTCGCCTCGGTCGCTTTGTTCCTCTGAGATAATACATAATGTGATCGAGCTACGCGTTTTAGAACTCTGCAACCTCAGAGGAAATAAAAGACGATCGCTTCGCTCCAAGGCGACGCGCGTCAGAACAGTTTCCTTACCTTTTTAAATATGTTACTACTTGACACTGGCACAAAGCTCAACTAGTGCCATAACAAAACTACAACGACCTGAAAAGATTTGATTGACACCAAAGAGATTGTATAGGCTCACTTTGCTCTCTGTTGCGACCTTAGACCATTCATGCGACGATGACGTACTTCAGAAATCTTTGAGTGACACTGAATATAAAAAAGAACGTTAAAAAGAAAACAAAAAAAATAGCAAACACATACATAGTAAAATGAATAAAAAATAAGATAATTAATAACATTTACTTTTCCGAACATATTTTGTTTACGACTGCTGTCAAAATGAGTAACATTCACTTCAATAGGAGTGGAAACTTTTTATTAGTTCCAAAAGTAACGAAGAATAAATCTGGACCGAAAGTTACTCAGCAGGCGCGGGTGTCCAAGCAGCACACGGAGCTCCGTAAAAAAAGTATCCACGAAGACAAGAAGATACCACAAAAGACCAATAATTATCACTCGTACAAACCAACACCGATATTTTCACCAGAAAAATGTAAACTAGCCAGTAATATCATTGTGGTGCCAGCGCCGCCGACCACGAGCTCATTCAACCAAGACCACAACCGAACCCAAAACCATACGCCGTACAAAAACCCATTCCCGCACCCATTACTAAAACCATACCAACCATACAACCAGGGTTATGGCCAGGGGTACAGTGGGAATGAAGGGAAATTGGTGCCGCAGTCCAAGCCGGTTTGCACCGAATCTCGCGTAATGATGATCAATAAGGCCTGCCACGTGCTCCCGGAACTTCACGATGCTACGCAGTACACCAACACTAGCCCAAATGAAGTGGTTTGTAGCTCAGAAATTTAGTAGCGTAGGATATATTTATAGGGTATGGTAGACGTAGGTAGGGGGGTAGTCCTCGTAACGGATTATAAGCGGTCGGCTAAAATGGAGGGGGATATTCACCTCACACATGTTTACGTCCGTTCCGTTCGTCCTACAAGATAGTATCTGTATGTCTATGTAGTGAATTTAACAATATACTACCCTTCTTTGCGTCGCGCGCAGTCTGGTAAAAAAATGCTAGACAAAGTGCAGGGGATGTGGTTAATGTTACAATAGTAGATTAAGACAGAGGGATACGATTATTATTTCTTAGATTATTGCTTCCTGTGCTTTCTCTGGTAGGTCTGTAAAGACTTCTGAAGGTCTTCTGTTTCAATTTCAGTATCAAGCCCTACTAATAGAACAATATGGCTTCGATCCGATTGAAAATATTACCAGCGCAATACTACAACCCATAGAAAAATCTTTCAACAAATGCCCAAACCCTACAGTGGAAAATAGCTCTCAGTGCGAAAACCCTGCTACTACCAATACCGGCACCAATGGTACTAATATACAAATGGCATACAGTTTCGCAGATCATGTAAATAGTAAGTTAATATTTAAAGTTATCTAGATTTTATAGGGCATTTGGCACAAAGACGTGGTCGCTATCATGGGTCTCATGAGCTCGCTCAGCGTGCGATGGAGATACACTATGTACGTAGTAAGTACATTCAACTATGTTATTACCAACAAATTCGGCATTAGTGGCGCCGCGACAGAGCATGACACAGAGAGCTATGCTCAGAGTCTCACTAGGTACACGATCGAATCAGAAATGAGTAAATATGTAGAAAGACCAATGTCATCGACTTAGCTCTCAAGATAGCAAGTTGAAGTGGCAATGGTTATGCCACATATAGCTCGACAAATCGATAGGGAGGAAAGGGTCTTGAATGGCGACCACGGGCCGGAAGGCGTAGTGTTGGATGGAACCGCACAAGGTGGACAGATGACTTGTTGAAAGTAGCTGGGCGCCGCCGCCGCCGCCGGTGGACGCAAGTGGCGTAAGACCGTTTACGTTGGTAACTTATGGGGGAGTATGTTCAGTAGCAGACGTCTTCCGGCGGTGTGAATTATGATGAATCAAATTAGGTTCATAATAGTAACCTATGTTTAAAAACAATAACTTCACACGACTACAGACGCCTTGTTATAAACCTATAAGATATCGATATCGAGAACAGGTTTGGAAAAGCCACATCATATTTTTATTTTCGGTGATGAACAAGTACGAGGACTAGCAGAAGAAATGACTAAGGATAGGGATGATAAGTGGAATGATGCCTACAATATATTTGGTTTTATTAAGCCCCAGGCATCAAGTACAAATATTCTTAACACGGCTAGGGATGAACTATCATCTGAAGGAGTAACCAATGATGATGTAATTATATTGGCTGTAGGAGGCAATGACAAGAATCCTTTTGAGTTAATAACTAATCTAAGATGTACATTTGATAGGTTTACAAACTATAAATTTCTATTGCTTAGTGTACAACATAATAATTATTTAAATGTCAATAAATTAAACAGCGAACTTCGTAGCCTTTCACAAAATTACCCTAATTGTAAATACATCGACTTGACCAATATTAACTATCAATATGGAGGCACTCACGCAACAAAACAATTTAGAAATAATCCCAGTAAATTAAGTTTTAAAATAAATATTGAGATTGATTATATGAAATATGAGAAAGATTACCTAAAGAATTTCAGACAATTCCAACACTCAAAAATTTTACCTCCCATGAACACCGTTAGGAAAGGAACAATCCCATATTATTTCACCAAGATGACACTTGGCCTCCCAAAGGTTCCTGAATCAACATCGATAGACATATCACGTATTAAAGAGGCAAAGAAAGGTACAATACCATTTTATTTTGCAACATCACAAAAAACAACATCAGGTACTACAGAAAATCCACGAGACGCAACTTTTTTTCGATCACAACAAAAATGAAAATAACGATAGACCCAGTGAAATTGACAATGAAAACATGAATAATCATAATATAACAATTTTACATCAAAACGCTCAAGGCCTGCTCAACAAACTCGATTTACTAGAATTGTGCATTGATGAAATGTCAGACAATAATAAGTATGTGGACGTTATTTGTCTAAGCGAAACTTTTGTAAAACGTGGTAGCGAACAAAATATTAGATTAAAGGGTTTTGATTTGGCTTCATGTTACTGCAGAGAAGCAAAGAAACGGGGCGGAGTATGCATACTAGTACGAAAGAATCTTGACTTCAGGCCTTTATTGTGGTGTAAGGAGTTATCTATTGAAAAAGTTTTTGAATGTTGCGGTGTAGATATACCGCAACTAAACTGCATTATATTCTGTATTTATAGGATTCCTGGCAATAACAGTACAGATAAACTTTCTTTATTTTTGAATAAATTGGACCTTCTGTTGTGCAAAACGTCCAAAAAGCTTAATAAAAAAATTATAGTGTGTGGCGACTTCAATATAAATACACTCGTGTTAAATACCGCAACAATGTCTTTTACGGATACTCTACAAAACCATGACTTACGAATTCATATACATCAACCTACAAGAGGCGACTCATGTCTAGACCAAATTGCAAGTAACATCCCTAATGCAATTGGCAGTATTCATAAACTACACTTCTCCGATCACGAAACATGTCAGACGCTTGAATTTGAATCTTCAGTTGCCAAAAGTAAAACTGATTTCTGGTATGTAGAAACCAGAGACTACTGTCCTGATAATGTCAAAAAATTTATAGATTGTTTATCTTGTCTTACATGGACAGAAGTATACCAGGAACCAAACGTGGACACAGCTTTCGATAGGTTTCATGAGCTATTCTGTCTTTTTTATGAACTCTGTTTTCCAAAAATAAAAGTAAAAATCAAAGCAAAGAATCCAAAACCAAAATGGATTACATTGGGTATAAAGAAATCTAGTTTAAGGAAAAGGAAACTCAGATATGACTACTATAAATACAAAACGAATAAACATAAAATGCATTATATACGGTACACAAAAATTTTTAGATCTTGTATTCAAAAATCTCAGAGGCTAATAAACAACAATTTACTGTACAATTCAAAAAATAAATGTAAAACAGCTTGGGAAATCATCAAGGGCAAAAACTATGACATGAAATCAGTATCAGGTATAGATTCTATTATGGTAAATGATGTTAAAACTAATAATATACAGGAAATTGCCAATGCTTTCAATAAACATTACATTAATATTACTAAAACAAATTCAAATAGTATGAATCCGAATACAAATCATATCTCCCAATTGCCTAGTACCATTTTCCTGAAACCATGTACGGAACTGGAAATCATTAAAATTGTAATGTCATTGAATAATACGAAAGCTGTAGGATACGACCATGTTTCGACACATATATTAAAACAGTCTGTACAAGCAATTGCACATGTATTATGCTACCTAGTCAATGAATCTTTTGTCCAGGGTAAGTTTCCAACAAAACTAAAAAAATCGATTGTGAAGCCCTTATATAAAAAGAACGACAAGAAAAATTTGAACAATTACCGTCCAATTACATTAATACCGATTCTTTCGAAAGTTTTTGAAAAGGCAATGCATGACAGAATAACAGCCTTTTTTGATAAAAATAACGTGATACACAGGGACCAGAATGGCTTTCAACGAAATAAGTCTACTACTCTAGCATGTTATTCTTTAGTTCAATGCATCACTGAGAACATAAATAGGAAAATACCTACTGTTTCTGTTTTTTTCGACATGAGTAAGGCATTTGATTTTGTCGATCATCAAATTCTACTGGCGAAGTGCGAGAAATACGGAATCAGAGGTCCGACACTAGATTGGATTAAATCCTATTTATCTAACCGAAAACAATGTATCGAGATCAGTAAACTTAATGACAAAAAAATGGTGTCGGTATACAAGTCTCCATTTGATATTAATAAAGTAGGGGTACCACAGGGGAGCATATTGGGCCCTTTGTTGTTCGTTATCTATATAAATGACCTTCCACTTTCGTGTAAACATCGGACAATTATGTATGCAGACGATATCTCGGTTATAGTGCCTCATAATGATAAAAATGTATCTCACGAAACAGAAATAAATAACGCAGTAGAATCTATCAATAACTGGTTAAAAAGTAATAATTTATTGTTGAATTTAGAAAAAACTACCTATGTTCAGTTTACAAACTACATGACAGGACGGTATAAACTGAATATACAATGTCAGCAACAAATTATAAATGAAACGAGCGAGACCAAATTTATGGGGATTACAATTGATCAGCATTGTGGATGGAAATATCACGTTCAAAACTTATGTGCTCGACTGGAAAGATTTGTCTTCGCTTTGAGACGACTGAGATGTATAGCTGGCGAAAATACTGCGCTTACAGCATATCATGGATATATTGCTGCTGTGCTAAGTTATGGTCTCATTTTGTGGGGCAATTGTACTGATATTAATAAAGCATTCATGGTTCAAAAGAAATGCATAAGGGCTGTGTGTGGGAAAGGACCTTTCGACACATGTAAACCCCTTTTTAAAAAATGTAAAGTTTTGACATTAACTTCTTTGTACATATATCAAGCGTGTATCTTTGTTAAGGCGAATCCAAATTTTTATAAACAAGTCGAATCAAGTTCAAGACTCCGCCCAAGAGACCTTTCAAAGCTTGTGGTGCCTCATTGCAATACTGCTTTATATCGCAAAAATTGTCATGTAATGTGCATTAAGATGTATAATAATATTTCGCGTGACTTAAGAACATTACCTATGAACCTCTTTAAAAAAAAGTTGCGTGAGTGGTTACTGGAACGATGTTTTTACAATATCAATGAATTTTTTAACACATCAATTTGACATTTTACTGTACATAACATTATTTTTATTAAATTACAATAGGATTGCATGATTTTATGTCAAATGAAATGATAATGATTTAAATGTTGGACTTTAAAGATTTTAATGTATTAATATAATTTGTAGTAGGTAGTATTGAATTGTATATTTAATTTTATATTTTTTAAATTTTTGCATGCCAAAACTGGCGGATCGCATGATACCTTTTAAATAATCTAAGAACTCTGTAAACTGTGTATCCGTGCAAATAAAAATATTCTTATTCTTATTCTTATTCTTAAGTATTTTATGGAAAACATAGATAACGTTTTCCAGCAGACTTGATTTTGTACAGTTTCTTAGACAATGTAAAATAATTTCATTATTTTGGTACCCTATGTTCATCAACAGCTCATATACGTCCCCACCGAGGGGCTCGAGCCTACCCTGAATTAGGGCGATTAGGCCTTAGTCGACCGCGCTGGCCCAGTGCGGGTTGGTCGACTTCACACACAACCTTTGAATTTCTTCGCAGAAGTTTGCAGGTTTCATCACGATGTTTTCCTTCACCGTAAGAGCGTCGAATAAACGTGCATATGAATTCGAAATTCGAAAACACATTACATACGTGGTGGGGATCGACCCCGCGTCTCCCGGACGGAAGGCAGCGGCCCTAGCCACTAGACCACCGACGACGCTCTTAAATCGAGCTGCATTCAGATCGTGCGCGTACCCTTTTAGTAATCTAATCTAACCTGACCTTTCGAAATTAGTACGAGTTAAAGAATAGATAATAAGAAATGTTAATAAAATATATAATTCTAAAATTCAGGTTTTATTCCGAAAAACATTGAGATATCCAACTCGCCTCGTCTCAAAGTTATAGCGGAGAAGTTTATGAGATTCAAGAAGGACCACATAGAGATACGGCAGTTGGAGGAGAGGATAATTTGCGTGGAATACGACGTGTTCTGCCGCGACGACTTGGTGAAGAAGCCGGCTCAGGTCATGCGAGCGTACTTCTGTGTCAAAACCGGCTGTGAAGAATGTAAAGGTAATAAATTAATAATAATCCTATCACGTAAAAATAATGCTAACGGTTTAGTTTTCTTGCAGATTACGACTTTTACGAAATTTATTTTTCTAATTAAAAGAACGCTAGACGTCATCAACATCAACGGCCCGTTACTGTCCACTGCTGGACTATGAACCTCCTCCACTTAAGTTTTGCCATAATCTCCACGCTTGGCAAGCGAGTTGGAGATCGCAGATTAAAAGGTTACTGTATCAGAGAACGCTGCTGCCCGTTCCCTGTTCAATGTGTAGTCCCTTAGTCGCCTCTTACGACACCCACGGGAAGAGTAGGGGTTGGTGACAAGTGTATTCTACTCTGCCGTCACCACACGGCTTGTGCTTGCAAAGTTGTATATCACGAGAAAATTACTTGCGGAATAATCTGAAAACAATATAGACATTGTTTTGTCTATTTTAAACTTTTCGTCAACTTTCCTGTTATATAAACTAGTCGAGTAAAATTCTTACAGTGGCTTGAAAGTACTTATCCGTAACTATTGTTTAATATATTTACCTATAAATAGGAATTAGAAAAATTACATTACACCATCGTCCAAGTTACTTGGTGTACGCCTAGTAAAATTAACCAATAAACTTAACAGTTTGGCGATGACTTTTGTACTAGCCGATAAGTACTTATCATTTGTTGTAAAAAAAAAATAACATACCCCTTTCGAAATATATGAGCTGTTGATGATGATGATGATGGTGTACATTTATTCGACTCTCTTACGGTGAAGGAAAACATCGTGATGAAACCTGTACACTCCTGCGAAGAAATTCAAAGGTTGTGTGTGAAGTCGACCAACCCGCACTGGGCTAGCGTGGTCGTTGAAGGCCTTATCGCCCTATTTCAGGGTAGGCTCGAGCCCCTCGATGGGGACATATATGAGCTGTTGATGATGACTATGACTACAAATTTGACGGCTCCGTAGCCTAGTTGGTAGCATGCCTGTCTTCGAAGCACAGGGTCGCGGGTTCGAATCCCGCCCAGGGCAAACATTCGTGTGATGAGCACTTGTGTTTGCCTTGTGTCTGGATGTTGTTTATCCTATATAAGTATGTATTTATATCTATTTATGTATGTATATCAGCTGTCTGGTAGCCATAGTACAAGCTCTGCTTAGTTTGTGATCAGATGACCGTGTGTGAGATGTCCCCACATATTTATTTATTTAAATGCATTTACATCGCTCGCGGACAACACTTTCCTCCGTGGAACTGGCAACCGAGCTTTGCGCGGTGCTACAAGTACATCAAAATTCGAATCTAAGAGATAGTTTTAAAAGTTTGTAGTCAAAATACTGAATTATTTTTTTCAGGGGCCTTATTGAATAACTTGTATGTTCAGTATAATGTTCCTTTGGGAGACAAAACTCTTAAAAATAGGTTAGAAACGGAGCTGGAAATAATCGATGAGAAATTGCCAGAGAACAAACCCTATTTGAAAGATTTACAGACCGTGTTGAAGAAACGACAGGCGATGAACACTAAGAAGCAGCAATCCACCTTAGATCTCATGTCAATGTACACGATGGCGTTCAACGAAATGTCGCCTCGAGGTAAGTCACCATACGAACTGTTTGTAAGTCCTTCTTCATCGTCCTAGCGTTTTCCCGGCCTAGTGCTGGGGTCCGCTTTCCTACTTAATCTTCTCCACTTTGCCCGGTCGTCGGCATCCTTAGGTGTGAGATTGAGATTCCATGCCAATAAAAATATAACGCATATATACAAGCGTAAATCAATTGTAATGTATAACAATAAGCGTAGTTTAAAATTAACCCGAAATACAAGGGTGGGCGATTAGATGTGCCGGTGAGTATATTTAGTTTATTATCCGGCAGAGGACCAAGGTAGTTGATATCGTCCAGAAGTGTAGCAAGCTGAAGTGGCAATAGGCTGGCCACGTCTGTCACAGAACCGACGAGCGTTGGAGCAGACGGGTTCTCGAATGGAGACCACGTCTCGGGAAACGTAGTGTGGGACGCCCCCCTGCCAGGTAGACTGATGACCTGAAGAAGGTCGCTGGTGGTGGCTGGATGAGGAAAGCGGGTGATCGTGCGCTTTGGCATGCCTTTGGGGAGGCCTACGTCCAGCAGTGGACTGCAATAGGCTGATTGATTGATTGATATATACATTCACCGGCACATCTAATTGATCACCCTTGTATTTAGGGTTAATTTTTAACTACGCTTATTGTTATACATTACAATTGATTTGTTGATAATTTTACGATAAATTAAACACTTAAATAAACGTTAAATTAACAACTTTTTAACTGACATCAGCTGTAACTAATAGAATTATAAAGAGTCACGAGTATTCCCTGAAATGAAGAGTGGGCGGTTAGATGTGCCGGTGAGTATATATTTAGTATAATGTAAAGCTATGCAAAACATACTAATCACCAACGAATAAAAAGCACCAGAGGAGTAACGTTGTATTGGAGAAGTAGCCATTTCACATTTATCTGGGGGCACGGCAGTGCCCCCGCCAAGTCGAGCAAAAAAGCGGCACGGCCGTACCATACTTTTCTCGAAGCAGTTCAGGCCATTTTCGACCCCCCTATAACTTCGTTGTGGATAAAACTAGAAGCCTGAGTTTTCAGTAACCAAGCAGGCATTGTATAAATACGGTATATTTCAAATTTCAATCAATTTGAACCAGTAGTTTATGAATTATAACTAGTCAAAGTTTCTTAATTTTGTCACTCACTGACTGACTGACCGATCATCAAAACTCTAAGGCACTTCTAGCAGACATAGAAGCTTCAAATTTAGAATGGAATTAGTGTTTAGTGTATAAACCAAGGAAAAACTAAAACATTTTGAAATTTCGGCCCAGTTTTCTAGATACATCATTTGCTAGATAACTTTGTAATCCCATATAAATCTTGGGGCATTATATAGGATTACAAAGTTACATTTGCAGTAAATGAATCAGTGTACCTGTATAATGGAATATAATTGAATAAGAGGTGCAGGGTAGGTGTAGGGTAGGTGTAGGGTAGGTGTTGGATAGGTGTTGGATAGGTGTAGGGTAGGTATAGGGTAGGTGTAGGTTAGGTGTAGGTTAGGTGTAGGGTCGGTGGAGCGTAGGTGTGCATTTTTACATTGTGTTTTCATGCGATCTACAAAAAGAAATGAGATGCCATCAAAAACATAACTTGTAAAAAAAACAAGTCTCGCACGCAACTTAGTCTACCGTAAAAAGTTGTGAGATCCATGTAATACCAAATCGGTTAATTTATTCAGTCCCTACTTAAGAGTCCTTCTGTCTTAAGTTATTACGTAATTAGCTCACCTAACAACATCTTATAGTGACCAGATCAATATTAAAAATCTCTTATGTTTTAAATAAATACATAGATTGACTTGGCAATCGCACTAAACAATCAAATTTAATATAATAATGTATTAATTGTGAGATACATTATGTTTTCATGCGATAAATACATAGATTGACTTGGCAATCGCACTAAACAATCAAATTTAATATAATAATGTATTACTTGTGAGATACATTGTGTTTTCATGCGATAATATTATAATGTGATGTAATTTTTTGCAGATCACGACTGGTCTCATACGAATTTACTATCGAAAGCGGAGCTGGATGAAGTCAAACATTTAATATTGAAAAAGTGCGAATCAAGAGTTCACAATTTAAGTAGGAAGAAATTCAAAGTGAACGACAAACTTGCAAAGGAATCAACCAATACAGTTGGGACTGAAAAATCTGATAGTTTGTGTTATAACCTGCTGCGGGGTCTAGATAAGCAACTAAAAGCAACGTAAAGTACTAAATAACTAAATCCTATCGCTAAATGCTTAGTGTATCGTCCATGCCAAGACAAAATAAAGAGAAAATGTTACAGTGATTTGATTATGTGCATAATAATAGCCTTGCCGCCAATCTGTTTTTTTTTAAGACGAAACTAGACCTGACCTAACCTGCGAAATAAATAAATCGTCAAATTAAAATATTTTTGCAGATTTTAGGCAGCATATAAGGACACCATAAGTTTTTTTGTAAGACGGGCTTATCGCGATAGTAAAATTCATGATCCTATTATGCTAAGATAAAACAATTTATTTGATGGTAAAGTATAAATATTAATCAGCCGATAAAGTGCATTAATGTTTTGCTAATCATATTGACATCTTGCAAATATTCGCCTCCAATGATGATTATCGTGTCGATGGAAATGCAACATTTAACTATTAGACAAATGCTCAGTTTGTCTATGGTCATATAACAGTGTTTAGAAACTAGAACTTGCATGATGCCCTATGGGATAAAGCCTGCTGCTATGCTTATGGGGCTGAGCCATTGACATTTTCTCTTTGTCCGTCGAGTGTTGTGTTTAAATCATACCGAATCTTTCGCTATTATGTCTCCAACAAGTATTCTAACCAGCCTCTATGTTCTATCTGAGTATAACCTATGAAGAAGTTTATTAAATGTTACAATACGTAATGTTAAGTCAACAATGAACGCTTATATAATATATGTTTTATATAAGAAGTAATTTTTAGTTTTATTGGAATATTTACTTTTTAAAATGTTGTATGAAGTTAATGTGAAAATCCATGAAGTAGATGAGTAGGTGTAAATCCCTGCATCCTGTCATCATCCATAGCTCATATACGTCCCAGCGGTAGTAAGATTGGTAGTAACAAGGAGATCGAGACTACGTGGCATGGCATTTGACTGTATGTCCCGTATATTGAGAAAAGGTGTTCTATGGTCGTCCCGACTTTGTTGCAGTAGCAGTAACTCCAAGTGGTCCAACATAGGTGATTTGAATCAACTGAACCATTCCTACTCAAAAGCACGCCGGCACTTCTTTGTCCAACTGTTTGGTCAACCGGACTATAACAAAATAACATTTAAAACTTTCGCGATTTTCACACATTTTTTATATGTACTACCGGGTCTAATCACGATATTATTTACTAAGGTAAACAGAACATTGTTACAGACTGTAACAACCAAACTAATGCTACAAAACCATGATTTATATTGGGAGGTTTTTTTTTCTTCGTTTGAAATTGAGACTTGACAGTTTAAAAAGTAGTCAGAAATGGTCCTTATGGGAGTATGTTAACCTAAGAACAAGAAAGCACTTGTTCTTAGGTGTTAACCCCAGCCAAAGATTTATGACGCGCGTCGTCGCCTCGCGCTATGCGATCGTCTTTCGTTCCTCTGAGACCCCAGCAAAATATTGCGCTATTTAGCCAATTACATAACATGCGCATTTCACGGTCAAGTGTGAATCAGGGGGGACCACAAGCGAATGCGAATTCTTCGTGGTCCTCCCAGGGGAACATCGCAGGGGGACTACGAGTCTAGAGGGCACTTTAGAAGGATGAGAGTATGATAGGCAAATGGTTTTCAAGCTGGCTGGTCACTTTTCCGATCGATTATCTGGGTTTCTCTAGCGGCTGGGAAGTGGCCCAGGGACAGTACATCGCTACTTGTTTCGGTTCACCTTAGTATCGAAGAACTACGACACCATACCCGTAATTTATCTCGACCATAGGCAAATTATCTTCTTTCAGCTGCTTTATTTCTATATAAATTTTAATATAATAGAGTAGAGTAGAATGTACTTTTTTGGTTCCTAAAGTATTTCCCCAAGGAGTAATTCATATCCATAGTGTAGTATAGTAGAAATGTATGTAGTAGAATACATGGATATGTATTACTCCTGGGGGTAATACTTTATACTTAGTACCTAGTTTTACTTTTATTATACTTTTTTAACTTTTGTCCGTATACTTTTAAGTAGTAAATAATTAGAAACCATCTTATCACACGCAATTATTATATTTTTACAAGAGCTACAAAAATGGCGCGAGAGCCCGCCGCCGCGCCCTGTCTATCTTTCAAAGTCCCCCCACTCCACCACTAGGGTTGTGCGTATGCGCTCCATGGACCCAACCACTAGTGATGTAGCAATATAAATAAAATTCGGTTAACATTACCTAGCGTTCGACTTTATCCTAGGCGAAGAGCACTTTTATATATTAATTACTAGCGGTCCGCCCGCGGCTACGCTCGCGTTGTGTAAGATTTTCCCGTGGGAATAAGACTTTTTCCCGTAAAAAGTATCCTGTGTTAAGCCAGGGCCAAAACTATCTCTATTCCAAATTTCATCTCAATCCGTTCAGTAGTTTTTGCGTGAAAGAGTAACAAACATCCATCCATACATCCATACTTACAATCTTTCGCGTTTATAATATTAGTAAGGATTAGGTAATTCTTTATTAATTGGTCTACTAATTTAAGTTGACTTTCCGCATGGTAAACGTTATGCACATCCCTTTTAAATATTAGGTAAGTAATTTCAAAATAGGTTGTCTGGAATACTATTAAGCAATAAAACCGTTTAACTGTATATCTCTTCCTTTTATTACTTACATTAAGTTATTATTCTTGTGTGGATGTGTATTAAGTTGGTTCCATTTTTTTTTACTTTTTCATATATATTTTTAGTCAATCAGTTTTTATTTAAACTCCTTCTGATTTCAATTATTTATTCATTATATTTGTACAATGTGACACATTTTGTTTTAGAAATTGGTATTAAAAATATAGTTTTATAAAAAGAATTAGACCTAGACTACAAGTAACAAAAATCAATTACTTTATAGTGAATAAAAGGTGTAATAGGTTAAAATAATCCAGTAATCGTCATTAAATTCCTTAATATAAAATGACTTCATACAATTTTCAAATTCTGATTTCAAAAAGTCCAGGATTTATAATCAAAACTTTTAAGCACCTAGCTACCATACGAAGAATATATGATAGCTGATTCGAAAATGTAGCAATTAGCTACGAAGGAGTAGTATTTAGTAGTCCCACAGATTCCGCCATTGTGTTAGTGAACTCACCCAAAAAAATGTAATGACGGATGACGGACGGATCTAATCCTATGGAAATAAATAATTTTGACTTTGGCTACGATGGTGTAGCAATCAGCTACGTAGGTGAAGCCACGAAGGTGTAGCAATTAGAGCTACGTAGCTACGAAGGTGTAACAAGTAGCTACGAAGGTGTAACAAGTAGCTACGAAGGTGTAGCAATTAGCTACGAAAGTGTAGCAATTAGAGCTACGTAGCTACGAAGGTGTAACAAGTAGCTACGAAGGTTTAGCAATTAGCTACGAAAGTGTAGCAATTAGCTACGAATGTGTAGTATCAGCTACGAAGGTGTAGCAATTAGCTAAGGTGTAACAAGTAGCTACGAAGGTGTAGCAATTAGCTACGAAAGTGTAGCAATTACCTACGAAGGTGTAGCAATCAGCTAAGAAGGTGTAACAAGTAGCTACGAAGGTGTAGCAATTAGCTACGAAGGTGTATCAAGTAGCTACGAAGGTGTAGCAATTAGCTACGAAAGTGAAGCAATTACCTACGAAGGTGTAGCAATTAGCTAAGAAGGAGTAGCAATTAGATACGAAGGAGTAGTATTTGGCTACGATGGTGTAGCAATCAGCTACGTAGGTGAAGCCACGAAGATGTAGCAATTAGAGCTACGTAGCTACGAAGGTGTAACAAGCAGCTACGAAGGTGTAGCAATTAGCTACGAAGATTTACCAGGCAGATACGAAGTTGTAGCAGTAAACTACGAAGATGTAACAAACTGCTACAAAGATGTACTTAAAGCAATGTGCTACGAAGATTTCCTAATAAAAAAAAATCACTTGAATTGTAATGAACATTACATTATTTTCTACTTTTCAGATATGATGTGAGCTAAAGAATCACTTGCACTTTTTTTGTTTCATATAATTAAAAAAATATATAATACGCCGTAAACAATCGAAAAAAGATTTTGTAAAATATTAAATAAAATAAAATCTTTTTGGGTTAGATTTGATTTAAGACATAATTAGATTGCGATTTTGATTTACGTACAATAAGTAAACAAAGTCTCAATGAAATATCTGTAAAAAAAAACACGACCTACCTAAATTTTGTTAGTAAAGACCGCATCAACAGAAACTCCAGTTTCAGGATTGTACGTTGGATCCAGCCCTAGCTTCTTCATCTCGACAGCCATTTCGAAGAGGTAGTCGAAACATTCCGTCCTATAACAAAATAAACAAGTTTTTATAAACAACAAAATTAACTTCCATCAACAGCTCATATACGTCCCCACCGAGGGGCTCGAGCCTACCCTGATTTACAGACACTGGCGCAGTATGGATTGGTCGACACAGAACCTTTGAATTTCTTCGCAGGAGTGTGTAGGTTTCACGATGTTTTCCTTCACCGTAAGAGCGTCGAATACACATTGGTACTACGTTGTGGGGTCGAGCCCGCGTCTCCCGGACGGGAGGCAGCGGTCCGAACCACTAGACCACCGACGCTCTTAGCTTGTGAATAGGATATAAGAAGAAGAAGAATATAAAAAGTATGGGTTTGTCGTAGTCAGATCTGTAAATTATCCCAATAGGTCTATTGACTAAAATAACATCCTTTATAAAATAACTGCTAAATGTTAAAATAAAAACAAATAGGATATAAGGCCTATATGCAAAATCAAACCTTTCCTTATTAGAGCATTATTAAAGTGAGCACTATAAATGCGACATAGCGTGTTCAAAAATTTTATACAGTATCGTGAGGTAACGACAGAATCACGCAAACTATAAAAGTACTCGTATTAGGTAATTTATTACAATTTTACCTCCACCATCCTATCACAGGAGCGGAGTAAACAGTTTGTCACGCAAAAGGGGGGAGTTTATGGCTTGATTAGATAGAAATTAATTAGGTTTCTTCCGAATTGGTCAACTTTCCCCCCCTAAAGCGCCAACCTAGTGAGGCAGAATCGACTTGTTAAAATTTCGATGTGAATACAACTATATAGGTACTTATTTAGATGTGATTCCACTCCCTCGCAAGTCTGGGTATGCTTGATACGTCGATTTTGTGACATGAGCATTAGGGAAAACCTATACTTACATGGTCTTAGCCTGCTGCCACGTGTCTCCCCAGACATAGACGCCATGCCTCCTCACCAACACGGCGCTGGTTCCAGGGTACTCCCGCAGAGCCTCCGCCATACTGCCCGCCAGGTCCCTCTCGAACGGAGTGTTCTCTATGATGGGCACCACCAACTCCTCGTCATAGCGAAGGTAGCGACCCAGATGAGCGTCCTTTATGCCCTGGGTGGACACAAATTTTATTTCTACGTACCTACTTTACTTACATGAATTTTGTAAATGACTATAGGTAATTATTATTTGACAAAAAAAGAAACGCAAAAGATACGACGCATGTTGAGTTTCTTTGGTGAGTTCTTCTCGACAGAGTCCGCACCTTGTGTAGTGAGCTCACCCAAAAAATGTAATGACGAAACTAAGAGATGCAACATCCAAAAGTTAATAAAGTATTCATTTATTTCATTAAGTTATTACTATTTGTCCTGTTAAACCCGTGGCTATGTCTGCCTCAAATAACATATTTTTTGTGGTCTTCTAATAAGAATAGGGATGAGTTGCCACAGCTTAAAGTGAGCGTTTGTGTCACTGAGTTGATGATAAACATCTAACCTTCATCATCTCCCGGTAAGTGATGATGACGAACTATTGTCATAGATTAGAGAGCTTGCGTGACTGATGATGATGATCTTTACTTTCATCATCTCCTGGTGTGTAATGACAAACTCTGTTGTAGAGTAGAGTGTAGCAGACGCCACGACTCAGCGAAAGCATGTGTGACTGATGATGATGATGATGATGATCTTAGCTTGGTCATCTCCTGGTGCGTGATAACGAACTCTTTTGTAGAATAGAGTGCAGCAGATGGCATGGCTCAAAGCAAGAGCTTGCGTGACTAAGTTGATGATGAATTATGATGGATAATGATATTTACCTTGATCATCTCCTGGTGCGTGATAACGAACTCTTTTGTAGAGTAGAGAGCAGCAGATGGCATGGCTCAAAGCAAGAGCTTGCGTGACTAAGTTGATGATGAATGATGATGGATGATGATCTTACCATGATCATCTCCTGGTGCGTGATGACGAACTTTTTTGTACAGTAGAGTGCAGCAGATGGCATGGCTCAAAGCAAGAGCTTGCGTGACTGATGATGATGACCTTGATCATCTCCTGATGCGTGATGACGAACTCTTTTTTAGTGTAGAGTGCAGCTGGCATGCCTCAAAGCAAGAGCTTGCGTGACTTAGTTGATGATAATGATGATGGATGATGATCTTTACCTTGATCATCTCCTGGTGCGTGATGACGAACTCTTTTTTGTAGAGTAGCGTGCACCGGACGGCGTGAGGAGAGTGTGTGTGAATCACTGCGCCGGCCTGGCGCTCGCGGTACGCTATTAGAAAGAGAGGGGTGCATTGGCTCTTCTTTAACCTGCCAAATCAGGAAAGATAGGGGTAGAACATATGGCAGAATATTTCTATAATGGTTAGCTAGCACGAACAGTGTAACTCAGTGTGAAAAGAGTAGAAATAAAATGATGATGCTAAAGTTATCAACGGTTGGTCTATTTATAATTTTAGTTTTTTTTTATACTTTTGACATTTTAGCACCTTGGTCATTAGACCCCAAAAACACCAGATAAAGTGGCAGAGACCTACTAGCTTATCTGGGAAATGAATAGCGGCGCTAGTAGTAATACAAATTTTGATTTAATTTGTCACAAGTTCTGGAAGTTGTGTATTTTTCTTCAGCGGACATTTCCATACTAATCGCCGTAGTTCCAATTTTGGCCATTTTACTGATACTCCTACCGGTCTATAGAAATAATTGGCTTAAAATCAACAGTTTAAAATCAATCAAAAATTTTAGGGCCCTACCCTAAAATTTTTGCTACTAAGTATTATGCAGATTTTTAAAAATCCTACTAATATCATAAATGCGAAAGTTTGGATGTTTGTTGCCGAATCACGCTTGAACCACTGGACTGATCGGAATGAAACTTAGTACTGTAGCGGCTGTAGCCTCCTTAGGCTACAACTCGCTACTTTAAATATAAAAGACACTTTTATATCACGATACTTTATTTATAACTTAAACGCTCTGTCTATAACTTTAGCACTAGAAATAATACTATGGTCCGCACTCGACGGCGGACGGCAGATGAGTACGTCAAACTTCGACGGCCCCAGCCCGTCTCAAGTTTCTATCGTTCTCTTTCTAAACTGAATAGTTAAAAAGAGAACGAATATATTGCAAAAAGAATACTATCGCCAGTATCAAACTACATAGCACTCGGACCAACGAGGCCCGATGCTACAACTACCCCCGGTCTCCCCTGAAAAAATTTTTTTGGTTGAAGACCCAAAAAATTTTTTTACTAGTTACAATCTACTAGTAACTAACTACCTACCTAAGAGAGGGAAAAATTCACTTAATAAAAATCTAATAAAAAAAAACAATGGAAGACTTAGGTCCTGGACTTAGCTAAAGTCTAATTACCAGAAAAATATTTTCTAATAATTTTTCTAAATAAAAAACCTCTCCAAAAATACTTAAAACAGGACCCATATCTTACCATCCTAAACCAAAGCTAACAGCTACCTCAATTACAAAATGCAAACCCTAACCTGAATCTATAAAATTCTTCAAAGACATAGCATGCAAAATTTAAAATGAAATTTAAAACATTTAAGTTAACGATAAAAAAATTAAATCAAGATAATCAAAACAATGTTAACACCAATCACAATACTCAAGAATCTCAAGAATTAAATTATATTTAATTTAAAAGCAAAATAGAAAAAGAAGTTAAGGTGTTAAAATTGAAGCTATGTTTCCAAAGAAAGAGAAGTTAACATATAGAAAAAACAATCAGAAGAGCTAAGATATAAATGTTGTTTTTTAATATGAAAAATTATTTTCTTTTCATTCAGGCATCACTGATGTCCTGAAGTACATCTCGCGTCAGTAAGGAGGTGTAGAAGAAAATATTAATTGTTGTTTTAATATAAAAGTTTTATCAGCCCGCACATGAAACAAATAATAGGATTAATACATATAAAAAAACAATATAGTAACAACAATATCCAGATAACTAGCGACTAGGAAGAAAAATAATTATTTAGTCTAAGATACAAGTACATTACATGTCTTCTTACAAGATACAATATCATATTCAAATTATTAAATATGTGGATTTGAAAATGACAACAACTTGGATTGGTATATATAATGAATTGAAAAAAATTACCTATCACTTCTTCCCATATCCTAACTCCATACCTCATCATAACTCATAGAAATCTCAACCTTTTACTAACCTAGAAAAGGACAGATAGAATACGTGTGATCCTAAACAGATCACCCTACAAAGCTCCTATGTCTCTTAAAGCAGGTGTATCAACTGTGCCTAATCAGCCAACTAACAGCGCAAACAATCTCAACCTAACCATCGTACACGAAACCTCAACTACCTCATCTACCAAACCACTTAGTAAAAACTAGTGACAATAATGCATTTATGTTTTATTTTGTATTATGCAGGTCACCTAAGCATAACCCCAAAAGAAATTACCTACCTCAATATAATAAAAGGGAATTCAATATAAATAAAAATAAATACGTAAACATCTGTTTACAAAAGTGACAGACCAAGACATGACACTTTATCTTTGACGAAACGGATCGTCATTTTACTCCAAGAAGTATTTATAACAGACTAACCATTCAAATAGTTGCACTGTCAAGAATTAAACAAAGAAAATATCTGCCATTTTTGAAACTGACAATGGAAAATTATAAATAAAATATTAGCTGGGATAAAATCAAAATAACTTGGAACTTTCCTCTTTATGTCTGCGACCCTGCTGACGATGTCATCAATCGCCTCCCGGCCACCTCGTCCGTGCGTTTATACTCAATAAATCAATAAAAATACTCTGCGGGGTACTCGCTGGGAATACTCCTCCCTCTCGACGAGCTCCATCACACGACACTCATCATCATCATCCAGACGGGGTGCCATAAGCCCTCTCGGCGGGGTGAACTGTTGCAGTCCATCTCTTCTTTCTCCAGACATTGCTCAGTGAAGAAACCACGGCATAATCTCCAAAACAGCTTCTGGCTCACTAGCCAGCAGCAGCAACAGCAGCAACAGCAGCTTCTTTTAATGCATTTTTCTTGACGCTCTTCATTTGTTTTATTCTTCATTACATCTATTCTATTCACGTTATTTGAAAAATAGTGGAGATCTATAGCACATTTTAACCATTTTTATAAACTCCTTAGTTATACAAAGCCCACTGCCCCGGGCAGGGCTCGCCCGTGGGCTAGGCCCACTAAAAACAACCTGCCACGACGGCGGACGGAGAGTGAGTACGTCAAACTTCGACGGCCCCAGCCCGTCTCAAGTTTCTATCGTTCTCTTTCTAAACTGAATAGTTAAAAAGAGAACGAATATATTGCAAAAAGAATACTATCGCCAGTATCAAACTACATAGCACTCGGACCAACGAGGCCTGATGCTACAGTACACATATAAGTTAGGTCCTGGAATAGAACATAGGCTACTTTTTACCGCGGGAAAACACTTCATTCCTATGGGAAAACTCATTAAACGCGGGTGAAACCGCGGGCGGAAAGCTAGTTATAAATAATTAAAACTTCTATTTTTTTTAATTTAAGTATTCTTTTTTTTTTATCTATCTATCATTTCATTATCATCATCATCATCATCATCTCAGTCGAAAGACGTCCCCTTCAAACTTCTGTTAGCTTTAAGTTAACTACAATTATTTTAAAAATAGGTAATTAATATGTAATAAGTATCTATATACCTATAGTAACGCAAGCAGAAAAAGAATGTAGCAAACATAGTTCCTCTTAGTTAGCACAGGGAGACAGAACATAAGGATTTCAAAGAAATGTATTTCTAGTCTATGTTATAATACCATTAGATGTTAAGACTACAAGTATAAAGTAATAATGGATCATACTTCTTATCAGGAGGTGGCAGTTCAAGGTCCACATCATCAATAGACTGAACAAATAGATCATTAGGCTTCATACGTTCTTTCTGGACTCCGGAAGGGGCTATGTAGATTTTGTCTCTGAAATCACAGATATATGTAGGAAGAATAGTAAAAATATATTATACTACCTATACATATCCTTTATTTTGTAAACAAATGTAACAGTCTCTTTTTAATATATGCAAGGCAATTAGCTACAGCTTTTCCTTATAATAAAACAAGTTTAATTATTTACTCAAATGCTAGACAAAGATGGTCAGTTCAAAAAGTAGACATACTTTGCAAGAACAGGAACTTACCCTTCTTTTATAGAAATGCCTCCTCCAGTGCCTGTGACCCAGCCTAGCTGGTAAAACTGATTACATAGTTCAGGAATTAGATTCCTTGGGTGTTCCTAAAGGTAACAAAATGCTAAGTTTAGGTAACGATTAGAAATAATGACTACAATCTACGTATATTATTTATAAAAAGTACTTATCTATAAATAGATCTATAAACTAAATATTAAAAAGAGCGCGTAATAAAATCAACTTTTTAAACTTACAGGTCCAAGCTTTAAATATTCCGACATTACTACAATGTGTGGTCGAGATGAACAGCAAACTAGTAGTTAGAGAACTATCTTATCAGTATTTGAGTGTATCTTGGATCTCGTCTCGTCATAAATAAATAAGTAAATTGACTTTTAGATCAAAACCATATCAAAACAAGACGAGAAGAGAGAGGAGAGAAACTTGGGCTTGGGAGGGAGGGAGAACGTAGTTTTACTTCCTCTATGTGAAATCAAGATAGTTCCAAAACGTGCGCGATATCGCGCGCAATTTATCGCCTTTTCGCTTGCACTAGCGCCAAATCGCAAGCGCAAGTGAAATAGACTGCTATCTACTCTGCGTTCCGAGACGCGCTGAAATCGATTAAAGCACTCGTAATCGCGTTCCGAATTACTGTCTGCTGTCAAAACTCATACGTTTTTTTGCTTTTCTGATCGCTGACAGCGCTGAAAGTCCGACTCGGAATGCGCCCCTAGTAATTGCTCTACTCGTTTTGGAACGTTACCTTGCTGTCAAATCAGCTGTGTGTGAGCAAAGATGTGTTCAGAAAAATAATTCTAATTTATTTCCACAAAGTTTAAAAACTTTTGGCTATCAGCATTACAAGAATTTTGTATAAAGATGTTTACATTCAAAATATGCATTGCACGCATTTTACGATAACAGGAGCCAGCGGAAACATTCTTGACCCAGCTTTTTAGGTTAAAAGGTCAGCTCAGCAAGTGATATGCTAATGAACACATGAAGTTAAGAACACATCTGTCAGTCGATATTTTGAGGTTATTTTCTGTTGCGGGAAGTAGTTTTATTCAATGATATCTCGCATATTTTTAAGAAATATGTCTCAGAACGCCATGAATAAACTGCTTAATAATGCGGAAATCGCTGAGAAGAGACTGGCTGAACTGAAAAGCAAAGCAAGTATTATAAATAAATTGATTTTGCATACGTGTTCACTATTAAATTATCGTGTTTATTTTTAGGTAGCTGAAGCAAGAAAAGCAAAGATAGAGGAAAAGATACATGAACTGATACGTGAGAATGCTTTACTTGGTGATAAGGTCGAGAAAGCTAAAACTCTACTCATAAGTCTTGAAACTCAACATGGAAAGAAACAGTACCCTATCCCTGGAAAGACTGCTGTATCAGCCACTGCGGTGGGGGGAGCGGGCGAGCCTGCCCCGGTTATAGAATCTCTGGAAGCACCAGCTCCAAAAAGAGAAAAAAAAGAGCCCAAGAAAGCTAAAGAAAAATCCAATGCTACCCCACAAACAACAGACATTGTTGATGTAAGAAAACTAGACTTCAGGATTGGCAAGATTATAGACATTAACAAACATCCTGATGCAGACTCTTTGTATGTGGAAAAAATTGACTGCGGTGAAGAGAATCCTAGAACAGTTGTGTCTGGCTTAGTCAACCATGTACCGATTGAAGAAATGAGGGATAGAATTGTTATGGTCATGTGCAACTTGAAGCCAGTCAAAGTAATTATTTTTCCTATTGTTTTTATTTTTGTTTGCATTAAAACACTATTAATCCAAAAAATATATTTCAGATGAGGGGTGTGACTTCCGAAGCAATGGTAATGTGCGCATCGTCACCTGACAAGGTAGAAGTACTTATCCCCCCTTCTGGGGCTTCACCTGGTGACTTAGTAACCTGTGACGGCTACCCAAGGGAACCAGAGGCCCAGTTGAACCCAAAAAAGAAGATTTTTGAAACTTGTGCCCCTGACTTAAAAACTAACAATGATAAAGTTGCTTGTTACAAAGACAGCCCTCTCGTGGTCCCAGGAAAAGGTCCAGTGGTTGCACCTTCTTTAAAAGGCGTTGCAGTCAAATAAATTGATCATCCAAAAAGAATTAACTGATGTAACATTACAATTTGCTAAAACTAGCTTGTTTATATTTAAAAATAAATTATTAAAAGTATATTATGTTGTGTTTTTTAAACTAAAATGAAACCACGTTTTAAGCAATGTCAACAATATATAATATTATTTCTAAATTAATATGTATGTTCTAAACATGTTCTCATTCATGACATGGTACATATTTTATTAAGTAAAAGTATTTGTTCAAGAGATAGAAAAATAGATGTGTAAAGAATAAAGTTTTTATTTATAATTCACTACAAAATAAATTACTGTGATTGTGATCTTGCTAAAGAGCATAAACATTGTACCTTAATTTCTTAACTATATTCATTATATGATTTAACTACAAGCTATGAAATGGTTTATTCTTAAAATCTCTGTATTAGTGGAAAAAAATGTTGGATGCTTCTAAATCTACACATTTACTGTGGACTTAAGAAGATATCCTTTAAGCAGGCCATCGATACATTTAATATTAATTTAATTGGCATTATCTGCGGGTTGCCCGCTTATTGGTGCTTCGCCTGCCAAACACGCGGCGTAGAAAAACTACTAACTTCGCGATGAGACCCGTAAGAAAATATTTCTTTAGAATTAATCAACAAGTGCAGAGAGAAGCTCCTTTTAACCACAAACATTTTGGTGAGAATATCCTGATCTAATTAATATTAGACAATGATTCCGCTAATTATTTTAGTATGTATGTACAGTTTATTTGGAGCTACAAGTCATCGACTTAATTTCAAATCCACGTTATAGAACTACGATACATCTATTACAGTAATTTCTTAGAGTGAACAAGCGACTGTAGCGTGAACGGACCTATTTAATAAAACTTACAATCCGAAGTACTTAGCCAATGCACTAAGAAGATCATTTTAGGATGTTTTAGGCTGATTGGCTAAGCAATGAACATACTTCAAATTGTAAATTGTAAGTATTTTCGAACAGGCCAGTAGGTAATACAATTTCTCTGAAACTTCGTTGATGTGCCTTATAAACCAGTCCGTCGATAGGTATTTACTGGATATTTTAGTAGCAGTTATTTTCCACTTCAAAATAATAGGGGATCGGACTGATCATATTTTATGAATTATTTTTAAAATATAGATTAGTAGCAGACGATTCGCGAAGAAAAAAAAAACAGAATCGGTTGAAAAACTAATTTATAGTGAATTTTTAGAGTTTCAATATGTCTGTCTCTTTCAAAAACTATTTTTTGTATGGAGATTATGGTGTTACTAACAAATGACGTCAAGTGGGTATGTGCCTCTGTCTAATCTTGAATTTCAAACCTTTATAACTCAGTCAATAAAGATAGAGCAAAAATTCATTTAGTGTTTGATAGCAGAAACTAACAGGTTTGGAAATATAAAATAAAAAAAAATTGTCCGATCCCCTATTGATCGACGTCTTTATACGTAGCATCGTTCAACAAAAAACTACTGTAAGTTCAGTACGTATAGACTATTTACGTTTACGTGCATTTATCAAATAAGCAACATCACTACGTCGACTCACATCGCTACAATAAAACTTTTAAAATTGTCAACCTTAATCGTACATAGCTTATCGCTAATTTTTTTACCAACGATTTAAATGCTTATCAAATGACCATGAAATTTCACTTGCAGTGAACCACAATGTGCATTTAAAAAAATAACTGTTCTTTTGTACTTTTTTTATTACGTTTTTCTATTGGAATGGAAGCATAGTTATTTACTTAATTTTTTCACAAACAAAATGTACAAAAGTAGTGAATAAAACAAGTTTTCCTTGAGGTACGCCACGCATCAACAACATGTGAATTTTTATTTCCATTCAGGAATTCATTTTACAATTTTACGCATTTTAAATAGTCTGGTTTCAAAATTTACATTATTGTTTTTTACTATAATAATATTATATAAATCAATTCCATTATTTGATAATGTTGAATTTTATCAAAAATAAACTTACAATATTATCATAAACGTGAATATTTAAATACCAATGATATACTTATATTGTTTTGTGCTCATTATTGTTTTTTTTTCATAATCTCCAAAAACATAAGTGGTATAATTAAATAGTGAAATCCCATTATTATGTCTTCATTTACGTTTAAAATAAGTCGAGTTATTTATACCTATAAGAAAGTTGCACTTTCTGCCTAAACGTGATATAATCTTTGGCAATAATTGCAATCCAAATTGAACCATACCGTAAAACTAAAAATAAAAAAGTCAGCAAAAGTCGTCCATACAATAACCACCACCTTCTTAACATAATAAAAACCTTAATAAAATAAAAGAAGATATTATTATTAATAATGTGACGAATTATGCTCGAAATACTTCAAAAACCGAGATCATAGTAATATTATTTTGTTAACTATACAAAAGGGTAAAACTTGATAAAGGATAAATGGCACCAGAAATAGAAAGTCAAATTGACCGAATTCTCCATGATCGCAAATTATGCACGTTTACTTAACAACTAACTTTACATTTAAAGCAGTTAACAAAAATAGACACGACTATTTTAACATCTACGCTTAAATTAATTCTATAAATAATAGACTGATAATATGACGAGAAAGTTCGAAAATTTGTGACAAGTTAGGCCCTTGATATGAAACCAACATTATTTTGTAGATATGAAATCATTGACATTTAATAAGATAAGTTTATAAAATAAATAAAACTGAAAATTGTAAAGAATAAATAGTTGAAATAGTAAGAGTAATGCAGTTTTTTTAAATAAACCTAAAATCAGTGTACTTCAAATATACACTAAAAATGGATTGCAAGAAATATCCAATTCTAGGCTACAACATATTTTAACACCCTCACTAGTCTAATGAAAGCTTTTTTAAGGGTTTTCTTAACTATCTTTGACTTAGTATCTATTAATTAAATAATATATATATATATCTTAACTCTTAACACTATTATGGATACTGTCTTATAAAAATATAAACAACATCTCGGTATAAAAATAAACTGTCAAATCAATCTTAATTTTGATATGAGGTTATCGAAATATGGGAAGGATAATCAATATAATACTGCATAAAATAATCTGTTTACAAATAACATAAAAGTAGACAGAAAATAAGGGCATAGATGCCAACACTGCAATTTACGTCATTACTTAATATCTACGCTTTCGTGACGCATTGTAATAATAAGTTTTCTTACAATAACCGTGAAATTTACATCGTTTTGTTCCCGCCGTGTAGTGATAGTACCCGTCAAACAGAACAACTTTTCACGAAAAAAAAATTTCCTGCGACAAAAAAATTTTTGGTCTCTCCATACAAAGTGAGACTCCCGACCGACCCATTTTGTATGGAGAGACCAAAAATTTTTTAGTCCCAGGAATTTTTTTTTCGTGAAAAGTTGTTCAGTTTGACGGGTACTATCACTACACGGCGGAAACAAAACGATGTAAATTTCATGCTGTATAAAATATTTGGCCCTAGTTTTTTTGCAAGCATGAACTGTGCAACAAAATTTTGGAGCCAGTCTGAGCCGTTCTTCTAGAATGGCTTACAATATTATTTATTTCTTTCTTTCAATATGCCTAGCCATCCTATCATACATAGGCGCGTATTCAGCTCGTATTTTTTTATTGTTTCAAAATTCACTAAGGCCTAATGTAAATTCTTAAGTAAGCCGTAGTGCTATCGTAAAGAGTGATTTTATAATATCTAATGGCACAGAACAACTAAGAAGTAAAGTAAAATAGGTGGGCAAGTATGTAACAAATCTCTAAAAAATATGTATATCATTTCGCTTAAAATATTTAATATTTCATAGGAAGACGACTTTCACATAGGTATTTACTTTAGATTTGTTTTTACATAGATTCCATAGAGTAAATAACATCAACCAAAATTTGAATGCTTTCGCGATGGAATGTCTTAGAATTACGATGAACTTGTTCATAGAAATGCTAAAGGACGCATCTAATAGAAATCTATAGTAACCAAAGCATTTATAGAGAACGCGTTTCTTCATTTGTATAAAAGAATTATTTGTAGAAGTATCTAGCTTAATATAGTTTAAACAGGTTTCTTCATTGTGGACAATTTAATATTATTTTAATTTAATTTAATTAAGATCTCCTTTTCTAAAACGTTCTATAACATCCACTCAGAAAAAGTTGATTTGGCGCAGCTGGTAGGATGTCTAATCATTGCGTCATATTTTATATATAAAATTTCAATTTTCGTCTTTACATTCGCTTTACTAACGGTCTCAATTTAATATAAAACCACAATAAACATTCCCTGTTTCAGTAAGACTAGATAAGCGACTCGATTCATGATAATAACTTCACGCCTCAATAATAATTTTTGTTCGTATACCTTTGTGGTTCAACGATGGGGCTGGGGAGTTGAGGCCAATTTCACCCTTGGGGCCAATTAATCCATCTTTGGGGTCACTTGATCCATCTTTAAGGTCACTGAATTTAGGACAACTTGATCTATCTTTGGGGCTACTTGAACCATCTTTAGGGTCACTATATTTGGGGCAACCATCTTTGAGGCCACTTGAGCCAACTTTAGGGTCACTAAATTTGGGGCCACTGGAACCACCTTTGGGACCACTTGAACCATCCTTGGGGCTACTTGAACCGTACCTGGATTTGTTGTCACTGAATTTGGGGCTTGTACCGCCTGTGGGGCCACTTGCTCCGTCTGTAGGGCCGAAGCCCCCGGCGGCGTGGCCGGTCGAGTCCTAGAGCTGCGTGGGTGTGGGCGGCACGCGTGGGCGCGGCGGCTTGGTGCGACGCTGGGCGAGCGTGGACTGCGACACGGGACCCAGCATTTGAGGAGTCAGAGGGGATGCCGTCATCGCCTGCAAAACGCACTGATAGGATATATGCATGGTATTGTAACTTTGATAAAAGGGAATCACGCTTTATGTAAAGTTAAAAATTTAGATTAGAAATTTACTTTTTTTGAGGTGAATTCGTAATCGTTTTAAAGGGGCACAATATAAGCTCTTAAAATGTCATAAGTAAACGGATTTAAGCTGTTATAACAGCTCATAATTACAACACTCGGTAAGAACTTTTTTTTTTCCTGCCGGGCCGGCAGCCGGGCAGACGAATTACGATTTATCTAAAAGCGCGTAACGAGGCATTCGTCCTCTTTCCTGTTTTATGTCTGGCAACCTTTCTTGCTGGCAGTTTTATCTTTAGACTAATCAATCAATCAATCAGCCTATTGCAGTCCACTGCTGGACGTAGGCCTCCCCAAGGGTACGCCAAAGCGCACGATCACCCGCTTTCCTCATCCAGCCACCACCAGCGACCTTCCTCAGGTCATCAGTCCACCTGGCAGGGGGGCGTCCCACACTACGTTTCCCGAGACGTGGTCTCCATTCGAGAACCCGTCTGCTCCTATGCTCATCGGTTCTGCGACAGACGTGGCCAGCCCACTGCCACTTCAGCTTGCTACATTTCTGGACAATATCCACCACCTTGGTCCTCTGCCGGATGGTTTCGTTTCGGATTTTATCCTGTAACGAAATACCAAGCATAGATCTTTCCATAGCTCGCTGAGTGACATGTAGCCGGTGGGCCAGCTTCACCCTTAGACTAATACCTGTCACTTTTAGACTAATATCATAAAAAAATCTTAAATTGACTTACCTGGAAGGTCAGATCGACAGCTCTCTTCAAATCCTCAGCTGGCTGAGGGCCGTCTTCCTCAATGTTCTCCACGACGGCCGGAGAATGTGGAGAAGTGGCGTTGTTGGTCAGCCAGGGCTCCCTGAGCAAGTCCTGAGCGCGCGGGCGGAGGGAGGGCTCGAGCTGCAGCATGCGGCGGATGCAGGCCTTGGCCTCACTCGACACGCCGCGCCAGACGCCGGTGGATAGCTCCACCTGAAATATTCAGTAATAAACAATGTGTGAGTGGAAAAATGGCCTGGATAGCCGGAGGTGCAGTTTTGAGTCCTGTCCAAGATCGGCAACATTTTTTCATTTTTCATTTTTTGCTTTATAATAGAGTAGCAATGGGAAGTGATGTGCAATTCATAGATTATTATTGTTAAAAATATGTTTTTTTTTTTTTTCGCTTTATAATTATCAGAGTAAAATTAGTCTATCTATCTATCTATCTAGCCCACATCTACCCACTGCTGAGTAAAATTAGTAAGTGTAGTTAAATTCAACGCATGAGGTGTTTACCTTTAATTAGTTATTCACTCAGTTTATATATATTTTATTAAGTACAGTATTGTTATTGTGATATTTAGTGTAGTAACTGCTGGTAAGCCTAATAAATAAATAAATAAATAAATAATAAATAAATAAATAACCCAAAATCTCTTGGGTGATAGCTAATATATCATCCTACTAATATTATAAATGCGAAAGTTTGGATGTTTGTTCCTCAACCACGCTTCAACCACTGGACACATCGGGATGAAATTCGGTTCAGTAGTTTAGCCGTGAAAACGTAAATGACAGACAGATTTACTTTCGCATTGATAATAATGTTGACCGAGCGAGCGAAGCGACGAGAAAAAATAAAAATAAATATGAAAAGATATAAAGACACGCGAGGTCTACAGCTCACAGAGCCACTAATATAGTAAGGATTAGCAAAACCAAGTGAGATGCCAGTATAGTCTGCTATCCTATTGGATACTCACTTTCCCGGACTCGATTCTAGCCAGGATGGCTTCGGGCGTGTCGTCGCCGGCCGACGCGAACGGTGTGCGCCCCGACAACATTATGTACGCCAACACGCCTGCAACACAAATTAATTACGTGTCATCTATCTACTGTAATTAGTTATGTAAGGGAAGTTGGCGGTGTAGCGAGGCATCACGAGTGACCACATTAAAGACTGTCTCACCTAAACTCTAGATGTCGCAAGCAGCGCCATATCCCGCTCGCTTCAAGACCTCTGGAGCCACGAAGTTGGCGGTGTAGCAAGGCATCATCAACAGTGTTTTTATGGCTTTTTGATAGGAGGACCAGAATTATATTTTTGAGAAGCTAATGAACAAAACTTTACTTTAAATAATAAGTTTTGTGTGTTAGTTATTATTGGCATCGATTCGGAAAGTCATCTTCTGATTCTAATTTTAAAATCCAGCTATCCTTTTCGTATTTATGATCAATGAAAGAGAGGTGATGAATTCAGACGAACGAATATTGTTTTGAATGGATGATAACCTGAAATAAGGTCATAGCTGTCAGAATAAGAGATTTTTAAGTCGGTTGTTTTACGTGCTCTCTAAAATTGCGCAATCAACGCGTCTATAAGATTCAAATTCGATATTTGACAGCTCTAATATTAGGATGGCCATCTCTTGTCCCTTTTTAATCTTTAAAAGGTAAAAAGGACTGACGAACTTAAATTAAGGATTAGAGCGCGACTGTGTGAATCGTGACCATTGTCATTATATTCGCAACGGTTTAAATCCAAGAGAATTGGTTTTTTCAATAAATGCTGCCTGAGTCATAAATGAAAACATATAATTGTTTTATTTTTCTTTTTCTAGTATCTAGAACATATTTACTACAAGATAAAACTATGAAATACATATAAAAACACTTATAAATTATCACTTTATACTGCCGACGCTCGAGTGACACAACGAGAGTGACAGTACGAGACTACGCTAATATTATTTTTTCATTGTGGCATCACTGTCTTTTAGCCTATTTTGTACCAAATTTCACTTAGAAACAATAGACACCCAGTTTGCAATCTAAAATCGACTTTATTACACTCAAATAAGGGTCGGAATCTGCGACATCGTTTGATGTAGCTGGTAAGGAAGGGTCGTTTTTTAGCGACATCGCTTGATGTAGCTGGTAGGGAACTACGAATAAGTAAGCTATAGAAGTCGCATTCCGTTAAAAATATGGCCCCACGCAAAGGGCAACACAGAAGGCGGGGCTTAAAAAGGGCAACACACGCGCTAGTTAGTCTGTCACGCACTGTATGATGGACTGCCGCTTCCGATAAAAAACAAAAATACAATATAATTCAGACAAACATAGGTAATAAAATTACCTTCGGCGAGGTAAAATGGTGCAGGAGGCCCAAAAAGCCAGCAAAAAAGAAACTGGGGTAACAAATGAAGTTCAGTCAGGTTTTAGGAAAGGTGTAAGCATAGCAAGTGCCCTCTCGGAAGTAGTCGATAATATACTTGCCGCGCAAGACCAGGGAAAGGCAACTCTTCTGACTTTGCTTGATTTTTCTAGAGCTTTCGACTCGATTAGTGTACCGCTACTTCTGGCTAAATTGGCTTACTACGGTTTTGATGCTCCTACTGTAACTTGGTTTTCTAGCTATTTAACAACCAGAACACAGATAGTTCAAGTGAAAAAGTCAGATGTTAGAGTATCTAAATCTTCTGTTGGGTATTTGACTAGAGGCGTGCCTCAAGGGTCGATATTGGGACCTATTCTTTTTATATTGTACTCTGCAGATATTGTACATCAGATCAAGCATTGTAATTTCTATTTATACGCAGATGATGTTCAAGTATATATTCACACAAGTTTGAAAGACTTGGAATCCACACTTTTTAAGTTAAATTTTGATTTGGATTCTATTGCACAGTGGTCTAATCGTAATGCATTGATACTTAATCCTACCAAGTCAAAACTCATGATACTGGGCTCTAAAAAGCAAATATCTAGCATACAGCTCCAGGATCCAAAAGTGGAAATACTTGGCTCTCCGGTAGAATTAGTTTCTCAAACCAGAAACTTGGGCATCATTATGGACAATAGACTGAGATTTGAAAACCATGTACTAAATATTGCTAAAAGTTGTTTATTCCGCATAAAAGTTTTGTATAAAGTTCGAGATTTGCTTAGTGAGGATGTTAGATTGAAAATGTGTGAATCTCTTATTCTATCTAGATTGAACTATGGAGATATTGTCATAGGCCCGTGTCTACTGTCAAGCTCAAAACGTATTGTGCAACGCGTTCAAAATGCTTGTATGCGATACATTTATCGAATTCCCCCGCGATCGCATATTTCTCCTCTATTAAATAAACTAGAAATTCTAAATATGGAATCTAGGAGAAAGTTACATTTCGCAAATTTCATGCATTCTTTAATTAAATTTAAAAGTCTATCATACCTTTACGCTAACTTGGGCTACATATTCATATAATTCACGTAGGACAGACAGTTTCATACTAGTTACTCCATTTCATAAAACTAGGGCTTTCGAAGAAAGTTTTCGGTACCAGGCTTCTAAATGTTGGAACAACTTACCACCTCCACTGCGAAAACCACTTTCAAAACCTACATTTAGAAATCACTTACGTAATATTAGAGTATTATTAGAGTATTACTTAATAGTTCTATAAAACTAAACTAGTACCTGTTAATCACCACTGCATGCGGTGACAACCTATAATTAAGGCACCACTTTAGCATGTTAACTTTTGTTATTGTTTTTATATTTATAAGTATCGAGTGAGTGTCTTGTTGGTTGCCCTAAATAAATAAAATAAAATAATATACTCCTGGAAAATCAAAAACTGTTATGATACCGAGGGCTTCCAATTTAGTCTATTAGTCTGTTTACAGTTACCTTATATATAGCAATTTTTATAATACTTATATATTACAATATATAACTTTTGTATAAAATATATTACATATATATATATATATATATATATATATATATATAAATTTATTATGGTTTCTTGTAGGTAGTGTCAAATTTATCTGTTTAATATTACAATTTATTTTGGACATCGTCATCTCATCGGCACCTCTTCTTGGAATCTGGTCGACGAACAGGCTCGACTGAAAAACAACGTCTAGCTCATTCTGAGGTAGACATAAGCTGAGTCGAGACCTTTTTCACTGTTGTGCCCTACTGCACGCTGTGGTGTGGAAGCACAAGGTTTTACTTGTTTCTATTTACTTTTTCCTGTGCTTCCTTCTCTCTTTCTACATCTTAGTGTGTAATCTGTCACAACAGTGCAAATAAATAAGTTTTCTTTCTTTCTTTCTTCTTTCTAAATCACAAGTAAATACATTTATTTTCAGTATTCTAAATACTTGACATAAAATAATGATGGATGGGATTATGCAAGCAATAGTCAGTCAATGGCTACGGCTTATATTAAGGTATAATGTCATAATACTTATATCCTATAAAAATACTTAAATAATCTCCATAATAAGTATTACTTAAATAATCTTGAATAGAAACTGTTATTTTCCGTTAGTTACCCCACTAAGTAAATTTTGAAATTATATTGATTGTGCTGCATTATTATTAACATAATATGATGAAGTTTTCTCTATAACCCAAAGTGAAAGACAATGTAAGTAAACCATACATCTGAAGTTGCCAATTTTCTTTGTTATTTTCTTTTAAAAGGCACAAGGCCAAGTCTTCTATAATAGTGGCTCTGTGAGCTGTAGACCTCGCGAGTCACTGTATATCTCTTTATATTTGACGGAGAACCGTTGCCAGCAGGATCGCACATGGTGGATGGATCCTCGAAATAATGTAGTCTCTCCTTAGTTCAGGCTTGTATTTCAACGTTAGTAAAATCACAACTCGAAAATAACAATTGATTGGCAAGATTTTAATGCATACAAAATACAATACGGAAACGTGAGAAGTTTGACACAGAGTAATGGCCTCTTCCCAAAAACAAGCACACAATCACACATTTAAATAATAATATTATTTTAGTAAATAATGACAAAGTAATCTCTTCATATTTGACGGAGAACCGTTGCCAGCAGGATCGCACATGCTGGATGGATCCCCGAAATAATATAGTCTCTCCTTAGTTCAGACTTGTATTTCAACGTTAGTAAAATCACAACTCGAAAATAACAAATGATTGGCAAGATTTTAATGGATACAAAATACAATACCAAAACGTGAGAAGTTTTGTAACTGAACATCTCATCTCTAAAAATAATAATCAAAATTGGCCGTTGATCATCTAGATAATAGATCCTTTCTACGTTGTGAGAGTAACCCAAACTCTTTTAGAAATTTACAATGTGATCGTCTTTATATTATGTTTTCTAACTGCGGAATTACACAGTCGCCTACTCAACTTCTATGTTATTCCTATATACTGATTTGTCCCTATCTCTCGCCCGAACACAGGAGTATCAGTTGCCAGCCGGCAAGCAGCCTACTCCTGATTACCCATGTTCGCGGACTGAAAGAATAAAGTCACCAGGAAATCCCAGAGACTTTATTAAACAATACTAACTTCGTATTCTGAAAAGAACTTCGAAGTTAATTGCTTCTGCAATAAGAGCCCAGATTCCTGAAATGGATCACAAGGATTATTACATGATATATGTAATTTAAAAGGTATAAAAAGATGGCTCCAGGACTGCCTCAGCGAGTCCTTAGAGCCGGCGACGGGTGTGTCGTCTGTAGTTCTGAATAGAACTTCTAGTTCTTAGAGGAACTTTCGTTGAGGGGCATTTCCTCAACAGAATGATCAATAACCAAGTTTCTCTAATGATACTTCCTGGAGACGACCATCCTAGCTCTACGCACCGGGATACCCTTTTCCTTAAGCTATGTCAACCGTATTGAAAAATACAGTTACATAATCTCTCTGTGTCTTCCATACTACCATCACACAAGGGATCCAGCAAGATCTAGCAAGATCCAGCCCTGACGAAGGAACTAGTTTTAGTTCCTTCAGCTAGTTGATTGCTAAGACCCCAGATCCCGAGCAAGACAGCAGTCTAGCAGCAAAGACCCGATACGCTCACACCTTTACAGCAAACTAACTGTTAAAGCATTTACGAGACGAGTGAGAATAAACGCTCCACCAACGCGCTCTCTGTGAGTCACTTCCCACTCTGTTCTTCAGAATGCTCCTGTTCTCCCCTCACCACAGAGGTGTAGGAAAAAGGTTAAAATAATAGACAACCCCGAAGGATTGTCTACAGCGGACTCTGGTCCGACCGGTGCGCCTTAAGCGATGGAAGGAGACCAAAGTCTCTTCGTTGAAAGCATAAGCTTCTCGTGGTAAGCCGAAGCTAGTGGACTACGTCCAATCGATACTAGCCGTAGCGTTCCCGATACGGCTGAGCCGCTGTGGTAACCTTTTGGGAGGCTAATCCCGTCTTCCACCGAAGTGTCCAACGTATTGCGTTCAAGGGTGTGTTTATAGGATAGTCCACACGTGAACCAGCGCCTATGATGGTAAACCATCTTCCAACGAGCAAGCTCGAAGGGATGACCTCACAGCTGCTACTGACTGTGGGTCTCATATCTGGATTGCTCCTGCATACTGGATCTCCGTCTATCTGAACGGTACTGCCAGGCAGATCTGCTCCAACTTCATATCTCCATATATACATATCTCTGCCGCGTGTCTCCGTGCCTGAGACCGCATATGAATCTAAAGACTCATTTCAGCTATCGCTCTGAATATAGCTTTACAGCCTTCATCATCGCTCGTCCAGTCTACTGCTGGACTATGAGCCTCCTCTCCTTGCAACCATATGTGTCGATATTACATCGCACAGTTGATTCAGTAATAAATCATACATGATGATATTAGCCAGAGCAGTTCACGTCCAGTTTCTCGTTCTCAATTAATAAACTCGTTCCAGTATGCCTCTTCACAGACTTGCGTCTTGAAGGAAGCCACTATGTCCTCCGCTACCTCCATTATCGGGGTTAAGACTTGAAAGACCATCATCGACACTAATCAGTCTGAGGTCCACCGCGCACGGCTGTGGACAAGTCCCCATCCGCGGCTATGTATTCAAGTCGCTGTATGCGTCTTCGGTCAATCAGCGGTTCAGAGCTAGACATACAGTGGTAGCGGCATTCATAGCAGCCCGATGGTTACTCCACATCTTCATAGGTCAGATACGGAAATCTCTCCACAGACTTGCGTCTTGAAGGTAGCCACTAAGATATTGTTAACTCCACTATCGGGGGTAAACTTAGTGTACTTATCACGCCTAGGATGCGACCCATACATCAGCGGTTCAGAGCTAGACATGCAGTGCCAACAATATCATAGCAGCGATAGTTATACCTCGTCTTCATGCGTCAGATAAGGGCTCTCTATGAGATGGTCAAATATAGTGCATTATGTGATCAGTTTGATCCAGCGGCCGTGTCCGCTTTCATTAGGTCATCTAGGTGCGTCAAGCCTATGATTCCCTTGATTTTCATTTTTTGACCATCTCGGATGGGATATGTCATCCATAGAGGCATAGTTAACCGTTCCCATATCAAACAGGCAGCACGCCAGTCTTCAGGGACCGAAATCCCGTCGAAAGGCAGTGAGAGGCTGTGCAGCGCCTGCGACTTTAGGTTCGGCAATTATTTCACTTGGTTTTCCAAGTATAGACTTATATTAGTCTATTTTTGCACTTTTATAATAATGTCAATTTTCTTGAACTTAACGTTCCGCCAGCCATCTATTCCTAGACGGCCGACTGCCTCCCACCATGTATATTGGCGATACGCATCGACGGTACGCGCTAGGTCAACAGGCCCTTTTCCTAAACTTGTTCGATATTTCTGAAACTCACAATGCGAACGTATCTCAGTCTATGCACCCCAAGTATGCATTTAGTTTTGCATTATCTCTTTTAGTTTCTGAGTTATTAATTTTAGAAATATCAAAAATGTCCAATACAAGAACGTATTAAAATTTAAAACATTCATTACAAGAACGTAATAAAACTAAAAACATTCATTACACGAACGTATTAAAATTATAAAAATTCATTACAAGAACGTATTAAAAAAACAAAAATTCTCTTAATTCGTCTCGAATCTTTTATTATAACTTTCTCTATGTCTTACAACAGACACACGTTGTTCTACATAGTTTTAATTTACATTAGGGTCGGGGAGTTACATCCAGCCCCAAAGTTTTGTTGAAATTCATGAAGACAAAAATTTCCATCAGCTTAACTTCATTTGGAAAGTATTTCATGTGTTAGATTAGGACTACTATTATTTCCCTCACTCGAGGTACTGTAGTTCTATCTCAAGCTTCTGTTAAATTTCCCTCGCTTGAGGTATTCACTCCAATGTTTACAGGCTTTTGATTAAAATATGTATCTTAGAAAAGATGCACGACGCAATGAAAATAGTCATACACACGCGAAGAAAGGAAAACAATATCAACCAGTAAACCTGGGATCTGGTTCTCTCTCTCGTTGCACGCGTGCACGAGTACTATACAATTCCGTGTGTATGCACATCTTTTCTAACCGCATTTTTATTGTGTTTACGAACACGCAACGTTCGACTCGGGGCGCGGATTTTTACCCTTCTGCATCGAACATTCTGCGCGACGCCGAAACATCAGCGCATCGTCGTCAAGCCGACGATGACGCAATTCAGTAACGGATATTTTCGTAATACGCACCGTCGCAGCATACAATACATATGCAGCGGCATCGTAATACGTTAATGATCCTTTCGCAGGTTCCCCGACAGAAATCTGGTTACGACTTTTACTTCCTCTGAATGATCAAGTTTGGTCAACTTTCCAGCAACGCTGACGACCGTGAAGCCACCGCGTGTCGGTCCGAAAACCTCACCAAATCATTCAACTTTCGTCTTTCCCTCGCTCGAGGTACTCACTCCATTGGTTTCAGTTTCGCGTTTATATTTCCCTATCCTAACTTCTAATCTAATCATGTTTAAAACCCTATAGTGGAATTTTCTATATTCCCCTAGCTAACAAAACCTACACTACTCTAACTTCCCTAACTCTCAACTAAATCCTAAATTATCCATCTGGCTCATTAAAACTTCTACCCTAGTGGCTACGTCCATCTCCGTCAACCACACCTATATTAGCACAATCCTAAATTATCCATTTTTTATCTAGCTAAATAAAACTTGTACCTAAGTGGTTACGTCCATCTCCGTCAACCACACCTAAACAAACCTAACCAGTCCAAATTAACAACAATAATATTAATAACATTCTGTGGCTCGCCACCGACCACATGTTAATTAATTTCCTAACTTGCCTTTAGTCTTGCTAGACTTTTATTGTTTTAATCTGGACTTAATCTCTACATTGGATTGTGCTACTCCCTAACTCCTATTGGTGCATAATTTCCTAACTTGCCTTTTGTCTTGCTAGACTTTTATCGTTTTAATCTGGACTTAATCTCTCCATTGGATTGTGCTACTCCCTAACTCCTATTGGTGCATAATTTCCTAACAATTGAAATAAGACATTAAGAACCATTTAGAACTCAGTGTCCAATCTTTATCGCAACAATATAACATTATAATTAACTGACCTTGAATTTGTGTCAGTCAGCCCCCGAACTTTTGTTGGTTTGCACAGCCCCCCAACAATTGATGTTCTGACCATTTGCATGGGGTTTATGTGAGCCTTATACGTTGTAAATCTGAGTGTTTCGAAAAAGAGTCTCCACCTGTCCTACCTACATCAAACTAGTTCCAACGATCGTCTACGCAGCCATTAGTTCGCTTAGATATGACAATGTCCCTCCATCTGTTCGGAACACAATTCTCGTACAGCCCCCCAACAATTGATGGTCTGCACACTTGCATGGATGTTAGCATTATACGATATAAATCTGAGTGTTTCGAAAAAGGAGTCTCCACCTGCTCTACCTACGTCGAACTAGTTCCAACGGTCGACTTCGCAGCCATTAGTTCACCTAGATAGTGCAATGTCCCTCCATCTGTTTGAAACACAATTTTCGTAATTCTGCTTGCTAGACTTGGTTCGCTTCTTCAGAAGCGTTTATGATTCATCCAACTAAAAGTGCAAGTGGCAGTATTGTTCGGTTCTGCGTTTCGGACTAACTTGCGAGGCATGTTGTCCGTTTTAAACATAATGTTATAAAGTGCTTCCTAGCCTATGTCTTTTTGCGAGGAGGTTTTTGCGCCATCTCTTCCTCCTCGCGGCGGTCCTCATAATATGAATTACCGCCCACTATCATGCACCAAAATCCCTATTCACCTATTTGATTTTTATCACTGTCTAGAAAGTCTTTCTAAAAAGTTCTTCTTTTGAAGACTCACTTCAAAAACCATCTCTCTTCATCCATATTGATCCATCTATTATTTCCCTCGCTCGAGGTACTGTGGATCAATAACCATCTCTTCCTCCTGATCCCCTCATCAATTTTCGAAGACTTACTTAAAAGTTCTTCGTTAATGTGCACAATGTGCATCATTCACTTGCTTGCAACTACTTCTCTTCCATTGCAACGACCCAAGTGTTAAGCCAATTAACCCGGCGAGTTTGTCGAACTCACTGAAAACATTTGTTTACCATCAACAAGACAAAAACGATTCCGCCCGGAATTAGATGAGTTCCACAATAAAATGACAAACCGCCACTAACCTTGTAGTTGACGCGCAATTCGCTAGAGCATCGAAAACGTAAACGATACAATCGTCAGTACGCTCGACACCCAGCTTTTAAACGACTTCTGAATTTAGCTTTTTGTGATATACATCCGAAGCCGTAGAGGCCCCTGAGACATCGCTAAATAAGTCGACATTGTTACAATAAATGTTGAAAACCGTCTCCGGTCTTCCTTCTCCCAATCTTCATCATCAAATATTTCGCTTTTCCATTGTTTATTATTATAGTACAATGACACTATTTATTTTTTACAGTGTCCCCAATCACTGTTTCATGAACGAATCATGCCTATGTTTTATTCTTTGAAGTGTCCTATCCCACTTCTTACAATGTCCCTCTTCACTGTCTCATGAATGACTCATGCCTATGTTTTTATTCCTTGAAGTGTCCTATTCCACTTCTTACAGTGTCCCTCTTCACTGTTTCATGAACCTTCTATAACAATAGAAAAGTTTGTTTATAACCATAGTAACCTAGCAAACTAAAACTAAAGCCCTCATGCACCACTAACCAAATATAATTCGGTCTGTAATACACAAAACCCGTTTCAATCTCTATGTCCTATGGGTATTTTTAGACATTCACATTGTAAAGTTTCTTTCCATTTCACACGCAACAAATTGTGGCTTATAGCCACCGTTCACGATACAATTTAGAATATCCTGGTCACGGCACCAAATTGTAACTGAACATCTCATCTCTAAAAATAATAATCAAAATTGGCCGTTGATCATCTAGATAATAGATCCTTTCTACGTTGTGAGAGTAACCCAAACTCTTTTAGAAATTTACAATGTGATCGTCTTTATATTATGTTTTCTAACTGCGGAATTACACAGTCGCCTACTCAACTTCTATGTTATTCCTATATACTGATTTGTCCCTATCTCTCGCCCGAACACAGGAGTATCAGTTGCCAGCCGGCAAGCAGCCTACTCCTGATTACCCATGTTCGCGGACTGAAAGAATAAAGTCACCAGGAAATCCCAGAGACTTTATTAAACAATACTAACTTCGTATTCTGAAAAGAACTTCGAAGTTAATTGCTTCTGCAATAAGAGCCCAGATTCCTGAAATGGATCACAAGGATTATTACATGATATATGTAATTTAAAAGGTATAAAAAGATGGCTCCAGGACTGCCTCAGCGAGTCCTTAGAGCCGGCGACGGGTGTGTCGTCTGTAGTTCTGAATAGAACTTCTAGTTCTTAGAGGAACTTTCGTTGAGGGGCATTTCCTCAACAGAATGATCAATAACCAAGTTTCTCTAATGATACTTCCTGGAGACGACCATCCTAGCTCTACGCACCGGGATACCCTTTTCCTTAAGCTATGTCAACCGTATTGAAAAATACAGTTACATAATCTCTCTGTGTCTTCCATACTACCATCACACAAGGGATCCAGCAAGATCTAGCAAGATCCAGCCCTGACGAAGGAACTAGTTTTAGTTCCTTCAGCTAGTTGATTGCTAAGACCCCAGATCCCGAGCAAGACAGCAGTCTAGCAGCAAAGACCCGATACGCTCACACCTTTACAGCAAACTAACTGTTAAAGCATTTACGAGACGAGTGAGAATAAACGCTCCACCAACGCGCTCTCTGTGAGTCACTTCCCACTCTGTTCTTCAGAATGCTCCTGTTCTCCCCTCACCACAGAGGTGTAGGAAAAAGGTTAAAATAATAGACAACCCCGAAGGATTGTCTACAGCGGACTCTGGTCCGACCGGTGCGCCTTAAGCGATGGAAGGAGACCAAAGTCTCTTCGTTGAAAGCATAAGCTTCTCGTGGTAAGCCGAAGCTAGTGGACTACGTCCAATCGATACTAGCCGTAGCGTTCCCGATACGGCTGAGCCGCTGTGGTAACCTTTTGGGAGGCTAATCCCGTCTTCCACCGAAGTGTCCAACGTATTGCGTTCAAGGGTGTGTTTATAGGATAGTCCACACGTGAACCAGCGCCTATGATGGTAAACCATCTTCCAACGAGCAAGCTCGAAGGGATGACCTCACAGCTGCTACTGACTGTGGGTCTCATATCTGGATTGCTCCTGCATACTGGATCTCCGTCTATCTGAACGGTACTGCCAGGCAGATCTGCTCCAACTTCATATCTCCATATATACATATCTCTGCCGCGTGTCTCCGTGCCTGAGACCGCATATGAATCTAAAGACTCATTTCAGCTATCGCTCTGAATATAGCTTTACAGCCTTCATCATCGCTCGTCCAGTCCACTGCTGGACTATGAGCCTCCTCTCCTTGCAACCATATGTGTCGATATTACATCGCACAGTTGATTCAGTAATAAATCATACATGATGATATTAGCCAGAGCAGTTCACGTCCAGTTTCTCGTTCTCAATTAATAAACTCGTTCCAGTATGCCTCTTCACAGACTTGCGTCTTGAAGGAAGCCACTATGTCCTCCGCTACCTCCATTATCGGGGTTAAGACTTGAAAGACCATCATCGACACTAATCAGTCTGAGGTCCACCGCGCACGGCTGTGGACAAGTCCCCATCCGCGGCTATGTATTCAAGTCGCTGTATGCGTCTTCGGTCAATCAGCGGTTCAGAGCTAGACATACAGTGGTAGCGGCATTCATAGCAGCCCGATGGTTACTCCACATCTTCATAGGTCAGATACGGAAATCTCTCCACAGACTTGCGTCTTGAAGGTAGCCACTAAGATATTGTTAACTCCACTATCGGGGGTAAACTTAGTGTACTTATCACGCCTAGGATGCGACCCATACATCAGCGGTTCAGAGCTAGACATGCAGTGCCAACAATATCATAGCAGCGATAGTTATACCTCGTCTTCATGCGTCAGATAAGGGCTCTCTATGAGATGGTCAAATATAGTGCATTATGTGATCAGTTTGATCCAGCGGCCGTGTCCGCTTTCATTAGGTCATCTAGGTGCGTCAAGCCTATGATTCCCTTGATTTTCATTTTTTGACCATCTCGGATGGGATATGTCATCCATAGAGGCATAGTTAACCGTTCCCATATCAAACAGGCAGCACGCCAGTCTTCAGGGACCGAAATCCCGTCGAAAGGCAGTGAGAGGCTGTGCAGCGCCTGCGACTTTAGGTTCGGCAATTATTTCACTTGGTTTTCCAAGTATAGACTTATATTAGTCTATTTTTGCACTTTTATAATAATGTCAATTTTCTTGAACTTAACGTTCCGCCAGCCATCTATTCCTAGACGGCCGACTGCCTCCCACCATGTATATTGGCGATACGCATCGACGGTACGCGCTAGGTCAACAGGCCCTTTTCCTAAACTTGTTCGATATTTCTGAAACTCACAATGCGAACGTATCTCAGTCTATGCACCCCAAGTATGCATTTAGTTTTGCATTATCTCTTTTAGTTTCTGAGTTATTAATTTTAGAAATATCAAAAATGTCCAATACAAGAACGTATTAAAATTTAAAACATTCATTACAAGAACGTAATAAAACTAAAAACATTCATTACACGAACGTATTAAAATTATAAAAATTCATTACAAGAACGTATTAAAAAAACAAAAATTCTCTTAATTCGTCTCGAATCTTTTATTATAACTTTCTCTATGTCTTACAACAGACACACGTTGTTCTACATAGTTTTAATTTACATTAGGGTCGGGGAGTTACAGTTTGACACAGAGTAATGGTCTCTTCCCAAAAACAAGCACACAATCATACTATTAAATAATATACCTGGGCTGATTGATAACTGGCCGAAACGACGAACTTAAAAAAATGATACGCAAAAAAAAATATTACATTATATTTTGGCATCTTTTTGAAAATAGAACGCCAAATTTGAATTTAATCGAACTGGTGGAATTTGTTTAATAGGACGTAGAACTTTCTCTGTCGTAAATTTTCTTAACAATGGAAAGAAACGAAATTCATGCGGTGATAAAGTTTTACGTTTTAAAACAGAAAACAGCAACCGAGATTAAAACCAAGCTAGACAGTGTTTTAGGTAATTCTGCTCCTGCATTGAGTACAATTCACACCTGGGTAACTGATTTTAAACGTGGAAGACAGAGCTGCGAAGACGCCCACAGGTCTGGCCGTCCAAATGAAGTCACGAATCCGGACATGATCAAAAAATTCACAAAATTGTATTGAATGATCGGCGCTTGAAGTTGCGAGAGATAGCAGAGATGGTGAGCATTTCATCTGAACGCGTTTTTAATATTTTGCACCAACATTTGGGAATGAAAAAAATTTGCGCGCGATGGGTGCCGCGTTTGCTCACTGTTGACCAAAAGCAACGTCGAGTGGACGATTCATCGGAGTGTTTGGCGCTGTTTAACCGAGATCCTAACGAGTTTTCGCGGCGTTATGTAACAGTCGATGAAACCTGGATACATCATTATACTCCCGAGACAAAAGAACAATCTAAGCAGTGGACTGAGAGCGGAAGACCTGCGCCGAAGAAAGCAAAAACGGTTTTGTCGGCCGGCAAAGTGATGGCGACTGTTTTTTGGGATGCTCGAGGGATTATTTTAGTGGATTATCTGCAAAAAGGAAAAACAATAAATGGAGAGTACTACGCAAGCTTGCTGCAAAAATTAAGTGAAGAAATCCAGAAAAAACGACCACATTTGGACAAGAAAAAACTTTTGTTCAACCATGACAACGCACCTGCACACACGTCAATGGTTGCAGTCGCCAAACTCCATGAATTGCGGTTCGAATTGCTACCGCATCCACCCTATTCCCCGGATCTGGCCCCGTGTGACTTCCACTTATTCCCAAACCTGAAGAAATGGTTAGGTGGCCAGAGATTTTCATCAAAAATGAAGAAGTCATTGTTGCCGTGGACGAGTATTTTGAGGGGTTGGAGAAAACATTTTATCAAACTGGTGTAACGGCATTGGAGAAGCGCTGTACTAAATGCATCGAGGTAGAAGGAAACTACGTTGAGAAATAAATTTATTTTAAATAGATTTTTAAAGTTTTTCTTTGTCGTTTCGGAAACTTATCAATCAGCCCTCGTATATAAGATTATTTTAGTAAAAAATGACAAAGTAATCTCTTTATATTTGACGGAGAACCGTTGCCAGCAGGATCGCACATGGTGGATGGATCTCCGAAATAATGTAGTCTCTCCTTAGTTCAGGCTTGTATTTCAACGTTAGTAAAATCACAACTCGAAAATAACAAATGATTGGCAAGATTTTAATGGATACAAAATACAATACGAAAACGTGAGAAGTTTGACACAGAGTAATGGCCTCTTCCCAAAACAATCACACATTTAAATAATATATATAAGGTGATTTTAGTAAATAATTACAAAGCAATCTGATTGATATCAGTAATGCAAAAGTACGATAATTTTTAATTTGACTTGTTCTATCACACTTAATGGATAACACATCCACTGCACAAGTGACGTGATCCAATCACCGTTATCCGTCATGCCGTGAACTAATCACCGCGCTTGTCGGAATATGACGTGATGCGTGAACGCATCCAATTGGCCTGTCTACAGTGACGTTTCTCGTTTAAGTACTCGAGATTTGGGGCCATATTTTTCTTGGGTTTTGTTTACAATTACACTTCTAGGGAAGGACCGATTTTAGCGACATCGCTTGATGTAGCTGGGCATTGACAGGTTAAAGATTGCTGCAACTAAATTACTAGCATTTTCTGGGAAGGTAATGGGAGACACACAAATTGAAAGGTCTTACCTAAGCTCCAGATGTCGCAAGCGGCGTCATACCCCGCTCGCTTTAAGACCTCAGGGGCCACGAAGTTGGCGGTGTAGCAAGGCGTCATCAATAGTCCGTTCTCGGCGCGCAACTGTTTCGCGAGGCCGAAGTCCACGAGACGAATGTCTTCGGGCCGCTTCTCCGATGTCGCGAATAAGATGTTTGAGGGTTTTATGTCTCTGTAATTATAGAAATTGGTCCATTAAGGTTTTTGTAGCTATAAGCGAGCTGAAGGAAATGTTGTATTTTAATGAGATGAGTTTTGGGTACCATTTAAGTATGTGTGTGTGACCTTTACAATCCACACGATGAAGTAGATAAAAAATTTAAGAATTTTCAAAAAATTCATCGGTACTTTAAGCTGCATTGTGTTTTGGGAATTCATAGAAAAAACAGTATAATAAAACAAAATAATAAATCTATTAATTATTGTTACTAACCAACCATGGACCAAAAGTGTGAAAATATTTATTTATTTTATTTAATAATCCGTTTTAAGCTCCAGTTTAAGGCAGACTAGAGCCTTCTAAAGTGTATGGATAACACACCATCTTTAAAGACACGATAGTGCACTGCCTCTCATGGGTAAGCATAATTATCGATGCGTCGTTATATTCTTCAATGGCCCCGATTCACACTGTCACGCTCTAATCCTTAATTTAAGTTAGCCTGTCCTTTTTACCTTTTAAAGATTGAAAAGGTACAGGAGATGGCCATTCTAATATTAGAGCTGTCAAACATCGAATTTGAACCTTATGGCCGTGTCGATTGCACAATTTTAGAGAGCACTTAAAACATGCGACTTAAAATTCTCTTAAACTGACAGCTATGCCCTTATTTTAGGTTATCATTCGTTCAAAATAAAAACATTCGTTCATCACCTCTCTTTCATTGGTCATAAAAACGAAAAGGATAGCTGGATTTTAAAATTAGAATTAGAGCATGACATCCCGAATCGAGGCCAATATTTCACTGTATGTAGGTATATTAAAAGCCAAGCGGCTTGTAAAATATGGACGCATCATTATACCTAATCATTTATAAATGATATAAATAGATCAACCTATGACCGTATGAGCTGACCTGTGCACGACGGTATGCCGGTGTAGGTAATGCACGGCGTGCAGTACATTGCGCAGTATGGGCACGGCTTCTCGCTCCGGCAGGTACCGGCGCGTCGTTATGTGCTCGAGCAGTTCGCCGCCGCGACACAGCTCCGTGACGGCCAGAATGCGACCGCCTTCCTCGTACACTCCGCGCAAGGTTATTATGTGCGGGTGCTGGCTGTACCTACAAATGTGGGTAACATGTCATCAACAGTAATATACGTCCCCACCGAGGGGCTCAAGCCTACCCTGAATTACCCTAATTAGTTTTAAAAAGATAGATGACGAACCTATAATTCATTTGAAATAAAATTGGACAAAATATATAAAAAAGATAAGTATGGCATAAAAAAGGTTTTTCATTTGTGATGTTGGTCAAGATTGGCATGTTTCTATAATCGGTCAGGCCATAGTCGACCACGATGGCCCAGCGTGGGTGGGTCGACTTCACACACAACCTTAGCATTTCTTCGCAGAAGTGTGCAAGTTTTTTAATATTTAAGTCAAAATAACTGTTCAGTAATACTCAACGATATCGTCATTCGGAAGTGTTGTTTTTACAAGTGTTTTAATTAAAGTTCATGACATTCATTTCTTGAAAAATATGACTCGTTCGGATTGCATTCGGTCGACATAATACTAGGAATAGGAGCAACGAAAAAACATTGCAAAAAACAGGCGAGTTCGAAAGGGTAAAGTCAATTGGAAAGGTCAATCATAATCGTTAGTCATATTTAGATATACGATAATACTTAATAATTCCATCAACAAACTTCAACCGTCGAACTTTGAGTACTTTGAACTTCGAGTACTATCGGGTTTAACCTCCTCTTAAATTGTAGCTACTAATAATACGCGATGATTGAGCGAAATGTCACAACTGCAACTTTTATGATAAAAAAAATCAACGGCCCGTTACAGTCCACTGCTGGACTATGAGCCTCCTCTACTTAAGTGTTTGGTTTTGCCATAATCTCCACGCTTGGCAGGCGGGTTGGAGATCGCAGATTAAAAGGTTACTGTATCAGAGAGCGCTGCTGCCCGTTCCCTGTTCAATGTGTAGTCCCTAAGTCGCCTCTTACGACACCCACGGGAAGAGTAGGGGTTGGTGACAAATGTATTCTATTTTTATGATAAATCTGGGCTTATTTATTTTCAATACAGACAACTACCCAAATTACCGAGAATGTTCGAAGAAAAGGGTTTTTTACATCGATGTAAAAACTCCTGCGTAGCGAAAGATAAGTCCAATCTCTTTGGTTTTTACGATTCACATTTAGGGTATTATTATATCATACAACATTTTCAAAAAGTAGTAGTCGACCAATTTAGGGTAGGCTCGAGGTGGGAGGAGACGTGTTTGGTCTGTTTATGATCTAATCAAATCAAAAATATTATATCCGAAATAAGATTTTTACAAATCATTTTTCGACGTTAAAGCTATCATGGATGAATGACAGTCCAAGTGAAGTATTTATGTTTGGTGAATATTACTAAGATGGACAATTAATTATTAAGAGTGACTGACAGACGATCATTTCGAATTCAGTCATGCTAAACTTCTATGACGTAATATGATTACACGTTCGCAATGACGCCAGTTCATTTGTGAGTAATATGCGATAAGAAATTCTATGAAACGTTTACCGGTTTCTCGCGATGTTTAATATATGCCTATATTAATCGTGATAACGTGTACGATACAAAATTATAATCCACTATGAATTATATGTTCAATCTTCATCGTTTATAACTAATTGGCCTTTTAATAATAAACGTTGTTTACGTAGTATTGGAGGAGTTGTAACTTGCCGTGTTTTTTGTCTGCAGGTTACCTTTTTATTTTTTAATAATTTTATTTTGAATCTTAATTAATTATTTGCATTTTGAATCTTATTTACTTGTGAAATAAGTTTGAAATTAATTTGAATGGATAGATCAATAGCGCGGCTTCAGTCTATATTCAACTTATTTCAACAGCAGATAAGGTTCAAAGCACAACAGACCGTCAGGACAACTGCGCGTCATCGCCGCTCTTTCAATGTGAATTGAGCCTTACACAAATGGAAATACGAGTATATCAAACATTTTAAATCGAAACGAAAATATTAACAAAAAATATGTATTGGACAGGGCTTGAACCTGCACCTTTTGAGTTTTGTGGCATCAAGGTCATATCGACAAAAGTCAAGTCTTGTCAAGGTGGACAATAATTTTAATTTTTCGCTTCTATATTACAGTTTTTCACATTCGTAATAGATGTAATCTGTAAAAATAATACTTGAGTGTCTCGTTAATTAAAAATTCTACGAAACATTTACCAGTTTCTCGCAATTTTTTATACACTGAGTTCTTACCTGAGTAAGATTTCAATTTCCTCTCTGGGGTCGTACTGCATTTTGTCCATGATTTTGACAGCGTACTGCACCCTCGACGTCTTGTGTTCGCACAGGCGCACCACTGAGAACGAACCAGTTCCTAGTTCCCCCATTAACCTGGCAATGAATTTTAATAAAATGTTTATTTTATTACAAGAACATTAATTTGTTGTTAGATAAAAATAAGTTAAATTTAATTTCTCATAAGATTTTCAATAAAGAGATCTCCTTTCAATTAATCAATCAATCAGCCTATAGCAGTCCACTGCTGGACTGCTGCCTCCCCTTGGGCACGCCAAAGCGTACGATCACCCGCTTTCCTCATCCAGCCACCACCAGCGACCTTCCTCAGGTCATTATCTCCTCAGGTAGATCTCCTTTGTCGTGTAAGTTTTAAGGTCAACAACTGACTTCACATCACATACCTAGTAGAATTTTTGAATCGAAAATGGCTTCTAACACGGCTCGTACAATTATTTTTTTCGTAGATAGTAGATGGAACTGTAGTGTCCCCTATGCTACATGTCATAAAAAAATAATGGCAATAATGGCTTATCATGCCTTGCCAAGCACGCAATCATCTCTTTTCGGACACTCAGGTGATTCAGCCAGCAATGTCTCAGTGATTTTTGTGTCAACAATGTCAACAATGTTGGAACAATTCTTTTTTAAGTACAGAGTGTAGTTTGTCCTTCTTCCCCGTGAGAGGCGAACTATCAACTACATTCAAATTTGTACAGAATCCTCCTGGCAGCACTTATTCTGTTTTCATTTGTATAAGTGATCAATTGATAGTGATAGATAAGGTCCCTTTCAATAGAATCCGGCAATAATGTACACAAGATAATTTTTTGACACTAACTTTCCAAAGACAAACAAGACTTTGATGAGTAAAAAATTAATATGGCAGTTTTACAAATTATTGAAAGTTTTGTCATCCGAGTATTTTTTATTAAAATAACTATCATAAAGAAGTTGATAGGGGGCGAAATGATTGTAAGAAGAATGTATGGTTCCTTGAAAAGTGAATATGATCAGGATTGGTACTCAAATGTAAGTAATTACGGAGTAATCGTGTTTAAATTGATTTGTTTACATCACAGCCGGATTCTGTTGAAACGGACTTTAGATGAATACATTCCTACCTGTACTCATCAAAGAAATTGTTCCTGTTGACGAAACCGGCCCAGAACTCCTCCGTCGAAGTCTTCGTGTTGTTCTGATTGGTCACATGGTTCTGGTTCTGTTTCGTCACAGTTTTATTGTCGTCTTCGGTCAGAAGGCAGGGCGCCACGAAACTGAAACCCCTGTAAGGAAATAAATGAAATAAATAAATATGTGGGTACTGAACAACTACCCAAGAGATTTTACGTTTTTAGATAACACGTTATATATATCATATTTATTTTGACTCAACTTGCATTTATTTTATTTAAGGGGCCCGTTTCACGAAGCAACAAGTTACTAGTAACAAGTTACAATTTGATATACATTGCGTAGCCCATTTGCCTAAACTATAAGCCGTTACAGAGCGTTATAGTTTTATCTAATCGTCTACGCAATGTACGACGAATTGTACTTGTAATTTGTAACTTGTAGCTTCGTGAAACGGCCCCAAGGTCTAAAGTTATTTGAATTATCCGTTTTATCTCCTATCTGTAAGAAGCTAATCAATCTCAAAGTAATGTTCTCCTGACCTTTTCCATACTTAGACTAACTAAAACGACAGCAGGCTCAATCTGAACATATTTCTGAACGCAATCAGAATATGCAGTTCTTTTATAACTGATATAGGTTTGACGTCAATTCGATTAAATGAACCCTTTGTCCCGAAAAAGTATCGCGCCACTGACTTTGAATGCAAACTATAGAACTACCAATCAACCTATAGTAAGTATCGATTGACGGACGTTTCAAACCCATCAATGCTTTTAGGTCAGCCAACGAAAATAAACTCTTATAGACAACGAGTTATGCAGATTTTAAAGTTTAATTTAAACATAGATCAAAATCATAATAACACACCAACAAAAAAAAATACGATTCGTCAATTATAAAAATCGGTTCTGCCACACTTTCGCTGCTGAAAAGAAAAACATAATAATACAACCATGCGCCCCCCCCCCCCGCCTCGGTAGGTGACCGCATGCGCGTTTGGTAACAGCGCACCTACGACGTAGGGGCCGCGCAGTCATATAGGAAATTATTGCACCTACGAGGCGGGTTTGCGCGCACAGCTGTCTAAACTCCACCTACGTCGTAGGTGCACAGCAAGCGTCGTGTTAAACGCTAATAATAAGCAGACTCAATAGTCGATGGAAGATCAAACCGTGCGTGATACAAAGTCAAACTTATTAAATATATATATATTACTAGCTTTCCGCCCGCGGCTACGCTCGCATTCTGTAAGATTTTTCCCGCGGGTATAAGACTTTTTCCCTTAAAAGGTATCTTATGTGTTAATCCCGGGTTAAAACTATCTCCAATTCAAATTTCATCCAAATCTGCTCAGTAGTATAGGCGTGAAAACGGAACAAACATCCAAATACATTTTCACATTTATAATATTAGTGTGATGCAATGTTTCATGTTGTTTCTGTCATAAAATATTATGAGGCCCCTTATCTCCATTACAAGGTATCGTAACGAATTATGACGTAGGTACTTAAATAGGTTCATAGCATCTACTTTTTCCCGGTAATGTAGGCCACTTCCTTCCTTATATTACTGCGTGATTTTAAATGTAATTAATGTAAAAGCATAACCCTCCTAATATTTATCTTTATACATTAAATGATTTAAAAAAAAAACGAGCAATGGTGATAAGCTTTTTAGTAAAAAAACTCATTTAATCAAAATAAGCTTTAACTATTAGCCATGAAAACGTAATGAAATAACAGATGGGAACAATTTCAAACTAAAAAAGACCCTATCAAATCATTCAATAGTTTTGTCATTGAAAAAAAATGGTGATCTGGTTCAGTTGTTCAGTGGAAGAAACGCTTGTTCCTCGCACTTAACTCATTTTTCTTTAGGTAACTCTAACTCTATTTAAAAAAAAAAGTTTTGCGATAAATTGCCGTAAGTATCAAGATTGTTTACATTTTTGATCACGAATTCCATTTCAAAGACCAAAGTATACAGACGCAAAACAAATGCCCATGTTCAGATAACAATTCACGATTATATTTCCTATGCGCACTTTATCTGTCTGACAGGATCCATCCAACTATACGTACTATTATTATCACGCAGTTAAAACAGATGCGAGATATTTATCTCAAACCGTACTATGGCTAATATAGAATATAAAATTAACACAGTTTTGAGCATTGCAGGTACTGATGATGGTGCAACCCTAAGCCTATAAATTTTACTAGTGTGCATTTTGCAAGGACCGGACTACCCGTTGAAAAACCCCTTCAGTCGTTAGGGTTTTAAGTATTTACAGAATGATAATTAAAATATAAAATATGTTTATCAGATTCCTTGATAGGGTAACCCTGTTGGATTTGCAAACGTTATAATTGTAGCATAATGAGAGTACGAGATATCGTTGAAATCGTAAGGGTTCCAGTCCCTGGCATTTTGGTCTACTTTTACGTTTCATTAATAATCATCTGAAAATTAAAAATAAGACAGTCCAGCCAAAAAAAATATAGGCAGCGTCATTCGGGCTGATATAAAGATTCTAACGATGCCCCTAACATCCAAATTTGTTCAGTTATTTAGAAGTTATGGTGGAATAAAGAAACTCACATACATACATGAACCCTAAACTCATTAAAATGTCATGTACAATCCTTTTTGGGCAGTCGAGTAAAAAAAATCTCATAGACACAGTCAAGCTCTCTTATAATCTCCGGTCTTAGTGTTAGGTATTTCCGGAATCGTACAACCTTATGCATCTTTTGGGTAAGTATGTTCCATCTACAGTTTGAAGATCACTTTCTATCGACACTAACCAGTAATATAAACCAGGCATCAGCAGCTTTGTTTTCAGAATATATTAGGTGACAAGATTTATTGAACTATGCGCAAGTTTTGTCTATATACCTATAATACTCGTATTTACCTTATCTTCAGTCTTCACACAACCTTATCTTACCTTGTTATATCATTATCTCAAAGGATGGGCTAGATTATATTATTAGTTTATATAACAGGAAAGTTGACGAAAAGTTTAAAATAGACAAAACATTGTCTATATTGTTTTCAGATTATCCCGCAAGTAATTTTCTCGTGATATACAACTTTGCAAGCACAAGCCGTGTGGTGACGGCAGAGTAGAATACACTTGTCACCAACCCCTTCTCTTCCCGTGGGTGTCGTAAGAGGCGACTTAGGGACTACACATTGAACAGGGAACGGGCAGCAGCGCTCTCTGATACTGCGATCTCCAACCCGCCTGCCAAGCGTGGAGATTATGGCAAAACTGTAACGGGCCGTTGATGATACAACTTTATAGGGAATGGGTATTGATTGGTAGACTATAAAGTCTGCCTGTTTATCCCTGTAGTCAGAGATTTCAAACTGCCCAAGGGTCTCTTACTTGAATATAAGTATACCCGGATCCAAATGTAAACAATGAAGATTTCTTCTTCTTCTCGTGTTGTCGATGAGGGTTAAACCAGTCCAGTCTCAAAAGTAGAGAAAGAACAGCCTTGTTAGGCCTTGTTAAGGTCTTGTATAGTGCAGGAAACCGATCAGTTAGGGTTAGCACATGCTCTATATTTTGCATAGAGCCGCAGTCACACGTTCACATTTTACGATCTACCCACACCCAATTTGATTCAGCGCAGCGCCGTCCAGATCTCCCAAGGTACTTGCTGAATGAAGACTTACCTGAACAGTTCATGAGCGTTGGCGGAGGCCGGGACCCCAGGGGAGTCCCGGGGAGTGCGACAGGTGAACTCCGAGTCAAAGTAGAACGCGTCATCAGCACGAGACACTGCCGGTCGGAACGGTGGAACCACCTGGACAAACATTGTTATTAAATACGTGCCCTGTGGTCCCCGGCTACAGAATAGGGCCACCTAAATACGACACTGGATTGACTAGCCTAATGAGCTTTTTTTCTTTCATGTAAAAAGGCAAAATAGATGTTACTTGTCGCATCGATCGTTTGTGTACATTTGTTAGTTTACTTTGTATCGTGATTTGTGTAAAATTTGCCGCAAAATTGGTTTCGTACGGTGTATTTCTTAGATTGTGCAAAATAATTTATGATTACAGTCCAGTCCTCTGTTATTTTCGTATGTGTCGTAGAACACGAGACTTGGGGAAAAGCCATGTGGTTCGCGATAACAGGGCTACCCCAATTCTTCCCGTGGCTTCTCTAAGGTTTTTTGGTTTATTACCAAATAGGAAACAGGCTGGCCACGTACACCTGCAGAAAGCCCAACTGGACTTAAGTGGTTTACAATCCAAATATCATCAAACAAATGAAGTCAAACAAAGGCTAGTAAAAATAATGCCTTATCATTTTGTACTATATTGTTCTACCGCACTAAACTAAATCACGTCACGTACGAGCGACAAATCAGCAAATAAACGTGAGGCTACAATGGATATGAACAAGGATAATATTATGAAACTAGTTACATTATACTAATCAATTACTGGAACAGCAGGTATATTTATGCCCGAAATGGGTAATATTTCATGTTACTAAATTATAAAACACTTGGGCTATTTCACTTATTTCTGAACCCAAAATTGTGAGCATTCTGATCAAAATACTGAAAAACGATTCTGATTGTGAATCAAAAACTATAATAAAGATAATGATGATGATGTAGTATCTACAAGAACTACGTTCAACCCGTTCGCTCTAAGTTTGCCGCTGCCGCTCGCCGCGCTTCCTCACACCGCGCCCCCGCGTTCGCCCTATACTTAAGCGGGGGGGTGCGGCACGTGGAAATGCGGCGGGAAGGTAGCGGCAAACTCATAGCGAACGAGTTGTAATTATATATTTTGGAAAATTTATAGTGCAACAGTAGGGCTCGAGCCCTTCGGTGGGGACGTATATATGAGCTGTTGATGATGACGATAGTGCAACAGTATTTTAAAATCCTGAGCCTTTTGAATAACTGACTAGTAATTATATCTACCAGTTAGTAACATTCTTTAATTCTTACTCAATAACTTCAAGTAGGTATTATAGTTATTTTTTACTAACACAGAAATTCTTAGCAAATTAACTCAGACACAAATAGAAATAGCAGTCTGTTTACACTAGGTCAGAATGAGTAACAAAGCAATACTTAATAACACACATATCTACCGGGTTATTACCACGATTTTGGTTTGGAGAACTGATGAGTTCTGCCGTGATCATGACTATTGCAACATAGTCGAAATGTAGGTAAGCTCATTAAAAGGCTTATTTTAAACCAAAAACGTGGTAATAACCCGGTAGATATGTGTGTTATTAATATTAACAACCTCGAAAACCTAAAAGTGTTTAAAAGCAATACTCGATAAATTGGTATTTTAATATTGAATGGAAACAGCAAACATATTATAATTACCTCTTTTTTCAGTAGTAGATCCCACTCTATGCTTGCAAAGAATTCATGATTCTTTATGTCTTCTATTCCATTGGAGCTGGCGCCCAATCTGTAAAAGAATATAAATAAATACAATTAAGAATCCTTATTAATCCTTACCCTCGGTGGGGACGTATTTGAGCTGTTGATGATTTCATTAATCCTTACTAATATTATAAACGCGAAAGTTCGTATGTATGGATGTTTGTTACTCATTCACGCAAAAACTGCTGAACATTTTGTCAAAGAGTATTTGTTGCTTGTAATAATTGTATCTATCGATCGATTGGCATAATATGTTTCATAGATGTACACCAAACGCGACTTTATATGTACTTGCAACTTTAGGTAGGCCAAAGAGGTTCGATACTCTATGGAATAGAGATAGTTTGTACCCTGGATTAACACATAGGATATTTTTTACGGGAAAAAGTCTTATTTCCACGGGAAAATCTTATACAACGCGAGTGTAGCCGCAGGCGGCCCGCCGGTAGTTTCATATGACCTCAAATATTACGACAGAGAACCAATACGATTACGATAATAAAAAAAACATTGATCGTTTTTCAAAAAATATAAAGATCGAATTAACATTATTTAACATGCGTCGAAACAGCAGAGTGTTGGTTTTATATTCCGTGGTTGATATGATTATTGATTACAAATAACAATTAAGTTAATATTAGGTACTCATCCAGTTACACAAGAATTTGATTAGAGACAAAATCTTTAAAACTTCCTATAATAAGTGTCACACGCATAGCTCCCGATTCCATTAAAATATTAAAATTGGTCCTTCAAATATCTGCCCGATCGGGAATCGAACCCACAACCTTAGCGCAGAAGGCAGATCAGGCAGATGCGTCTTAAATACATTAACATAATGTCAATTTTCAAGATTATTATCATATCATACCTGTTTTGTGGATTCCTTTTAAATAGCGCTCGAAGCAATGACTGTGCTTCTTCGCTCAAATTGGATGGCATACCTAACTTAGCTTTCAGTATTTGAGTCATCGTATCATGTCTCGTCGCCCCATGGAAGGGTAAGTTACCAGTGAGCATTTCAAACTGAAAATATTAAAGAGATTAGAACTTACTGTAACATATCATTGTGTATGTAAAGAAAAAGTCAAGATAAGCCATATTTGGTGAGAGGAAGTGAGTTGTGAAATATGTTTGTTTTTAAATACTAAATAAATACCTATATGTTTCATTTAAAGTATTCATAATTTTTAAATGAGTAATACAAATCTGATTTAAAAACAATGATTAAGTGATTTCTGCATTTCATAAAAGAAAATATTGACTTTAAATTTGAACTCTAAGTTGGATTTTTTAAGTACTCTGCTACTTGACATATTTGTTTGTCAGAAACTCTGTAAGTAACTAATTAAAAAAAATATCTTTAATACCAAGAACATAAAAACCAATTTAAATATAATGCTCACCATAAGTACACCAAAAGACCACCAATCGGCAGCAAAAGTGTGCCCTCTCCTATTCACAACCTCCGGTGCCATATACTCGACTGTGCCACAAAAACTATAAGCCTTATCACTACTTGGTGGCAGTTTGGACAAGCCAAAGTCAGTTAGGGCAATATGGCCATCGGCATCTAGCAAAATATTCTCTGGCTTGAGATCCCTGTATATAATTCCCAACTTGTGTACATGTTCTAACGCTAAAGCTAGCTCTGCTAAGTAAAACTTAACATCTTCCTCAGTAAACATAACCTGGAAATAGACGAAGGAATCAGAAAATGGAATAAAAATTGAATTTGTTTAATTAAGTATAGTTGGGTTTTTCAACTGTTTTCATATTTATTGCAATGACACATTTTATAAGAACGTAAAAGAATAAATAGGTTCTTATATGTAATAATATTCAAATGAGTCATTTTCTTCTCTTATCGAGTCACCTACTATTATAAAATATAAACAAACAATTATTTGAAGTGCAAAACAAATTGTATAAAGCCTGAAACTTTCCTATTGGAAACCTGCAATACAACATATTATACCAACTACACATTTGTTAAATTTTAAACAAAGCAAGTACTTACTTCTTTACTAAGTCGCGAAAATAGATCACCGCCACGTAGAAAATCCAAAATTAAGTAAAGTTTGCCTGCCGTTTGAAATGCATAATGTAGCTTAACTATAAATGGATGCCCCATCTCAACTAGAATGTTTCTTTCCATCTTCGTGCGTTCTCTGTCTCTCACTTTCAATGTTGCTTTTTTAAGTACCTAAAAGATAAATTCACGATGAATGCTCTGAATAGAACCTATATAAGGTAAGTCTAAGCAGATTAGCATGAGTAAAGTTTATCCTGTACCTTTTTTTTGAGGAAAACAGTATGTTCTACTGTCAAAATTCTATTAAAACTAAGTAGAATACCAACAGTACACCCAAAAGTATTGCTTTTGTTAAGGTGTGATTTAATCATTGATTTACAACAGGCCTAGATATAGCGTGTCATACAAAAATACACTAGAAACATGTCACCTATTTTATTTGAAAGTATGCTGGGATTAAAAAGTGACCTTATTGTCTACCATTATAGTAGTATTTTTATTGCCATGTACTGCAGTGCTTGAGCACCGCTTTGCTGGCTCATTTTTTGAGCATTCATGTTCTATCTAGGCCTGTTGTAAATCAATGGGCCCAATAGATAAATATTAGAGTTAGTAGTGTACAATAATTTTAATGTAAACAAAAACAACTTAACACAATAATAGTTTATTGAAACAATACTTTAGATTGATAGCTAGAACTAGCTGCTTTTCACCTGTTCTATTAATTTCTTGGGAACAAAAATCACTACAAACTTTATTTTTGTTTCACCAAGGCCAGTTTTGACAAGAATAATTCATTTAAGCACACTCTTCCTTACATTGAAAGATATTGTGGATTAAATACAGGCTTCTGCTTTTGAATATATAAATAATTGACTTCTTATAAATTTTGTCATTTTTATGTTCTGTTTTTAGCTAAAAGACAGAAAACTTTCTAAAACTTAACCAGGTAATTTGATTATTCAATTATGATAAAAATAAACTTACCTTCATTGCATAAAGAGTGCCAGAGTCAGCCCCAGCAACTTTACGAACTAAGAACACCTTGCCAAAGGAACCTTCACCAAGCACTTTGAGCAGCTCAAACTGAGAGGGGTCAGCCTTGTCATGGCCTTCTTTGACCACATCCTGAAGTTCCACCTCCCTCTCATAGCTATTGTCTCCACCCGAGTCCAGGCTTTCGGTGGTGGAAGCCTGGCGGGACTCTGTATTCTCCACAACCATTGGCAGGCTATTGGCTGTCTGGCCACCGCGCTAAATAAATTACTTTTAATTAAAAATAAATACTTACAAGCTTGATTAGAATATGTTAGTAATATATTTAGGCTTAAATCACAAAGCTTGCTAGTACATCTCAATAATATAGATAGTGATTATTATTATTCAAATAAGGTAAGAAGGAAAACATAGGGACCTTGAAACATGCGCATTTTACTTGTAAATCTTCAAGCAACATACAATACCACTTAATTTGATAACATTGTGACCATTATATGCGAGCGATGGTTCATGTCTACGCCAAATTAGGTGGGTATGTCAATTATAAAGAAATGCGAACAGAGAGGGTGGGAGTTTTTATAAGAAATTCAACACTTACAAAATGAATGAAGGTAAACTAATTGTGAAAGCCTGCCTTACGGCAAGTGTCGTTCACGCAAATGAGTAATCAGGAGAGGAAAAACCAACAATAACAAGGGATTTATAAGCTACGCAAACAAATTTAGACACACCGCGCTCTCTCCCACATTTTGCATACGCCACGGGTCCGCCGGGGTGTTGGCCAAAGGCATTCTTCACTTTTCACTATTAACACATATAACGGAAAACTAATAGCACGTAAATTAAATTACACTAGACCACCACAATCCACCATAATTTCTAATTTTTTATTCATAAAACACGGGCGAGCGACCGAAGGCTGAACCAAACGTCACAAGTCGCGTTTTGAATTGAAAATTCCGACATACTCCGTGAAGATAAGTAGAGATAAGAAAAACACCAAATGTAGTTAGCTATCTCTTTCGTACGTAATATTTGGTGGTAGAATTATGTAACAGCAACAACTTTTTGACAGTTAAATTACATCCATTGCTGTGCTATCGGAGCGCATTCAATTTTGAGTATGATAAAAAATGCAATGTACAGGTACATTTCTATTTTAATAAAAAAGGTTGTCTTAGTTGGTAATACATGAAATTAAGGCGCTGTATTACATGTTTTTAAGTTTGGATGAGATTATTAAGGAAATTAAGTTCAAATGGACTATTATAGACATATATTCCGTGAAAACTTTACTCTATGATACAGCCGAGGCTTATCATCAGTACCCAGTTAAAAATACTTTAGCAGACTCAAAGGGGTGAGCAGAGTTCAGTTGCCTGACTCAGAGAGTGCACATACCAAAACCACGTTTGTTATTGTCAACTTGTAAGGTTAAAATTTGGACGCAGCAGCTCTCCTAAATGAAAGTACGCCAATCTTAGGGTTTCTTGCTTGGTGCAGTGCACCTATATGATCATTAATATGTTACCAGAACCTGTCGCCTATGTATGTGGCACTAACTAAACCCAATCGCTTAGCTGCTTTATGCGACATCCACGAGAAAACATGGCTTGGACCAATTCTTATGCTGGGATGCACACGGCTATTCCCCTAGTATACTTATAGCCTTCATTTAGTGAAAGATCTGGGTTTGTACTATTCTTATGTCGGCACTTATAAAAACAAAATAAGATTATTTTTTCCTCATATTTGGCTTTGGTTGGATTGCTTCCTATGTTCCCATAGAACAACGTTCCTAAAATAGGCACCTACCTAGTGAAAGTCTAGTCTAGGAAAAGCGATAGTGCAAGTGGTTCTACCGGTTAGGATTATAAGGTTGTTTCCTTCAAATATGCACCATTACATAGTTTGTAAGCGGTCGCTTTGCTAGACTCTATCAAGAATTTAATTTAATTTAACAAATCTCTTTAATGGATCTTCAAAATTGGACAGATGACTCTGAGGAGCCAGCTCGGGAACAAGGTAGGTCGATTAGAAATCGTAAATAAATAGCCTGTATTAGCTAATAACGAAAAACCTTTTAGGTGGTAGTTCAGCCCGTCATTTCCGACTGATCTAATTCATCAATTTCCTACTGACCGAGTCAATTTGTACAGAGGTTCCGTTTTGTGAGCTGAGCAATATAGCTAGCTCCATCCACCTATACAACGGAGGTTTTACGTTAACTTTGGTTGTGGTGCACCAGAGTTCCAGGTTCGATTTGAACCCAGCAGGTATTTGATCCTTGGTAGAGACGTAAAAAGCGGATGACAGTAACAACGTTAGAGACGGAGCCCTAAATTTGATCAGTTCCTATCTAGAAAATAGAATTCAAAGAGTTCAAATAAACAGCACGAAGTCACTGGGATCTAAAGTCAAAATCGGCGTGCCACAGGGCTCAATTCTTGGACCGTTCCTATTCTTAGTATATATAAATGACCTGCCTTTTATGGTACAAAACCGATCTAGGATAGTGTTATTTGCTGATGATACTTCTCTAATTTTCAAAGCTAGCAGACATAATCAAGATATTGACGAAGTAAATGACGCTCTTTCCCAGATCCATGATTGGTTTACGACAAATAATTTAATGTTGAATCCCAAGAAAACAAAATGTATAAAATTTTCATTGCCTAATGTAAGGAACAACAACTTAGCTATTGTCTTGAATAACGAAAATTTGCAATATGTAAATGAAACAGTTTTCTTGGGGATCACTATCGACGCAAGGTTACAATGGGACCCTCATTTAAATGCGTTATCCGCAAGGCTCAGCTCGGCGGCATACGCAGTCAGAAAGATTCGTCAACTGACTGACGTTGCTACTGCCAGACTTGTATATTTCAGCTATTTTCACAGCATTATGTCCTACGGAATTTTATTGTGGGGTCAAGCTGCTAACATAAATAATATCTTTGTGTTACAGAAGAGGGCGATACGTTCCATATATGAATTGCGTGGTCGTGATTCCCTAAGGGAATTGTTTAAAGAAATTGATATCCTCACAGTATCCTCACAGTACATATTTGAAAACATCTTGTATGTCCGGAAGAACACAATGCTATTTCCTAAGAATTCTGATATACATAATATAAATACTAGAAATAAAAATAAAATAGCGCACCCAAAGTTTAGACTGTGCACAGTTAATAATTCATTCATGGGGAACTGTATTCGCTTCTATAATAAAATACCAGATGATATTGTAAATCTGTCCGATAGCCAATTTAAAGCTAAAATTAAAACTATTTTATGTTCTAAGGCCTATTATACGATAAATGATTACTTAGATGATAAAAACGTCTGGTCAACTGTTGTTCCAAATCAACGGAGTAGATTGTAATTATGACTCATGTATGATTCTTTATGTATTTAAAAGAAAAGTACAAAAGATACAATTCCTGTGGAGTTTCTTCTGGCCGTTCTTCTCCACAGAGGGCGTACACTGGTAGTGAACGTGCCATCCATGATAGCTTTGACGTCGAAAAATGATTTGTAAAAATCTTAATTCGAATAAAAAATTTTGACTTTGACTTTGACTTTGAACCGCATCCGCCAACTTAAGCAAGCCGCCAATAACGTGGGAATGCGCTGAATCCACTTCTGTTTTTTTTTCTGTGTCGGGACGGTTCAGTCCCTAACGATCATTCAACTCCAACGTCCTTTCCCTCAACGTCCTAGTGGCCAAGGCCCCCGAAGGTTCCTACGACATGACTTTCAGCACTTATTCCTCACTCCTAAAGTATTTTTTCTTTACGGAACGCTTTGTTTTTGACTGACTATGACTCTGCCACTCAGACCACTCTGCCACTGATCCTTGGTCCGAGCTCTGCCATGAACGAACATGCTGTTGTTATTGGCGTCTGTCAAAACCAGTCTAAACAAACTAAAATAAACAAAGTCATTCTGCCATTTTAGTAAATAAACTAACCCATTTCTGTCAGGCGCTCGCAAAAGAAAGAAAAATAATGCATTTCAGTTCTATACGCCGGAATACGTCTAATACGAGTTTGGAATCGTGGTGGATTACAAAATGTGATTCGGAAAATTATCTCCCTCTACATAAATCCTCTCAACAGAACCAGACGATTTCTGCACATCTGATGGCCACTACAACCAACGGTAGTTCTAACTAAGGCCCGGTTTCCACCAAAGCGGAAAGGAGAGGAGATGTGTTTGAATAACCAATCAGATTTCGTTATTTCCACATCTCCTCTCCGCTTAGCTTCAGTGGAAATAGATCAAGCGGAGCGGAGAGATGTCTAATTTTTCTATAGCAAGCGAGGCACGGCCGAGCGAAGATGTGTGTAGCCGGGCGGCGAGCGGCGCGCGGGGCCTCGCAACGGCACCCGCGCTCCCACTCCCCGCCCCGCTAATGCCCGCGCTTCGCCGCTACGCACGCAGAGCTCACATCTCCTCTCCGCTTTGGTGGAAATAGCCTGCCAGCTTCGCAGCACATCTCAACACAATATCTCCTCTCCTCTCCGCTTTGGTGGAAACGGGGCCTAACTGTCTGCACGCGGTCTTGTAGCCATAGTAGTCTGCATTCAAATGGCACACAAACTATCCAGGTTATCCCTACCCAGGACCCGAGCGCGCCGGGAGGAGCTCGAGTCTACTCTGAATTAAGGCCATCAGGCAGACCTTAGTCGACCACGCTGGCCCAGTGCAGCTTGGTCGACATCACACACAACCTTTGAATTTCTTCGCAGGAGTGTGCAGATTTCCTCACGATGTTTTCCTTCCCTCTGTTTTATTTTCCAGTAGCTTTCCGCCCGCGGTTTCACCCGCGTTTAATGAGTTTTCCCGCGGTAAAAATATGTCAGCCTATGTCCTATTCCAAGACCTAACCTAAATGTGTGCCAAGATTCATCCCGATCCGTCCAGTGGTTCATGCGTGATTCGGCAACAAACATCCAAACTTTCGCATTTATAATATTAGTAGGAAGTAGGATAAATCCCTGTGATGATGAAAGCTGGCAGTTAATATTACAACTTTTGCTATCCTATGAAAGAAAATTAATTGAAAGAAGGAATAGCATTCGGGTTGGTTGCTACACTTATTTAACTTTACTTACTAATAATTTTTTTGTCCGTCAAGTCATTTTACCACTTGGTTAGAAATAGTGCTTAGGCCCGTTATAAAAAACCCTTATTCCCCGCCGCGCGCCTTTATCTTAGGAACGAATTTGTATTATATACCCATTTTCAGAAGATCACCAAACAAAAAGAACTACGGAAGATATAACTTTAAAAGTGCTCGGTGAATTTGGCGTGTGGCAATTTTGGATAAGCGTCTTGATGTCGTTGTTGAAGCTATGCGGTGCTTGGTACCAGCTGAACATCATATTCATGGCACCGCCCCAAGACTTCTGGTGTGTCAAACCTCCACATTTACACATGTACTCTGAACAAGAGTGGAGGAAAATCTGCGTACCTGTGAGTTATTTCAGAGCTTATTCATCAACAGCTCATACGTCATTGTATACGTCCCCACGGCCTTACGGTGAAGCAAAACATTGTGATGAAACCTGCACACTCCTGCGAAGAAATTCAAAGGTTGTGTGTGAAGTCGATCAACTCGCACTAAGCCAGCGTGGTCGACTAAGGCCTAATCGCCCTAATCGGACGTATGAGTTGCTGATGACTGCAGACTGAATCACCTGATTGAAAGAAAATTAAGATCGTTTTGTGCTGTGGAAGGAACGCCGATTTCACACCCCGGATATTTTTAAAAGAAACTTTAATGTCATTTGACTGACATATACAATACGCCTCCGACTGAAGGAGTTCTCCAAAAAGCTAAAACAATTTTCGAACATGTTTATAATGTTAATGAATTCTATGACATCTGCTAATAACAATATTACTAACGATGAACTTTTGTAACTTAACTTATTATGACAATTTACTGTAATTTATTCCAAATTGTAATGTATTGACATGTATTAAATGTAGTTTATCCTAAACTGATTAGCATACCAATTGTAATGGTTTTATATGGCAAATAAATGATCATATCTTATCTTAACTGAAACAGTCGTAAAATGAACCGCCTGATGCAGCTCAATAATTGTGAAAACTTACCAGTAATAACTTCTTGATCAAATTTTAATGTCACTGAAAATTACGTTATTTCTAAAAAAAAAATTTTTGTTTGCAGACACTTGAGGAATTTCCCTGTCTAATATTTGACCCAGACATGCTGTCTATAGGGTCTGATATAGACAAAACTTTAATACCATTAGTGCGATGCGAAAATTTTACTTACGACGAGTCTGTTTTCAAGAGGACAATGACTGCAGACTGGAACTTGGTTTGTGAGAGGCGCTGGATGACTCACGTATGTTTTAATGTTCTAAATTAATATTGCAATAATTATGAAGTAAAAAATATTTTTTTAACAACACGTTTTTATGCACTAAAAAGTATAAAATAATTTTTATTGAGATTTTTATTTTTACTCTTGTAGGACTTAAAACGAAAAACGTGGGGTGCATGGAATAGATATTCTAAGAAGTAGAGAACGAGGTGTAGGCTGAAAAACAGCTTAGCTGACGCTGTTGTCTTACTTATTTTCATGTCTGTCTGTCTGTACTACTTATTGATACATAACGACAATGAATAAATGTCTTCTAAATCTTATTAGTGCCAGGGGTTGTTATGTGTTATGTCTTAATAACTTACAAATTGTTATTATTAGTATATTATTTGCAGTGCAATTCAATTGTTGTGTTTTTTATTATTGGAAAGACGAAGAAGAAATTCATTATAAGGTGAAAGATGGCCCACGCTCGCCTAGAAGATGTGTATGGTTTTTTTATAAAAGGGCTTAATTCTAATCTATAGTTTTTTGAGAAACACGGTTATGCTTCAAAATCTCGTTTTTCGTTTTAAGTCCTACAAGAGTTACGATAAGATAGTTACGAAGCACAAATACTAACTGCAAAAAAAACTGAATGAAATTTTCCATTAGGGTCAATCTGTCCCAATCCGAGACGCGATTCGAGGAAGTCATGCACCAGCGCGGCGTAACGCGAGGCGTAGCATGGTAGTCGCGGTGAGCAAGAGCCTACTGCGCCTCGCGAAGCCGCGTCATGCATGCAGCGCGATGCGACGCCGCGAGGCGCAGCGCGAAGCCGCTGTGGCAGCTTGACTCTACGACTATCAATGCTAGCGACTCCAGGATGCGCCGCGATGCGTCTCGCGTCGTCGTGCTCGAAACTAATGACCTCTTCATGCATCGTCGCGTCTCGGAGTGAACTGAACGGTACTACTATTATTGATTGTGTGACTGAACTTTAGAGACAACTGAAGCACATACTTCCTTAAATTTATTTTTTACCCGACTAATGAGAAAAAGGAAATGAAATGAATTGAAATACGATTAAGTATAGTAAGGGTTATGATATGAGTTTATCACCGTATGCATGTATGAGTTCAAATCAAAAGTTGAATGTTGGAACATTCAACCCTTAGGTTCCACCATAACTTCCGATTTTGACATTAATATGAGTGGTATCGTTGTATAGGTCTTCATAACGCGGGTGTCATATCATAGGCTATACACTCCTAATTATAGCATAATAAAAAGAACAAATTCGTCTACATATTCCAATAGCTTTATGGATTTCCACAATAATTTATTACGGTTTCGCAAGCTAGTAAAAATGGCTGTCAACTGCGCAGCTCGAGCGGGACACGGCACGGTGGTGGTTCGGCCTATTCGCCTGCGCCTGCGGTCAAAGAAGAGCGGTCAAAACCTCCCAACTATATTTTGGATTATGTTTTTCGTGTTGAGAATAATGTAAATGATAACGAGTGACGTTTTTGATTATTATATTTAAAAAAAATGTATATTTTAAAAACATAATAATATCAATACGAGTATAAAGGGGGCCAGGGGGGTATTTAGATGGGTCAGTATGGGTTACTCTGTAGCTGTATGATATAGAACGATCTAAGGAAACATTGTCATCGATTTTAGTGACAAGTAAAACGGTATTTAAAGATTTAAATCAAAATTCTTACTCTAACCGAGTTTAAGCTCAGTAAAATGATTTAATTATTTTTTTAAATATAGCACTACTTTTTGGCATTTAAAACACATCAGGCTTCTAATTATTAATAAACGGCGGCAACGGCTATAACTGGTGCTTAATCAACTTAGCTTCACTCAACAATCATTAGAGATAACATTCCATCAGCGCTAAAGAAGTGTCAAGTACTTCATTCACAGCAGAGGGATCTACTTCAAATAACTCTGTCAATCTTCTACGTTTTCACAGCTTACTATGACCGGTAATTTTTTTGAAGATGGCTGCCGTGGGACGCCAGCTGCTGCTGCTGACAATGCTAACATTTCTTGTTAATAGTACACATTCAATTTAATCTAACCATGAGGAATATTTTATTGACAATCCTCATTCACACGACTTTTCTTTCATAGTAAAGATTTTTACGCAGATTACTTTGTAAGAACGGCTCAATATAAAATAAATCGACATCTGAGACGCTATAAATATTTCTAGAACATATTTTCAGCGTTTTGTGTTGTTTCTAAGAAGTAAAAAAAAGAAAATTTGATTGATTGTGCTTGAAATAATAAAATAAAACTTACGTCTTTGTTTCGTAGCAAGTGCTACGCGGCGTCTACGACAGCGTAGCACCTTTATTTGGACCCCATGTGCACGCGTGTGCACCATAAACCATAGTGCCTCGTAAAATAGGCACTTAGGACATTATTTTACAATAAGCGGATGCGCGGATGACTCACCAATAAGAAGTTATTGCAACAAATTTGATGCGTTCACTTCTGAGGACGAACGATTAGAAAGTGATTATAGAAGTAAATATCCAAAATATTTATACCCCCCTGTACCATACGTGCTCGAATTGTTATCCAACATTGAGTTGTAGGGGGTTTTGCCCTATGGACGAACCACTTTGGGTTTGAATCCCGTCCAGGGCAAATATTTGTGTGATGAAAACTTCGTTTCCCTTGTGTCTGGAATCTAAATGTTCTGTCTCTACCTATTATTTCATTTATGCACGCACGTATACGGGGTATAACAAAACCGGCGCACACGCCAGTATTATAGTACTCTGTGGGCGTACTAACCCGAAACACAGCGACAGTACTCATGAAACTGAACAACTTTTCCCAAGGAACATGGGTAGAACAACAACATAAAAAAGTTTTTTTACTTCCCATACAAATTGTCAAAACAGTTCAGACTCTTAATATGTAAACTTCAAAAAAATTGTTTATAATATCTCGATCCATGTAGGAAAAGTTGTTCAGTTTCATGAATACAGTCGTTGTGTTCCAGGTTGGTATCCCTGATTTATTACATCTAGATAGATAGATAGATAAAAAGTTTATTTATCAATGCAGTACAAACTCATAAAATGAATAACAAAATAAGGTATAATAACGAAACAATAACAAAGAACAATCTGAATATCCGATACCCATAGAACAAACTCCTAGTTGGGGAACAGAACCATAATATGTGAGATTTCTCACATTGATTTATTTATTTACAGATCACCCAGTGCGTGATGATGACGGGCGTTTTGCTAGGAGGACTCTTTTTCGGAATGTACGCAGATAATTATGGGCGGCAGAAACCTCTCATGTATGCCATATTAATCCAAGCGATCGCCAGCTTCATAGCCAGCTTTTTGCCTTGGTACTGGGTTTTCCTGTTCGTCTGGTTCATCCTGGCTCTAGCATCTGGAGGCATCACGATCATATCGTTCGTTCTTTGTATGGAGGTTCGTATTTTTTTCATAAATAATAGCACGGATAGTAAGTACTATTACTAATACTACTAATTATTATTTTGTCAATAAGTTCAATGAATGCGTAGTTTTTACTTCAGTCCAAATAAAAAATAACTATACTTTAGTTAAACTTATTTAATGTTATCATAAGAAGATCATAATATATCTAATGTATTACATAAAATTGTTGAGTTCACTAAGTGATTGACCTGAGTTGGTTTGTACTGGTTGAGATTGTAATGTCGCGTTTAAAACGTTGTCCTGCGAAAGAGACTGAGATGAAACATTTAGTACAGGAGGCGAAACATCTAGGACAGCAGGCGGTACATCAAGTACAGCAGACGAATCATCTAGTACAGTAGACGATACATATAGTACAGCAGGTGAATCATCTAGTACAGCAGGCCAAATATTTTGTACAGCCACAGGTACAGCAGACGACACAGATTGAGACGATTCATAAGTCACACCAGGCACGTTTGGTCCTCCATTTGGTACCATCGATAATTCTATGGACGAAATGGGTTGCGTATGACGTCTTGGCATAGCATAATACAGTTTGTCCCAAAACCATGGATCATCGTATCGAACGTATGTATTCAACCGAATGTATCGACGCAAGTCGTCGTCTAAATTAGTATTATCGACCACATCATCAAGAACCACGAGAATGACACGCATGACGCCTTCCTTCAGAGCCCTGGTGTGTGCAGTCCGAAATTCAAGTAATCCCCAGATGGATTCAGTAAATTGTTGGGAAAGCAGGATAACGGTCCGGCGCGACACCTCCACTGAACGTACTATTTGTGTTGGGATCATTTCGCCTGGCATCCAGTCACGGTAGTGCACACAAACTTTGAAGTCGTGCTCCTCCAACCACGTTACGATTTTCTCAGCTGCAACGCCATCTACGTAGCAATATGACACGAACGCATCGTACAATCTATCGGCATCTAGTTTCTCTTCGTTTACGCAACATAGCCATCCGCGGGCATACAGAAACATGTGTACTGTGCTTCCATAACGACCATAAAGCACCGTAATTAACAGCCCTACTATTAGCACAGAAATACCTGCTGCCAATGCGGCCTGTAAAACCCCGTTCAATTGGCATAACTCACTCAAGATAACATCCTGGATCACTGTACCGTTCCCTTCACATTTAAGATCTTCGTAATCTTCAACCTGATTGCTGAACTTCTGAAGATGTTGTATAAACACCAAGTTCTCACAGTTGCATAAGATTGGGTTTCCGGACAAGAGTATCTTTCGCTCTGTTAAAGAGAACAGCACCTTCGCAACTTCTTCTTCTACGTATAAGATTTCATTACTCCTTATATCAAGGAACTGAAAATAAGATTAGCAATAGAGTTCCAAAAAATTTATAGACTCCAAAAGATAAAACGATAAAAGTAACAACTTTACTTACTATGAGAGTATCAGGGATATCGATTTTATCTAAAACGATACGATTGAATGGAGCCATCAGTTTGCTTAGACCTTTTACTTTTGGAATTTCAACAGCTTTTGCATTAATACAGATGGCTTCTACAGAAGAGTTGGTCCAATAACGGCGGCAGGTGCATCCGCCACATGCAAACTTGTCACATTTTAGTCGATCAGGTAGAATTTGAGTCAAGTGTGTCTCGTCCCAGTCATGTTTACAGTGTGCGTTCGGCGCTATCACAAGATTTTCTCTAAGAGCTTCTGCAAACCACCCGTGCTGGCAGTCACAATCCAGCTCCATAAACCCATCAAATAGTACAGTTGTGTTTTTTGTCGAATTTCGCTCAGCCAATGCGTTGTAGTAATCAGCTGCCGTAAAATTTACTTCTTTCAAAAAATTATGCCACAAATTGACTCTTAAAGCCACACTTGATATCTGAAATTCCTGGAACTAAAGAAATAGTAAATCTCAAATATTTTCCATATTCTATAACTAAGTATGCATGTGCATACACAGAAAACGTAACGTGGACACCAGAAGTTGTGTAAATAGTTTAGATTCAGAACCTAATGAGACAGGGAATCTGTTAAAATTCAGCAAAATATGAAATGATTAAACAACAAAATTATTTAACATGGTAGCTTAGCTATGATAGATTGATATGGAATAGAATAGTCGCCTAAACTAATTTGGCTTACCTGTATAACTAGAATGTCATGGGACCTTAAATCAAGATAATTCAAAGATGGAAACACCCCAGCTAAGCAAGAAAATGATGTTTTAGTACTAATGAGCACCAATCTTCGAAGATGTGGATGCACTGTAAAAAATAAAAGTTTTCAGGAACTATATTTATTTTAGGAAAAATAAGAACTTAGCTTATTTTTTTAGAAACATATTTACTTATTTCAAAATGGTTGTATTCCGTATCGTTGTTCTTGCAAAAGTCAAAATGTAAGTTATACGATACTTCTAAAATTTGCAACCGCGGCAGCCTTTTAAAGAGTTGAACGATTTCATGATGTCCGACCGAAATAACATTGTAATTTAAGTACAATTCTTGAAGTAAGGGCAGGGAACAAACACTGAAACATAGCAGTTTAGGTAAATATAAAATTAAACAAGAAAAAAAGTTTTTTTTTAGTTTATCTGACATGTCCGCTTTTAGCGGTTCCACCTCTCTGACTGACACCAAAGCTTCTTATCCACAATAACAGCAAAAGACCTCTTATCGGTGCCAATTCGGCATCGATGGTTTCCTATTCTAGCAACATAAATCTTTGTGGTTAAATGGATACTTACATACCAACATTCGGCAAATAGTTATCGCTTAGATCTAACTCAACCAGATCCACCATATGCTCAAAAGAGATGACTTTGGGATCAGATGTGAATAAGTCGCAGTGGTGGATACTGAGTTTTGTAAGAAACTTGGCACTGTGACTACTGCGGATCACGCGACCTGCTGTCCCGTCAGACAACCTGGACAGAGTCAGAGTAGTAAGCCGAGAACAAGATGCTAGGAGGTTTTCGCTCCGCACATCCCAGGATGATAACACCAAATTCTGTAGCTCGTTGCATGTCCCAATAGCGTCTGTAAAAAACATGATTGCTTCAATTAGTTCATAAGAAAATTTTTACATGAGACGGAATACTGCTAAACCTAATAAGTAGTTAAATCATTATGATCATTTTACATCTACAGGCATAGATACCTATAATATAAGTTACATACTTGCAGACATGTATAGTATGTATTTAAAAAACTAGACATTTTTTGAATAAAATCAAATATTAAAATAAATATTTTGCGAAGTTATCATAAATTCTTTTTCCCCTATGAATAGACTTTCCAAAAAAATCTTTTCTTTGTTTTTGCCTACGTCATAAGGCCAAACTTTTGTTCAAATTGCAAGTTTCTAGATCTAATAGTTTTGGCTATGCGATTGGATCAGGCAGTCAGTCAGTTTCTAGATCTAGTAGTTTCGGCTCTGCGATTGGATCAGGCAGTCAGTCAGTTTCTAGATCTAGTAGTTTCGGCTCTGCGGCTGGATCAGGCAGTCAGTCAGTTTCTAGATCTAGTAGTTTCGGCTCTGCGATTGGATCAGGCAGTCAGTCAGTTTCTAGATCTAGTAGTTTCGGCTCTGCGATTGGATGAGGCAGTCAGTCAGTTTCTAGATCTAGTAGTTTCGGCTCTGCGATTGGATCAGGCAGTCAGTCAGTTTTTTCTTTTGTAATACAGTTTTCATGAGTCTACGTAAGTACACAGTTCACTAAATGAAACTTACCAGAAAACAGTCCGGTACTAAAACCAGCATCTGCAATTTTTAAATGCGATGGTATAGGTGGCATTTTTACTCCGTACACATATAATACGGTCAAATTTGGCAAAGCGTACAAAATATTCTGGTCCAAAGTTTCTTTGTATTGGTTAGTGTGAAAATACAATCTGAGCTCTTTTATGGAAAGTCCTTCAAAATGTTTCCCTCGGAGAGGTGATCCAATGACGTTTTTTAATATTAACGTTTCAAGATAATTCACATCATTAAAACCATTTTGGATTAGAAAATCTACGTAAGTTGTTGTAGGAGTTGAACAATCAACTATTGTGATTTTTGCATCATCATTCTCATAAGCTCTTGGCAAAGGATTAACTTTATATTGCTCTTTATGATTGTTTGTTTTACATGTTACAGTCCAGGAATTTACATATTCAAATATATTTATCAAAGGAGTCGATGCCGGCAACAATGTCAATAAAATCACTAGCAACACAAACTGTTTAAGACAAAGCACTTTCATTTTGCACTAGAATTTTTATGTTCTTATCAATGCTCCAACAAACTGTGCCATAACTCGAACACTGTTGTTATTTAAATAGGAAGTTTCCCTTTAACAAACAAGTTAATTGGGTTGCGTGTTATTTATTTTATTTCAAACACCATAATAAACTTTGAAAAACCATTGTGTTAGTAGTTAGTTATATTAGAAGGAAAATACTACGGCGAATACTCCACGGTCGATAATATCGTGCGTGATACTTACTGTATAGAAGGTACGTATCAAGTGTAATCCCGCATCGTGAGCCGATTGGCTAATGCTACACGGTACAATTTACCTCAATCAATCAATCATCCTATTGCAGTCCACTGCTGGACGTAGGGCACGCCAAAGCGCAGCACCTACAATGTACCTAAGTACTTAGGACAATTTTTCAAAGGACGCATCAGCTCTTTCGTTCGATTACCTACTATTTTTTTTCAGGGCATAACTGAGGTTTTTTTGTTCGTCTTATAACGTATTTTATTTTATTTTTCTTTACCCTATTTTAATCCTTCTGCTAATATGAAATTAACACAAGCAATCCTTATAAATTGTTATTAATAAACAAAAATCACCAATAGCTGGCAATTATGTGCCTACTCGTCTATTTATGGATGAAAATTATCATAGGCCGCGTTCCGATTTGCGCTGAAATCACTTTGAATACCCATAATCGCGCTTTTCTGATCGCTGACAGCGCTGAAAGTCTGATTCGGAATGCGCCCATACTAACGCGATCCGTATCGACCGTGTAGCTTCGATACCATATTGTGAACTCACACGATCCAGGATTTCACTCGATACGTATTGTATCACGATTCACGATACGGATCGACAATAATATAGGCGTGTCCGCGTGTACTACATACACGCCGCCGTGTAGCATCATGCATGCCCCTATTGGCTGGTTTACACGTATTAAGTTGTCAAGTAGCAACTAAATTTTAAGCGACTTAATTTTAAGTAAGTGTTTACACGTCATTTTAGTAGTTAAGCTCTTTAGTTAGCCCAAGATGGACGATCAACAGCGAATTCAAATCTGTAATAAATATAATAAATAAAATAATAAAGTATAAAAAAATATTTATTTTTATATAATTAATATAATATTATTATTTATTTTTTATATTATATTATTATTATTTTTAATGATTAATATTGAATATTAATAATATATTAATCATTAATGTTTTTCTACCATTAATGATTTCATACCTATATAATAATATATATTAAAATATATCCAAAAAATAAACATAAAACACTCGCACTTAACTTCGCACTTCGCATTTAACTTAAAATTAACTAAATCGCGCCTTTCCAAACGTGTCAAGTGACAGGCCACGCCCACCAACTTACCCGAAAAATAGAAAAAGTTCTAATCTACTTGTTTACTTGCACACTAAATTTTAACTTGCAACTTACTACTAAATTGGCTGTTTACACGCATTAAGTTGCTTAAAATTAAGTTAAAATTTAGTTAACTACTAAACAACTTAATACGTGTAAACCAGCCATATGATGCGATGTTGTTTAACATGAATAGGTAGTTAGTATTATGCGCGCACATGTCTTTTGTATTTGTAGTAGAAGTAGATTATTACAAAATTTTTAAATGTGACATTCCATATTTTATTTATTAATAAAACTCTAATGTTTTAATAGGTGGTAAATGGAGATGGTATAATCCTTTAAAAGATTTAAAGGACTACTCGTCTCTATAATACACTTCTCATCAATCAAAAATAATCGAAACACCTTGCAAGTTTATGTTTTGTAAGGAATAACAGAAAAATGTATAGGTATATTTACGAGTATATGTCAAATGTCATAGTGAGTCATGTGAGGTTTTCAAAGCCTATGTGATCATTAATTACCTAATACATACACATTTTTCTGTTATTCCTTACAAAACATAAACTTGTAAGGTTTTTCGATTTTTTTTATGAGAAGAATATTTTACAAATTAATTTTTGCTAAATAATTCCGTTACTTTATACGTATAGATATTAACTAGATTGATGATGGTATCTGTCAGCTCTAAATTCTCAGTTTATTCTTGTATAAAATAAAATAGTATTTCAGAACCAACAAATGGTTAAGGAGGCAACAATAGTGATTACGTTGTCATCGTCTCAGAATTTGATAGATTTATTAGATCAAACAGGCAAGTTTGGTGAACCATACTGTACTGACTCAAATTCAGTGGACGCATTGGACTGCGAATGACGTTTTGGCATTGCATAATACAATTTGTCCCAAAACCAAGGATCATCGTAGCGTACGTACGTATTCAATCGGATATAACTGCGCAAGTCCTCGTCTAATTGCGCATTATCAACCACATCATCCAGAACCACGAGAATGACTCGCATGACACCTTCTTTTAGAGCCCTGGCGTGCGCCATCCGGAATTCAAGCAACCCCCACATGGACTCGCTAAATTGCTTGGACATCAGGATGATGGTTCGGCGCGACACCTCTACTGAACGTACAATTTGTGTGGGGATCATCTCGCCCGGCATCCAGTCGCGGTAATGTACGCACACTTTGAAACCGCGTTCCTCAAGCCACAATACGATCTTTTCAGCTACAGGTACATCCATGTGACAATACGAGACGAAAGCATCATACAAGCGCTCAGCGTCTAGTTTGTCTCCGTTAATACAACATAGCCATCCTCGTGCATACAGAAACATGTGAATCGTGCTTCCATAACGCCAGTAAAATACCGTCGTTAGCACCGCTGCTAGCACTACCGCGCCACCCGTCATCAATGTTGCCGGCAAAACCCTGCTTGCCTGGCATAAGCCACTCAAGATAACATTTCGGATCACCATGCCGTTTCCTGCACATTTAACATCTTCGTAATCCTTAATCTGGTTGTTGAACTTCTGGAGATGCTGTATAAACACGAAGTTCTCACAGTCGCACAAAATTGGGTTTCCAGACAAGAACATTTGTCGCTCTCTCACTGAGAACAGCACCTTCGTGACTTTTTCGTCTAAATGAAAGATTTCATTACTCCTCAAATCAAGAAACTGAAAAATAAGTTGTAGTATAGTAAAAAACAAAAAAAAAATTGCTTATAATAACAAGTGAAATAATAACAAGTGGCACTTACAATAAGGGAATCAGGGATGTCGATATTTTGTAAAACAATGCGATTAAACGAAGCTGCAAGTCTTCTCAGACTCGTAATGTTTGGAATTTGGGTCAATTTTGTATTACTGCAGTCAACGTCTACGAAATTATCTTTCCAACATTTACGACAGGTGCACCCTTCACAAAGAAACTTGTCGCACTCCAGTTGTTTAGGTGGAATGTGAGATAAATGAGTCTTTTCAATGCTATTTATACAATTTGCTGCTGGAGCTAATAGAAAGTTATCTCTGAGAGCTGCCGCAAACCACCCATTACGACAATCACAGTCCACTCTCATGGACCCCCTTAATATTACGGCCACATTATTAATTGAAAACTTTTTCAGAATCAAGTCTTCGTAATCTATTTGTGTTAAGTTTACCTCTGTAAAAGAATTATTTCCTAAGTTGACATCTAGGGCTACATTAGATATCTTTAGTTCCTGAAACTAAGGAAAGTACAATATAAAGCGAGCTGCCATTTGTTAAAAACATAGAATGGTAGTAAACAGTAAAACTAGAAAAAACAAAAAACAAATGACGATTAAAACAGTGATAGGTGGAAATACTAAAGTTCTCTAACTCTACAGGCTCTTTATTCGATCCTACATTTTTAATCGGATATATTGTGTAAGCATCTTTTTACCTGAACAATTTGAATGTTTTGGTCCCTCAAATCAAGGTATCGGAGGGATGGAAATGCTGCAACATGTAAGCATGGCAATCTTGTTAGCGTATGCGTGAGCACCAAACTCTCAAGGTGTGGATGTACTGTAAATAATATGAGTCAAAAATAGGTCACCATATTTTATTTTTATTTGAGCCCATTAAAATAATAAGCACTTTCATTGATTATAATCAAAATACTAATTAGATTGTTAACGGTTTTGTTTCATGTAATTTTAGGCACACGCACATTACTTACTTATTTCAGAGTCAACGTTGTTGTTATTGTCTTCTATAATTCTGCTTTTACAAAAGTTAAACTCTTTGTTATTGGATACTTCCAAATGTCGCAATTGTGGTAACATATGGAAGAAACGAACGATTTCATGATAACCAGCCGAAATGAAATTGTTATTTAAGTACAGTTCTCGTAACGAAGGTGAAAAAGGTATTCTGAAATTGAAAAATACAGTGCAAAATTTGTAAAGTTTTACTGACATAATGGAGTGTAGTGCTGGCTGGTTAAGGAATTTCCAACAACGAATCATAATCTGTAATTAAATGATGCATTTGCTTTTGTTCCGCAATACCACAATTAAATGTCGAAAAATTTGCAACATCATACTTGACCATTATTACTAACTAGCGGTCCGCCATCGGCTACGCTCGCGTTGTGTAAGATTTTCCCGTGGGAATAAGACTTTTTCCTGTAAAAAGTATCCTATCTATGTATCGCACCCGTGTTAACCCAGGGTACAAACTCTATTCCAAATTTCATCCCAATCCGTTCAGTAGTTTTTGCGTGAAAGAGTAACAAACTTCCATACGTCCATACATACAAACTTCTGCGCTATAATATTAGTAAGGATATTTAAATCGCACGCAAGTTATACTTACAGTTCAAGATCTTGCAAAAAGTTATTGTTCAATTTTAAATTAATTAAATCCGCCATATGGTTAAATGAGATTTTCTGAAGATATACTAACTGGCAGGTATCAATACTTAGATGTGTAAGGTACTTTGTGTCATGGATCACTTTGGCTACTGTACGAGGTAACATATTGGACAGACGGAGAGTTTTTAGCTGTGTGCATGATGCCAGAAAGTTTTCTACCGGTACTTCCCATAGCGATAAACTCAAATTCCGCAGATCTTTGCATGTCCCAATCACACCTGTTAAATAATAAAATGGATTGTCAGATCAGATAAAACGTACTTGTTAATGGTAAGTAAGTACTTACCTACTCTCTATTATAGCAGAAGATATACTCAATATATTGCACAATGCACACGAAGTAAGCTAATAGCTACATATTTTAGTAAAATAATAATTTTCGTAGCAATTTTCGGCTGGGGGTGCTACGGCGTAGTAATTATAACAAAAAAATGAATTCTCAGATTTCAACGGGGATGGTCTCAATCGATAGGGCTGCTATCAATTGGCATTAAAAAAACCGAGATCGGGGAATAAATTTTTGGTAGCTGGGGTGCTACGGCGTAGTACAATTAGTTATTTATTTGTACGGGACGGCCTCTAATTAACTGCTAGCATAAGACTTAGCCTTATAGATATTGTAGATTAAGTTTATTGATTTAAACTCTTTTTTCCTACTAGAATAGTATTTTATAGGTTTATAGGGAAGAACTTTAGTGTCCTAAGTAGTTATAGATATTTAATAGCTTACAGTTTTATATTCTCGAATTCGGAAGCCTCAAGAGGAAAACAGAAAGAGGAACGGTAGCAGCGGCAGTGCAAATAGTACCTCAACGGTGTAGTGTGGTACAGCGGACCGAGGAAGCGATCCTGCACAGAATACTGGTGTTTCTTTTCGACGACCCTCAACCGGACGGCCCAATCCCAGCAATAGTCCTGTGCGGCACTTATCCTATGTTTCAGTCCACGCGATCGCACCAACAGTTATAGTAGTGCCACACATTATTACCATATTATTTAAATTCTTAGATTTCAAAAATTTTTACCTGTAAACAGTCCATCGTTTAATGATGCCTCGTAAATTTTTGTAGATAGTGGTATTTGTGGCATTTTTAATCCATGTACATGCAATTTGGTCAAATTTGGTACCGCATTCAAAAAATCGTCTTCTATGCTTGCATTTTTCAAGCCATTTAAATTGCACAACGTTAGCTTTTTAATAGGAAGTCCTATCAAATGTTTCCTTTCCACAAATGGAGAGTTCCTCAATATGAGAGATTCAATTGACATCACATCAAACCCGACTTTCTCAAGAGACGCGGCATAAGATGTTTGAGGAGGCGGACAGCTCTCTACAAAGACTTCCGTAGACTTTCTACCAAGAAAATGCGGTAAATTCTCGAGAGTATCTTCTAGACTGTCGCTTGATTTGCAGATAATAGACCAAGAAGATAAAGTGTTCAGGTTTGTTGGTGACATAGGTGTAGGAATCACGAGAAAAATGTTCATTAAAAACACAAATGGAATCACAGAGTTCACTTTCATTTTAATAAGACGATATTTATTTCAGTATTCTGTACTGTACTGTGTTCAAATTGTAATAAACATAGGCGACTCTCAAACAACATGACAGCTCAACATGTGGTGCATACAAGTAGTTAATTCGTTGTTTAATTTTATGGGGAAAATAAAACGTGCCTACCTACTTCCTGCTGAATGGGTTTTTGTGTGTTAGTCAATATTTTTGATGAGTAATCTTCCTCTTGGGCTACTATATATCAATATTTAAACAGTTTTATTAGTTATAGGCATTATTATAGCGGAAATTATATTATTGCAAGCATAATTTTGAAGATCGATTCAATTTAACGGCCCGTTACAGTCCTCTGCTGGACTATGAGCCTCCTTCACTTAAGTGGAGGGTTTTGCCATAATCTCCACGCTTGGCAGGCGGGTTGGAGATCGCAAATTAAAAGGTTACTGTATCAGAGAGCGCTGCTGCCCGTTCCCTGTTCAATGTGTAGTCCCTAAGTTGCCTCTTACGATTACTTGCCCGGTCCGGACTTTTAGACTTTTGTACTGACTGTGAATGTACGGATTTTTAGCTTTATAAGCAATTAGAAGAAATGTCAAATCAGATCCTTGTCTCGCGTCTGTAACTACGTGCACATAGGTATGCGTGTATTTTCATTTTGTGACTTAAATCACATAGGTCGGCTTTTTGTCCGGAATTTTAAAATTTCTGAATGGTAGATAACCCTAACTTATAATAACTTTGCTTCGGAGCACTTTCAGCAATATGATGCAAAGCAATACATGACGTCACGAGGGCCATTTCAAAATCCCCGCTGACAGCAATTCGCTACGCAAATAACCTGCGGTTTCAGCCTGATTCAAACTGGTAGGCAATTCAATCACCTAACTGTAATCCTACTCTTTCTTTTTTTAGGCTGTAAGCGGAAAATGGCGAACAATAATCCCAGTGTTGTATCAGCTCCCATTTGGCCTTGGAAACACGGTAATGGCAGTCCTGGCGTACTACCTCAGGGACTGGAGGAAGCTCGAAATAGCTTTGGCTAGTCTGTCTTCGCTGTATATCTTGTATTGGTTTTGGATACCTGAATCTCCGAGGTGGTTGATAGCTCACGGACAGATCGAACAAGCCGTAGGTTGGTAGATGTGTATATTAAGTAGTTTAATTATTATATTTTAAAGCAGAAAATAATATAAAAAAAGGTCATGTCCAAGAAAGACAAAATTCCTCATTTTCTGCTTTATAATTAGATATTTCGTTAACAGGCGTATCCTGTATGTAACAATAATAATCTTTAATATTATAGATTGCCATTTTTTAACAGGTGACCTTGATTATACATATAAATATTAATCAATTCAAAGGCCATTTCACTAAATTCTCAGTTCCAATAATAATAATTCAGCCTATCTGAAAAATATTCTAGATATCCCTACCTATACTTCTTAAAAAACCAGGATTAAAACCCCATTATTCATTGATTGCTAGTAAACTACCTGTCCACGGAAATTAAAGACCTTGATGTTTTTCTAGAAGAAAAATAGCATGACAGTCACTAATTTCGCCTTGTTACTTTATAACAGTCTGTCTGTAAGTTTTGTCGGGGTTTACCAATGATATCTTGTATGTATATAATATCATTGGGGTTTACTGTGAAACAAGCACTACAGGTGGTGACAATCTCAATCTCCAGTAAATGATGGTAATACTTCGTATTTGTAGTAGTGCAATATGATTAACATCTTTGATCTGATTAAGATGACGGCTCTGTAGCCTAGTTGGCACCGCACCTTCGAAGCAAAGGGTCGTGGGTTCGAATCCCGCTCAGGGCAAACATTCGTGTGATGAGCACTTGTGTTTGCCTTGTGTCTAAGTGTGTATTTATCTATTTATGTAATGTATATCAGCTGTCTGATACCCATAGTACAAGCTCTACTTAGTTTGGGATCAGATGACCGTGTGTGAAATGTCCCCACTAGGGCATGGATACCGGTATTTCGGTATTTCGAAAAAAGTGATCTAATTTTGCAATATCGGCAGTTTTTCAACTAATGGAAAGTCATTGATAGATTTTATACCATCTCATTTTATTTTTTAACACGTTTTTATGAACTCGCTTTCTTGTCTGTTTGTTTGTTTGTTTGTGGGTTTGTTCGGCCCGAATCTTGCAACTCATTTTTGAAGCACGTGCTGTTATTCGATTGTGCTGAAATTTGGTACACTTATGTAACCTCGGTGACAATGCAATATTATGACACCATGGAGCTGGTCTGATGATGGAGCCGGAAGGCGGCCATAGGAACTTCTAAAATACACAACACAACCTCGTCGTGTTTGGACTCATTGGATTTGTCTTGACAAGATCTTTCGTCATACGTGATGTCCAAGGTCTCATGGAGCTGGAAGGTGGCCATAGGAACTTCTAAAATGCACAACACAACCTCATCGTGCTTGGACTCATTGGATTTGTCTTGACAAGATCTTTAGTCATACGTTATGTCCAGGGTCTCATGATGGAGCCGGAAGGTGGCCATAGGAACTTCTAAAATGCACAACACAACATCGTCGTGTTTGGACTCATTGGATTTGTCTTGACAAGATCTTTAGTTATACGTGATGTCCAGGGTCTCATGATGAAGCCGGAAGTTGGTCATAGGAATTACTCAAATACCCAACATAACCTAGTCGTGTTTGGGCCCGTTGGAATAGTTTTGACTAGATCTTTAGTTACAAATGCAGGGTCTCATGATGGAGCTGAAAAGTGGCTATAGAAACTCCTAAAATACACAATACAACCTCGTCGTGTTTGGGCTCGTTGAATTTGTCTTGACTAGATCTTTAGTCATAAGTAATGTCCAGAGTCTCATGATGGAGGTGGCCACAGGAATTCTTCAAATACTCAACATAACCTAGTCGTATTTGGGCCCGTTAGATTTGTTTTGACTATATATTTAGTCACACGTTATGTCCAGGGTGTCGTGATGGAGCCTGAAGGTGGCCATAGAAACTCCTAAAATACATAACATAATCTCGTCGTGTTTAGGCTCGTTAGATTTGTCTTGACAAGATTTTTAGTCATACGTGACGTGATGTCCAGGATCTCATAATGGAGCCGGAAGGTGGCCGCTGTATTTCCTCAAATACTCAACATAACTTAGCCTTGTTGGGCCCGTTGGATTTGTCAAGACTAGTTCTTGAGTCATATGTGATGTTCAGGATCTCATTATGGAACCAGAAGGTGGCCATAGGAACTTTCTCAACGTCGCAACATAACCTTGTCGTGTTCGGGCTCATTGGATTTGTCTTGACAAGATCTTTAGTCATACGTGATGTCCAGGGTCTCATGGTGAAGCCGGAAGGTAATCTCATCGTAACAACATAATCTCGGCATGCTTGGGATTTTTAGTCTTAGCAATTTAGTCCTACGTGATGTTCATCTTGCAACATTTAAATACGCTGGACTAAAAAGCACAAAATAATTATAAAGTAAAAAATATTTTTTAACAACACGTTTTATTTACGCACTAAAAAGTGTAAAATAATTTTTATTGAGATTTTTATTGTCGTAGTACTCTTGTAGGACTTAAAACGAAAAACGTGGGGAGCATGGAGTAGATTTTGAAGCATAACCGTGTTTCTCAAAAAACTATAGATTAGCCCTTTTATAAAAAAAAACATAAACATCTTCTAGGCGAGCGTGGTCCATCTTTCACCTTATAATGCATTTCCATCAGCTAGAATAATGGTCAAACGCAAGTCTTTCCAATAATAAAATACACAACAATTGAATTGCACTGCAAATAATATACTAATAATAACTATTTGTAAGTTTTCAAGACATAACACATAACAACCCCTGGCACTCATAAGATTTAGAAGACATTTATTAATTTTCATTACAATAACAATATGTTATGTATCAATAAGTAGTACAGACAGACATGAAAATAAGACAATGAAAAGATTACAGCGTCAGCTATGCTGTTTTTCAGCCATCACCTCGTTCTCTACTTCTTAGCATATATATATATATATTCCATGCACCCCACGTTTTTCGTTTTAAGTCCTACAAGAGTACTACACCAATAAAAATCTCAATAAAAATTATTTTATACTTTTTAGTGCGTAAAAACGTGTTGTTAAAAAAATATTTTTTACTTTATAATTTAATATTTGATTGTCATATTTGTGCCAATGAAACAATATAAATAATTCTTGGATCAAAGAACGTATTTTCTTTAGTATTCTTAATAACCTATTACTTTAATTACTCATTTTGTGGTATCTAGGGAGTTGATAAATAGTTTGAGTGTTTCTGCTATACAGCGTAGAAAACTTCTTTAATAACTTTTCGCAAACGAGACTTACTAATCGTTCTTGGAATCATTTAAACAGTAACTAGCAGTATTTCAAGAAATACCGAAAAAATACCGAAATTTCGGTATACCGGTAATTGAAATTTCAATACCGGTATCAATACCGGTATGAAAAATTACTCCGGTATTCCATGCCCTAGTCCCCACATATACCTATTTTTAATCTTTATTACCCTTGTGTAAAATTTACTGAAGTGCTGTTCTGCAGATGAACTATACAGAGCTTCACAACAAAACAAAACGAACTGGACGAAAGAAGAAATACGCCGTATAATGCCGGAACCAACAAAACATCCCGACCCTCCTCCTTTTAAAGACTTTTTTAAATACCCTAATATGAGATTGAAAACAATACTTCTATCGCTTGACTGGTGAGTGTCAGGGGCTGGTACACACAGAACAGATATGTTTATAGGACAGAAGACACAAACTCTTATAGATTGTATATGGGCTTACAGGACAGAAATAGCGTCTGAATCACGGAGACAATGTCTCCGTGGTCTGAATATTCTTGACTAGTTTTAAATTCATGTGTAGTAGCTAGTAGAGCCCCTGCCAGGTGGACTGACCACCTGAGGAAGGTCGCTGGTGGTGGTTAGATGAGGAAGTGATCGTGTGCTTTGGCGTGCCCTTGGGGAGGCCTACGTCCACCAGTGGACTGCAATAGGCTGATTGATTGAGCTAGTAGAGTAGGTAGTCGGTACTACTTAGTACATACCAGAGCAATCATCATCAACAGCTCATATACGTCCCCACCGAGGGGCTCGAGCCTATCCTGATTTAGAGTGATTAGGCCTTAGTCGACCACGCTGGCCCAGTGCGGGTTGGTCGACTTCACATACAACTTTTGAATTTCTTCGCAGGAGTGTGCAGGTTTCATCACGATGTATTCCACAGAGTACCTTTTTATATACGGGGAATGTTTTCATTCACCGTAAAAGAGCGTCGAATAAACGTACCTACTTCGAATTCGAAATTCGAAAACACATGGTACGTGGTGGGGATAGAACCCGAACATTCCAGAGCATTACTTTGGTATTACCAAACTGTACTCAATTCAAGTGTATTTTTCTATGCTCAGCGAGAATATACATACATGATTGCTACTGTACATTCAAAATGGATCAGTTCATTCAATTTGAATGAATGAATAAATATAATACTTAAATACATTTATAGGTAGGTATACTTGAATAGGTACTTTGTTTCCAGGTTGCTTACAGGGATAGCATTTTACACATTCTCCCAATACCTTGGCGGCATCGGGGGGAACATTTTCATCACAGTGGCTGTCACTGGTGCTATATCAGCCCCTGGTCCAATAATCTGCGTCTTCATCGTAGCCAACTTTGGCCGGAAGACTACCATTTGGATATTCCAGTTTCTAACTGCAGTCTGCTTTGTTATAATAAGGATTCTACCCAAAGATGCGTATGGTACCGACTGGCCAAGAATTACCTTTGCTGGTATTGGATTTGCTGCAATGGCGGTACGTACTCTACAATTACTTATTTTCTATTCAAAGATAAACCTACCAACTGATATATTTACCTGATTGACGACGTAGAAAGTTAAATAAAAAAAAAACGATCAAAAACCTAACAAATAAAAAAACCCTTGCTCTATATGATCGAAAATAAATTGATAACGTTTCAATACATCAGCGACATCGTACGCCAGCCCCTCCCGCCCCGTTGGTATTTCGTAAGAATTTAAGGATAAAAGATTAAAATTTCTCTTAATTTATCACAGGCCTCGGTACCAACATTGTATTTATACTCAGGAGAACTATATCCAACTTTGGGCCGGAACCGTGGAGTTGGTGGGGTAACCATGTTTGCCCGAGTAGGATCCATGTTAGCTCCCTTCATAGTCATGTTAGAGAGTATAATGGAGGATCTACCATTAATATTCCTTGCTATAACTTCCTTTGGACAAATGTTTTTGCTGCTTCCATTGCCGGAGACCAAAGACATACCTCTGCCAGATACAATAGAAGAAGCTGAAGCGTTTATGAGGTAAATACTCGTAATTCTAGCTTTGAAAATGAATATATGTCGAGGGGCGTAAGCTTACTTTGAAATTAAGCTTCGGCCACACAGCGGGAGCGGCGCAGTCCGGGGCCGGGAAAGCGGGACTTTGAATGGCGCTGCGTAGCTCCTCCGTCCCGCTTTCCCGGCCCCGGACCGCGCCGCTCCCGCTCACTGTGACTTGGGCTTTAGAGCGTAATTTTATAACAATTTCAGGAAAAAGGACAAGAAACCTGAAGACATTAATGAGACTAAAAGAAAACCATTGCCAACAGACGATAAACGTGATCAACCAAATGCTGTGGACGAAATCTGGTGCTACAGGTTGAGTAACATTCGATTTTTCTTCCAATTTAATAGGTTGGAAGAATATCTATTGTCTCCACATAGAGTCCTAGGCTTAAATGATCACACTGAAATATTGCGCTTCACATACTTACAATCTTTGATGTTTTCCGTATGAAACACACTTGGTGACGTCCGAAAACCAGCACTAACTACTTATAGCTATTCTATCTTTAAAAATATTACAAAATCTTAGAATAGTTACTTATCTTTTTTCATCCTTTGTTGTTTAGAAGATTGAGACGCAACACCGGTGGACGTAAAGGAACAAATTACCAGCCGCTGTTGGAAAAATGCAAATCAAAACCACATCTATCAACAGTCAATCAGTTTTCCACAGATCTTGGAGTCAGCCAATGTGCACCAGTGACAGACAAGTCAAGACGTGAACTAAAAGATACTCAACTGTCTCCAGATCTTTCAAGATGTGTAGCCGAAGGAAGTCAAGGAAGGGAAGGAATTAATAGCTAAACGCTAATCACCGTGAGAAATTGGTTGATTTTCGTTACAGGGAGTGTTCGTTCAATAAATTAAACTAAACAACGTTCCCCAAGGAACATTGGATGACAACTAAAAAAAAATGCAGCCCTCATATTAAATCGGTCAAAAGGCCGCGCGGTTTTGTACAACAGGCCAATTTTTTTTGCAGTTTTTATAGCCCATGTTCCTTTTGGAAAAGATTTTCAGTTTAATGGACTGAACACTCCTTTTAATGAACAACAATTAAGTTTCGCGGTGTATTATAGAAGGAATATTTTTCTTTTTTGCTCTGTTAAACTTAAGTTTCTACATAAGCAAGACGGGTGCTTTCCGACTGAGAGGAGCGGAACGAAGAGATATAGAAACCAATCAATATGTTGTTCGATAAACATCTCACTCCGCTTCGCTTCTGGACAAAAAGAGCGGAGCGAAGATGTTTTCACATACAAATTAATATAAATTATGAAGTCTTTAATCTTATATAAATGAAAGGCTCGCGCGGCGCTCGCCTAGATACCGCTGGCGTAATTGTAAAATGCGGCAACAAATACTACGCCGAATTCGGCGTACCCGAGCTTGCGCCGACGCCGACGCAGTCTCGTTGTAAACACGTCGTGTATTTCCTCCGAGCTTGCATCCTTCCAAATTGTCATTGTCATTGTTGAGTTGCCACATTTACGGAGCTGTTTTTATTGGACAGCGCGGTATCAAGGCGAGCGCCGCGCGAGCCTTTCATTTATCTAAGTCTTTAATATTGTTATGCTGACTGAAACACTAAGTCCACTCTTCTCTCCTCCGCTCAGCTCTTCTCGTTTCAGGAATGTACATTGGTATGGTACGAGGAACAAAATAAAAAACTTTGTAAGTTAACATCATCTGTTTATTTCGGACAGCTATTTTGTAAGAATCTAAGGTAAGAATAGTCACAATCAGACGATATATCTTAAGGACCAATGATTATTTTTATTTAAATATTATTGACATTTAATCACACTAATTGCGTGAGTAAATAGGTAGGTAGGTACTTACTAGAACTGTTACATGTCCGACCTTCTCGTCACACTAGCAAAGTTCTGCACCCGTTTTAAATTATGACAACTTTCTTTCCGACATTTTGGGCTTTTATATTTTCATGCTATACAACGTTCCAGTCACATACGAAAAACATCTCAGCTGCCAAGCCCAGCCTATAATTCTCATTTAATTTTTACGCAAACCAAACAATTTACCCCTTTTAGATAGAGATGAATAAACACGCAAGAATATAGATAAATGTCCAGTAAAATTATAAATACTTGGTTTCCGGAAAACAGCAACAATTTGATAAGCCCGTTCAACAGCACTGATCATCGGTTTGCGTAAAAAATCTAGCTAGTTACAGTTACCCAAACAAAAATATTTTCAATTTCTAAGGGCTGGCACGAAGGTTTACCTAAACGTTTATCAATCACATTTTCCAGCATATCTATCTATTCAATTCAATCTTCTAAATTCTCATACATCTATCCTAGACTAAGAAGTATTTTTTTCCTAACTGATCTAACCGTTATTTATACCAAAATGGTAACATAGCGGACGCGAACTTGACAGATATTGGAGCATAATATTCACAAGTCTATATACATACAATATTAAAATTAGACCGTGTCTATCTATATTCATTCACTTCGGCCGGTCCTCTTATTGCTAGTGCAAAGAATACTAAACTATAATACACTCACCGGCACAACTAATCGCCCACCCTTTTTTTCAGGGAATATTCGTGTTTCTTTATAATTCTATTAATTACAGCTGATGTTAGTTAAAAAGTAGTTAATTTAACGTTTATTTAAGTGTGTTTAATTTATCGTAAAATAATCAATAAATCAATTGTAATGTATAACAATAAACGTAGTTTAAAATTAACCCGAAATACAAGGGTGGGCGGTTAGATGTGCCGGTGAGTATATTTATGTTTATACTCGTAATGCGGCACATATAGTTTATTTGATACAAAGGGTAAAACTCTATTGTTTTCAATGTTCTTTATAATCATCATGCACCAGACAACGACGAAAGATTCAGGTCCTCGTTTTGTTTAACCATACGTGTATAATTTATCAGTACTTGGGATCGAGCTAGGATGTATTCAAAACCCTATGACTGGAACAGATTGGGCATGAACATTAATGGCGAATATCTCAGTCACCTCCGCTTTGTCGACGAGATAGTAATAATGGCTGAATCGTTGCAGGATCTGCGAAAAATGCTGCAGTCTTAACGCTGCGTCATTGTCAGTCGGTCTCCGGATGAACTTGGGCATGACTAAGAGGTCATGTTCAACGAACTAATAATTACGGAACCGATCTCGATCAATGGCGAAGTGCTCGAAGCTGTCCAAGAATATGTCTACCTCGGGCAGACATAGGGGATCGGGCTACTTTTTTTTATTTTATAAATCAAAACTTCTTAGTTTCTGCTATCGAACACAAAAAGAATTTTTGCTCTATCTTTAAAATTTACCGAGTTTAGTGTTATGCTCCAGGGCAGAACCCACTTAGAGTATGATGGATACGATCAATGGTATAAAATGTATATTAAATGTATAAAATTGTAGCAAAATATTAAAATTTGTATATCAATAGTTTTGTAGAAATTATACATAATATCGGGTCCTGCCACGGAGCATGCTCTCCAGCAGAACCGCTCTGGTTTTACTATTACTCCAGGTACTTTATGAACATACATTATTATTAAATATATGTATATGAATTGTATATCACAAAAGTAACATCAGTCTTGCACTTTTTGATAAAGAATACGGATTTATATCAAAACAAAAAATTCGTTAAAAAAGCGCCTGCCAGTTCATTGTTAGCAAGGACAATGCCGCGGAACTCATACATTCCCGCCTAGTAAAAAAATTCATGTTTCAAAATGAAACCAGCTATAATTTAAATAATTATTAAAGTAAAAAACATTTTTTAACATAACACGTTTTTAGCGCACCAAAAAGTATAAAATAATTTTAATTTAGATTTTTATTGGTGTAGTACTCTTGTAGGACTTAAAACAAAAAACGTGGGGTTTTTTGTTTTGATATAAATCCGTATTCTTTATCAAAAAGTGCAAGACTGATGTTACTTTTGTGATATACAATTCATATACATATATTTTTAATAATAATGTATGTTCATAAAGTACCTGGAGTAATAGTAAAACCAGAGCGGTTCTGCTGGAGAGCATGCTCCGTGGCAGGACCCGATATAATGTATAATTTCTACAAAACTATTGATATACAAATTTTAATATTTTGCTACAAATTTATACATTTAATATACATTTTATACCATTGATCGTATCCATCATACTCTAAGTGGGTTCTGCCCTGGAGCATAACACGAGTTATAAAGGTTTGAAATTCAAGATTAGACAGAGAGGCACATACCCACGTCATTTGTTAGTAACGCCATATAATCTCCATACAAAAAATTGTTTTTGAAAGAGACAGACATATTGAAACTTTAAAAAATCACTGTAAATTCGTTTTTCAACCGATTCTGTTTTTTTCTTCGCGAATCGTCTGCAACTAATCTATATTTTAAAAATAATTCATAAAATAAATAGTAAATTTAGGAACAGTTCGATCCCCTGTTGGGTAGAGACAACTTGAGTGATCTAAGTGATGCAATAACATCATATGGAAATAAATAATTTTGACTTTGACTTAAAGTCAAAGTGTGAAATCGCAAGAAGAGTAGAGTTGGGCTGCGCAGCATTTGGGAAACTGCGTCATATCTTCTCGTCGCCACTACCGCAATGCTTGAAGAGCAGGGTGTATAATCAGTGTGTCCTACCCGTATTGACATACGGAGCCGAGACGTGCAACATGACGGTAAAGCTGGCCCATCGGCTACACGTCACTCAGCGAGCTATGGAAAGATCTATGCTTGGTATTTCGCTACGGGATAAAATCCGAGACGAAATCATCCGGCAGAGGACCAACCAAAGTAGTTGATATCGTCTAGAAGTGTAGCAAGCTGATGTGGCAGTGGGCTGGCCACGTCTGTCGCAGAACCGACGAGCGTTGGAGCAGAAGGGTTCTTGAATGGAGACCACGTCTCGGAAAACGCGCCCCTGCCAGGCGGACTGATGACCTGAGAAAGGTTGCTAGTGGTGGCTGGATGAGGAAAGCGGGTGATCGTGCGCTTTGGCGTGCGCTTGGGGAGGCCTACGTCCAGCAGTGAACTGCAATAGGCTGATTGACTGATTGAATTAATTAAATAAAAATAAATCATGAAAATGTGACTCTTGGGTAAGGTTGACAGTGTAGAAACAATGTATATTTTCATTAATTGCTCTCATTACAAATTACATAAATACATAAAGTCAAACCTCTAAACATAATATACATTAATTACACAAAATACTTATAACAAAATAACTAATTAATTAAATTAAAATTTATAAACTAAATTATAACAAGTAATTCAAACTATATACTTGCAATCTTGCAACATCTGAAAATCTATGATTCCAGAATAACATATTTAGCTATTGTGTTGTCTCTTAATGTTGTTTTTCCAATGGCAAATACATTGCAAATTAAATTATTTATGTGGCAAAAGTTGGTACATACAATAACAGTGTTGTAAAAAACCATTACAAAATATAAATACATATTCCCTAATATTGTTTAGATTCAACTGGACTTCATTAGCACAACTCCATAGAAATTAGAAACCCTCTAAATATCCAAACACTCATTAACATTTACAAATGCAGTAGTAGAATGTTTGGTTACATCAAGATATCGACTAGTAGTTGTTTAACACCTAGAAGTTATTATAAAAATAGTTGTACTATTATAAAAATGCAAATGTATATTGATTTTATCTTAATCTTTTTTCATTAGTGCAGCTTTCTTATCAATATTATCAATTCGTTCTAGCACAGACGGGTGAGAGTGGTGCCAAGCTGAATATAGCTTATCATAAACTGGATAGTCTAAATTGTCTTTGCCCAATTTTACAAGAGATGTTTTCAATTGATCAGGATAGTTCAGTGAAACTGCAAAATCGTCTGCTTGAAATTCAAACTTCCTAGTCATCACAGTCACAAAGAACATGAGAAGAGAATTGTATGGGGCAAGGATCAGTTGCAGGACTACTATAAAGCCAATAATTATAGGTTGCGATCCGGAAGGGAAGCCCAAACATGTGTATAGCAACGGGTACTTGAACAGAAGTGCAAAGGCTGTAAAAAGTAACAATAAGTTGACTTCAGTTAATGCTATATGCTTGTAAATATGGCTACACTTCCAGTGCCCTAATTCGTGAGCCAATACACTCAGAATCTCATTATTATTACAACCAGTAGTTACTTTCTTCTCTTCATCATATTTTTCCAATAGCGTATCGAACAGGACAATTCTCTTAGCACCAAACAAACCGGTGAAGTAAGCATTACTATGAGCAGATCTTTTAGAACCTTCAACAATGAAGACTTGTGAAAGTGGGAAATTCAGTTTGGACGCCAGACCTTCGATGCCTGTTCGAAGCTCTCCCTCAGGAAGCGGTACAAACTTGTCAAACATTGGTGCGATTACTGTTGGGTACAACGCAAGGAGTAACAATGTTGCTACAGTAGTAAACAACCACAGCCAAATAATAAACATATTTCCTCCCAACATGACTATTTTTACAATTGCAGCTATAATCGGCACTGAAATAACAAGACTCAACGCCAAAGATTTGATCTGATCTTTGATAAAGAATGAACCAGTCTGTTTGTTGAAGCCATGCTTCTCCTCCAAAACAAAAACACTATAAATCGTGAATGGCATATTGGTTACAAAACTAAATACAGTGACAAACGCAATGAAAATGCAACTTACAGCTAGTTCGTTATTTTGTGAGATGTTGAAGAATAATGCAATATCACTAGAAATATCCCACGCTGCATAGATCCATCGCCTGTAGAGAATTATTGACGTCAGCACTATACTGTAAAACTCTTTGACAATCCTGTAGTATGATTTGTCGATACCGTAAAGCCGGGCTTTCTCGAAGGATTCCTCAGTCAACTTATTCTTTAGTGGTATAGGAATAGTGTTCTTCGTCTTATAAACCTTCATCTGAAAGCAATTATAACATGCCTAGTGAGAAACAAACTTGCACTTATTGACGTGTGTACGGATATGTGACTCTGGAGTCGATAAAATTCTTAAATGAAGCGATAATTTTACAAACGCGTACAAACCTGCCGTAAAGAAAGATAGAGCTCCCACAAATATTCCATCCAGGAAAATAGGAGAATTAATCCTAATAGGATATTTTCACTAATCACCATTTTGTATGAGTAAAAAGTACAATATATGCGTATAAATTGATTCTTTTACTACAAAATGAATACCATTACAAATGCCGACAGACACCGATCGATTTTGAGCAAAGCGAGCGAGCGAGCAGCAAAAGCAGGCAGGCAGGCAGCAGGCAGATGCGTGCGTGCGTGCGTGTGTCCGTTACGCTAGCGTGCACATTAGCTAAATCGCCGTTTTTAAATAGTGCCTACTATTATTTCTTATGTGATAGTACTTGTGTAATCTTTGGTGTAATCATGAAATAAATTTTGCCCCTTTAGTACAAGTAATAAAGACCCTTCTTAGGGTGTACGCCATCGTAACGTTAACGACACACATTCCGAACACATATCCTGTGTTCTGTTCTGAGACGCGCTGAAATCAATTAAAGCACCCGTAATCGCGTTCCAAATTACTTTCAGCTTCAAGGTCAAGAAATTTCGAAAAATGCTCACACATTTATTTACTTAACATTTTGCGTCTAAACACATCAAGTCTTTCATTGTTCATCAATCACTGTCTTTCATCGGAAATGAATCACTTTGTATGAATCGTCTAATATCGGCCTTTTACTAAAAGGGCAGAATTTATCTATTTAAGCAGCACGTATTATTGGCATTAAAAAAAAAACGTCGGTTTTACTCATGTGTACGCTAGCATAACGGACATGCCCTGCGTTCCGAGACGCGCGGAAATCGATTAAAGCACCCGTAATTGCGTTCCGAAATACTGTCAGCTGTCAAAACTCATACGTTTTTTTGGTCTCCGTCTAGCTAGCAGCCTCACCATCGATTTTGATGGTTTTATCCATGTCAAAAAATTGATTGGAATTTGATTAAATTTGTTTATAGATCTCAGAAAAAGTTTAATTGTATTTTGGAAGATATTTGAGTATCTTACTGAGGCTTCTAGATCGACGTCTAGCTAGCAGCCTCACCAAGATAGACTGGCTCTATCATTATGATTTATATGTCAAAAATTTGATTGAAAATTGATTATCTCGTGTACAAAGTTTCAACGAAATTGGTTTAGTAGGAGCCGAGACAATATACCCCATTGGTGAGGCTTCCAGCTTGACGCTTGACGTGAAGACGATTCCCGTCAAAAGGATGTCCAAGCAAAGTAAATATACCAAAAAATTGATTGGAATTTGATTATCTTATTCCAGCAAAAAAACATTCAATTCGTTGAGACGTTTAGTCAGAAAATGATCCTAAACTCCTACATACTAATTATTTTTCCGACGGTCAATCAATTTTGAACTTTCTGCTAGTAGAAATAATGTTGAAATTGGTGTTTTAGGCTATAACAGGTACACTGGGATACAAAAGTATAATTTTACGATTAATTGATACGATTAAACTTAACAAATCGCCTTGAAAGCCGGTAGCAGCTACAAAAAAATCATCATGAGTCAAAACGTCTTGTTCAATTGTGATGACGATACAACACACAACACAACTTGCTGTTTTTCTTCTGCGCACTTTATTTTCGTTCGAAACTCACAACACAATCAAAACACAGATCAGAAAAAAGGTAATCCCCGTCGGTCTCAATCGCACTACCGCCATTTCTTAATCACGCCATCTCTTTCAGCAGTTTAAATTACTAGAGTCACCCCCATACACAGTCGTGCAGCTCAGATTACCGCGCCGACCGACGAGCACCTTATTTACCCACTCGCGTGCACCTTACATTATTTCGATCCCGCTCATATAAGAAGCCCCCCATTCACACACAGTCTTGCAACGACTTGCTGCCAACGGTAACCGGCGACGGCGTATGGTGCGATGTATTATCTGGAACGCACGCCTGCTAGCAAAACGTCGATCTAGAAGCCTCAGTAAGATACTCAAATATCTTCCAAAATACAATTAAACTTTTTCTGAGATGTATTAACAAATTTAATCAAATTCCAATCTATTTTTTGACATGGTTAAAACCATCAAAATAGATGTTTTTTTTTTTTTTTTTGACGGACCTAATCACTATTTATACCAGAGTGGTAATATAGTGGGCGCGGACTTGCGGGGGAGCAGAAGGCTCGTACCCCTTAAGTATCAAAATAGATGGTTAGGCTGCTAACTAGACGGAGACTTTTTTTGCTTTTCTGATCGCTGACAGCGCTGAAAGTCTGATTCAGAATGCGCCCGCCCATGGATGCGTGCGCCGACTGCACCGTGCAAGCAAATTTTTGACATCGACAGTTTTTTTTTTATAAAGTTGGTGAGTATTAAATAGGTAAGAACACACACTGATTGTACAGCCTAACCTTGTTTATTTGGTTGGAACACGTTCACAGATGCGTGGAAAATACTGAACCAGCATTTATTTATTTGAGTAAAGCGATGGTAATCATTCTAATATTTTCGATTTGATGTGCTGTCAGGGTCATGCGCAAAGAGTATAGTAATATAGGGGGTAACCACAAATTACTTATTATTACATACACTCGTAGACAGAGACTACGCATACACTTGTTACTCCTTTCACGTGTTGTATTTCACCCATGATTTCTACCAATCACGAAACCTACCACAGAATCCGTGAAATGGCCTAAATTTCCTAGACCTACGGCCATTACTATGGAAATGTCAACTTGCAAGCAGAGTCGTGATTGGTTGAAATTTAATTTTGTGTTACTACTAACTAGTGCCGCCGTTCATTTCACAGTTCCCTTTGTTTCACTATATTAATTCTGTGACTAAGGGCCAATCTTCTTTTTTGTGTGGGTTATTTGTAAGGTTGACAACCAACCTCACAAACTCTAAGGCACAGAGTACGGGCCAAATTATAAAGCTACTAAGCTAAGTACTGATTCTCTGATGCGATATCTAAATACTCGTGTGAATCACACTAATCATATTTTACACTAGCAAATGTGAAAGTATGTTTGAATATTTACATGTTTGGATGTTTGTTCAGCTTTCACACCTAAATTACTGATCCGATTTAGATAAAATTTAGAATAAAGATAGTTTGTACCCTAGAATTACACATAGGATACTTGTTTTTTTCGGGAAAAGTCTTATTCTCACGGGAAAAACCTCACACAACGCGTGTGTAGCCACCGGTGGACAGCTTGTAGTGAAAAAAAGGAAAGGGTTACTAATTACTTTGCCTAAAGAAAATTTTATTTGTTTATTCACTTTATTAAAACTTTATATTAACAATACTTTATATTAAAACTCTTTTTTTCTATTTTATTAACAAGTAAAGACCCTTGACCTAACTTCATCAATTTCACAAAACAAATTAAGTTATTAAGAACTTATAAAAACTAGTGTGAGTGTTCAGGAAAGTCCATTTGTGAATTCAATTTCCTATAAAAACTATGTGTAAGTCTTTATTTCTATCGGCTGAAATCCCCGCATTTGTAGCATTTGCATTCAGCAGGCTCTCGCATGCGCACCTCCAGAATAGCTCGATCTTCATCTTCTAGTCTGATACCGTCGGGATCATAACAGTGATGTAGAGTGACCACGCGTTCACGTAAATAGTTTTCTCGGCAACAAAAGCATTCCTGCAAAATTAAATAGTTTACGTTTTACCGGTGTGGAATATAATAAAATTGTGAAAATTGTTTAAAACTCTATTTTTTTTGTGTCATAAGAGATACAATATGTAAGTACATCTACTAAAACCATTTTAATAAGACCAACCATCTGCGAATTCTATTAAATTTCTTATCTATACTTTTTATTTAACTAGAATAAGTTAGCAATATTTACGGCTGTTGGATGGTACTGTTTTAGTAATTTTAAGTAAATACGCAATCCTTTCTGAATGCTTTATAATAATACTTTCCAAACCTTCAAAAATCCTATAGATGACGTAACAGAAGGTTGCACTTGACTACTGCACATGCCCTCGCATTTGTTAACAGTAACTTCTCCGCTACACGATCTAATTAATCTTCCCATTTCATCAAACTCTTCTGTAAAAATAAAAAGGTACACAAGTTGAAAAATATAATTTAACAAAGACAGGTTTGCTTCTAAAGAAATATGTTCCAACTACCATTTTAATAATATACGTTTTATGCACGCATTTCTTATTAATACATTTTATATCTGTATTTTAAAATGCAAAAATATAATAGTGACTTTATAATATTTTTATCGCGTTAAATGTATATCTATAATAATGAATAGAAAATTGCTACCTTTTGTTACATGAATTTCAGTTGGAATTGTTTCGCAACTGTCTTCACTAGCCACACACTGATTTATTAAAACTAGAGCTAAACAAAGAACGAAAATTCTAATAATAAAGGCCATTTTGGTAGTTTTCTATACAAGCCGAGTTTAACTGCAAGAAAGAAGCTGAAAATATTTCCTTTTATACTTAAATAGATACCTATCTACTTTGAAAGCAAAATATTGATGGAATGTAGAGAACAATTAACACAGTAGGTGGTCGAGAGGGACAAAGTGCAATGACTTGTACACTTATTTTAAGAAGAATATTTTACCCATAGCACCTACTTTTTCCGGGAAAAATCTCACACAACAAGCAATAAGGCCACCTATCTGTACACCCCTTCATCTAACTTTTGTACTTTTAAGCTATATTAAGCTTGTGTGCTATAAAGTATATTCTATTCTATTCTATGTATTTATCATTATGCATTTTTATAACACTAACCTAAATAAAAATATTAATTACTTTACTGGTTTATTTTCATAACTAGTTAAAAAGTATACCTACTGAAATTTAATGCAGCTTATAAAAAGTTGGAATTAGTAAAATGTAGTTGATCTTTCCAAATAAAAAGTACCTAAATGCGTCACTTCTTCAAGTTCAAATCAATAAAAAATAAACAAACTGACTACGATGGTTTTTTATTTCATCAACAGCTGATATACGTCCCCACTGAGGGGCTCGAGCCTACCCTGAATTAGGGCGATTAGGCCTTAGTCGACCACGCTGGCCCAGTGCGGGTTGGTTGACTTCACACGCAACCTTTGAATTTCTTCGCAGAAGTGTGCTGGTTTCGTCACGGTTTTCCTTCATCGTAAAAGCGTCGAATAAACGTACATATGAATTCGAAATTTGAAAACACATTGTTACGTGGTGGGGATCGAACCCGCGTCTCTCGGACGGAAAGCAGCGGCCCTAACACTAGACCACAGACGCTCTCTATTTATTATATGATGAAACGCGGTTATTTATTTATATAAATATTTTTCCTGAACGAGTTAAGTGACTTCTCCTTTATTTGTGGGTCATCTTGTATTCACAGCAGTAAGCAGTATAACAATCCATTATGGAAGATTTTTGGCGCCATATTGCTCGTAAGAAATCAATGGGGTTTCTTGTATCTTGTACCATTATCATACATGTATTGTTAAATGACTTTTAGTGTAGCATTCTGTCTTACAAACTTTAGCAATTATTTCAAAAAATGTTACCGAATACTTAAACCAAATTTTATCTTCTCTTTATCCAGTCTTTAATCAACCATCTGAGGGTAAAGACAGCCTTTAAGTTCTTAGAATCGTTTATAGCTATTTAATATTATACTAAATTAGGTTTGTGAAGATGTTCTTGACAAATCGTGTAGTTTTAATTGCTATGATTTTGTATGTTTGTCAAGTAAGCGAAAAACCTGTCAAGAGTCAAGAAGTCCATGGTCCAAGTAAGTAATAACAAGCAAGCAGTTTTCAACCCTTAATGAAAGATAAAAAGTAGTGTCGGTCTATGTTATCATAATCATTTTCAGCCCACATTTTTTCAGTTTCAGGGCAAGAATGTGAAATGACGCCTGTGATTCATGTATTGCAACATCCAGGATGTGTACCTAAACCTATACCATCATTTGCATGTGTTGGCAAATGTACAAGCTACGTACAGGTGAATATAAAACTATGTACTAATGGTACTACCTTTAGGTATAATAAAAAAATTGTAGGTAAGTAAAAACTGAAGTCATTCTGTGACAATGATTGTTTGCAGTAAAAACAGAATTATTACATTTTCGTTCTATGAGATTAAGTTGACATTCAAGTTATCTAGCAACAAACAGGATGTGACTTGGTATACTTACTGTACTGTCACCCTAAATAAGAAAATGTGCTAACCTTTACTAAAACATAAAATAGGATTATTAAAATGAATAATCATAATCATAATAATAATGATTTTATCACAACTAGGTAGCTGTACTGTACGTACGTACACCCGTTGCCTGAACCGCGTTAAGGACTTTCCGTCTCTAAATCTTCAGCGCTACCAATGAACACAAGCGAGACCACCGGTTCCCTATCCATTTGCATAAAAAATTTAGTCATAACATTGAATTGCATACTGCAATTTAAACTAATGATACTTACGCATAATATAATATAAGCAGAACACATAAAGCATAGTATATTAACGCATAACAACTATTACCATAATCAAAATAAAACATAATTATACAAAACCATTATTTTAATTACGCATAATGAAATATAAACATAATTTCTAAAAGTAAAATACCTAACTTTTTGATTTTAATAAACATATTGGCGGCCTAGGGGTGGCCCAAGGGCCACCCCCGCCGCACCTTAACCTATTATTACAGTATGGTACTCAACTTATATTTGATATAGCTATTAGACAAATAAACAATATGCCTTATAACTTTATGCCAATCAAAGGTAAGGAAAAAACCATTAGCCTAAACTATACTTATGCTTATTGAATCAGTATGCCAAAAACCAATTATGACAAAAAAATATTATACCAAAATACAATATGCCAAATTCGTTATGCCAAATTAAAATAGGACAACAAAAATTAGCCGAACAAAAGGGATCCCGAGACCACCTATGTATTTCCAAGTACTGAGTACATTATGTAGATTGCGCTTTTAGTTTTAGGAATCTTACTGCGGTGAAGTGCTACACCGTAGAAATTAAATATTTTCCCGCGGCCAAAGGTCTTCACTAAAAAATCTTTGTACCACCAAAATCTGTTGTGAAAAATTTAAAATTAATTTTCTCTTAAAGTATGGCATTTAGAAGAATATACGCTATGTTACGTTTTAATAAAAAATTGGTTAAAATATATTAATTAATGAGCGGTAATGTAGAAGGCTTAGCATAGTCAATATTGGCGAAAATATTGGGCCCTCAGTTCAGACGTTTTGTCAAAATTCGAATTTCATTAACTTTTTAACAATTTTATTTTGTGTCGTTATTTTTTTTTAACAAATTTGCCGAGATATTGAACTGAAATATACATAAGTCGTATTTTTATATTATTTGTTTAGATATATTCATGTTTTGCTGATTCCTCAGTACAGATATTCATGAATTGAGGGCCCAAGCTAAACCACCATAAATATGTAATATCGCGTTCTTAGGATTTGGGAACTTCTTAATTTATTAAAGAAAATCTTAACTAAATTCTCAAATAAAAATTATTATCCTAGGGATAGTACTTTCTAAGATTTAGGCTATGCCACTTTATGCAGGCGTCAGAATTGAGGGCTCAAGTTATTTGATCGTAGCCGTTTTGTTTCAGGTTTAAGAAATTTAAGAATCTTTGTATTAAGTTTTACCTATTTTTTTACTAAAATCCCTGTAAGTGTTATCTCGTTTCGCAATAATTAGAAAAATGGGCCCTCAATCCAGATGCACACAAATCTGTTGAGTGGTTTAGTCGTAAAAGCATAACAAACAGACAGACAGAGTTATATATACTATTAGTAAGAACAGGATTAATTTAGTAAGGATCGTCGGCTTATTTCAAGAAGTCATTAGCTGCAAAAAAGTAGTTTCGAGATAATCGCAGTTTTATGTTTTTTATTCTTTTGGCCGTAGCGTCGGAAATCGGTGTCCTAAATAAACAAAAAAAACACCAATATAAAGATGATTGTAGTCTTTATTATTATACCAAAAAAAAATAAAGTTTAAGTAACGCAGATTTTTTTAAAAACCCAAAAAAAAAGATAATGAGTTCTAGTGTTTGAGAAAAACAAAAAACCATGTAATTAATGACTTTAACAGGAAAATTGTTTAAAAAAATCTGTAAATTACTACTAAATTCTTAAAAAATGCCATTAAAAGTTTTTGTAACAAAGTTCTTTATATTAATAATACTATTTTTTGTACTTTAAGATATTATGTCAGTATTAAAATAATATTTCTATCATAATTAGATCCACTTATAGTTTTGACATAAAAATCTGTTCTAAAATACCTAGACAGCCTAAACAGACACTTATTTAATAATAATAATAACACACACACACTTTTGTATTAAAAGTACGTATTTTGGAAAACTTAAACTACTCTAATCAATAATGACCAGCTTGACAATATCCAGACAGCCCTTATTTTCTATCCAACAACAATAAACTGATTCTCTCACTAATCATAACTTTCTAAAGTCTTAACGCCATTATTACTAACAAATACAATGCTGTTTGGATTAGAGAAATTAACAAAAAATACAATAGCCATAAAAATAAGAAATAATTTTGTAACAATGACTGAAATCAATACCAGCGGTTTATTAACCTTCATCATTAAATCTCGTAACAATAATCAAAATACGGCACAAAAAAAGGTAAAAAAACACAGAAAGGTCATTTTAATTTACAGCTCTTCATCTTCATCTGATATGTAATTAAGACTATCATTGACTGGTAAGCTCTCATACCAGGGGTGTAATTCGGTGGGAATAATCTTTTCTGCACACATTTTTAATAAATCTTTCTGTTTGGTTATCGGCAACTTTTGATCGTATGCCTTTTTTATGACAAAATCGTCATAGTCGAATGGTTTTTCGGGCTTGATTTGTTTTCGTTTCCTTAGATTTCGGTCTTTGTTTTGGTTTTTGTTGTTATTGCTTGTCCACAAATATTTGGTCGTGTCTTTTCAAATCTAAAGCTCTTGACCTTTAGCCATTGGATCACATCACCATCACACCCAATCTTTCTATTTTGCATAAGGTTATTAGCCAAATCTTTTACATCAAGAATATCAGTGTGACGCAATAATATAGATTCATATGGTTTTTTTTTAGGACTGCCTTTTTTTGCATTGCGATTGGATCTTGCCAATCTGATTGCATTACATAAATCTGTTATAGAAAATACTGTCATATTTTTCAATTGATGCTCAATCGCACTGTGCATGCTGTCTACTTCCATGTGGCTGTGACCCGACTCTAAATATTTGTGCTCGATAACCTGTAAGTTTGTTTTTTGGACTAAAAAGGGCAGCGGCCTTAGCCACTAGACCACCGATGCTCTTCGTGCACGTTATTTGAAACTAATTATTTTTATTGTTTGTTGTTTTTACACGCCTTTTATGCCTCATTAGATATTGGCGGTTGATAGATTAGGTAAGGAGTAAAGAATGACAGTATTTTTTTCTATAATATTATACTATACCTAGGTACCTACTCGTAACTTACCTCGGGTAATACACCATTTTCGTCACTATTACACGAGTCAATCAACTGTTCTATATCCCGAATAAGTCTTTCTGGATTAAGCTGTATATCCACCAATATTCTTTGTGAAATATAAAATTTAAGAACATGCTTATTACAAAGTTGATTCCATAGAACAGAGTAAAGTTCTTACCTAACTGGCAAATGGCATGCCTGGTTCGCATGATACCTATTGAACCAGGGACACAGGTTGGTAAGTACCTACCCTAATTAGATTTTTTCTTAGGTAGGTAGGTATTAAGACTAGAATGTTGGTTTGATTGAAATTGCCAGTAATAACAAATAGGTAAGTATAATCTCTGACTTCATGTAACGTTACATTGCGATCATTTAATAATACAGCCCATGAAAGAGATTTTTTCTAAAAGAAAAGTCTTTCCTATACTGATATTTCGGCCCTAAATAAGTACATACTGGCTGCCTACCAGTAGGTAGGTATTCGAAATGAGTTTAAAGACCTCTGAACGTATTATTACATTAATAGAACAATACCTAAACGTTTTTCCTACTCCTATAAAGTTAAATGTATAGTGACCTCAGCCTCAGATGAAATTCCAGGACTGTTACTGTCACGGCTCATACTTTCAACATTGTTTGTTCTGTAGAAATCTTGGATGTTTCAGTGGGATTAACACTAAGATCAACCAATTTCTTACCTCGAGTTCCCTGAAATCATTATGATATGTTAATGACTTTTCAATTAATTTTATTTAATTTAAACCACACGTACGTCATGAATTTTACATCTAATTAAGTGGTAATATAGTTTAACAGATAGAAACTTAATTGATATAAGGTTTTAGAGTTTTCATCATTACGTTTTTGTATTTTGTCTCGAGCAGCTAAATTTTTCCGTTTCCGGGGCATTTCACTAGAAGTCACTAATTCACCTACCGGCGAACTGATTGACGGGACGGGGCGGCGCGGGCGCGGCACGCGCGCGATGTACCTACACACACATGCATGTCGCTGCTTGTTTTACCGCTCCCTCTGCGCGCCCCGCGGTTAATTAAAAGTTTTTTTTAAGGCAGAACTAATTAAAGTGCACAAATTAATGTAATTTAGTTGTTAATTGTTAACAGAAATCACTATCGAGTGAAATAATAAACATTTTAATGGTAGTAAATTCGGTAGAAGCCATCAAATGTTATTTCATGAATTTAAAGTGACCGCATCGAGGTAATCTCAAGTACCCAAAACTAATGTAAGAATTATAATGATTTATTACAATATACGAAGATATAAACGGTACAGTTATTTTGAATGACCGAAAGTCACTAAAATCATTTACTGAATTGTAACAAAACTGTATTTGTATTAAACCATAAGTTTTCTTATTCCAGCAAAAATAATTAAATAACATAAATGAGATACTAAATGTGATCATAGTATATGCCATACATTTATTGAACATATCCAAAAGTCATTAAAACAAATTATTGGTTTTTAACAAAGCTAAATGTAGTAATGTTTAATGTTTCTTAGTTTCTACTAAAAAACCTAAATAACATTTAGTGTGTTTTTACCAAAAATATTTGAACATGTTTCTGAAAAATTTGAAACAACGTATTGTAATGATTTTTGTTCGTACAGAAAGTCGTAAATTGCAATAATCATCTTTCGACCATGAACATAAAGTTCAATTTCTTCTAAAGTGTAACAGGTAGAAAAATGAGGATTTTTGATTAATATAGAGCACAACGCGGGCTATGCGCTAGACTCAATAATGCAGTTAATGACTTTTTGCAAATAATGACTTCTTGAAATAAGCCGACGGGATAAGGATAGCAAAATTGTAAAATACATATTACATTAGGATAATAAATTATTATTCTTTGTCTTATTATTATGTAGGTACCTAAGCAGGCACTTTTTTATATTTAACTACTGAATTTTTTTGTTCATACAGGTATCTGGTAGTAAAATTTGGCAGATGGAACGAACTTGTAACTGCTGCCAAGAATCAGGTGAAAGAGAAGCAACCGTTGTGTTATTCTGCCCTAAAGCTAAAAATGAAGACAAAAGGTTCCGAAAGGTAATAAAGTTATAATTTTTATTTTCTATTGTGAATACTTAAAGCCATGGTCTTAAACTTTTAATGGATAATTGCAAAATATACATGTAAGTATTAACTTTTTTAGGTGACAACAAAAGCTCCACTCGAATGCATGTGCCGACCTTGTGGAATGATTGAAGAAAGCTCCATCATACCTCAAGAGCTAGTCGGTTACAATGAAGATTCACCATTACATAACCAGTTCATAAAATCTTACTAGTCTAGATAAATTACATACAATAAATAATGAAATATGCACTGTACCTATGATACATAATAATTGTTAATTTTATTGTACTTGTTGTAATGGAATGCTAATAACAAACCATATAACAAACTAATAAAGGCCCTTGACTTGACAACAAAGACGTTGATTTTTTTGTCCTATAAAACAAAAATTGTTGGTCAACCTACTTGTATGAAAATAAAAAATAAAACTGGCAGCTTGTTAAAAAATCTTTCGAATAACAAAAAAGAATGCTATTATTTAAAAACAATGAAAGTTTTTTCTTTTATTATAGATATTTCTATTTGCGCCAGTAGCAATAATAGTCGTTTAGAAATTACAGTAAAAAAATAAACAAATCTGACGTTTGACAATTCCCGAATGTTAGTTTATTTTGATTTGATTGAGCTGTTTCTTTACCAAAAAACTATAATTTTTCGTCATTATACAATATTAAACATTTACAAAAATGAGTCGTCGAAAGCGTGCAAGGGTAATTTCTTTCATACTTGTGTAATACCATCAGCTTTAGCTGTTTTCTGTCTTGTTTCCGTGCTGTAAGTTAGAGGTTATGTTTATTGATCTTCAGATTGAAACACGAGAATTGGATGCTGTTTTGAAGCAGCAGGATGACTCTGAGTCGGACCAGTCTGACCGGAGCAAGGTAACCTCTTCAAGTCCCACGTCTCTAGGGGGGCGGAGAGAGTCTTCCTCGAGCCGTAACACCGACATCAAAGATGTTAAGAAGGACGACAAGCCGGTCGTGGAAGAGACTAAAACCGACGACATTGAAGAGATAAACTACAAGGAGATGTTGAACAGGTTCGGTTTTACATGTGGAGTTGAGGTTTTTGTTTCTACTTGCTAAAGAAAGTCTTGTGAATGTTGTGACGGTCTTTATAACTGGTTTTACAAGAGTAGTAGGTTGATGTTGATAAAATAAGGTATGGGATGGTGATTGCTTGCTTTTTAATTCTAAAAAGAAACAACCAGAAGGAAAAGTTCCAATATCTTTTTATTAAGGTAAATATAATTTAATATTAATATCATGGTTCAAGTATTTGTTTACTGTCAATGATGTTTATTTGTATTGTAAGCTGTCGAATAGGCGTAGGCAGTCTTTTTGTGTAGACAGTTTCTTTAACTATAAATTGAATGTTTTCTTAGACAAAATATTCGGTCTGAATTTTTTTTTAGCATAGCACTGAAATTGTAAACTCGGAGCAACTATTTGAATATCTCATCATGAAAAATAAAGTTGCTGAAACCAGGTTACCATACCATAGTTCAAAGTGGAGTATAATTTGTCTGCATGTTTAGCTTCAAAGAATGGTTTATGTTTTTTTTAATGCATTCTTGTGTTTTCATGCAAAGTTTGGTAGTTAATGCAACTATTGACATGTCAAGTATAAGTTATCATATTGCTGACTTACTATAACTTAATCCCCTAGAAAATAATACTAACAATATTTCCAAACATAAGATTGTTTTCTAGTTTGGAGGGAGCAGCCTTCCAATCCCGTCTGCCGTTTGACAAGATGTCGTCATTGGAATCAGAATGTTTCTCCGACTTGCAAGGACCTTCTAGTTTAGCCTTTATTCAGATCAGGAATAGGATTCTGAAGTTATGGTTTGAAAATCCTAAGAAACAACTGACTCAAGAAATTGCTGTGCAGAAAATGGAGGTGAATATAGAAAAAAATGTCATAGCAATTGTCATTATTACATTGGTCATGGTCATAATCCTTAGGTGTATCTTAAGTGTACAAATACCATTTTATAAATAAGGATAGTTATAATTGTAAGAAAAAGAAGTTATGTGGGCAGCTCAGGACCATTCGCTGTGGAAATCCTTGGTAGAGCCCTTGATTTGTTGAGAAGGGATCGGGCAATACAGTTCTGATGACCACTTTGACCCGAGAAGGGTAGAGGCCTTTGTCTAGCTGTAGACATCTTCCAGCTGAAATGATGATGATAACTTGATGTACAAGTTTGTCTTCCTTTATATTATTACATGTTGAATGAATTAATAATTGAATGACTTGAATTGATGTCTTTCTATTTGATTATTCCTTTAAATAGCAAAATAATAACTACTGAAGTATTACTGAAGTATTATAAAATACTTGGTTTCTAACTTCAGGTTCCTTACAACGGCGATCCAGCTCTTATATTACGAACTCACGCATTCCTGGACAGACATGGTTTCATCAACTATGGGATGTACGATCGCGTCACCCCCATACCGAACCCGCCTAAAGGCAAGCCGCGCCCCAGAGTCATCATCATTGGCGCTGGCAAGTAGACATATACTATATTTTTATATTATTTACTCTGGGTAAATAATCCCTGTGGGGCATGATCATAATCCCTATGAGTCACGCACGATCATAATTCCTATAGGTCATGATCATAATCCCTATGAGTCATTATCATATTCCCTATGGGTAATGATCATAATCTCTGGGTCATGATCATAATCCCTATGGGTCATAGTCATAATCTCTATGGGTCATGACCATAATACATATGGCGCATGATCTTAATCCCTGTGTGTCATAAAATCCCTAAGGGCTATGGTTACAAATTCTGTGGATCATAGTCATATTCATATCATAACTTTTATTAGTCAGTTTTTAATAGCAAGTAACCTATTTTATGAACTTTTTCAGGAGTGTCAGGGTTGGCAGCGGCTCGCCAGTTGACGTCATTCGGCTGTGAAGTGGTCATACTCGAAGGCCGAGACAGGGTTGGCGGAAGGGTCGTTACTTACAGAAAAGGCCCTTATGTCGCTGATTTAGGTAAGCTAATATTTTTTAATATCAAGTGTAGCGTTTAAAAAAAGGGCTAGCTAACCTGTGGAAAACAGCCACGAAGAAAGACAAACTTCAAAATCGGGAGGGCGCGAAGATCTGACAGATGACTAACAAAATTACCGTGAGCAACCAAACAAGGTTTGACGATCGCCCGCGCCATCGTGTTCATCCCAAAACACGAAAGACGCCGACGAACACCGGAAACTCGGATTGCCCAACGGCGCACTTGGTAGAGACTACCAACGAAGTCATAGTCAAAGTCGCGGGTTCGAATCCGACCCGGACTGAAAAGAGGAATTTGGCCGCGTGGTGCGCACGGCCCGTGCGTGTTTCAAGAAAGAGACAACCCTTCCAAGAAACAAGCACAGACAACCACACAGGCCGACTGCACATAGCAGCGGACGCCGTCCAGTCACGACAAAAAATTCGCGCTTCGGGAACAACATGTAAAACATGGCCCCGGCTCAATCCAGGGGAAATCGAAGCGACATGGGCCAAGTTTGAGGCCTATGGCAACTCAAAAACCTGGAACCATACGCATAATGTCGAAATCCGAATAAAATAACCTAACTTACCAACTAATACCGAAAGATAATAAAATTTACAACTGGCCAGAAAAACACACATACAGACACACACACCACACAGAAAAAAGTGGCGTAAAAAAGTAAATAAACTTAGTGATTATCAAACAAAATAGAAAGAGAGGACGAAATGATGAATTTAAACTAAAACAAGGTGCCAAAAAGAATAGGAACACGTTTGCCAGAAGGCTTTTAGAATTTAGAAAAAAATGTCCCAGGGGAAACTGGATAAACACGAAAAAATATATTCGGGGACTATTTCAACGACCGCGTCTTAGTATGGACAAATTGAAGGCACCAAAGATACGTCACACGATTACCGCAACTGTCGGCCAACCCACGGCATACAGTCTTGGCTACTCGTGGACAGCACCCAATGTACACTTCTTTGCATACAAGAGGCTCGTAAATAGCCCCACGAGTTTTGCAGGCGGGTAAAAAAAACTAGACGCCAGAGATAGTCTAGAAAAGGGTTGTCGTGGAAGTTTGCGAATGCGGCATTTCGGTAAATGGAGCTTCAAATGGAGGCTCCATCTTTTAATCAACTGATAAACAAGCTGAAAAAATAACAAGTAAAGGGAAAAAAAATAGGGGAAGACCGGAAATTGGTCACCCTTCTCCAACGAAACGAAATAAATAAAAAAAAAATTAAACGAAATTTACAGATAAATTTATGTTACGGGCGCCATTTGTAGCGTTTAAAAAAAGGGCTAGCTAACCTGTGGTTGTCCACCACAGGTGAAACGTGAAATTTAGGAGAATAAAGAAAGATTGAGTTAAATTTGTCCGAACAGTATAATTAAAATTTAAAAGGGTGGAGATATTGCCAAAGAATCAAAAAAGAATGAGCCGAAAGTCGGGTCCTGAGGGGACTCCGTCGATAAAGTGTTGGTGAACTAGTGTTGTGTTGAGAGTGTATCGATGCAGGAAGGTGTAAAAACCGCGGAGTTCCCCGGGAGAGTAATAGCCAAACGGGAACCAAAAAAGGGAGGGCCAGAGCAACCTAAACGACCTTTTTAGAATTTAGAAAATGAATTTTAACAGTAAATAAAATTTGGCAAAATCCGTAATACATTAGCATACAAAAATTTACAACCAATAGATACAAAAAACACAAGCTAAAAATCTGCCAGATGGGCAGTAAGCCAGGGGGGACTCCAACGCCGGTGTGCGGGTATGCGGCACTTAGCTGTTAGGTGTGCGGACGCACACAACACAGGAATCCGGGCTCGTCCAATGCCTGGTGGCCTCACGTGTCCGGAACCACAGAAATAAATCGTGGAAGGTTCCCGCAAGCACGGAGGGATCCTTGTGTGTGTGGCGTCCTTGCAGAAGCCGGAAATACACTGTAAAGATAGAACAACAAAGAAATAATCGCCATCCAACCAAAACAAGGAAAGAGAAAAGTGCGTCGATAAGAAACCAGTAGGAAGACAACACAAGACTTACCCGGCTAGTCCAAAAGGGCACCTAGTATTTGTGGTATTCCGGGGATAGAACAATATAAACACAGCCAACGCTTACAACGGTTTATTACGAACTGACGGCTACCCACATTACAGTACAGTATTGACCACGAAACTCTTCTATAAATATTTACTATAATATTAACTATAATAATTCAAAAGTTACGTATTTACGCAAGAAATTTCGTCTCTTTAATCACCAGCTGACACACCCAGAAACAATAGACCATTTAAAAAAAGGTCAAACCAAGAAAATTTGAAATTTGAAAAAGTGACATAAAAACCGGCCAAAAGAAAAAAGAATCATACCAAAAAGGTTATTAAAAAACCTGCAGTAAATGCTGCACACGCTAATCACACTTAATATTATAAATGTGAAAATATACTCACCGGCACAACTAACCGCCCACCCTTCACTTCAGGGAATACTCGTGCTTCTTTATAATTCTATTAGTCACTGCTGATGTTAGTTAAAAAGTAGTTAATTTAGCGCTTATTTATGTGTGTTTAATTTATCGTAAAATTATCAATAAATCAATTGTAATGTATAACAATAAGCGTAGTTTAAAATTAACCCGAAATACACAAGGGTGGGCGGTTGGATGTGCCGGTGAGTATATATTTGGATGTTTGGATGTTTAGATGTTTGTTCCGCTTTCACGCCTTAACTACTATACGGATTTGGATGTAATTTTAAATGGAGGTTATTTGTATCCTGAATTAACATATAGGATACTTTTTATAGGGGAAAATCTTACATAATGCGAGCGTAGTCGCGGGCGGACAGCTAGTGATAATAATATGTTGAAAATTATTTCGCGGCCATTTAGTTTGAAGAAATACAAGAAACGCGTGTTATTTTAATCACGAATGTAATTTCATTTATTTGAATTAGTAATACACTGTACAGTACACCCATTTTGTAAACGTGTTCCATTGAGACTAAACTTTGTTTTTGTGTGATATCAATGCATTTTAATGTAACTGTATATGTATTCTTTTTATGACATTAAAATCTTTGTTAATTCCAAAATTTCAGGTGGCATGGTGGTAACAGGCCTAGGTGGCAACCCGGTAACAACATTGTGTGTACAGATGGGAATCGAACTTCAGAAGATAAAGCAAAAATGTCCGCTTTACGAAGCCACTGGCAACCAAGTGCCTAAACATAAGGATGAAATGGTAACTTAGTTTTTTGGCTCTTTTTCTAAACACACACACACACACACACACACACACTAGTAATACTTGCTTCATCAATGAAGATCTCAAGATTTAGTGTACATACTAAACTCGTCGAATTAGGAGCTATGGAAAAGTACTTGTTGTCATCTGTATATGCTACGGCTAATAGCTGAAGTGCGGCTACACTTAGTTTTAGCGGGCTACAACTAGGTGCGCAAGATCAGAATCTCAAAACAAAACCAAAATGCTTAACTGAACTGAAAACCTAGTTTCAGCCAGTGATAAATAGGATACACCTAAGTTTAACCACCTGTGTGCGGCTGCACCTAGTTCTAGCCGCTATGATGAAGGCTAAACCTAGTTCTAACCGAAGATATATTAACTGCATGTGGCCGGCTGCACCTAGTTGTAGCCAGCTAAAACTAAGTGTAGCCGCACTTCGACTATTAGCCGTATCGCCTGCTTAAGGGACGGGCCTCACTTATCGACGGCGATCGACGGTTTGCCCATACAAAACGCGCACTTAGTATGGAAATCCTTCCGCCGCGTCCATCCGAAAGGATTGCCATAACATATTGCCTTAACATATTCAAGTGCTAATATGTAAAAATTACGAAACACAAACTCCTTTTTAAAATTATTTACAATGCACCAATGACGATCCGCCATAGAGTTGAAGACGGGACGTAGTTCAAGAATTTTTAATTTGTTTTCTTCTTTTATTTGCCTGAATCCTACCCGTCTTACCAGCCTGTAACTTTTTTCATACAATACTCATGTTCTAAATTCAAAACGCTTTTACGCCCGTGGGCTTCTAAGACCCATTTCTGGCGCACTTATGTGCGAACCAATCGACACTTTTGGAATGGGATGAAAATACCGTATTACGTCATCGCAGGTGGAACGCGAATTCAACCGTCTGCTCGACGCGACATCTTACTTGTCCCACGCGGTGGACTTCAACTACTACAACGATATCCCCGTCTCGCTCGGACAGGCGCTCGAGTGGGTCATCAAGCTGCAACAGAAGAACGTCAAACATAAACAGGCAAGTTTTATAAGTGTTTTTGGATAATTTTCATTGTTTTGTTCAAACAAACTCAAGTTATGAATCATTAGTGGTCCGCCCGCGGCTACGCTCGCGTTGTGTAAGATTTTCCCGTGGGAATAAGACTTTTTCCCGTAAATTCCTATGTGTTATTCCAGGGTACAAACTATCTCTATTCCAAATAAAAAAAAAAAGAGATATAAATTTCAAGGAGTTGGGGATGTTTGTGGAGAAACAAAGTAAAATAAAAATAGATATAAAGAGATAGAAAGCGGATATGGAAGAGAACAATCTCACATCTAAGGATGCCGAAGACCGGGCAAAGTGGAGAAGATTGAGTAGGAAAGCGGACCCCAGCACTAGGCCGGGAAAACGCTAGGACGAAGAAGAAGATACAGACTCGCGAGGTCTACAGCTCACAGAGCCACTAGTCCCAATCCGTTCAGTAGTTGTTGCGTGAAAGAGTAACATCCACCCATCCATACATCCATACTTACAAACTTTCACGTTTATAATATTAGTAAGGACTATCTGTCAGCCCGCTGTTACGCCCGCAATTTTTGTAATTTTCCCGTGTGAATGGGTTTTCGTTTCCCAAAGTAAAAAAAGTAAGCTTATCTCCTTGGATGTCAAACTATCTTTGAGCAAAATTTCATTAAAATCGGTTCAGTAGTTCACCCGTGAAAACGTAACAAATAGAGACATCTACTTTCGCATTTATAAAATTAAATTATGGGTCCGGGTTAGGATATATTAAATCCCACTAAAACTGTGTTTTCAAGTTACAAAGTTACGAATACGTATCCATCAACAGCTTATATACGTCCCCACCGAGGGGCTTGAGCCTACCCTGAATTAGTGTGCAAGTTTCATCACGATGTTTTCCTTCAACGTACGTACGTAATATGAATTCGGAATACGTATATGAAACTCTTATAGTCTTTCTACTGAAACTCTTATAGTGGAAGAAAAAATCGCGAGGAAACTCGCATGCCCCTGTTGAGAAATTCGTAGTGCATGCAAAGTCGACCAATCCGCACTAGGTCTGTTTGCCGTAATTCAGAAGCTTTTAAGTGACGACGCATTGATAAATTTGCTATTAATTAATTAGTAAATTCTAAATCGTCATCCTTCCTAATAGTTTCAAATTGTTTTTACGAATAAAATGTCATGTTTGCTGTGCTCTTACAGGGCGTCATTGTACAATACAGTAATTTGTTAGGTATAATGACAAATGCAATATAAGATACATACATACCTATATATTTTTATTATTTTTAGATTGATATTTTGAGTTTGAGTTTATTAATGAATGAGCTATTATTTTGAATATTTTCTTTACAGATACAACACCTAAAGGCTCTTATAACAATGCAGGAGAAGATGAAAGCGAATATCACCAAGTAAGTATTTCACGTAATTTGGAGAGACTCACTGCTATGTGCAAATAATAATATAGCCGACCTATTACCAGTAGAATAGGGGATCGGACTACTTTTTTTAAGTTTATAAATCCAAACTTCTTAGTTTCTGCTATCGATCACTAAAATAATTTTTGCTCTATCTTTAAAATTGGTTGAGTTTTAAAAGTTTGAAATTCAAGATTAGACAGAGAGGCACATACCCACTTGTGACGTCATTTGTTAGTAACGCCATATAATTTTCATACAAAAAATCGTTTTTGAAAGAGACAGACATATTGAAACTTTAAAAAATCACTCTAAATTGGTTTTTCAACCGATTCTGTTTTTTTGTTCACGAATCGTCTGCTACTAATCTATATTTTAAAAATAATTCATAAAATATGGTAAATTCGTAAAATATGGTGAACAGTCCGATCCCCTATTATACTTTGATTTCTCTTTCCGAGATCTGTTATCTCTGCATACTGTATATATGTTTATGTATGTATACTTCCAAGTTCATAAAAAATGTGATAAATGTGTGTAGGCACACCTATTTATAATAGTGTTTATTAGTAAATATTATGTAATATTTTCATAGACAAGTACAGTTCCCGTCAGAAAATGGACTTTGTAGAGCATTATTTACTGCTGGGACCTATATATTTTTAACTAGCTATCCACCTGCGGCTACGCTCGCGTTATGTAAGATGTTCCCGTGGGAATAAGATACTTTCCCGTAAAAAGTATCCAGAGTACAAATTATCTCCATTCCAAAGGACAGAAACCAAAATGTTTGACCTCTGGCCTTCAATATGAACATAAAAATATTATTATAGTATTTACTGTTTTGAGTTGTCTGTAATAAGGATATCACATAAATGTTGGAATTTTAGTATCAAAAGTCTTATTACTTTCGTCAGAATGTATTTGGCAACACTAGTTTTGGCGTTATCAATCGATTGAAAGTCTTACAAAACATTATTTTTTACATTTATTTTGATACTCTCATAGAGGTGGCTAAATTCATTATATATTTTTTCAGAATGTTTCGTGATTTTAATTTATTTTGCTGTGGCTGTTCAAGGCTAAGCCCATGGTTGCTCCCTTTCATCAAAATCCGCGTGAAGGCGGAAAGAACATCCAAATATATTTTCATATTTATAATATTAGATGTGATGAGAGATAAGACTACACAGAACTATAATTTTGAAAGATAACGGATTTAGAACTAAGAAAAGATTAGGGTAATAAATATTGAAAGAAATATCTTATTTTTATTCCCTTACAGAATGGCCGACATACAGGAACTCCTTAAGTCGATGAAGGAAGAAAAAGATAATATTTTAGCCGATCGGGAAAAGAATATTTCCGCGGACAACAACGTGGTACAGGAGTTCAACTTGCGCCGTTTGAACCGCGAAATGACGCAACTCTGCAACGAGTATGATGCCCTGGTAACTCAGAACGCGAGTATGGAGGATAAACTGGCGCAGTTGGAAAGTAATCCGCCTAGGTAAGCTTCTAATGATCTATTACGATTATAGTTAAATCATATAGAAATATCTCGCTACAAAACAAAAAAATAAGTAACTCGGACCAACCACCCACTGGACACCACATGTCAGGGCGCAACTTTCCGAAACGCATAGATGCATTTGCACATGTAAATACCTCTGCGCGGCCAATACCTCGCGGCTCACTTCAGTTTCGACCAATTATAAGACCTGTCAATACGTTGCATAAGCGAGATGAACCAATCACGACGTGTTCCTCGCGCCCCCGCTCCGCAACTTTCTTTGTAATTAGTTTAATTAGTTTGTTAGTAAATTATACAGAATGCGGTGTCCAGTTTGGTCCGAGATAAGTAACATCAAAGTCGAGAGGTATAGTGTTCGGTCGTAGTTTCAGTTCTCTTTGGAAGTTCTGGGTTCAAACCCCGATGGGGAAACTGACGTAAAAAAAGAAACAATGTCCCCAGTTTGGTTAAGACATTACAGGCTTAATAACCTGATTTTCCGTTCTAATCGCGATATATTTTTTAGATATACTAAACAAGAGTAAAAAAAACCGGCCAAGCACGTGTCGGGACACGAAAAGTGTAGGGTTCCGTAGTTGTCCAATACTACTTAGATTGTTGAAGACAGTTAACGTTCAAAATCAAAATAATTTTCTATGGTATTTGTACAAGTAACTAGTAAGAAATTCGGTTTAATATGTATCCGGAATAACAAAAAATAACAAAGATCTATAACTAAATATACTTTTATTGCTTTTCAAAATATTCCCCGTGATGATCGATGCATTTTTTCATACGTTGAAACCAACTTTCGTAGCATTTTTTGCATTCTGTATCGGGTATCTCCAAAACGTGCATTTTGAAAGCATCAACGGCTTCTTCCCGGGTCGAAAATCGGTGTCCACGTAATTTGTTCTTCACGCTTGGGAATAAATAAAAGTCGTTGCGTGCCAAGTCGGGACTGTACGGCGGATGACCCGTCAATTCGATCATTTGACTATTTAAATACTCGTTGTTGCGGCCGAGGTGTGACAGCTGGCGTTATCGTGGTGAAGGATTATTCTTCGTTGTCGATTGTTCTTGCGTATTTCTCCAAAGACTTCTGGCAAGCAAATGGTGGTGTACCATTCAGAATTAACCGTTTTACGATTCTCTAGTGGTACTGTAGCCATATGTCCACTAATACCAAAAAAGCAGGCAACCATTTGCTTCAAAGTGCTTTTTGCACGAACAACTTTAGTTGGGTTTGGCTCATTTTGAAACACCCAAACCGTTGACTGCTGTTTAGTTTCGGGATCATACGCATATATCCAAGATTCGTCTCCTGTGTAGATATTATGAACAGCTTTTGATGTACCACATTTGTATTTTTCTATCATTTTTTTGCACCAATCAACACGAGCCTGTTTTTGTCCAACGAGAACAAATTTTTTTTACAGCCAAATGTTCGTGTAATATTTTATAAATACTCGTCATACTAATGCCCAGAAATGCCTCTATCTCGTGATATGTAACATGACGGTCTTGCATTATTAGTTCGCGCACAGCATCAATATTTTGTGGTACAACAGCCGATTTAGGGCGACCTTCTTTAAAATCGTCCGTAAGCATACGACGACCACGATTAAACTCACTGAACCAGTGATACACAGTGGTTTTCGATGGGGCTTCCTCCCTAAAAGTCGACAAAAGTTGATCCATGCACTGTTTTTGAGTTAATCCACGCCGAAAGTCGTAATAAATCACAGCACGAAAATTTTCACGAGTGAAATCCATGGTGATGATAGACAATGAATTTTAAAAATGGCGCCACAATGTAAAAACAATTGACAGATGAATGAAACAACCTTTATTTTACAGCCAAAGAGTTCTATTTTAAAATGTTATAATTTCTTTTTAAATATTGTTTATGTAAGTGGCCAGTTCCGGATACATAAATAGCAGCCCTTGTATGTTGGTTCAGTAGTTTTTGCGTGAAAGTGTAACAAACATCTATCCATACATACAAACTTTCGCGTTTATAATTTTAGTAAGGATAGTAAGGAAGTAAGGATGTCAGTAGTTAACACGACGACTGCTACCCTATAAACTCGTAAACATAACGCCTGTGCGCGCGTGCGCGTTCGTAGTTGTACCGGTTAATTGCGTCCATGAGCAGTGAACAGTAATTCCAAGTGAACACGAGAGTAGCGTCGATAGCAGCCTTCGTGTTAAAGAAAGAATGTAGAATACAGTACAAAGACCCTAAAATCACCTCGACGTTTCAGCTCGGTATACCTGTCAGTCCGGGACAGACAGATCCTGGACTGGCACTTCGCCAACCTGGAGTTCGCGAACGCGACGCCACTCGGGAACCTGTCGCTCAAGCACTGGGACCAAGACGATGACTTCGAGTTCACCGGGAACCATCTAACAGGTAAGACTAGTTTAACGAGTCCAAAAATGCCGATGAGCTTTGGAGTATGGAGGTTCTCGAATGGATACCGCGTCTCGCGAAACATAGTGTGGGACGCCCCCCTGCCAGGTGAACTGATGACCTGAGGAAGGTCGCTGGTGGTGGTTGGATGAGAAAAGCGTGTGATCGTGCGCTTTGGCTGCACTGGACTGCAATAGGCTGAATGATTGATTGATTGAAAATGCACTATTAATAGTGACTTTAAAGTCATCAAACACAGTCAAAGTTGTAAGGTCGACAACCGACCTTACAAACCCTGTCAGTGTTATAGAGCCGCCAAAGCCACTGACTTTGCTCATGTAACGACTAGATAGTAGCCGGGACCTACGGCTAAAGTGCCTTCCGAAGCACGGGATCATCTTTCTTTTCGGACAATAGGTTGATTCAGCCTGCAATGTCCTAACCAAACTGGGAAAAGTCTCATAAAGAGATTTTTGCTTGACAGTGTCCCCACCGGGAATCGCACCCGGCCACGGAGGCTGGCTATTAAAGCGATGTGATGATATGCAAAATGTTGTTCCTTATATAGGCTTTGGCGCGATCAGTCAGTTCTCTGACCTAGATTCAAATTACCGTCTTCAATAAGACGAACATCGAGACAAATATCTCATCTAAATATTGCAGAGAGTCGATCTAACGCGACATATCTCCACTGCACTTTATACAGTGTAAAAAATTGTCTATTAAAACAACAATTTTCCCCAAGGAACAAGTTGTCAGATGAAAAAAACTATCTTCTAACCTTGCAGCAGAGAGAGAGCGTCGCTGGTCTTGTGGCTAGGGCCGTTGCCTCCCGTCCGGGAAACGCGGGCTCGACCACGTACCAAAGTGTTTTTCAAATTTAGAATTCATATGTACGTTTATTCGACGCTCTTACGGTGAAGGAAAACATCGTGATGAAACCTGCACACTCCTGCGAAGAAATTCAAAGGTAGTGTGTGAAGTCGACCAACCCGCACTGGGCCAGCATGGTTGACTAAGGCCTAATCGCTCTAATTCAGGGTAGGCTCGAGCCCCTCGGTGGGAACGTATATGAGCTGTTGATGATGATGATATTAAAAACCAAGAGACTACATCGTATTTTAACCTTTGCACCGATACGGCTCATCTACTCCACGAGCTCCGTCCAATCAACTTCTAATACTTAATCATTAATTCCTACTTCATAATGACAATACCAACTCCTATGGGAAAGCCTCACAGGAGCTACAATTGTTGATGTAATAGGGGATCGAAATAATTTTATTTTATACATCCAAACTTCTTGGTTCCTGCTATCGAACACTAAAAGATCTTTAAAATTGACCGAGCTATCAAGGTTCGAAATTCAAGATTAGACATAGAAGCACATACCCACTTGTGACGTCATTTGTTAGTAACGCCATATAATCTCCATACAAAAAATCGTTTTTGAAAGAGACAGACATATTGAAACTTTAAAAAATCACCGTAAATTAGTTTTTCAACCGATTCTGTTTTTTTCTTCGCAAATCGTATGTTACTGATCTATATTTTAAAAATTATTCGTAAAATATGATAAATTCATTAAATATGGTGAACAGTCCGATCCCCTATTCCTACTTCAGAATGACAATACCAACTTCTATGGGAAAGCCTCACAGTAGCTACAACTGTTAAACTAATTATAGCCATCAATCTTCTACCGATATGATAGATATACTATAGTATCGAAGTGACGACGCTGATGGATGTTGTAGCAAAACAGATACTAGTAAGTCGTTAGACGCGCTTCCTCAGAGCACTTTAATTATGGTATCTTTAATTATGGCGGTGATGTAAAACGGTTTCATGTCATCATTTGGTATGGGTAAAGATTAAAGACTTGGTACAATAGGGATAAAATATTAGATAAAAAAATATTAGATTTTTTCATAGTTCATCTGAAAGTTTACAAAAATAGGATACTGACAGTCTAAACGGAATCTAAATTGATCAAAAAACAAACTAGATACAACATTATTAAACAAATATATCTGTCCCTCTTACGAAAACAAAGTTTTCTGTGGCGGATGTATGGCCCGCGTGACATATGACGACAATGTAGTAGGGACTTCCGAAGCTCTGAATCATCTTTATTTTCAGACAATCAGGTGATTCAGCCTGCAATGTCCTAACCAAACTGGGGAAAGTCTCACAAAGAGATTTTTACTTGACAGTGTCCCCACCAGGATTCGAACCCGGAACCTCGTCGAAATTTCGGCCACGGAGGCTGTTATACCCCATGGCCTGAAACGTAACGCGGATCCAAACAAGGGAATAAGGGTTTTCTTTACAAACTAGCAGCTTTGCCTATTATGGTGACGTCATAGTTTCATAGAACAAGCAATAACGAATTTCGGCGCTGCCACTATGCCCTCCGTGGTGTAGTTGGTAAGCACGTTGGCTGCGTATAGACCGAAGCTTCAAGTCCCGCCGGAAGGTTTACGTTTTTGGTTGTTTTCTATGACTCTAAAATATTTAGCAGCTTAGCAACTTATTTTATGAGGCCCAAAAAATTCATTGTAGTGCCCTGTTATCTCAAAATCTCGCATTTCGTCCTGCAGTATCTGCCCCTGTATTTTCTCACTGAAACCTGAAGCATTTACCGATGTTAGCGGCTTTAGTCGCGAATTACCGAAAATTTCATTTGGCCGGTACAAAAGCGCGCAATACCTTCAAGAGGCACCTGTTGTCGAGTTTGGTGAACTAGTTTTGAGGTTGTCCGGAAAAAATACTTTTTATCTTGATCAAGATCGATAGGTCATACATAAGTCACACTCATACCAAGTAGAGTTTAAACCACAGACGGTTTTGCTTGTCGTAATTGAGTCACTAAAAAGTGGGCAGCTGATTTTTAATGTTCTGCTATTTAAAAAAAAATAACTATTTCCTTTTAATCATAGTGGTATTATGTTTAAAGTAAAGAAGCTAGTTCGGATAAATTTCCTTTTGATTAAGTAATTAATTTGGTAATATTAATTAGTAATTGCCAGGTGGACTGATGACCTGAGGAAAGTCGCTAGTGGTGGCTGGATGAGGAAAGCGGGTGATCGTGCTCTTCGGGAGGCCTACGTCCAGCAGTGGCCTGCAATAGGCTGATTGATTGATTGAAAGTAATTAAATTTATTTTGAAAAGTAGTCTAACGTTACGTAAGACGTTCCTACTCGTAGCAATAGTAATAAATATATGTGATGTGATTACGTACTTATTTTTATTAATAAACATCCTATTTATTTTAATAGGGCGATAATCTCAAAAATCCTTCTCTACTCTAAGCAGTAACTTCAATTAGACGCGACAGTAGTTACCCAGACATTTCCGCACAGCGATCGATGCGCCATTGTATCACACACAAAAGCTGCCGAATAGAAGTAGCAAAGGAATAGTTGTCCCTAAAAGGATTGGTTTGCGTTCACTGTTATTTGTTCCCACTTAACCAATGGAATTAGCGGGTTGTTCCTGCTTCTTCCACTCGTCAGCAGACCTCGAGTTAATAGATTTCTTTTATGGAACATAAATTGAAGTTACTCGGGTTGAGTGTTCGCTAGTGCCCGAAGACAGCGTTAAGTTATAATATTTTTATTTTATGATTTATCCGATTCTGTTTTTGTAGATGTAGTTTTGTAGTAGATTTATCTAAGGTATTACTGAAAAGATTATATTTGAGTTTTCACCTCGGTGCTTACTTTTTTTCTAATTTAACAAAAATAATTGTTATTTCAGTGATATTTCAATAACCCTTAAATTTGGATTTATAATCACTAGTTTTATGACCATCCATTTTAGTACCACAAATCAATGACACGTTCTGTAAGCTGAGTCAAACAAACACATCGTATGTAAGCGTGATTAAAACCTTTCTAAAATTACACCTACTTCTACATAAAAAAATGTAATGACGGATCTAAGTGATGTAATAACATCCTATGGAAATAAATAATTTTTGACTTTGACTTTACAAAACTCTTCATATGCAAATTCAGTTTTTATCCGACTACGGCGAAGCAAAAAGGAGGGTTATGACTTTAATAAATCATACTAATGACGTACAAAACGGGAATATTCCGAATTAGCCAACTCAGTGTGCTTACCGAGCGTCGTGTTCGTATTTTCCTTTCCTAGATTCCCTGCGTTTTATGGATACCTTCAAGAAAGGTTCCTTTGCCACTGACATTTCAGAAACGAATATTTGAAAACCAGTTAGGTAGTAACAATAATGAATTTGCCAACAAATCACTCTCAAATTCTGCAAAAATGAACTAAACCCACGTCTGCATTGTCTTTTTCGCCTTTTAGAGAAACATAGGGGACATGAAACAAACATCCCATTTTTTTAAATCAAACATGGTTTTTGAGTCAACAACAAAAAATAATTTTATTCTAAACATCATTCGTTCATCTTATTAATCGGTTACAGCGCCAAAAACTAGTCAATTACTCGTACGTCCACATCATCGTTCAGAACAGTTCAGTGTTACAAATTAAAAAAAAGGTTCAGCAATAATGTTGCAAAAACTCGACGACATGACAGCCTCCCGTTACTTTACGTGAAAGTTCACCGTTTGTCCACAATCCACATAATAATTTGGTAGCCATCAATCGTTTGGTCAGGGCCTGCCTCCGTGAGCCTAGGGGCTCGCTCCGTTATGAATGTGGAATTTTCGAGTTAGTGCCTGTTTTTGATCTTTGCCTTGGTTTATTCTGAAAATTCCTACTTCCCCACGTCGCGTTTTTAATTTTAAACTATTTAATGGTACTTTTATTTGTCCTGACTTCGCATTTGGGCAATTCACTCCATCAAACTGCACCTAGTGGTTTGAATTAAAACTAGCCCTTTCTAGCAAACATTTAGATAGACTGTATGTTTTATAGAAAATAAGACTGGGCCTTGATTACAAATAAATAGAGCTTAGTTAAGCCGTGTGGTGACGGCAGAGTAGAATACATTTGTCACCAACCCCTACTCTTCACGTGGGTGTCGTAAGAGGCGACTTAGGGACTACACATTGAACAGGGAATGGGCAGCAGCGCTCTCTGATACAGTAACCTTTTAATCTGCGATCTCCAACCCGCCTGCCAAGCGTGGAGATTATGGCAAAAGCCTCCACTTAAGTGGAGGAGGAGGCTCATAGTCCAACAGTGGACTGTAACGGGCTGTTGATGAGAGCTTAGTGACAAGCGATTTAAGGAGTTCAATAATAAATAAAAATCAATAATAGTTAAAAAAACAGGATTGGAATTAGAAAAGCACTGCGTCTGGAACATCTGACCATATTGGTACAAAATCAATATACAAGTAGTACTATCATATTGGTCAAACCATTTCCATTACGTTACATTATTCACACGTTGGCTGCCTTTGCGCACATTTTATAATAATGTTTTCTTTGTATGTCCCAATTCCCAAATATGTGTTATGCAATAAAGTGTTACTTACTTACTTACTTATGCTGTGATGATACCCGAATATTTCAATCTTTCACACACAATTGTTTTTAAAAACAACAACAAGGAAACAGTTTTGTCTCCCATCCCAAATCCCAACAGTAAGTTACTACTACGAGGAGAGTTACTATAATTACTTGTAGGGATGTCAAGAATAGCCCCACTGCATGGATGCAGGACGCCAGGCTCAGCCCTGCGGCCGCCGGTTCGTGTCAATAATTACTATCATTTCTCGCCAAGTTTCCATCTACTACACACGATAAATTATCCTCCGACTTCTTTGAATTGTCATAATGAGCGTGGCAGAAAAACGCGAATACACATCCATTTGCGCGCTGTGTTGCCATTTAAGAAAACGTTGGAGATGTTGTATTCTGCTGTTATCGCCGCTTAATATTTTTTATACAAGCGCTTTGTTTGGGTTTTCTCAGTCTCAACTGAAGGGAGTTACGACGAAAATGTCTATTCACTCTTGCATTGAAAACACCAAGATTGTACAATTTTGGGAATACTCATAAGAGCTTTCCACTCCTTGGCGTCAGCCTCCGTGGCCGAGTAGTCGAGATTTGTGTGAGTTCGATTCCCGGTGGGGACACTGTCAAGCAAAAATCTCTTGGTTAGGACGTTTCAGGCTAAATCACCTGATTGTCCGAAAAGAAAGATGATTCCGTGCTTCGGAAGGCACGTTAAGCCGTTGGTCCCGGCTACTATCTAGTCGTTACATGAGCCAAGTGGCCTTTGGCGGCTCTTTAACACTGACACCAGGGTTTGTGAGGTCGGTTGTCGACCTTACAACCCACACGATGATGATGATGACTCCTTGGCGGTGAATATCAAACAAAAACGACGAACCATACTGATTGGTACAGAAATCTAGTATAATCAGAAGTATATTCATTCATTCATTCATTCAAATCTAGCTAATTCAACCAGTACCCACTGCACTGGTACTCCAAACGCTTCCGACCATGGATTTGTAGTTTTTTTACACTTATTTTTTATCTTTAATTACTTGCGGTTTTAATGCTTTTTTTCTGTTTAGGTAGAGTTCATCACATTTAATTTATTTCCGATCAATCTATATCAAAGTGTTATCACCGATATTTATTTACTGAGCTATGAATTTATCTCCAAATAAATGATTTATGAGCAGGTAAATTATATTGTGCTTCGAGGTTTAGTGTAAATTAAATTATTTCAAAAACCCAGTTGGCAGCACTGGGATGGCTTGACTCATAATATTGCGAATAGGTAGCTATTTCATAGTTAATTATGTCTACGAAAGAATTCATAAAATTACTTAATGTTCAGTTGCCTAGGGCTTAGGAAATACTTTTAAATTATGACGTATATCATTATGATTGTTATTTTTTCTAAGAAAACTGTTCTAAATTTGCAATAAAAAGATTTCTGAAAAGTGTAATAAGAGATTAAGTTAAGGTAAGAAGACCGTAGCCGTGTGGTGACGGCAGAGTAGAATACATTTGTTACCAACCCTTACTCTTCCCGTGGGTGTCGTAAGAGGCGACTCAGGGACCACACGTTGAACAGGGAACGGGCAGCAGCGCTCTCTGATACAGTAACCTTTTAATCTGCGATCTCCAACCCGCCTGCCAAGCGTAGAGATTATGGCAAAACCAAACACTTCAGTGGAGGAGGCTCATAGTCCAGCAGTGGACTGTAACGGGCCGTTGATGTTGATGAAGAAGACCTTCAACAGAAATCTTATATTTCCAAATGAAAAATATTAAAAAACGTCGCGCCAAATTATAATATCTCGAAACGGTTTAATACGGAACATTTAAAAAGTTACATTGCCAATAATTTGTTATTCCGAAGGACACATTGTTGTACCTGTTCGATTTCTGATGTAATCGCGTAAATCCTTCTTTTATACGTCGACGATTGCGCATAAAACTTAAGTGAAAAGGCGAAACTTGCTCGTTCGTACGTTAAGGAGATTCGTATCGGAACATACTCGGACGCCTTTTGTGAGTGCGTATGCTGTCGACCATATTTCTCAGTGTTCCGTACCTGGTGCGCTTACACACAGATCACAAAACCTTTGGATAAAGCAGTGTTATCGTGGGTTAGGGGGAAGCTCGTCCGTGTCGAACTGAGTCAGGGACGGGTTGGGGGGTATAACGCTGTGAAGTTTTTACAGTCAATGGAGTTTTTAGTAGTTTGTGTGTCTGCTCTTGGTTCCTGTTTCTTTGTCTTATAAAGCTAGATTACTATCCTAGTAAGTAAGTATTGTTGCTAACTTGATTCTTTTTTTATTTTCTCAATAATTTTAGTTTTCCTCGTTCCCTGTTTTTACTCGTAGATTATTTTATCAACCCTTAATTTTTCACTAGATTATCCTTGAAGGTTTTATAGTTTATGCACCTTGCTGTGTGCAGTGTGGGTAGTTGAAAAATGACATCTTGATTGTTGTGTTATTCTACTCATGAGAATGTCGGGCTTCGTCGCGTGCAGCATTGTGGGCCCGGGGGCTCCGGAGCCAACAAATTGAACGATTGTTAGCCCGTTGCAGGTAACTGGTCATCGTGACTTGTGACGGAATTATTGTATTTACTGGGATATCGTATTTTGTTGGCGTACGGTACTTTGCGAGCTTGCTATTGTTTTGGTTTTAAACATATTATTTATACAGCATTTGATTGGACCAGTATTCTGGTATTGACTTGCTACCTAAATACTAAAGACGCTCTCAGTCGAAAGAATTGCGAAGAAACCTGTTCAGAATTCCTCGCCCGCTAAAAACATAAAGAATAAAAATAATGGTTTCGTTTAAAAATATAAAATCAAAGGTTGTAATTGTAAGTGACCTCGGCCATTTCGCACAAGACCCAACGTTGGACGAGCTTATCGCCCTGATTGGCAAACATAACAATGAGCTGATAAATAATATATATATATATATATATATATTTCCTGTCTATAAATAAACTCTAACATTTGAACAATATTTGTATTGTAAATTTGTCCACTACCACATAGCGGTATACCACATTTCCGTCTAGCCAGTATAACACTTTCCTACCAATAAATACAATCCGTTAATAATAATTACATACGGCTATAAGTTATCAGCCCCGTGGTGCGGCTTAGGTGTCCATGCATCATGATACAAGTAACAAAGCCGGCTGCGATGAGTTATTAGCTGTTTTACTGTTTAAACGGCAAATGGCATCTAAAACTAGTCGCTATGGACGGCCAAATGATATTCTTAGGTGCGTTCCGGAATGCTTCTTTACAATATTGTATGCTTACAGTGCTCACCTGCAGGGACCGGACTACCCGTTGAAAAACCCCTTCAGTCGTTAGGGTTTTAAGTATTTACAGAATGATAATTAAAATAAATACAAACGGTTATCAGATTCCTTGATAAGGTTCATCAACGGCCCGTTACAGTCCACTGCTGGACTATGAGTCTCCTCCACTTAAGTGGAGGGTTTTGCCATAATCTCCACGCTTGGCAGGCGGGTTGGAGATCGCAGATTAAAAGGTTACTGTATCAGAGAGCGCCGCTGCCCGAACGGGTTCCCTGTTCAATGTGTAGTCCCTAAGTCGCCTCTTACGACACCCACGGGAAGAGTAGGGTTTGGTGACAAATGTATTCTACTCTGCCGTCACTACACGGCGATTGATAGAGTTACCCTGCTGGATTTGCAAACGTTATAATTATAGCATAATAAGAGTACGAGATATCGTTGATCAAAATCGTAAGGGTTTCAGTCCCTGCTCACCTGACATAGATGGTAAACGAGTGGGTAACAACGCCAAGCTCAGGGTCTTTGCGCTGGAAGCTTGTTCGCGTTTGACTTGAGTGTCGATAAAAAAAACCTATGCTATTTTTGGTTGTATGGGTTGTATGATCAATGACCGACCCCACAAACCCTAGTGTCAGAATTATTGAGCCGCCAATAGCAGCCATTGAATAGCTTCCGACATAGCTCATCTAACAATTAATTCCTTAAATAATAGGGGATCGGACTGTTTACCAATATTTATGAATTTACCATATTATACGAATAATTTTTGAAATATAAATTAGTAGCAGACGATTCGCGAAGAAAAAAACAGAATCGGTCGAAAAACTAATCTACAGTGATTTTTTAAAGTTTCAATATGTCTCTCTTTCAAAAACGATTTTTGTATGGAGATTATATGGCGTTACTAACAAATGACGTCACAAGTGGGTATGTGCCTCTCTGTCTTATCTTGAATTTCAAACCTTTATAACTCGGTCAATTTTAAAGATAGAGCAAAAATTCTTTTAGTGTTGGATAGCAGAAACTAAGAAGATTGGATTTATAAAATAAAAAAAAAGTAGTCCGATACCCTATTGCTGCTTCTAATTTTGATAGGTCATTCTATAATATTTTCTGATGTAAGGGAAAGTCCATAAAACTATTATGGTTTTGAAATGGGCTTTTGAAGTTCATAACCGTCCCGCTCTTCCCATTGGTCGTTTCATTCATCTCACCGTGAAATGTGTCCCATTAGCCTTTTTTTTTCCTTTTTTGGATAAACTGTAATAGTTACGTAAAAAGGGACAAAGGCAAAATTTATCCTTATTAAAATCTGAACAAAAAATGTTCTCTACATTTTTGTGGTAGACCGGACCGTATTCAATTCATTGGAATTAATTTATTGGAATTAAGCGCAAAAGTTCAGACTCAAGGTTTGCCAACGTGCGATGGAGCGTAGCAGTCTGGGAGTAAAAAGAATAGGCCGTATTCGAAATACAGAACTACGCTCCAAAACTGGCATCCAAGATGTTGGACAAAAGTCCGCAAAGCTGAAGTGGGATTGGGCAGGACATGTCTGCCGCATGAACCCGGATAGGTGGGCTAGAATAGCCACGAAATGGGTGCCGGAGGATGGTCGTCGCCGTCGAGGCCGACCTCGGAGACGATGGCGAGACGACATTGACAGTTTCCACAAGGCTTGGCATCTGGAGGCTCAAGACGAGACAGTTGGCGAAAACGAGAGGAGGCCTTTGCCCAGCAGTGGGACACAAATACGGCTACATAAAAACAAAAAAAAAAATAGAAAAGGGCTGTGACTAGCGCTGTGACTACGCTTGAAATTCACGGTAGCCATTGATATACTAAGTAAAAAGGCGTAGATAAGTCATAGTCAAAAAGCGGCACACCAAAAGTTGGTTAATTATCCAACCTGAACTTAGTTACGCGTCGCTTTGTCTCTTTTTCGCACTTATGCTTAGATTTGCCGTCCTTATCTAAGTTTTGTACCATGTTAAAAGTAAAACACCGTTTGCCTTGTAAGTGACCTATCTACGCCTTTTTACTTATAATATCATTGACGGTAGCGCACAAAAGCACGACTCGGAACGTCGAGCCCTCACTCGGCGGCAACAAGTTTTGATAACGCCACGCGTGGTGTGAAGCAATAATGAATGTGATACAACCACTGCCTCCCTCATTTATCACGGTCTCTATGAATAAAATATCTCGCCTTTGGGCTGTCTGGTCGTGCTGGGACGCTTAGCTCACAGCGGCGATCACAATCTGTCTGTAGGTAATGGTACAGTGGTAAACGTGACATTGCCGCGCGATTCTGTCCCATAAACTCTTAAACATAAGAACGGTGGAAAATTTAGTGTTTAATTTGATCTGTTGTCTACTGTACTTCTACATTCACAGTTCACACAATAGTCTCGGTGGTTTCATTACGTTTAGTTATAAAATTAACTTAAGTTTTACAACATAATAGTGATATATGGCACTTTTTGTTTCCTTATTCATGGATAACCAGCACTAACAACATCTACAGCTCATATACATACGTTTCCACCGAGGGGATCGAGCCTACCCTGAAATAGGGCGATCCCTCTTTAGTCGACCACGCTGGCCCAGTGCGAGTTGGTCTACTTCACACACAGCCTTTTTCCTCACGATGTTTTCCTTAGCCGTAAGAGCGTCGAATAAACGTACGTATGTATTCGAAATTGGAAAACACATTGGTACCCACTAAAAGACCAAAGACATAGCTATTAAAAAATATATATTTGTACTAGTTAATACAATATTTTATCATTATATCCTAGTGCGAAACTGACGTTGTTGCCTTCCATTACATTAATCACTCAGGAGTATCATATATCGTACAGTGTCCCAAAACCATGCTGCATTTTACGAAGTGTCTACACGTCGTTTTCACGCTACACGATACAGAACGTTTCACCACGTTTGACTCTCAGTTGGGCTGATTAAGTTCGCTTTGAACTCTCGTGTGTGGTCTCCCCTTAATTACCGGACAAAACAGAAATGTAAACGTTCTCGTTGAAAGAACAGGGCAGATAGGAACCACTGGCGCACGGAAGTCCCTGTTTGGCTCCGAATTGCCAACAAATTTATGTTGTCCTGTTTCGGACCAAATTGTCGCTAGGGCAAGACAAAAATGAACTGTGCGAAATTACAATGTAGGAACTATTCTTGGTGCTTCCATACGCTCACTTATTGTATGTTCTAGTTAAAGTATTAAATCTCAATCTACCTATATATATTTTAATATTGGCATTAGCTAAAACGGGCCTATACTTAGCTACTCTCTGTCTCCGCCAAAAAATGTTGTAAATTTATATTTCTACAAGAGGTCCGCCCGCGGTTACGCTCGCGTTGTGTGAGGTTTTCCTGTGGGATTAAGATTTTTCCCGTAAAAAGTGTCCTATGTGTTAATCCAAGATACAACCTATCTGCATTCCCAATTTCATTCAAATCCGTTCAGTAAGTTAGGCGTGAAAACGGAACAAACATCCAAATATATTTTCACATTGATAATATTAGTAAATTATATAGTAGGGTAGTAGGATTATTATTATTATTATACTAGCTTTTCTACCCGGCTACACGCCCGGGACTGAAATTAATGAGTCGCAAAAAAGATTTTAAATGAAATATTATTTTTTCTTTATTTCACAAATATAGTTAGCAGAAATTCCAGCTATAAATATTGTTAAACCTGCTAATAATAATAATATTAAAAAAAATAGTATCAACTAATAAAAAAATAAAACGAATTAGTAGCCTGGTCAGTAATCTCTTCTATCGATTGGTACAAACCCCATCGAAATCGGTGCAGCCGTTCTTTAGTTATAAATTGACAAACATTCAGTTTTATATAGTAGATTTCCTTTTACGCTACCAAAATTCCAAACACCAAACACTTGTATCAAAGGTTGTAAAATTGATATTGTCTAAGAAACTCCGCAATATCTTGCTGTGTATTATCGGTGTCCAATACGTACGGCTTCCTTGGCGGACTTATCGCCTAAATCTCTGCATAAAGTTGTGCCCTGTTCAGTCGTAACTGACATTACCGATGGAATTATTCGAAACTTGTATCAAACATGTTTGAGACCAAAATCTTGAACACGTTTATAGATATTAAAAATCTGAAAAGTTTATAATTCTTTGCGAGAATAAGGACTCTCCTGCTTCATTATCGTTTTACTGTTGTTTTTAAGTACATTTTAATATACGAGGTCTTCGGTTTCTTTATTAACTTAAATAATATTTAAAATCTAAAGTGAATTTCCAATTAAAGTGACAGAAGAAGTTGAGATTAAGTATTTCCTTTAAGTATTTTGAAATAATAAAAATCGCTTTCTTATTACTTATCCGTTCGGAAGCTACTATACATACAGACATAAATGCAAAGAATTACTCTTATAAACGTTTTAAACTTCTGCGATGTCCCCACATATTTATTAATTTCCTTATTTTAATTCATCAACATCAACGGCCCGTTATAGTCCACTGCTGGACTCCTCCACTTAAGTGGAGGGTTTTGCCATAATCTCCACGCTTGGCAGGCGGGTTGGAGATCGCAGATTGAAAGGTTACTGTATCAGAGAGCGCTGCTGCCCGTTCCTTGTTCAATATGTAGTCCCTAAGTCGCCTCTTACGGGAAGAGTAGGGGATGGTGACAAATGTATTCTACTCTGCCGTCACCACACGGCAAAAATTTTTAATTACTTATTTCTAATATAAAATTACTATTGTACAAAACGGGAGAAGATTCTGCTTTTCGTGGGGGGGTCAATAATCGACTGGCTTCAACTTTTCACATCCTGTATAAGCGTTCTTCGAAGCTATCCTGCCAGGATCTCCACATAACTCGTGTTCTGGACAGCCAGCGTTGTCAGACAACCACGTCTGCAGCAAGGACATCAATCGCAGTGGCTGGGGGCGTGGATGAATAAGCAATGAGCCAACCAACGACTCTATTAACTCCATTGTTCGTTTCTATAGATACTCACTTAAATACTTACGTGATATACTTAAGGTTGTGCTACAGTTGGAAAGAAGATAAGTGTTAGCTGTGGAGCGATATGTTCGTCATAGACTACTTATGCAATATAACAAACCAGATGCCTCGTCGCGTGCAATCGGTTTTCGTGCAATTTAGGCCAAGAGCATTTCTCAAGAGCCATGGCCGGCCAGCCCAGATCAACCATTGCTTTTCTGAAAAACTGTCTTATTAGAAATAGAGTAGTTTTTTATAACTGCACTTTCATCCCTTACGCATTCGTCTCTTAATTTTACACGATTTCTTTCCCTTGTATCTGTACTATCTATCATTTGGAAGATATTCTAATCTTTATAAAATTAAACACTTACAAAACTATTTTGCTATTGTATACAAAATTAATTTCCTTGTAAATGCTGATATATTTGCTTTGCTGATATATAAAGTATATTCATTCATTCATTCATTCATTCATATATTTCTGAAGTAGCGGGTCCGGTCCCGGATTCAGAAGCGCAGTTGTAACACAAGTCAAGTCAGTGGGCTTTGGTGGTGGCTCTATAACACTGACACCAGGGTGTGTGAGGTCGGTTGTCGACCTTACAACTCACACAATGAAGAAGGCTTTAGAGCAGAAACGTAATTGGTGTACATATCGAAGTTCCTGGGCTGACCTACCACCCGATAGATATTGCGTTATTTTATATATATTTAAAAATACGTTTTATATTTATCGCGCCCAGTTGTCAGTGTAAAGCTGGCTCTATCACGATACTTACAGCACTTATGCGATATAGTAAACTTGCGCAAGCGACGTATTGTTCGCCGAGCTTTCACTGCGATGACGTCACGCGGCCTGAATGCTGCACGCTAGACGGAGTGATGTCGTACTATTTGCATTTGTTGAACTTTAAGTAGGGCTATTAAAGGTTTTATACAAAATTTATTGATCGGAACTCCGGATTTGGTAATCTTCGTTTAAGACTTTCTTGATTTGTTCACAAATAAAATCAAGTCAGTTAAGCGTTTTATAAATGGGACTGCATTTCTTAAAATCTGATTTTTAACTCATAAATACAATAACGTACTTATTTAATTATAATGATAGATATTAAAAGCGTTATCTAAACTGATATCAATATTATATTCATTTTATTAACCCGTATTTTTTCAGCTGGTATGTCTAAAACTTGAAGCGCTTTTATTCGTAAAGGATTTAAATTGCTTTGTTAAAAAAAGACAAAAAATGGTTCCTATTCAAATACAGTTTGGATCCCATGCATACTGTAGAACTGTTCAAAGTGGTCGTATATTTTGGGGAAAACGGGTAGTACGGGCAACCGATATTCACGCTACGACGATCGCTGGCACGCACCGCTTCGGTGGTCGCCTGTCGCGCGTTTAGCCAGAAACAACGTACTATACAACCTCTATTTAGCTCTCTAATATATGGAAATAGAATCCCATAAAGGTCTACTGTATGAAAAATTTCCTCGGGGTTTTTCGTTCTTCATCATCATCATTTCAGCCTGTTAAAGTCCACTGCTGAACATAGGCCTCTCTAATCGCACTCCAGCGCGATCAGTCCATAGCCATCTGCATCCAACGAAACCCAGCGATCCTCACCAGGTCGTCGGTCAATCTCGTAGGTGGCCGTCCCACACTGCGCTTGCCAGTACGTGGTCTCCATTCCAAGTCTTTCTTGCCCCATCGGCCATCCGATCTTCGCGCTATGTGGCCTGCCCATTACCACTTCAGCTTGTTTATCCTACGGACTATGTCAGCAACTTTGGTTCTTCTACGGATCTCCTCATTTCTGACTTGATCTCGTAGAGAAAAACCAAGCATAGCTCGTTGCGCGACACTAAGCCTCTGAAAAAGTCCTTTGGTGAAGCACCACGTCTCAGAGCCGTAAGTCATCACTGGTATCACAATTTAAAATTATCATAAACTTACTGAATTACTTTATTATGAAAGATAAATCCAACATGTAGGGTTTGAATGTACTTTTAAAATTATTTTCTGTATATCAACTTGCTCTCTCTATCTTCTGCTAACAGACAACGCTTTAAAATACAATTAGTTTAAAGTTTTACAGCATGAAGAGTAAGATTAAAAATGTGCATACAAGATTTTAAAGAGCACAAATTCCCCTCCAAAAGCCACGCTCAAAAATTCTAACCTCGAAACCGTTTAACGTTATTCAACTTATTCACAAGAATTTGCGCACAAGATGTCGCCAGTTGGGTACAAGTGCACGACGTTAATATAACCGCAATACGCTACTATTAGACGCGGGCGAGTCCACACAGGGAATGCTAAAGCTGCTGAAATGCGCAATATGGCGACACATGCACCGCACACAAACGTCCGTAAGCAAAGCGGGCAGAACTAGACGAATAGATCGTTAAAGTTCAAAATCTATATGTAAATAATATTTTGTATATAGTGTGTTAACGAATTAGTTCCAAATATTTTAAGGGTAAGTTATATCATTGATTCATATTAAAATAAAAACATAATTTTCAACCACGTAATTATATTTTTAAAATAAATTAATAGTTCACTCCAGGTCGCTCCAAAAGTCATATCCATAAACCCTAGATCTATGACTTCCGGCAATAAACCTGTTACTGTCACTGGTATTGTGTCATGTAAATACATTTTCACAGGAAGTGCAACATATTTTTTTACTATAGTTTGTATTTTTTCCCCCATATTATATAGTAAAATGTAATATTTCCATGCCTGAGCCTACCCTTAAAATATTTGGATATAATTTGTTAACACCTTAATATAAAAGTACATATACACTGACCGTCTGAGTAACGCAGAGCCAAAACTCTTGGGTCTAGACAAATTATTATAGATGTACGCAAGCACTATAAAATGGCTTTTGGAAATTTAATCCCGGGGGAAAAGGAGTTGAAGTTTTTTTTATTAAGCTCTTTCGTTTTAAACGAAAACTCCATACACAAACAAACGTCGCGGTTGGAAACCAAGTAAATAAAAAAAAGAGAAATAATCTAGTTGCTATCAGATTGTCTACGCTCCAGCAAGACAGAGAAGAATTATTATAGGGAATTCTTAAATTCGAGGTTCGAATGTATAATGTGCTTCAATGAAATAGTACGGTACATACAATATGATAAATTTCATTTGATGTCCTAGAAAAATTAAAAGAACTATAATTTAGATAGATTCAGTATTTTCTATTTCTTATACAGGTATAAGAAATAAATATATCAGATCAGGATCTGCGACTGATTTTTGAAAGTTTCTACCCGTATGAGCTGGAATTTGTGTAGCTTTGCGCTACGTTCAACTCAAACAGATTTCAACTACTAATCCACTAACGTTCCCTTTAATTGGTTTGGCAGTTACCACAGACCTTAATAAGAAGGGAAATCAGAGTATTAGCATAACAGTAAATTCAATTATGGAACAAAGAGGATTACAACTTTTACATTCAAAGGGAAGTTAAAGCTCCCGAACTACCGTCGAATAATCAAATTTTCAAATTTGAAATGAGTGTGATTAAGTTTAAATTAAATCTGTACTCAACCGCGGTCGTCCCGAAAATTTATTCTAATAAACTAACATTGGGAGAGGTAAGCGTGTTTCGGAATACAATCATGTCATCAAGATAATATAGTGATGATATTATTGTCAAATTCTACCCACAAAAGAATACCATTTGTGTAATAGAAAGCGAATGTCTTGGAGTAGATAAAAATCTAAACTGGTATTCGAATGAATTTTTCAATGTGGTGTTTGCTTTCGATTTAGTAATGAATTTGAACAATTTTAAGTTTTCTTAGCTTTTATGTAAAAAAGAAATGCTCTGCCCTGGTGAAGGAAAACAAAAGATAATAAATGGCCTAAGACACTCTAGGACAAAACAAATAAATTCTTCTACATCGTATGGGTTGTAAGGTTGACAACTGACGACCCCACAAACAAATAAGTAAATTGTTATATATGTTTTAAGATTTTCGTGGTTGTAAAACCCGAAAATTGTGACAATTTTAGTGAAGTAAATTGTTGATGCTTTATTTGGATTTCTAGATGAAATATATTAATCCATTGCAGGATGAAAACCGCTTTCCATAATTTCTGCAACTACCCGTTCTGCATTTCTGCCCCAGATCCACAAATTGTTGTATCAGTTTCACAAGTTTATTATCTATAGACAATTTTAGCCAACAATCTCTCACTCTCAGTTGAAGAGGACTCTCAATTACAACTATTATAAGCAATTTTTCCTAGATATTTCCGGCATCCAATAATTTATGGAAACTCAAACACAAAATGCAGTATAATAATAAAATTGAACACCAATGAAAACAGAATAAAACACTGAGAAATTCAAACCGATATTTTAACCAGTATGACGGCTGAGCCTGCAAATGCACTCAGATAATGGCCAATTGTTGGTAATAAAACTACTGGAGTACACGATGCAAATTATATTACTGCATTGCACTATTCGCCACGGGCACAGTATTATTGCGAACGAATTGGCAATTATCAAAAACAAGTTACCTTACGTCGTTACTACTAAGATTGTCACGCAATTGAACTCAACGTTTTGTTTACGTACATTAGAATACGTATTTAATAGGAATATATTATATTTATCTATATGAGGTCCAATTAAAAATCTTTTCAAATTCCAGTAATTGTTTTTGATTGGGTACTCTTTATCTCTTTAATCTGGGCGAGATTATAACCGATATCCAATACTAAAACCTTTAAGAAATGAAATTGAAATTAAAAACATTAATATTTCTAACTTAAAATATAACCACTGCGTATTTTCTTTCCTGTAATGCGGTTTCTGGATAAAAAAATGCCAGTACTGAAATGGGACCACAATCTAACAAGTTGTTCGTACCTACTGGACTGTCCGTGAGCTCATTTGGGAAATAAACGTCTCCCACAAATAGAGATAATCTCGACATAGTTGACAGACTCTGATATCCGCTATTTACCAGTACAATCGCACAATCCTTGTTTACCAGACAGTTGTAGAATAAATAAGTTCAGAAGGTTGTTCCATTTGCAAATCGGTGGAGTTTTATCGGCAAACTTGTGTAATTAATGGACTGAATAAATGAGATTTGCAAATGGTAATAGTCATTCTGTCTGGACCTATTTTGGTTTCGATAACTTTAAAAACCTTACCTATAATTTATGTCTGCGCGAATTATACCACATTGTGACAAATCGTTTGTGTAAATATTATAATTGCCTTTAATATCAGAGTTGATAGCTAGGGCAAAATTATTTTGGTTAATTTAAATGTGGTAAGTGGAAAAGCCAGACTCGAAATGTTCGTAATACTTATATTATGTTGTGATAGGTATTGAAAATTACATACTTATGATTGGATGATAATAATACGATATGTGATACCTTTTGAAAATCAGGTATAAGGCCGGTTTCCACCAAAGCGGAGAGGAGAGGAGATATATTTTAATAACCAATCAGATTTCGTTATTTCCACATCTCTCAGCTTAGCTTCAATAACGAAATCTGATTGGTTATTAAAATATATCTCCTCTCCTCTCCGCTTTGGTGGAAACCGGGCCTAATACGAAAGTGATGTAGTTTTTATGGAAATGTTGTAAAAAAATGTGGGATCAAACTATTTTGATTTGCAAATAATAATCCAATCTAGTAATGTAAAGGAATAGGACCCATAATTGCCTGTGAACCTCAGCCCAGTCGATATGGTCCGTCGGGTTTGGTGGCACGAGGCACGAGTGCACTCGTTAGCTTGACGCATGCCCTTCCGGACGCTTGTCAATTAGACGCGCGATACGAAGCCCCCATCCCACCATCGCACCACATAAATCCTGCCCTGACGTCTACCACAGCAAAACAGTGTCGCACGGACTTATCACGATGGACCACTTCTTCGACTTATTTATTGACAAAGCAATATTTTTCAAAGAGTTATGTTCTGGAAAATTTGTTGTTGGAAACTTTGAAGTTAGTTGGACGTAATCTGAACTGAATGATCTTATCAATCCGTGTAAACAACGAAACGTAAATCCAATTAGATGACTTTATTTTGCAATGTATGTTGAATGTCTTGCGACTGGAAATGGTAGAGTTCAGCCGGTTCACGTGTTGTAACCAGGGTTTGTATTGTACCAATTATAATATAAATACACACGTCATTACGTCAGTTCGATGTAAACGTTTGTGGTAAATCTAATCTGATTAAAGTTGGTTTATAGGGTTTTGAAAGCGGTTCTCTTTGCCAATGATTTGTATAAAATGAATTCTGATTAATTTCTTAGTATCTACGTCGGCCATACCTATAGTATTGCAAGTTGACGACTCCTTGCTTAATATAGAAACTTGTTTAGATGGATGACTAAGACTCAAAATTATTAGGCTTTCTGCAAAAAGCAACATCCAAAATTTTTTTCTAGAAATCCGACTCTTTATAAAATATTGCGTTCAAAGTTCCAAACACCAACTATCTTCTCAATAAGGCAAACGTTATCAGAGGCTGGACAAAGAAATACTAGAACATTGGTTCCGTTAGCTTTTCCTCTGAAGACGCTTTATTAAAAACTCCCTCCACATTTCGATCTCGAGATTTCTCATTATTAACTGTTGATTCTTCCTCTTTTGTCATGGTATTGTTTTCCTTGGAAAATGTACTGTACTGTGAAACTGTTGTTTTGGAGATAGTGTTTTATGTGTTCTATTAGTGAAATAATTGAACATGTTTCAAATGGAATACCTACACTGTATGTTCTTTCTATAAAATGTATTTTGGAATTTTTATCAGTTGGAGATCATTTCTTTATTTCTACTCGAGAGATGTTATTTAAAAGACTAACTGATATATTATTATATTTTTAAAATTGAAATTGGATTTATATAAAATACGGTTTACAGCTAATATAATTATTTTTTCTTCTATCACCGTAGCTGCGTTTGTCAGTATACACCTAGTTCATTCAATTCATTACAATGATGTTCGCGAATTGGAAATAATTAAATCGCTGTTAATGTGCCGAATGATTGTTTCAGTATGTGAACGATGATTGATCACGTAATTGTTTAAAGCGAGAGCAATATATGCATGGGAGACCAGCTGGTGCGTTTGGTCATAGTGAACAGTTAGGATAGGACTGCGTTCAATCGTGCAAATGTTCTTATTTAAGATTTCTTGTATCGGTATTATCATTGCTACGTTCTTGTGGTATTATCGTTGACTAGGAATCAAAGTCGTCGCCATGGCCGAAAACGTTCGGAAAGATCACTAGTTTTTAAAAACGCCTTTTGGTTCATCACAGTGCTGATTACTCGTTTTCACAAATAAATATATTAGATTTGATGTATCTGTCGTACGAATTTCATGTTTTTTGTGTTTATTTGTATACCACACGATTTCTTCGTGCAAATAATCTTAAAAAGGTTTCGTACAGGCTGCCTTGAACATATTACAATGATATTAAACTTGATGCTGATATACGTAAGTTCCGATTTCTTGCATTTTAGTCATTATATTATTCAGATTGACTATAAAATTGTATGCTTTGGTAGCAATACAAAAAGTAACATAGTTGAAAAAAAAATCTAAAAATGATTTTTTTATAACCTGTGTCCATGCAGTCGCGCTTTACAGACTTAAATTTTTAAAAATATCAAATATGAAGATCTGCCCACCCTGTTACACCCTTCAATTGTACAACAAATCTCTTTTTCCTATCGTCCAGCCCGCTCGTGCTGAAACGGCCCAGATGTCAGCTGCGAGCGCAAAATGAAACACGTTAGCGCTTCGGCTGACGGCAGTTCCTTTTTTGTCGCGCCGCCTGTGGAACGCCATTTATCAACTTTTTATGGAAAACCTTGTTTTAATTTATGCTTACACTAACTTCCGAGCTCGCTGCTATCTCCGACCTCATTTGCAACCGCAGCTTTGTTGCTGTTTACTCTCAACCAGTCACAATACAACATGCTGTTCTGTATTTTAAAATTAAGTTACGCTATTTCCACTCGTTGAGTTAGATCTGGCTGTTTTAGTCTGTTGGCTTCTGCAATGGTTATTGCAATTAGCTAAATGATATTCTTTGTGTTCATGCATAAAAGTTTTACTTGTTTATTTAATTAGATAAAATTCCGGGATCAACTTTTTTGCTGAAGGGGAAGTATGAAGTCGACGTGGGAAGCGGTAGCTTCAAATTACTAATAATATGTTTCGTTGATAATGATTATAATTCACGTACAGAACACATTCTTCTTACGCAGGTGACTAATTCTCGCTCGGCAGCACTCGGACAAGACATACATTATGCGGCACATTTTAAAGCCCAACCAATGCAATTACATCTGATGCTTGTCTCAACGCACATCTGATAAGAAAACGGAAAAAACGACTTGTGAATTTACTTTAATTAAATGCAGAATTTTTTGCTTCATACCTGGGATCTTGGAGATAAAATCGCACTTGGGAAAAAAAGGCTGATTAATCTTACTTCAAACACTAATTAGAAGTCATTTGAATATGTTGGTGGAGGGTTGTTTAAAATGTTTAAATGTTGGAGTTGGCAGTAGCTGGACTTTATCTCGAGTTATCACAGTGAAACGATGCTTTGAGAAGCAGAGTGGAAATGAAAGCAGGTGCTAGGAGGACAGAGTTTTCTGTAGTTTTACCCGCAGATCTAATTTGCGGACCTCTGCAAACCACTCCGCGACAAACGCTTGTTAAGTATTTACTTTTGCTGGGAGTGCGACCCCTACACTATTTAAGTTACTTGTTTCATTCCAACTTTGATTAAATATGTTTAGTTTTGTGTAATAGCTGTTAAAAATGCTAGTTAAATAAAGAATGCTTTGGCAGAAAAGTTTGTTAATTACTGGAGATCTTAAGGCAGGTTTTTTATAATCTATTTATTGCTTATATTCATACTCGTTGAATTGTTATTAGAGTGTCTAATTAATTTATAAATAAAAATAGCTCTAGGTATGCCAAGCCAAATCACCCGTATCAAATAGCGAGGATCTGGGCTGGTCTTAACCTATTTTTTAAATTAACTCCCACTGACGGCGGATAACCTTCAGCGACAAAAAAAATATCATCTTTCGCTTTAAATTAGATAAAGTGGATTGTAATATGTTGAAAGTCTTATTTAAAACAAAACACATATTTAGTCGTACATAAAGCTATGCTTTTTTTCGGAGAGGATCCAGACATACTTGTTTCGCTTCGTTCACATTCGTACAACGAAAACATTAATATTTTTTTAAGAACTAAATATTCAGGATGCATCTCTAATTTTGTTAGTAGCGTTCATTGAATCGAAAAAAGTCAACTTTAAAAACATCGTTCATACTTGCAAAAGTCGTAATTATGGTAAATGTGAAACTAATACTTACCAGTGTTCAATCCCTGAATATATTACTGACAAAAATATGGGTCGTGCCGTCAAGAAAAACGTTGATTATGCAGACGGCCAGTTCATTAAAATAACTCTGTCAGGAGTTAAAGTAGGAATGGGAGCAGGTGGTGTAAAGGATGGAGTTGTCTGAAGTTCAAGCCACAGACCCAAGTCGGGTTCGCGCGACAAATTTTCGTTTTATTAACTTTTCCTGCGGGTGAGTTTCAGTTCAGTTCAGTGTGACCAGTGCACTTTTTAAGTGGCAAAGTTTTATGCCGTTCTATGTTGCAGGGGTTCATTAAAGTTTTTGGTTATTTAATATGACAAAATTTATATTTGGAAGTCCGGTCAACTAATATATAAATTCCTTCCTTAGAATAATCATTTCATTTTTAGAAAAAAATTCTGTCCTTTCGTTACATATTTTTTAGTCCAAAAGTTACTGGCTGAATCTAAAAATATTTCCAATTTCATGGAGCTCGGATCAAGATATTTTCCACATATTTTGTTTAATCTAAATGTTATAAAAAAATGCAATGACTCTTAGCATATTTTATTTTCTAACTCGCAACTGAACACTGTGGCCACAAAGAAAATGCTCGGCTTACAAAGACAAGCCCAGTCAGTCTGTCTGGTCAGTCTGAAGTGACTTGTAACATTGTACCTTTTGTGAGTGGATCTGTAAAATTAAGGATTAAAACGTCAGGTTCGGCAAATGCAGCGTCATTCTGCCGTGTACCTAAAAGCGAGCACTTAGCCTCGGCGTAATTCCAGTAAAAGGTTTCCAGGCCGCATCGTCCATTCTCTTCTTAATGTTTATTTAAGCGAAAAACTTGGGTGCTCATTAAACGGATTGGTGGTTAATGATACGCGGGCTTAGGGTTATTCTTGGGATTATATAGAGCATACTCTGTATCGAAAGCTAGGTTATTTTGCGAGTTGAGCTAGACTGGATGGAGGTATTTTTCGAACAGTTTACTTTGACTGGACGGCCGAATATCGAGCTTTACAAGATGCCTACTACATGGATGATGTTTTGATGTTCTCTTATAATCGATGGTTGGCTATAACATAATAGAGCAAAACTCTAATGTATATTTTATTGATATTTTGCCCATCGTCTATTATAGGATATTCAGACATTATTTTATAAAGTGCTGTAGCTAAAATAGTCTTTGTAGTTGTCCTTTTTAGACAAAGAATTTCACATGGGAACGCATTATCCTATTCCGGAATTTTAAAAGCACTCTTCTTAAGCAAAATTTCGTTGTTATTCTAAATTTAAAAAGAGCCTGCGATGACGATCCCTGCAGATAATGTCGCATATTATTTAAACATCTTATCGATACTCTTATTAACCTGTTCTTCGAGATGAGGTGTTAAACACTCCACGGTTCGACACTTCAAGCGAATATCATTCGGTTTTCAATTTGGTAAAAACTGATTTTACCTGTTGTAATAATGGTTCTGCATGTTTTTGTTATAATTATCATCATCATGATCATCAATTAACTCTATATAGGTATAATCTGTTTTTTATTCGACTGTTAAACTGGTAAATGACCAAAGTTATTGGTTTTTATGTAAATAAATACTCCACAAAATGATGAAAGAGGCCCCCAGACCTATCAATTTTCTCAAATTATCTGTCGAATTTTCATTGGTCCAGCACTGGCATGTATCATCCGAAATTATGTTTTTTTTTAAATATCTATTTCTTTCTCCTGAGCTTTTTAACCAAGTTTCTTTGCTTCCACATATTTTTCTGTACATTCTACATCTATAGGTAATTCTACTTATATTTTATTCTAATACATACTTTTTTATTCCTTTAAAAGTCCACCTACTACAGTAAATTGTTCTTGTTCCTTTCTCATTACCACTAAGCATATCTTCCAACCCGGTTCTTCTTAACATTATGTGTGGAATCCTAAAACTTCTAAAAACCTCTTGCAGTTATTTCGTCCAATGACAATCTTTCGAACGCCTCACCGACGTCACTGCACTGATTATTGATCTTTATCGCCATCTTATCAATATTCATACGAATGTAAAAATCTCGATGGCCGTTCGTATGTTGTTCTTTTATTGATGGCATTCTCGACATTTTATGTGGTTTTGTTCATTGATTAGATGTGTTCAAAGTAGGTGGAGTATGTTTGCTATAGAGTTGCTTTTGGTTAGTATTTTAAGACAATCAACAATTTATTTTTTAGGTCTTATCGTGGGTAATTAAAAAAAGATAACGACCAAGTAGAATGTACCAAATTTACGTATAATAAACTGTTTACCATTTATTTACTGCTATACTCTCAGCGAGTTTTTTTTTTTATTAAATTCAAACTCGTGAATAAATACTAAAAGGTATAAATTTTGAATCAATTGTGAGTATGAAACCCTAAAGTCTGAAACAAATAATATACCCAAACAAATTAAATTTATTAAACTAAAACCAACTCTATATCATTCATTAAGAAATGACACTATTACTTGTATGACGACAGTCAGTTATTTAACAATGATCTGTGATTGTGATTTATGTTTATTGTGTTCGCGACTTTATGATAATAATCGCTATCGAAATAAGTTGTAGATTTTGTTCGATGTCTTCAGTATAAACATTCAAGTTTTTATTAAATAGTAAACTGGATGGCTCTTTAAACCTAGATTTATTAATTTAAAAAGCAGATTTACTATTTGGTTAAGTTCAGTGACGTGATATAGAAACGTTATATTAATATACCTACGAAGTCAGTATGTTGGTGGTTATTTTAAAGTAAAATTTTTGTTTGCTGAAATGCGTGTGCATGATATGTTTTATTTATCAGGTAAAGTTTAATTATAAGCAGCAGAGTGAAAGATGCTGAATACAATTAAGTAAATGTTTTGTATGTATTTATTTGATTTGCACCTGATCAACTTTTTCTTTTAGTGATTGATAGAAAGAAAAAAAAGAAGCAAACGACTGATAGGTATTGTCTTATAATGGTATATAAAATTATTTACAATGTATTAGTAGAATAACGAGAATCCTCCTGAGGTCATGAAACTGAACCTTTTTGTTTTAAAACTTAAAGAAAAACACAAAACAATAATATTACAAGTTGACTTTGTCAGTAATTGATCAGTTTGTTGAAAGATTTTACGTCAATGATGAAAAATTAAAATAAAGTCATTTCTTCAAAGAAGAGCAAAAGTTGTTCAGTTTCATGGGCTGATCTACCACCCGAGAGATTTTGCGTGATTTACCTGACACCTTGTTTACCTACGTATGTGTATTTTGAAGTTTATTCATCAACTACGGCGCGGCGGTATCCGCATCCATTGAATCGTCGTCCCATCGTCAGTCGTCGAGGGTAGCCTCAGGGCTGTCGCGGTTGACATTTTCTTTCTTGCCCTCGATAATTATGCCCTAAGGTTGGTCCTCGTCAAGAACTGTAGTCATAGAAATATCTTGAACGCATTTGCAAACAATCGCAGCTTTTATTTGATCAAAAATATAAAGATCAGGAAGAGATTTTTGTGTCTGTGAAAATAAATTTTTTTTTTTCTTCTTCAGTTAAAGCTGGTAAATAGTTTAATAATTTATTTTGTTTTAAAAATATTATTCGGGAATTAATGAAATTATTTACTAATCGATAGAGGTCAAGTCAGTTAAAATAATGCAACAGTAGAAAATCCAAAAATGCATCTATAAAGTCTTATCGTCACTAAAAGGATTTTAATTTAAAAAGAGAAACGGATTTCAGTCTCTACAGAACTGTTATTTTAAAATAATTTTACCTATTTTCACAGTAAAAGAAAAATATAAAACCGGCTCTTCATCTAAGTTTAAAAGAGATGAAGTATGATAACAAAAGAAAGGAACGAGGATAATCTAAAGAGGTTTTTTCCACTGCAATTGCAGGTTTCCTCGGGCCAGCGCCTCAGGCCCGCGGTTTTGCATTTTCACACCTCCGATAATGAGGTCTTCGGGCACGTACGTCCTGAATTGTGTGACCGCTTTGAAAGGGGTTAAATACCTCCATTGTTCCCGACTCTAGTGCTGGGTTAGAAAGAGCTAGTTCAGGGCTTAGGTGCTTTTGTACGCGACGTTGTTTTCAATATGAATGCTCTCTAGTGGAATTTCTATGTATGAACCAATGTTCATGACAAGAATACATGTAGTTTTGGACGCGTTGGGCGTTTTTGACAAAATTGGTACCACTTTTCCGGTTACCATTTTGGAAATTACGAAACTAAGTAAGTGTATCTATATTGAATATTATCTTATGCAGTCAGGAGTGGATAATAAATATTTGGATAACCTTCTTGAAGGCTTATTTTGTTTTTGTTTCGTTTAGTTTATGTTTTAAATTTAAGTTTATTATTGTTTCGTATAACAGCTCCCACCAGTAGTTTTTTCTTAAATAATTTGCATTTAATGGAGTTATAAACGTAGTGTCGTTAAGAATTAAATATGATTCCGTGTAGTTCCGTGTTTTGGCAACAGTTTGTTTTTTTTGCTTCCAGTTCCAATCAATCGAATTTTTTGTCTTAAACTTCACGCTTAATTTAAAGTAACATTTTTATAATATATTTTAGAATTCCAAGAAAAACTTTATGCCGTTGTGTCGTAAACGTGCCATCAGTTGACGGTGCCTCGTCTGAAATATGTACCAATAAAATTGGTACGAACATGTCCGGATGTGTTTTGGATCCTTTATTGTCTTTAAGGTGTGGCACATTTTATGTGTTGACAAGTGTTTTTGTTTTTTTATGGATCTTAATACTGTAAGCTGCCTCACCGAAAAACTTTTTGGCCAATGTAACCTGAGTAAAATTATAATTTTATTGAACCCGCCTGTTATAAATAACAACTTCTTTGGCGCTAATTGGAGAAGATAGTGCCATTTAAGGAAAAGTCTAAATCAACCCCACCACGTATACAAAAATTAATACAAGTACATCTCTTTTAAAAATGTAGGCACAAATGGGGTACAAATACTTTTCCGTTCTGATAATCGATAGTCTATATTTTAGGTGTCAAATGACACTAGAGATGGGAAAATTTTAATTAAATGCCTGTGATGAAGAATATTATTTTATTTGGTATTTTTTGTAACACGTTGTATATCAGATGCCTATCCGAAAAAATATAAGGTTGGGTTTGAAGTAGACCAATCAACACTAGGCCCTAATTTCTAGTTTCTCCAATAAGCCCCATTGTCTTGCCCCCAAGTAGACTCGAGCCTTTCGGTGGAGACATGAACGATAGTGAATGCAGTCGTTATTTGGACCAATGTCATAAACATCTTTAAGTATTAAACAGGAGGACAAATTTTGTCCTCTCCACCCTCCACAATTAAGGCCAATTTTCATTGAGTCAGTCGCTGGCGTCAGTGAGCACTGGATAGACGAGCGCCCTATACACAATAACGCTTGCATGTTAACTCTTGTTAAAAGTGCTCGTCTATCCTGCACTGACTGACGTCAGTTACTGCCTCAATGTAAATCGGCCTTTAGGTGCTGTAAAAACATCCTTCCTGACCGTCCGTCCATTACATTAGGAAATGTTCAAGCAATTCATTTGGCTCAAAACATTTCCTTTATGAACACAAGCGCCACACACAACAATTAAAAATAAAGTTTTCACTTTTGTTGTTGAAGATGGTTTTATTGATTTGTATACGAGTATCAAGGCTTCTCACTGTCTCTGCTCATGTCGAATACAATAGAATTTGTTAGGGGTAAGAGCCTTCCGCTCCCCCAAAAGTCCGGTTACGCTTGATACGTCGATTTTGCGACACAAGCATTAGGTCATCGTCAAAAAAAAAAAATAAAAAAAAATAATAATAATAAAATTTGATAAGCGCCAAAGTCAAAATCTATTTTAAAACACCTATTATGGCGTGCCATTAGTGCATACCCAGTAATATACAACTAGCCCATCTAAATATGGTAGTCAAATGACTAGTCAAATCAGTTTATTTCCACTAAATGTTAGAAAAGTAAGTTATAAAAAAAAATACAGCAAATAGCAAGGTGTGACGTCACGCCGCCGCCATTCTATGATCGTTGTCGTTGCTGTACTTTTTTACGTTTGATTCGTAAAGGCCCTATAATCAAGTGGAATTTAGGACGGTTTTAAAATAACATCAACATCATCAACGGCCCGTTACAGTCCACTGCTGGACTATGAGCCTCCTCCACTTAAGTGGAGGGTTTTGCCATAATCTCCACGCTTGGCAGGCGGGTTGGAGATCGCAGATTAAAAGGTTACTGTATCAGAGAGCGCTGCTGCTCGTTCCCTGTTCAATGTGTAGTCCCTAAGTCGCCTCTTACGACACCCATGGGAAGAGTAGGGGTTGGTGACAAATGTATTCTACTCTGCCGTCACCACACGGCATATTTTTTTTTTTAATAAAATATTTTTTAATTCTGGAACCATAAGTGACTGGAACACAACTGGCGCTTTTGTGCAATCGAGTAGCCCCCTTAATATGTGTTTGTTTCATTGTTATCACATTTAGTTAATGAGTCCGTCGGGATTCTTTCTTCTGATAAAACTTGTACGATCTTGGTTAAGACGTTAAAGGAGAAATAGGGCTGCTGGCTGTTACTAGTGTTGCCAACTCTGGTTTAGATATTGTTAGTATTTTTCGCTTAATATCTAGTGTAGCGTTTAAAAAAGGGCTAGCTAACCTGTGGTTGTCAACCACAGGTGAAACGTGAAATTTAGGAGAACAAAGAAAAATTGAGTTGAATTTGTCCGAACAGTATAATTAAAATTTAAAAGGGTGGAGATGTTGCCAAAGAATCAAAAAAAGATGAGCCGAGAGTCGGGTCCTGAGGGGACTCCGTCGATAAAGTGTTGGTGAACTAGTGTTGTGTTGAGGGTGTATCGATGCAGGAAGGTGTAAAAACCGCGGAGTTCCCCGGGAGAGTAATAGCCAAACGGGAACCAAAAAAGGGAGGGCCAGAGCAACCTAAACGGCCTTTTTAGAATTTAGAAAATGAATTTTAACAGTAAATAAAATTTGGCAAAATCCGTAATACATCCGCATACAATAATTTACAACCAACAGATACAAAAAAACACAAGCTAAAAATTTGCCAGATGGGCAGTAAGCCAGGGGGGACTCCAACGCCGGTGTGCGGGTATGCGGCACTTAGACAACACAGGAATCCGGGCTCGTCCAATGCCCGGTGGCCTCACGTGTCCGGAACCACAGAAAGAAATCGTGGAAGGTTCCCGCAAGCACGGAGGGACCCTTGTGTGTGTGGCGTCCTCGCAGAAGCCGGAAATACACTGTAAAGATAGAACTACAAAGAAATAATCGCCATCCAACCAAAACAAGGAAAGAGAAAAGTGCGTCGATAAGAAACCAGTAGGAAGACAACACAAGACTTACCCGGCTAGTCCAAATGGGCACCTAGTATTTGTGGTATTCCGGGGATAGAACAATATAAACACAGCCAACGCTTACAACGGTTTATTGCGAACTGACGGCTACCCACAATACAGTACAGTATTGACCACGAAACTCTTCTATAAATATTTACTATAATAATTCAAAAGTTACGTATTTACGCAAGAAATTTCGTCTCTCTAATCACCAGCTGACACACCCAGAAACAATAGACCATTTAAAAAAAGGTCAAACCAAGAAAATTTGAAATTTGAAAAAGTGACATAAAAACCGGCCAAAAGAAAAAAGAATCATACCAAAAAGGTTATTAAAAAACATGCAGTAATGCTGCACTAGATCCTCTATACAATTTGTTAAACAAATAACGCAGAACCATTTAGGTGTTTGGTAAGTCCGTGAAACTAAACTACTTTTGTTTTATAATTGTCCTAATATCTTATTTATTTTATTTTATTTATATTAGAGAAACTTACAGCTTAGATAGTAACATCATAACTATAGCTAAGATACAATACTTGAGCCAATTACAAGCTTCCGCCTGTGAAATCTTATCTTCTCTATATTCTCATTGAAACTCATCAGCTGGCCAAAACTTAAAAAAAAAAAAACACGTCCAGTTTCATTTTGCCAACTTCTGTTAATATGATGAAATATCGCTTGCTCCAATCTAAACCATTTGTTTAGTGTAGAGCCTGAAAGCAAGAGTAAAATTTTGCTTTTCCTCCCCTAGGCACTACCGCGACACAACCTGATCTCACAACCTCAAATTTAAAAAATGTACACTAACTTATAATCTTGCCCTTTTACAGTTGGCAACACAATCTAAGAGTCTACAACGTGTAAGCCATTTGTAGTTGTTTATCTAGTAGATAAGTGTGTGCGGCGTCTGCCGGCTTGCGCTGCACTCATTAGTTAAGATAGCGGCTCTCCGAGTCCACTTTTAATTGTGTACCGGACTGATTTAACGAAACCATTGTGTCCTGATTGAGACCTCCGCGATGTTTAATCTGGACTGATATCGCGGCTTACCAAGCGGCTATATGACTTTTAGTCATTGATTTACAACAGGCCTAGATAGAACATGAATGTTCGAAAAATGGTCCGGCAATTGCAATTAATAAAATACACATGTCACTTTCAATCCCAGCGTACCTTCAAATAGGTGTCATTTTTCTAGTGTATTTTTGTATGACGCGCTATATCTAGGCCTGTTGTAAATCAATGCTTTTAGTTTGTTCCTATAGTACCAAGATGTAAAACGTATCACATGTTACCCTTCAGCTGTCAGCCGACACCACCTATTACAGTGAATAAAATTGGTAATTTTGTCTAAGTAGTTCAACGAATCACATAAAATATTTGGCTTCACTAATCTTTGTTATTTTTTTTAGTACTAATAAGGATAAAAGGAAATATTAGTGTCTTTACGTAAAATTTTAAACTTGTGTTTTTTTATTTAAGACAAACAGTACCCACTACATATATTTCTGTGCTATAATTAAAACAATGTTTCAAAAGAATGATTTTGTTGCGAATACTATAAAAAATTAAAAAAAAAAAAACTAAATGGTAGTCGGCTCGTTGTACCTCTATTTTTCAGCGAAGGATCAAAGGCCTTTTTCACTCGACCTACAAAAAAACCAATAGCTTTGATGGCTATCCTCAGCCAAATCGTCTTAAGGAGCACTTCAGAAATCTCCATCCTCATAACGCATGCCTGGGCCGAACTATATGGTAAAATGGTAATTCCTTGGGAGGAAAGTGCGGCTTTCCGAGGGCACAAAGAGCACTGTTCGGCTGGCGAAGCACTTATTCTGTAATAAGATCGCATTGCAAGTGACGTTTGTGATTTTTGAATATGTGAGTGTGTGAATGTTCCCTTTGTTATGTGAAGGAAACTTATTGAAATTGATTTGCTTTTTGTACAATCGGTTCTAAGCGGACACCCTATGTCATGTTCTAATCCTTAATTTAAAATCCATCTATTATTTTAATTTCTACGAGTAATGAAAGAAAGGTGATGAACGAATTGTACAATACAATAATTGTGAGATATAATGACAAATGCAAATAAATATTTTGAGTTTGAGTTTTGAGTTATAATGATATTTTGAATAAAGGTGTAGCAGATTTTTTTAGCGATGTCTTTACATTTGCCCTAAAATTATGTAATAGACGACTTGTATGTTATGTTGCTATCTCTTTTATACCTCACTATAACAAAAAAGACAGTATACACTTAATTTTAGATTAAAAGTGGTGCTGTAGAATCAGTGCCATTGTATATTCGAGCTGCGTGTCTACACCGCAACCACCCTTTGAAATAATGCGCTTACGTACCCTTATCTCTATGATGCTATTCTTTAGTGCCGTCTACCTTTCACCCTTTGATTTTCAAAAACGGAATAGATGATGTAAATTAATTTGTTTATGCCTATAGATAATGTCGTGCGAATCGGATTATAGTTGTATTTTCTGTCACAATTTATTGCAACTTTTAGTAGATTAATCTATTTTTAATGGAGTATTGATAGTCACAATTCATACCCTCATCATCATCAACATTATCTGCCTAAAGATTTACCTTAACAACAGCAGCAGACGTTATATAATGCGTCAACTTATTCAAATATTTCATAACTCTAATGTATCTTAGACGTTAATTGAAAAGGCATTATTGAATGTATTCAATCACAAAGAACTTTGAAGTCAAATAGATAATAAACACTTAAGAATTGGCGATACACAATGGGAAGCAAGAGACGGATAATCATATTGTTGGTTGCTGCAATGCTGCAATAGACAAATGTGACATAAGCGTCAATCGCGTGACGGAAAAGACTCAATCGCGTGATCTCGTGACACGGAAAAGCTCTATTGCAGGGATGTTAAAATTTTCTTATATAATGGCCCATTTTTTTTCCATAATTAGAGCAGGGTATCGAAGGAGACATACTCTGAAAAGGGAAATTAAATTGTGGATAGTCAGGTGGTGGATTAAAAAATACTTAATTTAAGATTTTATCCTAAGTTGAATTGAGGTAAGATAATTGCATCCAAAATTTTGGCGCAGTGAAAAACTTAAACACGTTATTCTTATCATAGATGAATTTGCGATTTACGATACTAATGTCCAAACTGAAACAGAGGCTTAAAATTTTATTTTGACCATTTAATTTAAAGATAGTGTCGATAAATCCGCACTTTCCGTGCCCTGTCGGTTAAAGTCCTTTAACCCATTTTTTTATATACCTTAAGCTCAACCCCTTGACGGGGACGTAATATGTAAACCGATAACATGAGCGGTTTCCAAGACGATAAGTAATAGGTGACGCTAACCACTTACCGTCAAGAGGTTTTCTCAAAAGCCTGATCGCGGTTCGTATTCAGCTCGAAGCCCGTACCTTGGTGACCCCTTGCTCTATTCAATCGGACGATAGGGCATTGTTGCAAAGGCAGCGTCAATCACATCTTACGCAACAGAGAAAGCTGCGCGTGCAGTTCGAAATGTCACATCTGTGACAATATTAGATATCTTGATCGTAATAACAGCTTCGCGTGAATATAATTGCAATAATTCGAAAGGTCTGATGATTCAGTGTGTCTTATCATGCCATCATTATCATTATATGGCGCGAACTACTCTATGGTGCTTACAACTTGTTGTGGGTTTCACTTACTGTAAATTACTTGAGCCATGTAATTATCATATTTCATCTTACGACTGCAATATACTCTGCAGTCAGTTTTCAAAGGGCGAATGCTACTGCAGAATTTGTACACGTATTAGACCAATGTCCAATGTTAATTTGCCTTTACGTCTCTTAGAGGTTTACACATTAATTTTGATTGTGTGATGGCTACTGAGTGAGTGGGATAATCTGCTAGTTCTCTTTCTCCATCATATTAAGGATAGATGTCATTTGGAACGATATTTCTAGGAATTTGCACAGTGAAATTCGTATTGATCATCCAAGCAGAATATTTTTTCCCAGACCCTGAAAAATTTAGGAGATTAGATGGTTTATTAAAATCAACTACAGTTAGCGCGCGAGTTGAATGCAGTCGGGGCCTGAGGTAAAGAGCGGGAGCATCTCCCCCCGCTGTCCGCACGCCTCCCCTCACGCGCCTGTAGTGTAGTGCCGTGACAGCTCTACACTACGGGCGCTCTCAGGTAAACCTCGGGCCCCGTCTGCATTTAACTCGCGCTCTAACTGTAGTTATTCTGCAATTTTTCAACTTGTAACCATCAATATTCCCATTGCATTTTGCTTTGATTAACTTGTATGAATATGTTATCTATTATACTTTCCTAAATATCTGATGCCATCTATCATTCATTGCTGTTGCAGTACTAATTTACCACTCCAAGAGCGACTTAAACAGCAATGTAATTCGAACTAGTCACTAGATTGTATTCGCTGCTTATGACGCGTCGAGTCAGTATTTATGATGTTATTATTAGAAGTCCTTTGAAAAGGTTGTCAGTCATCACTTTGCTCAGTAGGCATAATATCTAGTTGTAAATATTCATAGTCTGAGATTGCCGGCGTAGGCAGTTCCAGGGCGCGGCAGGGACAAGCATTAGGGACAATAACATTAGCATACCAGGGCGGTCCTAACTGTCAACCAGAAACACACCAGACATTCACATCAAGCCCGCTACACTATGAGTCAGACCACCTTCAGCATACGTCGCTGCTCTTAAACACAGACTAAAAGAAACAAAAGCAAATAATGCAGCAATGGACATTGACAGTAACCAATTCTAAGGTCTTAATGTAGTGCAAGTTTTAAACAACTAATCTGTTCGGCTAATGCATGCGAAATAGTTTTATTATTCATCCTGTGTTCCTTTAATTAATTCGTTGAATAAGAATCGAGAGGTTGACTGGTTGGTTTTTACATTTTAAATTTCTTTCATTAGGGGTTTATGTGTCTATTGGCGACAAGCGAAGCGTTTTATTGTTAGGTTTTTTATTTTTGATTGTAACATTGTATCTTTTATGGAAAATTGACTAGAAAGATAGTCCTCTTGATAGCAGCCTATCTTATACTAAAAACGTCAAAGGACGCCATAAGGCTCTGTACTTTGATATCCTTCTCTAAGCATAATAAATATGCTAAATTTTCTAAATAATATAATAAATTGTGCTGCTTAATAAGATTTTACCACCGAATAATTTACAACACAATTCATTTTATAACACAGGTATTCAAACCTTGATTGAGGGAACTCGGCAATATAAAAGTTGGAGACGTTGTTTTATCGGCGTGAGAAATAGCCGTCCACGCGATAAAAACTATAAAAACACAGTAAAAGTGACCTGTTTTAAATTAAGTTGTAAAATCTTGTACCCTTGTCCTCTTTGTCTGGACCATTTGAGTCTTGTCCTTTCGGGAGAGAGGATATAAATCTGGACTATAGTGCAGGATCGTAAGGCGTTCTACGTTGGCTTGCAGTGTTGCCAAGATTGGTTGGTAAAAAGTTTGACCTAGTCATAAATTGGATTAATTTGTTTACAATTGGGTAAAATGTCACAAAATCTGATTAGGTTTGAAATTCATTGGACTTTTTGGTTTGCAACCGTTTAAAACTTAATTTTTTGCACACATTTCATTTAAATAATTTGTCATAATAATGTTAAAGTCTTAAAAAAATATACATAAGTAATTATAGAAACTTTCACGGTTATCAACGTTATATATATAGATAGGTAGGTATATTACCAACCAAGACCAAGACAAACCACGGAAAATATCACGTTTATAATTATGATAATAATTATAGAAGTTTGTAAATTAATGTAACTCTAATGTAACTAGATGGAACACGATTTTTGCAAGTTCTATGGCTTAGCGTTTCAAAATTTTGCTAAGTAACACCTTGATACGCAAATAAATATTCTTTAATTTTGGTCCTACAAGAAAAAAGTCAAAAGCAAACCCATTTTCAATAATATTCAGAAAAAGGAAATCGACTAAATGCATCTCTACATGGCAACACCATTCGAACTCATGAACACGAGCCACAAAACGGACATATCTAGTCCCTGGCATGTATATGGTTATTAGCCCGCAAACTTGTAAATTTCCCTTCAAAACTACATCGGAGATCTTTATCGCGCAGCCTCCGGGCGATAACGCTGCGCCTGCGACACGTCAGCCTATAATAAGAACCCTATTATTGTCACCACTCCAGTATTTATGCCCTTCTATTTACTATGTTAATTCTTTAAAGGTTCCAAATATTGAAAATGCCTCGGTGATTTTATATTTTCAACGCAAAATGGGTTATATACCTACGCATAGTTTTGTTTTTATTTGCTATGTAAATGGATAAGTTTTTTTATATTACTGTCCTACTTATTTTATATTCGCAATTATCTGTACTTTTTCCTGTTGTGACTTACAATTTATATATTTTTTTACACGTGCAAGATTTCATTGAGTCTCATAAACTGCAAATAATAATTGTAAATTTTACGACTAACATATTCGATTGGTGCGTTTATGTTTCTCTTTTTCAATCTTTAATCAATCAAGTAAAGAATAATCCACACGTTTATATCACAACTTGATATCAAACAAGAACACAGGTATTTGTTCAAGTACCCAGATTTGAATAAGAATTCCAGTCGGTTTTAGACAAATTAGTATACCTTAAACACATTTTGTCTTTGTCTGTCACACTCAAATTACAATAGCGGTTGAGTTTTTGTCTTTTTCTACGTGTTTCCCATTTGTGGGTGATTTAGTATCGTTGTTTGCATATAACAAGGCTTGCTTATTTTCATTGCCTTATTTATTCGAGGTCAATCTAATGCTAATCGAGTTTTCGCGTTGCCCACAGATACTGGACAGTTAACAAGATTATAGATAAAACTGTTGATTAATATCTTAGGAGTTACGACAAATTCGAATTACAATATTCCGGTTTATAGATTTCAAGCTAGTAATTATTTTGTAAAATTATACGGAGCAGTCGTCAAGATAGTCAATTGGCTAATATATTAAGTAGGTCTTGATCAACATCAATTTAGCCCTTCGTTCAGTTTAATACAGATTCTGATTCTTAGTGAAGTTGATCTGTGATGAAGTGTTAAGTGGATGAACATTAATTAACATTAACCAGTAACCTGTTTTTTATCTCAAATAATCTTCCGACTGATGGGTTCGATCAATATGCCCTGTCAACTCAACACACTATCTTTGAATAACTAACTTTGCAGGTGATTATTCTAATTATGAATGAAAATTCGAAGACATTGTAGGGTTTGAGTCGCGACCTCCTGTATCATACAAGGTAGAATCGTTACAGTTCCGATGATGTTTTAAGTCAGAAGTGGCTCGGAAATTCATGAATTCAGTTACCGTGTTACCATTTACCTAAGTTACGATCCCTAACAAGCAGCAAGTCGTAATTGTTTCAGTAGGCAGCTGTAATAATAACGATAACTGTGAAACGTAACTCATTACTAAGTCGCAAATATTTATTTCCACATAATGAAAATTTATACGTCCTACCATTTCCATAAAGCACAGCGGCTGTAACCTGAGCCTCACTGTGTTGCCAACTTAGTTTCGATAAAGATACCAAGGCCCCATTTCACGAAGCAACAATTTACTAGCAACAAGTTACAATTTGATATTCATTGCGTAGCCAATTCGACGAAACTGAAAGCCCTTGTCGTTTAACATCGTTGACTACGCAATGTACATCAAATTGCACTTATAATTTGTAACTAGTAGCTTCGTGAAACGGCCCCCCTGTACGGTAAGGTACACTGTGAAATTTAAATCGTGTAGATGCCGTTACACTCTGTTCAGTTTATGAAAATTTAAAAAATTCCCAAGGTCTTTTTCATACAATACTGCGCTGTCAGCTGGTCTATTTACTGTGGGACGATTCCATAAATATTTATTAGTGGCTCCACTATTATATGCATTTTTTTCTCTATATATTTAGTATTTTTGTTTATCACATGATTTAGGGTTACGGGGAAGAAGCTAGTCCACGTCTACTGTAACACGTAATTTTATTACTTATTTTATTGTTGATATTACTTATATAATTTAATTTATGTTTAATTTAGTCACTTTATAAATTTAATATTTTAATGCTTAATTATTGTGATTTAATAGGTATAAATGGGCAACTGATTGTCCTCTGCATGTTGCTGTGCCCTAGCAGGGTGTCACAATGTACTTACCTTTGTTCTACCACCTTGTGAAAATTTTGTGACTTGCAATAAATTATTATGAATTATGAATTACTGCTTAGTGTTGTCAAATATATTTCACAAAATGTAAATTTCTTTAGAAAACTGCATTTTCTGACTACTTAGAGGACAGATATCCATTGGAATAGATTTTTGAATGATAGGCTATTTCAACATGCATACATTTTTTAAATGTCAAAAAAAGAAACCCAAAAGATGCTGAGCATGTGAATCTGAGTGTTTCTTTGGCGAGTTCTTCTCCACAGAGTCCGCACATTGTGTAGTGAACTCACCCAAAAAAATGTAATGACGAAACTTAGAGATGTAAAATCCAAAAGTTATAAACAATTCATTTTATTTCAAAGGGGACTCTCCATTTTTGACTTCGATTGTTTTCATTGTTGAATTTTGATTTTTATGATTTGATTTGATTTTGGTAACAATATAAACTTTACATTGAACGTCTTTTAGAGCAACAACACCATTGGCAACACTACAAAAGGCATACACTCGGTTAAAATCGCGGGATCTATGTAATTGTAAAGTATTTGCATATTATCAGTTGAACAAATTTGAACGAATGCGAAGGATTCTCGAGTCGAGTGCGGTAACGAGATGAGACTTATTATGTACTTGTAATAACTCAGGTGCGTATCCGGTGTGTGTTTTGCATAATGGCGGCGGGTGTAGGGCTGCTAGAATAAAAAATACACATGTGTACAATTAGAAATGCTTTGCCACCCACCAACACCAACGGCCCGTTACAGTCCACTGCTGGACTATGAGCCTCCTCCACTTAAGTGGAGGGTTTTGCCATAATCTCCTCGCTTGGCAGGCGGGTTGGAGATCGCAGATTAAAAGGTTACTGTATCAGAGAGCGCTGCTGCCCGTTCCCTGTTCAATGTGTAGTCCCTAAGTCGCCTCTTATGACACCCACGGGGAGAGTAGGGGTTGGTCACAAATGTATTCTACTCTGCCGTCACCACACGGCTTTGCAATCACTTTTAAGAATTGGCTTTAGTAGATATATACATCTCACTATATAGAACTACATATGTATCTAATAGGTCGTCTTTATTTTTTTCTTCTTTCAACATTATTTCAATAATTATTGATGTGATTTATTGTATAATTTCAAGTTTTGGGTAAATAGCATTGTTGGAACTAAAAAATACAAAACATATTTATTAAGTAGTCTTAATTTTAGAGAACGTGCGAATGATATGGTATCTTACGAGTAGCAGCAATGGTTCAAAATGAAACGTTATTGTTTACGAAATTGATTTTCGTCTATTTGCCGTTTTAATGTTGAAAGAAAATAAATCGTCAAAAAAGTTGCTCATCAAGAGGAGTGCACAGAAATCAGCAATGGGATTTAATTGTCTATAGCCACCCCAAAAAAAATTCAGGCCTTAGATAATCTAATCTAGCTTCTTGGTAGCTAAATTTATATGAATTGATGATGCAGTTATGATTTCGCTGGTAACCCTAATCGCGCATGCGTGATGCAGTCTTGGCTTCAGGCATGCCGACTGTGAACGGCTTCTAGTCCAAGTATCACCTCGCGGCCATATTGTGCATGCGTCTAATTGGATTTGCTCCATGCGGGAAAAGAACAAGATAATGTTAACCTTCCTTAATGTTATTGCATGTCTCAACTGCGTTTTGTTACATGTTCATTATGGGAAATCGTTTGGCTACATTGTTGCTTTTGCCCATTTTAAATAACATTCAAGTCTAAACGGTTTCCCTTTCTTATAATACCTACTGACTGTTCTTACTGTTTCGAATGCTTATTGACTTCATGCGCAAGATTAGCACTAGCATGCAGATCTTTAAACAGTTGTAAAAAACAACCACGAAAATACCTTCCTGAATTTCCTCCCTGAAGAACCTGAACCGAAAGCCTGAATCTTTTTGATACGACAAACGTGTTTGAATAAGAGAAATAAAATAAATTAATGAATGATAGACTAAAATTTGAAAATATTTATAACAAAAATCATGAATAAAATTATTCCGAGTCCGAGTTTCCTCTCCACGAAAAATAACCTAAAAATTCACATCCATCCACATTTTCATTCCCGAGAGTGATGTCAGGAGCGTCACTCATATCATAACTTTCCGAGTACTGCACACAGCCGCTTGCATTGTACCACGACCATGCATTACGGTCACCTGACCTGCACGTTTACCTTCCCCAACCACCGAATTATTAATGACCCTAATATTTCTCCGGAGTGCAGCGACTGGCGACACGAAACTTGCCTGACGTTGGATTTATAAAGGTTGCATGCAATAACCACCACAAGCCAGCTTCAATATACATTACTGTTACACAAGACTGTTTAAACGAAAGGAAGGTGAGTTAGGCAGTAATGTATGGTAAAGCTTGCCTGTGATTAGGATTTCCCGCTTTGGATATAGAGCGCATTGTCTGCTGTCGATATATCACTTGAATTTGAGTCTTGTCATGTTGGTATGCAAACTGATGCGCAGGAGACAGCGTTTGATCATCAAGCATGTCAAGTCAGGGATTGACCACTGAATAGCCTTTGGCAGAAATTATCAATTTTGAAATATCTAACGAATTCGATCGGTGGGTTGTTTGCATACGTATCATCAAACGATATATAATGTTACTAGGGTTTGTCAGGCTTGTTGATGACGTCACAACCTACATAAAAGATGGCTTATATAATTTGTTTGAACGGATCTCAACGATATCTTATTCGGCGAAATAATTGTCGTCATATTTGTTATTATTTTCTGGTTAGTAACTGGTCAAACTTTGTAAAACTTAGTACCTACATAAGCGTATGTATTAATTTTAAATTAATTCCTTGTTTATTTAAAACAAATTAATATGACACGGCGCGTAAGCACAGATAAACCCGAGAGGTTTGCTTGCGAGTCAAGTTAGACAGAATTGTATTCAGTTATTGTGCTTAATAAAGTAAAAAAAAAAACTGACAAAATAAATAAAATATTTAAACAAACGAACAAAGTCAAAGTCAATAAGGATCCTACAACGAAAATAAGTCTGTATAAAAGCGTCCACGCAGATATCTGTCCTGCGATCGACCGTCGTGTTTAAGCGCCGATGCTCCGACTAATGTCGTTTAATTAACTCGTATTCATTATCGGGAGGAACACGGCTAGGCGCGTGCGCAGGTATGCAGGTGGCAATGATCGCAGAAACATGGGACCACCGCACTTGAAGCAAGTTGTGTTCAGGCCTGATGGCGTGCTTATTTCAGTACGGCTCAATTTAAGCACAGAATAAGAACGTGCGATTAAGCTGAAAACTGCCTGTTATGAGTTGGTTTTATGATGATTTGAGAAGGCACAGTTATTGAAGCTTGTTCTCTCATTTTTTCTATACAGCTGTTCACAACTTAGGTAGCTGTATGTATGTGACGTAATTCGAACAAAATTACCTTAAACTGTCCAATAGTCTAGCTAGGTATCAGACATTATCGTTCATTTGCATGAATGTCAACCATAAATATTATCTTAATTTCGGTGAAATAGAGCAGGTAATTGCTATCGGATCTGAATACTATATTGACACAACACAACAATGGTTAGCTTAAGCCATTGTGTATAGTATAGTACAGCATGTAGTTTTAAAAGTTTTGTGGTTTTTAATTGTTATTATAGTAATAAAAAAACTGTATTAGGCCTAACGCATCAAATCCTGGTGTCTGCGAAACAATGTGAAAACATAAATACTTTTATTTAGGTATCACTTTTAAATTATGTAAATAAACTTAATAGTGGTCCCCAAGTGATTTCCGCCTGACTACAAAACATAGGTACGCTTAATTTGGCGCATTACACAACGCAAAACAAGCGAGTAACAAGAAGTTAGGTTGCAATAATTAAATCATTCGCTAGAGTAGGTTTATCGGTAGTTTATCGACGCTTTCATTAGTTTAACCACAGTTATTATTAACTTAACTCGCGATTCGCGGGTAACTTCGAGATTGCCGCGCGGTGTCACCGTGCCCTTGTTGATTTATTGTGTAAAGTTGATTATTATGTCTTTAAAAAATAAAAGACCCCTGCATTCAAAACAAGTTTGCACTAACTAGGACCATTATCGTCAGCCACCAACCACTACCTTTGATTTGTAATAGGATACCAGTTGCGACAGTCTGGATTAATTTTAGTACAGTTTTTTACGCGTTGATGGTATAATGACGTCATGACACACTTATCACGAATCGTCTATGATAAAATATAGCTCATTTGACTAGAATAGTTGTTAACTAAGATGTTACGCCTAATATGTAAAATTCCGCTTGGCAGATAAAGCTGTCATATCTGTCAGTCCTTAATTCTTAACAATAATTTAAAATACGACATATCAACAGCTCATATATGTCTCCACCGAGGGGCTCGAGCCTACCCTAAATTAGGGCGATTAGGATTTAGTCGACCACGCTGGTCCAGTGCGGGTTGGTCGACTTCACACACAACCTTTGAATTTCTTCGCAGGAGTTTGCAGGTTTCATCACGATGCTTTCCTTGACCGTAAGAGCGTCGAATAAACGTACATATGTATTCGATATTCGAAAACATATTATTACGCGGTGGGGATTGAACCCGCGTCTCCCGGACGGGAGGCAGAGGCCCTAGCCACTAGACCACCCACGACGCTCTCTTAATCATATGAAATAATTGAGTCATCGTTGACATTAAATTTCTGTTGCTCTTTTTCTCTTTAGTTGTGTGGTCACGTTTGATTTCATAACATAATCACACTTTCGTTCACTATTCGTGTCTCTATTAACTACGTGTGTAAAAGGCTAAGACGAGTCTACAAATCGAAAGTAGTTCAAAATCATATTTAAAAGTGGCTATGAAAACCATGAATTTGCCCAACTGACATAATTATAGGTAGGTTCTTTTGACTCATTTTCTTGGAAGTTTTTCGTATTAAATGTACACTCCTAATTAACTCCCTGTAAGTGTATAAACGGAGAAACTTAGATAGAGGCTTAATGGAAGCTATATATTTATATTGCCCTTCAAAAAGAAAACGGGACTTTCCGTTCCGAAAGTCCTTCTATTTAGAAATTAACAACAATATAATAGTCTTTTTATGCAAACTTCTGGTATTTTTTATATTTTTTTAAAACTTCGAATGTCAAATTAATTACGCATTTGTTTCAACGTTCGCTCTAACATTTTGACGTCAAGAAAGGAATGCCTTTATGAATGCGTGTATCTGCTAACACATTAGAATCATTAGGCGATATAATAAACGCAGATAATATGGTATGACTTGCAGGAATCGCAGGTGCTCGCCTTGATAAGCCGCCGCGAATGCTAATGTCCTTAAATAAAATTTTATCATAACGATGCGCGCTATCTGTATCACAGTAGGGTAGCTTCCAGTTGCTCCTTAAAGTTTTTCAGGGATGTGAGTGAATGAATGAGTTAAACGAAAAACGAATGAATGATGTGAATGTGATTGGAAGCTCTGTTATATTTCTTTAAGTGGCCAGTTGTCGCTACAACGAAGAAGTGAATCCTCGTGCAAAAAGATATCCTCACAAACTGGTTTTCAACGAAACTCCGCGAACAATGGTCTACGATAAAAGCTGTCTGTCAATGGCTGTAAGAATCTATAACAGGATACCAAACGACATAAAAACATTAAATGTAAAACTATTCAAGAAAAAGCTATATGAATGGTTAAGTGTAAAAGGCTTTTATGACGTTAAAGTATTTTTGTGATTTTAATTATGCCATTTTAATTATTTGCAACTATGTACCTATTTATAAAAAGTTTTTATGACGTGCATGAAATATTTTGTCATTTTTTATTGTAATTTTGTGATCAATTGTATTACACAATGTTTTAATAATGTTTTTGCATGCTACTATATTTAGCAAATAATGAGTACCTTTTAAATTATACTACAACATCTTTACACCATGTTTTTAGCAAATAAAGATTTATCATTTATACAAAAGTAAACGTTTTTGTCATCCGTCATTCATCTAACCTAAATTTACAGTAATTGATCAACTCATTGTGTTTGTTCTCAAATCTGTAAGTTATACCTTTTAGTTAATTTGAACCTTATTTTGCGTCAATAATTTACACAACTGATATACATTTATGGATTTTATAATATGCGTTGATTGTTTTTTTTCTGACTCTCAATTGATAGAAAATCATGCGAAGAATAAAAAAATAGGTATTACCTTGAAACCTTTACACGACTAATTTATTCTTGTCATCATCATCATCTAAACGTGTGGTTTATAAGGTTGATGACCAACCGAATTGATTCATTCTTCTGCCCTTTTCCCTTTAATACCCCAAGGTCGGCGCAATATGTTTTCTTCTTCCATTCATCACTGTCAGACGTCACATCACTATTCACTCCCTTCTTACACATATCATCTTTCACACAATCAATCCATACTTTCCTGGGTCTGCCCCTACCTGCTTTTCCATTCACTCTCAAATCTAGCATACGTCTGGTTGGGATTCCTCTCTCCGCATCACATGCCCATACTTACCCATACCACGACAGCGTTACTCCTCAACTTGTCCACTATTACAAAAGCTTTAAATACTTTAAAACTAGTCAACCCGAACTGAAAACTGGTAATATTCCAGTCTACCCGCGTCTTGTATTCCCGAGTAGAAATTGTGGGTGCTCGGAGCGGCCCCAGGCGTTACTCTGCAGATACTAGGGAATCTATCTACTATGAACTTAGTATCGCATTAGGAGTTAGCTAGCAGCCTTTGTAGCAGTCCAATGAACATTCCCATACGTTTCCTTGTTATGGAAGCATCTTATATACGGAATCGTCAGATAAGTGAGAATAAGGATTCTTGAGCGATGTATAGAAATGTAATTATTCTATCTATCTAGTATAATATATATATATATCTATAACCTCGGAAACGGCTGCAACGATTTTGATGAAATTAAGCATATTAGGGGGTTTCGGGGGCGATAAATCTAGTTAAGTTTTATTTTTAGTAAAACGGGATTTCCCCGTGTTTTCAGACTTAAAAGAATTGGTACGCCATATCATCGCCACTGATCATAATGTCACAATACCTCAGTCGGGAAACTGCGAGTCTGCAAATTTTATTTTGGTTGTTGAGTCTCGAGTTTGAATATAGACAGATATTTTTTTTATTTTAATCGTGCTATGATGAAAATGTGTTTCTTTTTTTATTTGTTATTTACTTTTTTATTCTTTCATTCAGTTATTTAAATACATTAATGACAGAAATTAAAACTTATATACTTAATATTAAAGCGTTATTTCTACGGCTTGTACATAAAGGGAGTCGTAAATATACCTACCTACAATTAGTAAACATTGTGTTGTCAAATTGAAGGACAGAATGAGGATGGCAGGACCATGAGCTTGACAGACAAGAGTTCTACCCAGTAGTAAGTTGATGTAAACTGAAAATTATGATGATATCTTTATTACGGCTCTGTAGCCCAGGTGGTAGTGTATCTGCCTCCGACGCACAGGGTCGCGGGTTCGAATCCCGCCCAGGGCAAACATTTGTGTGGTGAGCACTTGTGTTTGCCTTGTGTCTGGTTGTTGTTTATCTATATAATTACATTACCTCCGAATCTCTACACATGGCATTTGTAAGCTCCTACATTATCTCATTGACATTCCTATAGGTGTCGAACCTCTCTCAGTTAGTGATATTGTAATGATCTATTGTTTAAGGTAAGTGGGCGTGGCTGCGCTGTTGCAACCGGCGCAAGCGCAGGCGATGCGACGGGCGATACACTTTCGACGTGATGAAGCAATGGGGAGTGAGTTATGCGATTATTAACGTTTTAAAGAGGTGCTCAAAGTTTGGAGGATTGACGTTAGATTCGCTTTCAATCATCAAAAACTAAGTAACTACTTAAATTACACCATTACGGTGTTTCAATTTATTCTTGACTTATCTCCAAAACCACTTTTTCCGCTTTAAAATTGTCTGAAACTTTATGTTGAACTGTTCAACTTCACGAATGATTTTATACATACCTTCAATGTCCGAGTAAGTCCGACTCAGGTAAGTAGGTCAACATAAAATAGAGTTTTCTTTCTTTAGATTTTTTTTTGGGAGAATAAATTCGATATACTTATATACAAATACAAAAGAGCGGTTGCTGGATGCGTGCGGGCAGCGAAGGACCGATCATTGCGGAGATTCTTATGAGACGGCTTTGTCCAGAAATTAAACGTCTTATGGCGTCACAAACACAAACTAGGCATCTGTCTTTTAGCTGATTGATGAATATATATGCAAAAATAGGTACAGAATAGAAACAGGAGAAGTTATAACAATTGAAGAGATTTTATAAACAGATTGAAAATGGAACTAAATCGAAAGAATTCTGACTTTTTTCAGTCTAGGTATAAAATGTTGGTCTTAAACTTTTTGTTTACCTTGCAATGTGTTAGGTATGTGTACATACCTATACCTCTTTGCCTCTTTGGCTGTTGCTGGCTGAAACATTTGGATTTATTTGAATTAGGAAGATAAGTTTTGACATGAGGAAAAAGAGCGGATTCTAGGTTAGACTGCGCGTGTGAAAAGATCTTTGAGAAAGTAAATAAAAAAGCATCTCTCGTAATATCTATCTTTAAGTTAAAATACCACCTCCACCTTCGCCCCTCTACCTACGATTATTAATTTGAGACGCACTGCTCTGATCGATACAGCTATAACATGGGAGAGTGGTATGTTTATTTGCCCTTTAAAGGTTGGTAAATATCCTCCGAGTCGCTGAAAACATGCCTGTGCAGCACGACTTAAATAAACATAAATACTCACACCTTGCTATCTGGTTAACATAATCCAATTTCAAGGATTCCTGGGAACCTGCGAAAGCCGTTATATTTAAAAACTTGTTAAGTATTGGTTTGGCATTGGCTCAACACAAACTATTCTGTGCCCAAACTCTGATCCAAAAAGTATTGTTGTTATGGAAGATAAAAAAAACAGACATCATAATAGGGGATCGGACTGTTCACCATATTTTATGAATTTACCATACTTTATGAATTATTTTTAAAATATAGATTAGTAGCAGACGACTCGCGAAAAAAAAAAAAAACAGAATCGGTCGAAAACGAATTTACATTGATGTTTTAAAGTTTCAATATGTCTGTCTCTTTCAAAAACAATTTTTTGTATGGAGATTATATGGCGCTACTAACAAATGACGTCACAAGTGGGTATGTGCCTTTCTAATCTTGAATTTCAAACCTTTATAACTCGGTCAATTTTACAGATAGAGCAAAAACTCTTTTAGTGTTCGATAGCAGACTTTAAGAAGTTTTAATTTATAAAATAAAATAAAAAGTAGTCCGATCCCCTATTGAGACATTACTCCACATGAATTGTTGTATTGTATGGTTTTTAAATATTACATGGGTATTGAGTAGCGTAGGGGTTGTTAGATAGGATTATGAATCGTTCTCACCAATCTACCTATATACGCCTTGGTCCAAGTACACATGGAAAATTTAAATACGGAATATCGGACATCTTCCATAGATCTTAGCAAATGACAAAGTAACTGACTGAGACGATGCTATGATGAAAATGTATACTCTGAGGTTTCCAACAGTTCGGAGTATATTTAAGCCTGCGGGAATCCAGGGACATGCGTAAAGATGGCACCGCGGGACCACTTGGGGGAAGATCCGCACTTGAATTATGTAAGCTCGTGCTCTGATATGATAAGGTCGATCGCGGCCGCCGCTCTCATTGTGTTGCCCATAATCTGGCGTATCGCGAAGACTCGTGTCGGAATGCAAGTTTATTTTAATATTTAATAACTCCCGGGCGGGCACAGATACCGTCTGCTCTCCGGCGATTCGCTGGTCGTTTTTCCTCCGTTATCGTACCGCTTTTGTGTCACGCTTTCAGTCTTATTCGTTTTACTTAATCACAGCGCTGATCAGCTGGGCCGGTAGTGCTTGCAAATCGGCCCGATGCTCCGCACAGGAATTTTATCTTGTCTCCGGTGATTTACTTAATCCCCGTTAAAAATAAACTTAAAACAAGATGTTAACGTTTTGTAAATGAACTGTGTTAGCGCTGCTGTAGATATCTACACCATTTCGCGTTGCACAACTTAGTCAGATCACAAAATACAAAGAAAGAGAGTGTTCTCACTGCACATAAGTTACCCATTGTTCAGAAAATAAATTGTTAAACATAATTACGGGGCATCACGAGTGCGGGCCGCAGCTTATAGGAGGGCGCCATCAGTTTCTTTGAGCTGTTAAATTTGACGCCTCCCTACATAAATTGCTGGAAGGAGCCGGCGTGCGCACGTGACGTGCAAATAAAAATACTAATTCAAGTGGGAATTTATCGTCTAATTGTTTCGAATTTATGAGTTCGCCGGCACATTGTTGCGAGGCGATAGCTGAAGCCACATAAAGAAGCGTAACGACCACTGTTCGACTACCCTCGCTTAGCTATACACAACATCGTGACTCGCCTTGTTTACTCTGCAATTTTTTCCTAGCGCTCAAGTTACTCTTTATAGTTCTGATACTTAACATTCTTGGTTTCGTTTCTCGTTCCATTGAAACCTAAAACATCGAATGCGCTTTATAAACAGCAACTTACAAACATTTTATGGCGCTGTTAAATTTAAGTACTGTTTAAGGTTGCCTGCATTTACCTAAGCGGTTTTAATACTACTGAATAACTAACAAATAACGCCCCCCCCCTGTTTTCATAATAATGTTTCTAACCTATTTAAATGTTGTCTTAAGAAAAGAGATAATTAAAACGCGTGCTTCGTAATAGGAAATAAACAGCTGATTTTTAAAACTATCAAACTATGGTGAAACATCGGGTTTGTTTGTATCTTAAAAGAAACGTCAATAGCATTGAAAAAAATCTTAATTTGATTATCATTTATTAAAACATCATTCGGTCCATGTCCTAACCCTAATCTTAGGTTTGAGCGTAACCGTCAAAATCGTGTCTATTTTGTTCCCCTGTATTTCCAGCGAAGCTCAAATTGCGTACTAATTCATATACGCTGAGCAACTTTTCACTTTGCATTCTCGAAGGATGTATTTATGCATACGAGCGCAAGCTAACCCGCTGCCAGCTAGGCAAGAACCCATTATCAGTCAACGTTGATGAACTACCCGCTCTTTGAAAACTCTTCAGCCTTGAGCGAAATTAATAATTGAACACGGTGAAATAGTACCCGCATGATGGAGTATGGAGTACTGAACTAGAGGCTTAGATATTGTATTACTAATTAATTCTATAGGACTACATTAATCCTTCAAAATGATCAAGAGTTTGTGAAACATGTTGTCATTCTTACTTCCTTCCATTCTTAGATAAGAAACACCAAGATCGCCATTTCTCGAGCCAACCAAGGCTCTGCTCACCCCTTTTCAAAATGAATAATGAATGAAATATACTTTATTGCACTCATACAATAATCACAGAGAAGAGGAGAAGAGATTAGATAATATACACACCGGCACAATAGGGGATCGGGCTACTATTTTATAAATTTTATGCATCCAAACTTCTTAGTTTCTGCTATCGATCACTAAAATAATTTTTGCTCTATCTTTAAAATTGACCGAGTTATAAAGAAATTCAAGATTAGACAGAGAGGTAATACCCACTTGTGACGTCATTTGTTAGTAGCGCCATATAATCACCATACAAAAATTCGTTTTTGAATGAGATAGACATATTGAAACTTTAAAAAATCACTGTAAATTCGTTTTTTAACCGATTCTGTTTTTTTCTTCGCGAATCGTCTGCTACTAATCTATATTTTAAAAATAATTCATAAAATATGGTAAATTTAGGAACAGTCCGATCCCCTATTAGCGGAACAGAAAAAAAAAGCTGGAATATCAAAAAAGATATATTTTGCCGGCGTGTGTATAAATTCAAAAGTGAATCTGTCTTCTGTCACACAGATTTTGATAGTTCTATTAACCCTATATGTTTTATGCTTGGCGCGAGCCTTTCATTTATCTAAGGTTTTATGGTTTTCGTGGTTGTTCACTACACTAAAATTGTCACAATTTTCGGGTTTGTTACCACGGCTATATTTAATATTGTTACCTCGATAGTTCGGAACGTTTGCACTCCCCGAAAATTGTGACAATTTTAGTCTATTAACCCTGTTTAATTGTTTGTTTTTTTAATTATTTTCCCCCTGTAGGGTAAGGCTAATTTCTTGGTCTTCGTTTAGGTTAGCTTAGGCAATAATTCAGTGCGGTCTAGTCATCTAAGTTTAATGTGGTTGCGGTCACGATGGTAGTTATAAACCACTATAACTGGGTCAGCCAAGTGAACTGTTCTAGAGAACTGTTTTTAGCACTGTAGGTCGTTCTTATAGAAAATGAATAATGAAACTTTTAGGTGTTCGCGGTTGTTTTAAGCTTATTTTAAACTAAAATCGTAGCAATATAACCCGGTAAATATGTGTGTTATTAATGAATAATTAAAATATTTTTTTTTAATTACAAATAAAAGATTGTATTACTATGATTGATTAATAGTGAATTGGAAATCCAGAAAAATCCCAAGTACTATATTCGTTTCTCTGTTTAGGATAGGTGCTCAAGTTATTTTTAAATATTTGACTGTTAATAAAACGATTCCGGTTTATTTTTGCCTTTTATGTTAGACAGTGATCATTCCTTAAAGCAAACTTGTTATAAAAATACTCAGGAAAGTCGCGAATTTGGTTAGGTCGCGCGTCACGGCGTTGTCAACCTTGGCTCTGCATCTTGACTTGGCTCAAAGATAAGCCGTGTTTCCATTATGCAAGTAGCCTGGATGCAAGTTGCATGCAGCTTGAGTAATGGAAACGTAAACATGTATGCAGGCTGCAAATTGCATGCAGGTAGTTTTGAACTTGTAAACATGCGCAACTGACGCTTGTCTGCGCAAGTGATATGCAAGTTGCGCGCGCAAGTGCCATAGCACGTCTCCCGCCCATGTTAAACACCGGTGCTTGTCCTGGTTCGGACACTTGCATGACAATAAAAACTTGCATGCGAGGTTCAAGTTCTATATTAAAGTTTACAATTCAAGTAACTTGTACGCAAATGTGACGTCATACTTGCATGCAAGCACTTGCACAATGGAAACGCGCCTATACAACGTGTTACAAAAAATACAAAAAAAAAAGAATATTTTTATTAAAGACATTTAATTGAATTTTTCCTATCTCTAGTAATCAGCTGTGTCAAAGAATATTCGGACCAGATATGTAATTTTAGGTCAATGTGCCTATTTTTACCGCTATGGTTAAAAATGTGTACGTACTATTTGTACCATAACATTCACATTAGAACAATTAATTTCAAAATGAAAAAACTACAAATAAATAAAAAAGCTTTGTAAAATAATTGTTATGAAATAATAAATTAATGAAATAATGAACTAAATATTTTAAAATAATATTTATGTTTGTAAATACATAAACAATATAATTAAGGCAAAAAATCAAATGTTTTCTAACATAAATTGATTTAAGTACATCTCTTTTAAAAATGTAGGCACAAATGGTGTACAAATACTTTTCCGTTCTGATAATCAATATTTTAGGTGTCAATTGACACTAGAGATGGGATTTTTTTATTAAATGCCTGTGATGAAGATTATTCTTTTTTTTTGGTATTTTTTTTGGAACCAATAAACTATCGAACTAATAAACTACCGAACTAATGGGCTATCGCTGTAGGGTTTGTCGAAATAGGGTTTTTCGCACTAACGTTACAAAGCACCAACAAAGCATCGATAGAAAAAAACATCGTACTACGGAATTATCGACACATGGTGTTCGATATAGTAAAAATCGAACCAGTAACTTTCGAATTGAAGTAGGGAACCCTTTGTAAGACACGTTATATAGTAAGAAAAAGTCAAAAATTTAGCTAGCGTCGCGTCGCTGTTCGTCGTATATGAAGCGGTAAAAGCAGTAGTCTTCCCGCGGCCCTTATTATTTATTCCGGTCTACTTTTTGCCCTTATTTACGTGCAGCCGCCGAACGTGAGGCTGATAGACGTTACAGATAAAAGGCGTGGCCGCGGCGCTACCCCCGCAATTTTGGTGCTTTTTGAAACGATGCCAACGATTTATTTGCTGTCTACTCCTGCGTCTTCGCCGTCGATACGGAAGGAAACACTTCAGTTTGATATTTTAACCGGTTCCGTGATGCAAAATGAGGTGTTTGGTGTTCTAAATACGATAGGTTACTATCGTGGTACAAACTTTTAAGTCTTCCTGACGATTTGTTGAACGGTTCAATAGTTTATTTTTATTAACATTCACCTGATTTGAATGATCCTGGCGAGAATATTTTTGAGAACTCCGATTGTGGGATGCTGACCAAAATATTCGATCACAGAAAGGCCAAAATGTGTGTTTTTTTTTTTAATCAGGCTTACTGACTGGATTCCGTAATTAGGCATTTGGTGCGACAAGTCTGCACCTGCTAATGAGAGAAAAAAAAATCATTTCGTGCGTGTGATGTGATCTACGTTATACGTTTCAATCGCCTTAAACTATGCGCGTTTTATGCTAAACTGCCTTAAAAAGCTGTTGGTTTTTACCCTAAAAAACAAAGAGGATATTTACTATCGTCCTGAAATTGATTAAACGTGAAGAATTTAATGTGCCACAGCGGCTTCCGACGTCGATTGGGAAACGGGCACGGGAAAGGGGCCTTATTCAGTATTTATGGAAGTAAAATATTTGGAGAATCCCGCTTATTGGCTCCGGCCGATCGCTTGTCAATTTCATCGTTGATTAATCTATGATATTGACTTTGTTCTCCGGGCAAGTGAAAATCGTGCTCAGGTTTACCGTATAGTTGACCGAGAGAGCGTGATGCGTCTCTGTTTCAGCTTGGCCAATCTCTTCTACAGGTCGCGTTTCTCAACCGATTCTCGTGAAATTTTGTTAGCAGGTTCGATGAATATGTATTATATTTTCTTATCGATTTAGATTTTAGAAATTTTTCAAAATGAAGGACATATGGGGGTTGAAAACGTAAAAAAAAACATAGAATACCTTTAAAATAGAATACAATATTTTTTATTGCACACAGGAAATTAACAGAAAAATAAACATATTTTATATATTTCGAAAAAAACTCGCGAGGTCTACGATTTATTCTTACACATACATCGGTCTCGTATACTTGTGAGCAAACATACATCGAAATTTTGTACTATCTCAAATGCAGTATCTTATCGTATTCATAATTTCAGCCGAAAAATGTCCACTGCTGGACAAAGCTAGGCTTCTCCCGAGGTTCTCCACTACGACCGGTCCTGGTATCTTATTCTATTAGTGTTTATGTATATTAGTCTAGTAAAAAGCGGCAATATGAAGTATTAACCGGAAGTGAAATATTTGGAGAATCTCCCTTATTGGCTCCGGCCAATAGCGTGTCGATTTCAACCCTGTTTAATCCTTGTAATCAAAGTGTAACGAGTCGAGGCAAGGGGTGTTTTACGCAGCGTCGCTTTCCGAATTTCACGCTGTCACTTTTGATCTTTTGTGAGCAATTTATTTTATGTCCATAAATTTATTAATATCTTTAAAGCTTCGGTCACACAGAGCGGGAGCGGCGCGGTCCGGGACCGGGAAAGCGAGACTGTGCAACGCCGCCGCGCCATACAAAGTCCCGCTTTTCCCGGCCTCGGACCGCGCCGATCCCGCTTAGTGTGACCGAGGCTTAAAAGAGGATAATCTGTTGCTGGGATATATATGGTTTGTTACTGTCGACCAGAAAAGCTTTCAGACTAAGTTCCCGTGTCGGCAAATCAAAGGAGAACAAGTGGAAAAAGAATACAGTACCTAGTCCAAAAAAATGTTTACCACCCTTAGTTTTCATTTCATTTTATAAAGTATAGTACAACAAAGATTATAATCGTTTGTAGATCAATCTGTCAGATACGGAGTATAAACCTTATTAAACATTTTGTCTAGTAGCAATCTAATGAAACTCAGAGGGCGTACACTGGTAGGGAACGTGCCATCCATGATAGCTTTGACGTCGAAAAATGATTTGTAAAAATCTTAATTCGAATAAAAAGCTTTGACTTTGAAAACACCACTTTCTTGGTTGACTGTACCTATGTAACAACACGTCTTCATATATTTACTATAGTACGCTAAGAATAAGAAATTCTTTATTCAAATATCGTTAGACAATTTTCCCATAGAACATTTGAAATTCCAAAGGTTTTAACTTTATTTCGATCCACTCTTTCATAATACCACAGAATATGTAATAGTAGTACACAGCATATGTAATAGCATATGTAACAGAATATGTAATAGTTGTGGCAGAATAACAGCGCCTGCCTCTGCTGGGGTTGGCATTATGCTGAGTCGTGCCTTTACGCTGCTGTGACTTACATATTAGTATTAAATATATATATTTTTTTACTTATTTTCACAGCAATACGAATAAATGTTTTTCTTTCTTTAGTACCTATAATAACAACTGCTGCGTGAGAAAAAGATTTTTTATTTTATTTTATTTGTTTATGGAAAGCATACAGCTTTTATGACACATTAGACAATGACGTTAGAAACATTACATAAGCCAATTAAGTTTTCACTGAAATTGATACATGGCATTGGGTAAACAATCAATATTGTGGGTCTAACTAAAGTTAAATTATAAAAATTTAGAAGAAACAATTTTTTTTTATATGCCTGGTAATTTTAAAATGGAGAATGTTATCGGTAATCAGTATTATACTTTTTGTTTTATGGTGGAAACAAATTTAGAAAACTTATGATGGAAGATATCAACATTTTTGAACTTGGTGTTCTAAATATATCGCTTTTGCTACACGAGTATTTACTTTAGATTAACGTTTTTAATTTACTGTCTTTTATTTTTTTTTATTTTTAGTGAAAAGATAGTCCAATGAAGCAATGTATGAAACTCGACAAATTACACAAAGCTGATCGCTTCTTGCCTATTATAAATTTTCAGTATCCTTTTTAATTTTACAATTTTACACGCTAACTAAATAGAAATACGAACAATGTCAATTCACCAACCTATTTCCTCATCTATGTCAGCGAATATTAAAAATAACCTTGTACAGTGCTGTCTACGCATTCCCTTTGGCGTGCCTTGATGAATGGTCTTTAGGGTGAACTAGGGTGCGCGTGACATCCATTGTTAACGTTGCCAAGTCGCCTTGTGTCCGGCAATTTCTTTATTTTCCTGGCGATCCCTGTGGTTTCCGGAAATGTCTTCATTTCATTATTTTACGGTCACCGAGCAGCGTAGTGAGTGACGTAAATAATCTTATGGTATGTGCGTGTTTCAAGGAATATTTGAATGGATGACATAAGATAAAAAGCCTATATTTAGAAAAAAAAATGCTAATTTAATAGGTCATTAAAACTGTCGTGAGATATTATTTACTGTAATTATTGCTAATTATTACGATTAATTACTCTTTCTACTAATATGAATTTTTCTACTTTAAATAGTAAGTGAACATATTTTCGGCATACGTCACTCCACACTTAACTTCGACAATTTCAAAGTCTCGCGAGGTCTGAATGTAAATTTCTTAGGCAGAAATATGGTATGGTATACGTTACCCACTCGAAATGTAACCTATAACAGAACTACGAATGGAAGACTTTCTTAAAAATACAATAATTCTGCAAAGGGCCGTGTACAGTAAAAGCTACTCAAGCAACCGTCAATAGCCCTTGATCTTGGCTCAATTCGATCATGAGAATGTATAGCTTCATCCAGACGATCGCTATCGCAAAAGCTCTTTAATCGGTTTTCTTTTATATGAAAATGGACTTTTAGATTTATTACGCGATTCTAGTTGCGTTCAAGTGGCGAAGAACGTGATATACGTTTGGTTCGGTTCAAAATTGCACGCTAAACAAAAATTCGGTAGCGACGCTCCATATTTCAGTAGGAGAGGCTCTTTCTCACGGGGTTATTCTGTAGGGCTCCCTAGATTTTCTACCGAATCACAGGAAATTTCGTTTAATTCGATTGTTGTATAAGAAGTCGGACTGATAGAGGTTTTCGACATTTCTTACAAATCACCCATGGCCCGTTACAGTCCACTGCTGGACTATGAGCCTCCTCCACTTAAGTGCCATAATCTCCACGCTTGGCAGGCGGGATGGAGTCAGTTGGAGATCGCAGATTAATAGGTTACTGTGTCAGAGAGCGCTGCTGCCCGTTCCCTGTTTAATGTGTAGTCCCTAAGTTGCCTCTTACGACACCCACGGGAAGAGTAGGAGTTGGTGACAAATGTATTCTACTCTGCCGTCACCAAACGGCGGACATTTCTTACAATACCTTAATTAAATATGTAAGTTAAAATTCATTATGTATAACCTAAGATCACGTAAAACCACAGCCAGATTGATGGATCTGGTTATCCATAATACAGGGTATCCTAGTGTAGGGAATAAGAACTACTTATTGTACCTACATAAGTGTTAAAAAACATAACCGTGCTGGAAAATAATAAAGTGTTATTTTTATTGATGAATGAACATACAAATTTATTAAAATTTATTTTCAACCCTGCAGAATAACCCGACGTCTGCTAAAAATATTGGCTATGAAAGAAAATTGCTTAGGGAAAGTGCGGCTGCGTTGATTTCTTATTTCGTATTCATTGTGCGTTGGAATATATCGCACACCATACTCTCAGGACTTAAAGGCAGCATAAGCAAGAAATATTATGTCTTCTTTCTGTTGTCAGCGCATATTTAAGATTAGCAGTCTTTTTTTTCTGAATAATACTTTTCTATTCCCGATATTTTTTTGGTAGTTATTTTATTATTAATAGGTTTAATCACATCATTAAGAGATTTATCTTTGTTTATGAATTAAACCGGTAAAATATCATCATCATATCAAATTTTTGGTACCCAATGTGGGGTAAGCCTACTCGGCTGCGTTTGGGTGGTTCTCGTTTTTTCGGCCGTAATAATAGGTGTTTTTCTGCTAAAAGGTAGACTGTGCATGTTTGGACCGTCATGTCATATACAATTAAGTATTTTTAAGGAACATTGCAGACGATAAAAAAAATCGACCTCCTATACAAGCGGTGCGATGGCGGCATTTTCAACTCGCACTAATACTATGGAAGTTACTGATCCTGGTTTCTCGAAAAAAGTTAATGTGCATGACGGACGGAGACGCGGGTTCGATCCCCACCACGTACCAATGTGATTTTGAATTTATATGTACGTTTATTCGACGTTCTTACGGTGAAGGAAAACATCGTAATGAAACCTGCACACTCCTGCGAAGAAATTCAAAGGTTGTGTGTAAAGTCGACCAACCCGCACTGGGCCAGCGTGGTCGGCTAAGGCCTAATCACCCACATTCACGGTAGGCTCGAGCCCCTCGGTGGGGACGTTTATGAGCTGTTGATGAACGACGGTTTAAAACTGGCAACTTTATACTCAAAGGATTAAACATCCGTATTTATTTTTTATAGCGAGCAATGAAATCTGTCACCTGAAGTAAATCTCAAGTAAGTCTGCGTAGCCGCAGCCAGTAAATATGTCGCGAGTACTGAGACAACTATGAGCTATAAAAGCTGTTTTATCGGTACTAAAGCACCTATTCCTTGCAAGTATTTTCGACTACAGGACTACTGGTACTTAGACAATGTCTTGCATGCAGAGGTAGTGGAAAAAAGAAGTTTGTTGAAAATGGACATTCAAATGGTACAAGTTTCAGTCTAGGTTTAAGTAGTTATATTCTCTTATTGAGATAAATACATACTTATATAGATAAACAACAACCAGACACAAGGCAAACACAAGTGCTCATCACGCAAATGTTTGCCATGGGCGGGATTCGAACCCGCGACCTTGTGCGTCGGAGGCAGATACACTACCACCTGGGCTACGGAGCCGTCAAGCTGTAAACGATATTCACTTACCACGTTTTCCTTCTTATGTTTATGTGTGTCAAGAATACCACCTCTATTGAGTACATCAAGCAGTTGCCATTATCTCTCAACAATTTTAAATACTTTAGTACTGAAACGTCTAAATAACACGTTATCTAGTAAAACGTTGGTCGTGCACCGCGTGAGTGAGATGTAAGTATGTAGCTGGCTACTTTGTAGGGATGCTTTTTCGTATTATTAATCGTATTCGTTTTCGTATTCGGAAATCAAACAGATATGAAAAACTTGCATTGAGATACAAAAATACAAATACAAGCCAAAAGCGAGAGCCAAGTTCATGACTCTAGCCTTGTCGAAGATAAAATATTTGCAATCCCTGCTGGGTTGACTGGAATAAATTGCTCAAAGCAATAAGGTCGCCTATTGTTTAGCGCCGTTTTGAATATACTTACTGTCTCTTGTTTTTATTGATGTATGTAACAAATATTTTTGATTATATTGTAGATTTTATTGTTTTCGGTTTCGCTAGTAACATAAATTGATTTAAATACTTTTTTCTTAAAATATCATTTCCAGTTATAAACTCTATTCAATAAAATTCAATAATTTTTTTTTGAGGGTACATATAGGTATAAAAATTTTAATTTTCAAAAATTTATTCCATACAATCCTGAACGTCATCACAGCGCATCCCTATGGCAAATTATAATAATAACGAGACTTGTTTGCGCCCAAGATAAGAGCCCCCGGCGTGTACTGCACTGACTGACTGACGGACAATTTGTTTGTCGTTCAAACAGTCCGTTCCGCCACAAATATGGTTATGGCCAAGAAGCGAGCTGTCAACCCCGCCAAGCGACAGACAACTACTTAATCGGAGCTCCAGCTTCCTTGAATACATTACTCATTATTTTACGATTATTATTAATTCATTAAGTAACTGATTTAGCGAGCTATGGAAAGATCTATGCTTGGTATTTCGCTACGGGATTTTTTTATTTTAAAAAGCCTAAAGTAACGGTTGACAGTGCATGCATGGGGGACTGACTATATTTAAATGTAAAGATTCTATTCTTTTAGCATTGTCCTAGGATTAAAACGAAAAGTCAGTCCTTTACGAGACATTATTAAACTCTCTTTTCAGAAATGCCATCGTTGCTCGAAAGTCGAAACCCTTCAATTTGGTCGACCATACGTCTTCATGAGCGAGTTAATTTGGCGGGTACGACCGATAGCGCCCGGCGCGACACGCATGCGCCGACCGTGCGTGTTCGATGCGTGTGATCATCGTAAATCTCTGAGCTGCGCGCGCAGTTTCAGGACTCTGTCACTAGATGCGGCTTTATTGCGACGAATCTTATTATTTCTCTCTGAAAGTTTGTTGAATATACTTTATTGCACACATAGGAATAACAACTTGTAGAATCTTCATAGCTATCGTTTTTAGGCAAACTTTAATATCATATTAATTACTTTAAGACTATGCTATGTAAGAATAAGGATCTATTTATGGTGAATAAATTCTTTTATGAAGTAAAAAGTGTGCTGCATTAGCCAAGATCTTACAACTTTTTTAAATCTACGTATTGGACTTATGGATTGAAGACGACATGGTAATTTGTTCCACATTTTTATGCACATAGCGTAGCAATTTTTACGGAATCTTGTACTTTTTGGAATAATGTCATAAACTAGTGCATTAGGATCCCTAAGATTTCTTGTAGTCAAGTCCCTTTTTTTTGTAAAATGATTAATAATTTGCTTTACAAATCCTAATAATTCTATAATATAAATGCAAGGTTGTGGTAAGACATTTAATGATTTAAATAAAGGTCTACAAGACACGTCAGAGGCCACACCCACAGCAACAAATACTTAAAATGTGTCTGTACTGTTACCCCATATTAGAATGCCATATCGTAGTATCGATTCTACGTATGCATAATATGCCGTTACTGCTGTTTCTCTACTAGCTACTTTTGTTAATTTAGATAAAGCATATGCAAATCTATTTAATTTGTTGCAAACATGATTTATTTGATTTTTCCAATGTAATTTATTGTCAATATTAATGCCTAAAAATGTTGTACAGTCCGTATTCTTTATATTAAAATTTTGATAAATTATATTTAGGTTAGTTATATTATTAAAATTAATGTAATTGGTTTTATTTATATTTAAAGTTAAATTATTATAATTCAGCCAATTAATTGTAGATAACAACACATCATTTATTCTAGATTCATGTAAAGTCAGTGAAAGCAACTTTGATGTTGATATAATTATTGTAATATCATCCGCGAATAATATAGATCTGTAATTGGTAATGTCAGTAATATCGTTTATGTATAGCAAAAAAAGGAGGGGCCCAAGCACACTTCCTTGAGGCACACCGTATTTATTTGTTTTGTATTCTGATTGATATGTTTCAACTGTCCTTTTTGAGTCAAGTGCAGTAATTTCTACTGTTTGTGATCTGTTTTCAAGGTAAGATTGAATCCAGTCATATGCGGGTCCTCTTATTCCATATTTTTCTAATTTTGTCATCAAAAGCTTATGAGATACGAAATCAAACGCTTTTGACATATCGAAAAAGAGAGCTGTTACAAAGTTGTTTTCATTCAATTTGTGAAGTATCTCATTAACTATATTAAAAGTTGCTAGAGTCGTGGATTTTTCTTTTTGAAACCCATACTGATCTTTTGTTATAACATTGTATTTTGTAAAGAATGATGTTAATTTATTATGCATACTTTTTTCGAAGACTTTGGAAAAGACTGGGATAAGTGTTATGGGCCTATAATTTTCTATAAGCTTCTTATCTCCTTTTTTGAATAAAGGTTTAACTACACTTATTTTTAATCTGTCAGGGAATTTACCAGTTTGGAATGAGAGATTTACTAAGTAGGCTAATACTTCACTTATTTCTTTTCGACTAGCTTTGATTATTTTCATGCAAACTTCATCAAGACCTTCTGAATTCGTATTGTTGAGATCCATAATACATTTTTCAATGTCATTTTTAGTAATTGGGGTTAGAAAAATTGAATTATTAAAAAAAAAATATTAGTATTTTTACAGTTATGTCAATATTTGTCGATTTTATAAAGTTGTCATTAAATATATTGGTCATTAGTTTAGGGTTATTAATAGTTTCATTATTATAAATTAATTGGTCTACATTTCTAGAGACATAATTATCATTAATTTCATGGTCTATTATTTTCCAAACAGCTCTACCTTTGTTCTTATGGTTTGATATGTATTTACTGTTTATTTGCCGCTTAGCTAAATTAATGCACTTTATTAGGAGTTTATTATATTCCAAATAGTTATAAAATAAGATAGTAATTTTATTCGTGTAAAATATACTTAGTAGATCATCATTGGCCTTGACGTCTATTGCAGACGATTCAAACAGTGTGTAAGACAACTTTTCTCGTGGCTGTGTAAGCCAATACGGGAACGACAACTTAGTAGAAAGCTGTTACATAATAATAAATAAAGAATAAAGTATTACTTCTTTCGACTTGCCGTGTGGTGACGGCAGAGTAGAATACATTTGTCACCAACCCCTACTCTTCCCGTGGGTGTCGTAAGAGGCGACTTAGGGACTACACATTGAACAGGGAACGGGCAGCAGCGCTCTCTGATACAGTAACCTTTTAATTTGCGATCTCCAACCCGCCTGCCAAGCGTGGAGATTATCCAGCAGTGGACTTTAACGGGCCGTTGATTTTGATTTTGAAAGTATTACAAATTCAATAATTTCGTTTACAAAAGGGATAAAATAGTTTATTACTACTTGCACTCAGTGTGACTCAATGTTTGTTTCGATACAATCCTGGAGGAATTCATTTACAGAGCAATAACTATTAAATACATAGTAGTTCTTAAACAAATTTTTGATACAATCATATTTTTCTCAATATAGCTGATATTTATACAGTACAGTTTGAATTGCTGTATCAAATACTAGTTTCAGGAATAACAACGAACGTAGAAACATAGTTTATTTGTTTTCTGACTTGAACACTGCGGTTTGGTCCATAAAACAACATTCCAATATCAATACGAAATGTATTCGATGAATATATTTTGTTCTGATTGTTGCTCTCTGTTGTATATTCAGTTTTGTTTATGGTATGAGACACAGTATTTTTTATAATATATTGTTCTATTTAGTTTTCGTTAGTTATTATTTTTCGTTAGTGTAAAGAACGTCAGACTGAAAAATGTTTTGTTATACAAAAAAGTGCCGTGTGGTGACGGCAGAGTAGAATACATTTGTCACCATCCCCTACTTTTCCCGTGGGTGTCGTAAGAGGCGACTTAGGGACTACACATTGAACAGGGAACGGGCAGCAGCGCTCTCTGATACAGTAACCTTTTAATCTGCGATCTTCAACCCGCTTGCCAAGCGTGGAGATTATGGCAAAACCCTCCACTTAAGTGGACAGTGGACTGTAACGGGCCGTTGATGATGAGACACAGTATTTTTTTGGGTTATATTGTTCTATTTAGTTTTCGTTAGTATTAACGGCCTACGTGTAAAGAGCGTCACACTGAAAAATGTTTAGCAGTAACATAAACACCCGCCTAAAAATAACGAAACTTTTGATACTGCTAGTCTTTTACCAGGGCCCCGTTTCGCGAAATTCATTGCGTAGCCATTTCGCCTAAACTGTAAGCCCTTATCGTTTTATCTAATTGTCTACGCAATGTACATCGAATTGTACTTGTAATTTGTAACTTGTAGCTTCGTGAAACGGCCCCCTGTAAGCACTTGTTTGTCACTTTTTTTGTTAGCAGTAACAAAACGTATTTTTTGATTCGAATGTTCTAGGGGTTCTGGATTCGAACCCTGGTAGGCACTGTCAAACAAAATAACTTTGTGAGAATGTTCCTAGTTTTGTCAGGATTCTGCAGGCTGAATAACCGGATAATCCGATCCGAAAGTTAGGTGATTACGTGCTTCGAAATGCACGTTAGGCCGTTAGTCTCCAATCGTCCCAGCTATTACCTCCGGAAGTAGTTGTTTCTTGAGCCGGGGTACCTAATAACATGACACATTTAAAGATTTTCTTTGACTTCTAAAAAAATATGTGCAATCATATCCTCATAGACGAGCCCAGAATAATATTCTCTCAAAACCTATTGTTTTCCTGTTAATCAAACGCTAAATTATATACAGACTTAAAGGGTAATTTATTGCTGCATCATTCAATAACTAGAGAATGACTCACGGCCGACGTATGAAACATTTAAATATCACGCGTCGGCAATTCATTACATCTGATATGTTAATTCAATTATTCTCTCAGATTTGGCGTAACGAGTCGGCCTTTGCGCATCATGTAGGTTGTTTCGCCCACTCGGTCGCGTGGGACGAACGAACCATTCTCGAAATTTTCACTCGCCACCTTTCGTGGAGTTGGTTGAAGTTGGTCTTAGCGACTAAGATTTATGTAGGAATCAAATATTGGAAGATTAATCGTGGGCAAGGTCCCGCAAGGTGGATCTGGTGGAGGTCACGGGAAGCCGCTAATACGGGCACCTTAGTTCCAGACAATGTAGAGATTCTTAGGGAAGGTCTTTGTAGCAGTAGACATCTTTTCACTGAGATGATGAAGAAAATCGTTGGTTCTGAGAAAATATTCTTTGGGAGATTCTCAAATTTTGTTCTATCAACCTGTCGTGAAGTTGTTGAAGTATATACGGTAACACAACCTACGTACTAGTTTAGCTGCCATGAATAACACTTTATTATTGCAATTATTGTGCATTCCGTTCCAAACTACTCCGTATTTTTTTAAATTTATCATCGCCTCAATGTAAGGTTATGATTATGGCAATTAATAATTTGTGTCGGTTAAACTTTAACCGCTTGTGGTAGACTCCGTTGACTGATTGAGACCAAAATTTAATCTCGTCATGACCAAATAATACACGAACATTTTCATACTATCCACGGCTTACATTCGTCTAATCTCCTCCAGCGAGCTCGTATCGAGTTCCATTCATTCGCAATGCTCAAAGTGAAATTAAAATTAAAAATTTCAGGACTAATTTTACGCGCGTAGCCCCCTCTAATTTAGGTTAATTATAGCCCAGGGGCCGAGCAGTATTTTTTCTTTAATTTAAAATTAACGTCGCCATGTGTAACGGTATTTTTAACCCTTCTGCTCTAGGGATCTTGTTTGGCTAATATTACGGGTGAATTCCGCCCCGCGCCCGGGTATAAAAAAGCCTATCCCGGCAGTTAATTTCTACAACGAGGCCGTATTTTTACAAAATGTCTGAACTTTATTAAAGCAAATATTAACGTGTGCGTCCCATTATTTTGCGTAGGGGCGCGTTGATATTTTATTTACTTTAAGCGCTGTTCGTAACATAGATTACGGAAGAGTGGAGATGAAAATCAGACCGCTGCTGTTTGTATGAAGCTACTAGTCACACATAGTCAACCGTAAAAGTTATGTGTAATATTATACAGGCATGTTGTCATCATTATACTTATTGAGAAGTTTACAACTCTACATATTATTGATTAGAGATATTGTTCTTAATCAGATATACGTGTCTATTTCAAATTCATAGGAGATTACCTTAAATTAAGATTATCAAGGAGGCATATAGATGGATTGATCGACTTCACTCACAAACTTCTAATTTTCTCTAAATTTCTAGGTAATTTATTAGATTTTAACGATCCATATAAAAGTTAAACATAATCAACTCTCCTTACACAATATGTTGCTAAATGCATTTTTGTGGTTCTATCGACATTGTTCATTTTTGTGCAAATTGTCGCTCCCTCGTTTTTCTACTCTGTGGTTCGCAATGAAGCTCAACTTGTTCCGAGATTCTGTCGGGTCAGTAATTAAACACATCTGCTACACGTACAATTGTGTCTCCGCGTGTGTTTCCATATTTTCACTAAAAGCTTTTAATATTTTCGCTGGGATTTTTGTTCGTGTATGCTTCTTTTGATTGTTTGCATCTGTTTGTTCAGTCTCTTGTCCCTTTTCTGTCTATTTTGCAGATTTCTGTAAATGTGATAGACACATTTAGTCTAAAATTATTTTCATTTAAATTCTGACTTATAATATTTTATTCCTTTGCTACCGAAAGTACTGAGCTTGAAATTTATAATGCTTGCACTTCACAATGATACATTGTACGTTTGTGCATTTTGGGAGGCGTATAAATGTATGTAATCTAGAAGGAAGATAGATTTCCCAAAGGTACTTACTTGAGTTGAAATATGTATGGCAACACGGTACGTACAGAGACGAAGATGCAGTACTTGTAAATGTTTTATTGTGCCTTAAAACTGGGAAGACCTTTGTCTAGTAGCAATCTCTACCCTTGCATTATAGCAGCTATATGATATTAACTGGAAAAAAGTCGTAACTTCTTACTCCAAAGTTATTTGGATACATGAAAACTCATTCATTTATCATATACGAGGATTTTGTGTCAGTTTTTCTGAGAAGTAAACTACGTCTAGCGTCTTTCCTAAACCAAATAGAAAATGCATTACATTATCTTGCACAAGGTACGGTAATTTCACTACAAACTTCATTTATACCTACCTACCTACCACCACCAATAGAATATTCTGAACTTCAGTCGACGATTATCTCTCTACCTAACTAAGACAGCCTAACTTTTACCACAGATAATCTAGTACATAGACACAGTCATTTGAATGTAACCTCTACTAAAGGGTAACCCTGATCTAAACCTAGGTGAAACATTGTTAGACTTGTGGTCAACCTGACTGTCAGTAGCTCTAACACTCACCAAGAACTTTAACTTACTTGATATAAGCTTTATATTATAGGTATAAGAGTATATGTCGCCGTGTGGTGACGGCAGAGTAGAAAACATTTGTCACCAATCCCTACTCTTCCCGTGGGTGTCGTAAGAGGCGACTTAGGGACTACACATTGAACAGGGAACGGGCAGCAGCGCTCTCTGATACAGTAACCTTTTAATCTGCGATCTTCAACCCGCCTGCCAAGCGTGGAGATTATGGCAAAACCCTCCACTTAAGTGGAGGAGGCTCATAGTCCAGCAGTGGACTGTAACGGGCCGTTGATATGACTATATGTACAAGGTTATACAAATTGTCTACTCGCAGATTTCTTTCACAGCACTCTTATTTCCCCGTGGAGATAAAGATTTTTCTTGGGTTAAAATAATCTAGTTTTAAAAGAAACAACGAAGAAGAATATTTTTAAAGAATTTCTCGATTAAAGCAGGGTAAACAGAAATACTGTCGTCATGGTGTTTTTATAATAATTTATCTGCTGCTAGAGAAGTCACTCTATTTATTAAGTGAATTTATAAGCTATTTTGTGGATTCAAATCTCTGGACTTTTAGGATAGGATGAAATAGGTATAAAGATAAAGATAAAAGTGTCTTTATTCGAAGTAAGATTTAACAAAATCATTTTTCGACGTCAAAGCAAGATGGCCCGTTCACTACAAATGTACGCCTTCTAACTTTACTCTTTAGGCTAAATCGGACTAGCTACTTGAACTAAAAATTCCTATACGAAAAAATGAAAGCATTTTTGCTTTATCTTATACAATGGCAAAAATCGAAACAGAAACACGATGAACGTAAAACATGCAGTGATTATACATTCAGCAAAGATTTTATATTTGCACAGAGCACCGAACTAAACGTCAGACTGACCCGAGATAAAATCATTCCCTTATCTCTTGATATTTAAACGTATCATTAATTTGCATATTTTCTCGACGAAAAACGAGTTATATCCAGTTATATCCCACTGGGGCCTATCGCCTGAATAAATGGATGTACATTTAATTGCTCCCCGGTGTCATAACTCATGTGTTTCGTACATTTCTCGCGGCGTTTACAAGTGACTGGAGTATGTGGGCTATTCGCGATTTCCTTATTAGTATCGTGGTATTTTGCATCTATTTTGTACCTCGCGCCTTTCGATTAGATTGTTCTGGGTACGAATTCTCGAATCGCTTTGTGAGAATAACCCCTTTGTGAATTGGTTAGGACATTGTAAGCTTCAACTGATTGTCCGAAGTGTGAATGTTTTAGAACTTCAAAACATGGGAACACTTTTCGGAAGGCACGTTCCGGTAATTCTCTGCGGCGGCGGTAGTTATTACGTGAGCCATGTCAGAAGTCTTGGACGACTCAATAACACTGACAGCAGGGTTAGTAAATGTGTTTGACCTTACAAACTCCTCGATATGCCGAATACCTGGATCAACAGTAGTCAACGGGTACACCCCATCCATACTAACAAGTGGAATAAGTTAAATGGGTATTGCGCGCATGCGTCTTGTGGACTTGCGGTGGTCCCCGGATCGGTGACCATCCCGCGGGCCTACAACTTCTCTAATAACTGTAATTAACTACCGCCATCCCGTTTGCTTTTAATAGGGACGCGAATGGCACATCAACCTCGATAAGTGGCGAGGAGAAAATTGCTGCTACAACACAGAAGCATGTGTTATTTGTATCTAGAAACTGGGCACATTTTTTTTGTAAATTGAAGGGAAATATTGAAGATTTTGTTGATCTTGGACAGGTCTGAACCAAGCTCGAGTCAAATGCTAAGCTCTTCCTTAATTCCGTGTTTCATATAAATTTCAGCTACAAGAGAGTGACGATAAGATCAAGAATCATTTTATATATTTTTTTATTAGTAAAGTTAAATTTTATTCGTTATCATTGAAATAATTTTTCCACTTGAGTCTAAAAATTAGAAGGTGAGCATTGCCCCTTAATAATAATCAAACGTTATCGTTACGTTTCGTTTCTCTGTTTATATTGGTCTGAACTGTCTCTCTGTTTAAAATCACAGAATGAACGAGATAAGCTTATATTATCCGCCATAGATTTCGTTGAACACAAAAGAGCCACATTTGTCACAAATGAGACATTCGTAATTCCTCGTTTATTCTATTTCATAAAAATATTAAATATCATACCGCTGCTAGGTAAAAAAGATCTCCTTTTGCCCGATTTTGAGCCTTCAAATGCCACTCCCTGAGAAACCTGTCCATGTCTGGAAAATAAATATTTTAAGACAACCACCACTTGAATTATTAAGTCTACGACATTTCCCCAATAAATGCTACAATTCACTTAACCTTTTTATTATTCCTCTTATTCCAAAATGGAATAATTATTTTGGCAGATGGCATAACGCGATGGGTGGCCCCGACTTCCGTTTAGGACCTTATCAAAAGGGGTTATTTGGGCCAACCTCAAGTTTTTCATTTTAATGGCATTCTTAATTGAATTGTCAGTGAGAATTTCTGTTTTTACTTTGTGTTACTGTTTATGTTGAAAGGATAATTGTTGTAGTAATTATTAATAATTGGTTAACTCGATGCCGACGCAATGATTTCGTTTTTTTTTCGTTCATTTAATTTATTTCTAAAGTTATTTCCAACAAGACGAATATGATCATCTAGGTAATTGTAAATTAGTTTATTTGTTAATTGGAGAGTAGTTGCCATGGCTGAACTTGTTTACGACTTCATCATCATCACTCTTCAATGATATGCTATAATAGTCGGTAAAATTACCTATAGCTGAGTAAACTACATTCTTCTAAGCTACTGTTCACAAATGTTTTTTTTTTAAGATTATTACTGTTAGGTCTGTCTGTCGTAGTCTGTTGTGTCTGTGTGTTGTTTGTGGTTTTTGTTTTTTAGTTCTTGATATATTTTCATTAAATGTCTGTCGTGGTCTCTGAAACGTCAGTTTCATTAATAACAATTAAGTCGTCATCGATTCAGTAATCTAATTATATCTTCACCGTGGGGTGTGAGCTTACCCTTAATGAGGCCCATCAAAAGATCCAGGTGTGGATCGAAATTGTCCTTGTATAAGATACTCAATCGACTTCTATTATCGATAGTATGAACATCACTCAGTAAAGGGTGGTTCACATCATCGCCTAGAATCTACTTGTCGTTGCGGTGCGAAGTATCCGATAGCGATCGCCGCTTGTTAGTCGCCATTATGAATGCAAATTTAACAATTATATAAGTGCCGATCTTGTATTCCTAGCCGATACATCCGCAAGGAACAATCCCAGTACTTTTTTAACAGTAACGTAACGACATTGACACTGCGCCGACATAGGCACTTTGTTCGTTTCTAATAGGGATTATGTCTATGTCAATATTGTTCTCAAAAATAAGCCTATTGAATAATATTGACAGCTCGTAAAATGCTTCATTTACACCTATAAATACATACGTATACCCTCGTGTTTCCAATCGTATTCTCTAATTATCTTGATTAAATCCAGGGGTAAGAGCCTTCCGCTCCCCCAAAAGTCCGGTTACGTTTGATACGTCGATTTGAGGACACAAGCATTAAGTCCATTAAAAATAAATAAAAAAAACTTGCGTCACAAACACTTAAATAAGAGTACATTAGTCGTCACCTACACAATGGTGTATTGCCTTGTTTTTAAACGTGAGTAATTTTAAAGAATTGTCCAGACAGCCTGAATTACAAGCATGGGCATCTGCCAGCAGCACCAGCAGGAACAGCAACCAGCGCCAGCAGTTGGTGTATTTTAATAGTTCTTTTTTGTAAGCACAATTTTTCTTACTTTTATAAAAGTACCAGGGCACTCTACATTCTTGTATTTGCGTATCGATTGCGTGACTCCGGTTATTGTGAGAAAATTGTTCCTCACGTGTTTTTTTTTTAATATGGGTTTTGTACGAGCAGAGTACTCTATGATTTATAGTGACAGTTTAATATGAAATATTGATTACTTTAGTTTAAGTTGACTCTTGCAGACCTGTCTGGTCTGTCCATTTATGTAGACCTTAAATTGTGCTATAGGTTTGTCTACAAGTTGTCGTATTAATTATGGAATAGCAAAGATTCCTGTAATTAAAAAAAAAGTTAATTCGGAACTCATCATCATCATTTTGTTTTTCGTGTAAATTGTTGTTTATTTGTATTTTGTGATGTTATTTTAATTTTGTAATATTGATGCTGTCTGTGTTAAATGTAACAATAAAGTTTTTATCTATCTATCTATCTGCAGCTTATCAAGGGAGGACTTGAGTTTGACATCCGTTATTTCTGGGTTTCGACAAACCATTTTTATTCGTTGAAACCTTGTCACTAAGAAGAAGATTGTTGTAATAGGCTTGGATGCTTGTAGGTAGGCGGTGTTTATACAGGTTGTAACTAAACAGGGGTACCAAGTAATCCAAAACACAGTGAGAGTACTCATAAAACTAAACAACCTTTCCCAAGGAACATGGGTTAAAATATATAAAAAAAAACATGCATACAGACCCTGCGTTCCGAGACGCGCTGTAATCGATTAACGCACCCGTAATCGCGTACCGAATTACTGTCAGCAGGCAAAACCCATACATTTTTTTTCTTTTCTGATCGCTGACGGCGCTCAAAGTCTGATTCGGAATGCGCCCTAAGAGTGTCAGCTGATTGAAAAATTTGTATGGAAAGTCAAAAACTTGTTTCATATTTCGATCTATATTTCTTTGGAAAATGTGTTTAACCACTGAGGGTTTCATGAATACCCCTTAGGTGGTACCCCTCTATTATTACACCCTGTATAATATCTTCTTATCATAGCAAGTCTAACAGTTTCCCTGCGTGACGCCGCGGTGCGCCACGCTTAGTTTGCGGGATGTCGCCGCAACACTCCTAATATACCTTAATAAGCCTCCCGCCTGCCCACAACCTCGTTAATGAAGCAAATTGACTTTCTTACATTATATACGCTTGTTTCCTTGTAACGTATGGGTTGTTCTCAACATCAACTGCGTTCGTACCCACCGAGGGGCTAGATTTTATTCTGAATTAGTGCGATCAGGCTTTATTCGACCACGCTAGCCCGATGCAGGTTGGTCGGCTTCGCACCAACCTTTGAATTTTTTCGCATGAGTGTACAGTACAGGTTTCCTCGCTATGTTTCCCCACCATAAGAGCGTCGAATAAACGAACTCGATAATCGAAAACGCATTGGTACGTGGTAAGGATCCCACGCGCGTGTCCAGCTACTACACTACCAACGCTCTTTGTGTTCTCAACAATAATACTCGTATTTCGTATATAATCCCTAGTCTAGACGGACATGGAAGTAGAGAATGAAGGTGTAGGATAGTGCAAGGTGTCAAAGGGGCCTGGTGTTTTCTGTATATTTTGTTCAAGGAAATCTAGCATAGCGGCTCGGACACAAATGCAGTGGGTCAAGGGGTGACCAAAGTAGCCAGTTCATCAGCGGAAAAGATCGCAAGTAAATAGTTTTCCTGCATCAACATTTATTTGATACTCTTCTAATGGTTGACTGTACTACTTTTCCATTTTATTAGAACCCTTTAGTTTCGCCCAAATATTTATAATGTAAAAGTTAGTACTCGTTGTCAATACAATATAGACACTCTTTTTTTGAGTTTTGTGAAATGTGACAAAAGGGTTACTTTACTCGACTGGTCAAGTGATTGACATTTCAAAGTATTTTTATTTCTTTCATTAAATATATAATATTTTTTATCAATAAACGTTTGGAGTTATTCGGAACAACCCATTCAACACACGATCTAAGTTTATAAAGCTCTTAATCTGACGTTATAGTTGCAGCGGGACTAAAAGCAGTAACAACTGCTTTCGCCTTTAAACAAACACACTGGCTAAGTGTATTACCTTCTAGAACCGACGCCACACATCGGAATGAGTTGAACTACCACTCGGAGAGTAGGCGGTGAAGCTGAACTGAGTGGCTTTAGCTAGTCTAGAGAAGAAGTTGGAGAATTAAAAATACTCTGTTTAACTCTCGAAGTCTGGAGTGCAAGGGAATACGAAGAATTTTGAACATGAGTCGAACGTATCCGTAGCAAGTCCAGTTGAAACCAGTATTAGAGGGCTGTATGTCTTCCTGTCTCATCCAACCGATCTGACCACCTCCTAGTTCCTACTGTTGTTGTCGGAAGCTTAGAATAATATGCCTATGCCTATTGGACGGAAAGTCAGTGAGAACTTTGTTTTTGTTAAAATCATAAGCTGGCTGGAAGCACCAATGACACGACACGAGACATTGGAATGAGTTGAATTTCTCTATTTAGAGAATACTAGGGGTCCGCCCGCGGCTCCGCTCGCGTTGTGTAAGATTTTCCCATGGGAAAAAGACTTTTTTCCATAAAAAATATCCTATGTGTTAATCCAGGTTACAAACTATCTCCTTTCAAAATGACATCCAAATTCGTAGAGTACATTAAGCGTGAAGGCGAACAAACATCCAAATATATTTTGACATTTATAATATTAGTCAACTGGGCTTATTGTTTGAAATGTAGGTAACACTAGACACCTTGATTGAGAAAATGTTTGAACCTAGATATAAGATTCAAAACACGTTTCTTGTGGGATTACTGAAGTCATCCACGTAAAGTGGCTTCGTGCCGCGGAGATGGCTCTCTGATGGCTTCCTTCAGAGCTAGTTTGTCTTGTATCCTTCATTAAGTGGGTAATAGTATGAGCTTAAATTGACGACTAACTTTGGAGCCCTTTATTACTTTATACGGTGCTTCGATCTAAATTAATTGTAGGCTGTTTTTTTCACTTTGTATCATGTTCTTGTTGTGAGGCTATCTGGTTAATCGTAATTGTATTTGTTCTGAGATGATCTTGACTGCGGTTTGAGGATGAAAAAATTCACGCATATTTAACTTCTAATAAACTAGGATTAAAGTTGTACTACAATTTACTTTGATGTTCTAGTAAATGTACCTGTAGGTAATCAAATTGGTAATCTCCCTACTAGTATCGCAGCTACTAGAATAATTATACAATTTTGATAGTTACCCAGTATTAAGTACTACTACAGTCGATTTCAGATAAACACAACCTAATACCAAAGCGTTTAGTTCGCTATTATGATTTTTTGCATGCAGATGACTGTACGTCACTGCTTTTGTACCAGAATATTTAAATCTGAGCTATTTAGTTATTACCTTGTTCAGTTATAATTCTAGTTGGTCCATGAATTGGAGGTTAATCATACCTATATACTTGGAACAGCATCTTGTGCTGCCATTTGAGAAGAGAGAGCTCTCTTTGGTGTAAGAAGGTATCAGATTTCTAATAAGTGGTACTGTAAAAGTAAGAAAGTAAGACAAATCAAGCAACGACCAGCTAACAAGTTGTGTCAATTGAGGCGCGCGTGGTTGGTGGTCAAACGCATCCTTTCTCGTCTGGACCAACATTGATTTAGACCAATTACCTTCTGTTGTATAAATAAAGAGCACTTTAGATGACTTGGCGCCGGGTTCAATTTAGATCTGATACTGAGTTGTGTTTATGAGATTTTAAATAAAAGTCCATGGAGGTTCCATTACAGATACTTGTTTCACTGTTCTAAGTTTATTGCTTATTTACCTAGCAAACTTTTTTGTATCTCTACTTGTTTCAAAAAACATTAGAATAGTCTTTGAAGGTCACTTCGGTAATTCTCAATGCAGGGCGTTCTCAACTTTATTCCAGTCGCCATTTTGATTTTTTATTTTTTGGCTATTATGACTAATAAATACAAAATAATAGATTATCAAAAATATGTTTGATAATCGTATTTTTGATAATATAAAAATAAGTATTTAGATTAGAAACATTGATTTTACATATTTTGTGTTTCTTTCATAAAGAAGCTGATGCCAATTTGACTATCTATTCGACATACATAGCTTAGCCTTTATGCACCAGTCTCTTAGAAACCGGTTTTTATTTACTTCAATATGTTATTTAACTATCTGAAATAAACTGTTTTATTGCTGTTCTATTACCCAGAGACGGCTAAGTAGTCCCGTCTTTCAAGATTTACATTCATACGATTTAAATAAACTCAATAAGACAGGAAGAAATTCAGCGTAATGTTGCCATAAAAATATTATTTGCAGAAAATTACTGCACGTATTTCTGGTTTCAACTATTATGGACTTTTATTAGTTTTTAATATGCTTAATGCATATATTTCGTTCTTTCGTTTAAAAAGCGTCTTGTCACAAATGTTTTATGATATTTATCTTAACTAGGCAGTAGCCAGTTGATTGTAAATTGAAAACCTCCGCAATTTTAATTTTTGTCATGCTACCGGTGACTGCGGTTTGTAGAGGCAGCTAGTTTAAATAAAACTGTTATTTAGTAATTGAGTAAAGTCTTCTTACCGTGTGGATTGCAAAGTCGACGACTGTCTTCATAAACCCAAGTCAGTTCCATTTACTTATGGTCTTGTACACCATATAAGATATTTTTGCTGAGAAAGGGTCTTAAGTAAAAGTTTTAAATTTTATTCTATTCTATTGTTATACGATTCAATTTGTTTTATTTTTTAAATTTTTTGAGTTTTTATTGTTCATTGCATAATATTTAAAGACTGTCCGGTTTCCTATGCATTGCATTTACAAATAAATAAGAGTAAAATGCATAGTTTGACTATAATTTATTTTCTTAGCAATTGAAATATTCTGTCTTTACTTTTCATGAAATCGAGTAAGAAGCTACAATATTCTAATACTAAGGATGAATTCAAAATTGTATACAAATCAAACTGCATTTTTTTCTTGCATAAACATGTTCGTTTCATTTACAAATTAATATCTAAACGGCGGCGGCGCATCTTGTTCTCTATCACCATTATTAATGCATCCTTTATCATGCAAACGATTATTCAGTGATAAACTTGACTAAAATATCCAACTATTAACCTATGCTTCGCGGAGGTATTGCGTTTAGGGTTACCATTAATTTTATACTTGCCCTTTTAATTTGTCCGGATTTTTGGATTAACTAAATAAAATAAAATCAATTTATTTCAGACTGTGTCCGTCCATATTTTTTGTTAGTAAAACTTAAAAATAAAATAAAATAATGTTAGTAAATGACAAATTAAAAAAATCAATACAATCAAATTATTAAAATTTAAATCTTTAAAATTCAAATTTTAAATATTCAATTCAATAAAAATAATAATATAAATAAATTATATTTAACTTAATAATAATAACAAATCTAATTCAAATATAAAATATAAAGGAAAAACTGTTAGGGTGAATGTTATTGGCATAAAAAGGTCCAAATTATTTGTACAAAAATCCCAGTACATAGCGATGTTCATAAATTTCGTTTTATTATGCCCGTTTATTCGTTGCTCTTACAGTAGTGAAAGAAAACATCGTGAGGAAACCTGCATACTCTTGCAAAGGAATTCATAGGTTGTGTGTGAAGTCGACCGACCCGCACTGGGCCAGCGTGGGTGGGCGACAGAGGCCTGGTCGGCTTAATGCAGGGAAGGCTCGAGCCCCTCGGTGGGGACGTAAACGTATATGTGCTGTTAATTATGAAATCCGAGTAGAACCCACGCAGCGCGGTATCACGACACTTATCCATTTGCTGAACATTGTCCGAACTTTCACTTACAAAATTTAATCTTATAATTTCATACGCGCTTACAATGGTTACCCTAATTGCAACAATCGCAAATCATATTTAGACCCTCACACAAGCGTAATTTTAACATAGATTGCGTAGTTCTTTCCTCGTTTGGAAGAAATGGCAGTTAATAAGCGTTAATGGTTACGTACGTTAGAAAGGATGTTTAGTATGGTATTACAATGAATTGGCTTGTTGGTGCGAATACTTTAACTTATGAGCTTTGTAACAGCACCCGCTGGGACCACCCGCGTGTGGTTATGCGCAGGTCCAGTGTTTAATTTGTGTCATTATTCTGGAATGATCGATTTTTTATGTCCGATTTGGATATTATAAAGTGGCAGAATTTTTGGTTGATTGATTTAGAATTTTAGTACCTAACGGACGATATTTTTTATGTTACTACATAATTTAGAACGCATAGAGAAATAGACAGATTTGTTGTGTGCTTATTTACAAAATAAAATAGCTCGTACTTAGAAATTAATAAAATCAGACGTAATTACTGTGCTAAACTGTTTAATTTTCTTTTATAACAAGTACTTACCTAAAACTAGTAGATCACTTGATTTAAAAATAGTGACAGTTCAGGGTAGGTGCTAGAGAAGGTCATCTATTTCTTTGCTTTGTGGTGTACGGCTAAATTACCACTAGCCAGCACCATTTAGACCCACACCATTTAGATAGAATTATAACAAGAATAACGTCATATACCGTCAGTTGTAGACTGTAGTCCTACCCTTTTTGAAACGTCATTGTCAATATATAGCTCTTATGATCTCTTTTTAGATTAACGAGTAAATAATTGGTAGCCACTCGAGAAGGATGTTTCTTTGTATATTGTTATATTTTATCAAAGCTTCAGAGGTTCTGCGCCCACGTTGTCATGTATTCAATGCTGTCACGCTTCATTGTTGTTCGAAAATGGTCTTGTGTTGTCAAAATTAAATATTAAAGACATGGCTTTATGTGATTCGGAAACCATGATTTTGACACTTTGTTTGGAACATAATATGGCGAGAAAAAATAAACTTTACCACCTTACTACCATGCACTCTGTCAGTTTATCGAACATAATCGTAAACAAAGTAGATCGTCATCATCATTTCTGCCAAAAGACGTCCATTGCTGGACAAAGGCCTTCCTCTAGGATCTCTGTATCCACCGGTCTTACACTGCCCTACATCCAGCGACTTCATGTCACCAGATCCGAAGACTTTATTTTTGTAGTTTCTTTCTTTCGTCTCTGTAGCTTGGCTGAATTTACGCTTATCCATAAATTCAGCCCGGAGCAAATATGTGTGATGAGATGACTTGTGTGCCTTGTAGTTTGTAGCAGACTCAACCAAGGAGTCCTAAAATGTTAACCACCTTTAAATTTATAACTGCATTAGGTATGTATACAAGGGCTGCTATTTATGTATCCGGAACTGGCCACTTACATAAACAATATTTAAAAAGAAATTATAACATTTAAAAATAGAACTCTTTGGCTGTAAAATAAAGTTTGTTTCATTCATCTGTCAATTGTTTTTACATTGTGGCGCCATTTTTAAAATTAATTGTCTATCATCACCATGGATTTGACTCGTGAAAATTTTCGTGCTGTGATTTATTACAACTTTCGGCGTGGAGTAACTCAAAAACAGTGCATGGATCAACTTTTGTCGACTTTTGGGGAGGAAGCCCTATCGAAAACCACTGTGTATCACTGGTTCAGTGAGTTTAATCGTGGCTTGCGGACGATTTTAAAGAAGGTCGCCCTAAATCGGCTGTTGTACCACAAAATATTGATGCTGTGCGCGAACTAATAATGCAAGACCGTCATGTTACATATCGCGAGAGGCATTTCTGGGCATTAGTATGACGAGTATTTATAAAATATTACACGAACATTTGGCTGTAAAAAAAATTTGTTCTCGTTGGATCCCGCACAACTTAACAGTTAAACAAAAACAGGCTCGTGTTGATTGGTGCAAAAAAATTTATAGAAAAATACAAATGTGGTACATCAAAAGCTGTTCATAATATCGACACAGGAGACGAATCTTGGATATATGCGTATGATCCCGAAACTAAACAGCAGTCAACGGTTTGGGTGTTCCAAAATGAGCCAAACCCAACTAAAGTTGTTCGTGCAAAAAGCACTTTGAAGCAAATGGTTGTCTGCTTTTTTGGTATTACTGGACATGTGGCTACAGTACCACTAGAGAATCGTAAAACGGTTAATTCTGAATGGTACACCACCATTTGCCAGAAGTCTTTGGAGAAATACGCAAGAACAACCGACAACGAAGAATAATCCTTCACCACGATTACGCCAGCTGTCACACCTCGGCCGCAACAACGGAGTATTTAAATAGTCAAATGATCGAATTGACGGGTCCCGCATCCGCCGTACAGTCCCGACTTGGCACCCAACGACTTTTATTTATTCCCAAGCGTGAAGAACAAATTACGTGGACACCGATTTTCGACCCGGGAAGAAGCCGTTGATGCTTTCAAAATGCACGTTTTAAAGATACCCGATACAGAATGGAAAAAATGCTACGAAAGTTGGTTTCAACGTATGAAAAAATGTATCGATCATCACGGGGAATATTTTGAAAAGCAATAAAAGTATATTTGGTTATAGATGTTTGTTATTTTTTGTTATTCCGGATACATAAATAGCAGCCCTCGTAATTAAGTGATGATTATGAGATTTTAGACCTAGCTGCGCACAGTGTGATAAAGTTTGAAAATATTAGCTGTCTGATTCAAATCGGCTCAGTAGCTTTGCCTAGTTTAAGATCAGGCCGTGTGTTAGATATCCCCACATATTATTTATTTAATGTAAGGAAGCTACGATAAAAACAAAGCGACGAATAATTTGGCAAATGCCGGCTGCCTTATCATCGTCCGGATTAATCATGCTAATTGAGACGAGGGTGGTACTTGTATTGCATCGACTTAGAGCCTTAGATCCTTAAAGCCGGAGATCAAAGTGACCTATTTAATTTGTCAACCTTAATCACGGCGCATCTTCTAACAGTATACATTAGGTCTATTCTGGAAATCCCTACAGTATACCTAATATTAAAGACAGAACATTAAATAATCATCTAAAAATTAAAAACTCGTCTGTCCTGACATACTAATTATAGCCAGTGTCAATCGGGCTGATGTAAGGATTCTAACGATACTCCATATATCAATGTCTGTTTAGGCATTTAGAAGTTATGGTGCATAAGAATCTCACATACATACATACATGAACCCTGAACATACTCTTTTTTTGGGCATTCGTGTAATCATCATCATCATCATCATCGTGTGGGTTGTAATGTCGTGTAACTACTTAATGCTATACAGCAACGTCACAGTCAACGTACCTAAATAAGCGCATCGACCTGTATAAAGTTAGACATATTATGTACTATATCTTTCACACATTATTTCATCTACCTTTTGTTGCAACTTCAACACGTATTTACATTTATTTCTAAGTTCTGTTTGTCACTATGTTCTTTCGATTTACATTTGGTCGATTTTTTTTATCATAACAAGCTATGACTATCAATTTTATGCGATGGATAAATTACTTACTTTATAGCAGATTAACCAAACCCTGTCTAAGCTATTCCAACGCAAAATAGCTAAACCTGAGCGCGAAAATAGCGTGAAGCTATTTTAAGAAATGAAATTATTGCATGCATGAACTCAAGAAAAAGAAAATTCCCCACTCGCGCTAACTGTGCTGATAGGGAAAGTGGGGATGGTTCTTATATTCTTGGTGGGAATCTACAGAATAAACCTGCACAAGCAGTAAATACGTCACGTAATGTTGACTTAATCTCGTTAATGTGGGGCGTGCTTGTATCGGCATATGAGCTTTTACGTTGTTATGCAAATTGCTATTTGATACGCTCAAGGAGTTTCAAACTTACAACTTGAGTGTGTCGTGTAAGTGGAAGCTATACTTAGTTATATATTTGTAGGTAGGTAGGTAGGTAGGTATATAATGTATCGAGCAGTTGTTAGGTACCTCACAGCTTTATTTGAAAACGGTTGCTCGATGCGTCATTTCCCCGAAAAACTATGTCATTTTCCTATTGCAAAACTTACTTGAAATTCACTCAATGCTTCCACGAGCCATTTTAACAAAAGCTGCTTTATAAATTATAAAATAAATGAATAAGTAAAAAAACCGAATTTACGAATGCCTACGTCAACACAATACGAGAAGGCAAGGTACATCGACGAAATTAACTAAGTAATCGTAATTCAGTTTCTATGAAACGTCTTTCGGAAATACATCTTTAACCCGTTTGAGACATTATTGTTTGAACAATGTAGATTATACAAGACAATTTAATGCTCTTTGTAGTTCCTACTGAAGATGTCGCTAGTGAACAATTAGCAATTATAATGTGTTAAATGGTACCCTCTTATGTTCCATTTCCAATTCTACGGTTAGTATAAATCTGACATTAACTTCGGAACACCCTGTATATAAAGTTAGACGATGATGGTGATAAAAGTCGAGTTCTCATATCCGTTAACCTAAAGTTAAAATAAAACAGATAGAGACTTATTATCATATAACGAAAATCCTAAAAGTTACTGAATCGTCTCCTCGCAAGTTCGTCTCGCACTTGACATTTTTGAAATTAATAATCTATGATACAAAACATACCTTCACTTCTGGCTCATGAAGTCTGACAAGCCAGACATAAAATTGATAGCGAAAATTAATATCTTGTTATGGATTAATGTTATACCAAGCATAATTACATGACTAAATACGCCTCAAGGCGTTGTCAAGCACTAGACAGGGACTGGCATGAAAAATCGAAAAACGAGTAGCTATCAGACATTGCGATTGTCAACTATTTGTCATCGGGCGCGCAGGAGCAGCTGCGATCGAGAATGACGTCACAATGAAGGATCTTATTTAAATAATATCTGACTGCATTTTCGGAGACCTGACTCACAGCCTGGCTGTTAAGTCAAGGGAAAATGCTATAGAACAAAAAAAGAGGTATAAATAATTTGTTAAACAATTATTTAAACCACATTTGTCAGACAGAAACCGGGATATTAAAGAATAAAAAAAATACGATCATTTCATTTAAATAATTAGATTTACCTGATTAATGTTATTTTCTTATTTAGAATAAAATACGATGACCAAATTTAATGCCACCGTAAGTTCTTTGGGAGAAGAGTTTTTCTTTTTTAATTAATTTATAAAGATACTTTTTCTCTGCCGTCTACTAACTAAACCATGTTTCGCAGTTTGACCACCTAAGTTTAATTCTGGCCGTCGGTTAAAATGGCCAGTGCGCGCGTTGACAGGACAAACGTGCGCAGACGCTGCCTCTGCTGACAGATTCGAGCCTAATGAGCGCCCGCCTTGCGGCAGGACCCTTTAAGTAGTTGCGTTGTCTTTATATGGATGCACTATCGGTGGTCACCTATTAATCTCTTCGGGTAATGAGGATTATTTTACCTCGAATCACTTCTAATAAAAATGACGCTACTTTTAAGAAAAAAATAATGTATATAGTAGCTTTATTGACATGAAGGCGCAATCTGCAACATAATTTTATTTATCATCACAAATATAAATAATTTAATAATTTAAATCTACGTTTTACCTATGTTATTTGTGTGGTCCAAAGATTGATTGATCAATAAAATTTGCTACTGTTCGAACGAAAGTACTAAAAAAACACTTATTCGTAAAGTCTAACGTGTGATACCTTTACGCCACACTTGATTGTGTACAACATGTAAAAATTGTAAAATTGTGTAAAACATCGTTGTTTTAAAATGGCGAGCTAATATTACAATTGGTTAAGCAGTAATCAAATACAATAAAAAATACCATCGTCTTTAGGTCAAGCTCGACGTTTGACACCTCAAGGCTGGGCTCAATCTCATCTGAATTTATAGGGAATATCCACTTTTCAACTCTCGGATTTGTAATGTAATGAATGAGCAAGAATACGGCAGAATACTAGGAACCATTGGCTTGTCGCCTCGTAATTAACCGGCAAATTCCGAGCCACTTTGTATGGTAGCTGCGCATGAATAGACAACGGGCGTGGACCCGGCGCGCGCGCAGAAAGCAGAGATGTTTGCCACGCACCACGTGGCGGGTAATTAGTTACATGCCACGTTAGCGTAGATCTATTTGGTGGAGAGATTGTAACTCGAAGAACTGCAATTTCAAAATGTACAAATATAACAGTCAGTGTAACTAAAACTAGACATACTTAGTCATAGACAACGTTTCATTGACATTAAACACAGTATTTTAATTTCCTTATTATCGAGAAAAAAATTTGCTTAGAAACGCATCTTTTCGAAAGTAAAAGTGATGGAGAATGGTGGTGGTGGCGGCATTGGCAGGCTAATATTAAAAGTTCTAACCCCGATATTACCAACTATGCTACGTTACTAAGTTATATTATTATGATATGTCCTACTTTCTATTTTATAAATATGTTATTCTTCTTACATATAAATTAGAAAGCTGGTAAATTGATGATGAAGAAAATTTGTGTAAGCTTTTTTTATCAACAATGAAAAAACCCCAACAAAAAGTTAAGTCCAGACCCGTTAAATAAACCGCTAAGCAAAAACTTCAAGAGGGAGAAACCTTTTGATAGTTAACAATAAAAAAATGCACTATAATGGTTAAAAATAACGGTCCTCTAACAAACCGAATAGTTTTTAATTCAATATCCCCAAAACGGAACAAGTTCCATTCAAGCCACAATTACAAGCATATGGTGTCTTTCAATGATCGATTTTATTAATTTGTTTTATCCGACTCCATGAAGCAAAATCGAGAGTTCATCAACGGCCCGTTAAGTCCACTGCTGGACTATGAGCCTCCTCCACTTAAGTGGAGGGTTTTGCCATAATCTCCACGCTTGGCAGTCGGGTTGGAGATCGCAGATTAAAAGGTTACTGTATCAGAGAGCGCTGCTGCCCGTTCCCTGTTCAATGTGTAGTCCCTAAGTCGCCTCTTACGACACCCACGTGAAGAGTAGGGGTTGGTGACAAATGTATTCTACTCTGCCGTCACCACACGGCTAAAAATTGAGAGTTATGTACAGTCAAATACAGAGAAATGTCACACCCTGGCAAAACGCAGTGCGTGGTAAGCTAGGTATTCTTTTTCTTTATTTGATTTTCTTAAAACAAAAGACTTCACGCCACGCCCCCTTAATGGAATATTATTGTGATTCGAAATATAAATTTTCCTACAGAAAAATGTTGCATCTTGTAATTTTCTTATGTATGGCATAACTGAAGAGAAGATCATCGCAGGAAAATCACAAAAAGCAAATCCTTATTCGATCTTTTTTTTAATAGCCCTTTTATCTGTCCCACTGCTGGGCAAAGGCCTCCCCTTTTTCCTTCCTTCGATCTTTACATTTATAAATTTAAGTTTTAATAAGCTACTTGGAAATATTGTCGGGTGCACTTTTTTAAATTTCAAATATGAGGTTATTTCACGGGGTTAAAATTTCCCGCACATGCATTGTCATGTGTTTAAATTTGTGGAAAATAATTTAATTTTGTGACCAAAAGCCCTACAGGCGGTGTCAAGTTAATTGTAAAATTACATTTGGTTATGCTTGAACGTAGGTAATAAGCAATTTCCTTTAAAAAAAAAAAATTTACTCACTTATATAATCCGTTAAGGAATTGTTCTAAATTTCAGAAAATAGAAATGGGTTAGTCGAGCTGGTATCCTTTCTTAATAAAATACTAACCATATCGTTCTGATAGACTAGCCAAAGCTATGTCAAAAGTTCGCTATGTCAAAAGAAATCTGATGATGACGTTTATGAACTAGATATGCCTAAACTCAAAATAAAATTAAGAACAACGTGTTCGAAGCTTTAAAGTAGTGCATCATTTAAAAACTTATTTAAAAGTAATATAGATTCAAAAATCAAGTAACTCTGAGAAAATGGCTTGTTCATTCTTTTGTTAGCCGCCCATATCACAAGTCACAACATTTTCGGTCTCGCAAGAATGCCAAATGGGCAAATGACTGGCATTTCTTGGCGAAATAGAGGACATTACACAATGATATACATACATTATCGTATTTATTCTTGTACCTATTGAAAAGTAATGGATTTGATTGCTGTGTTTATCTAACGAATTGCTTCCATATTTATACTTGTATCGTTAAGAGCGCATCATTGAAATTATACGTTTGTATAGTAACATTCAGAAGTCTTTTGGAAGTAGTATTTTGTACTAAATTGTTGCCTCATTTGGCTAAATTATACGTTAAAGCGACAATGCTTTGACGCCGGTTTATGTGTAAATTGGATTTTTACAGAAGCACATATTATACCATTTTGTCTGTACTATATGAATGAGCACTTTATATTTTCGTTAAAATATTTGATGTCTAATTTTAAACGACCTTTGAGAAGTTTAGCTGCAATTTTCGGCGCTTCAAACAAAATTTGATCAATTCTTAATGCAATAATTTTGCTTCGTTGAATTGAATTATTTGCATATGTATGCCTACCAATACTTAAGAATAAATAAAGATAAAGATAAATTTTATTTCGATATAAATACGATACTTATTTGGATAAAATAAATATCTCTTTTATCAAAGGTATATTTACAAAAAAATAACAAAAATCTTATTTTTTTTATACCCAATACTCTTATATCTTAACTGACTACCACAAGCCGACAGTGATTGTAAATCGCCGACGTTCTTGCCTCGTTAACGTTTTTGATAGATGACGGCCGGTCGTTTGTAGGTTCTGTTGTTAAATCGGCCGGTGTGTAAAAACGCTCTTCGACATCTAGATACAAATGGGCAGTCCCCACGGCGTTGTAAGTTAACGAGCTTGCTTATAAATAAAGAGAGCCTAATATTTTATAGGTGGTCTTTTCGCTCGCAGGTTCGTTCGTGCGACTTATTCGGTATTTGTATCTTTCTTAGTTATCTTATCAGCTGGAAGACTGTCTCTTCCAAGGATCTCTATGCAGACGCCTGCGCTTACCGCATTTATCGATTTCCTTTGCCCTTTACCCAAAAATACCGACGTCAGTTCAGCACCTTTCCCAATATGTGATGAAACAAATAGCTTAGTTTGGTGCGGGAAAAACAAGCAGATTTTCTTTTGAGTATAATTATTATGAGACATTGTTCAGTAGTGAACGTCCTTCGGTTGAGATGATGATGATGATGATAATACGAAGATATTGAACCTAACCGACAATCTTTATAAACTTCTTATCTTATTTGGCCCAGACTGTCCTACTACTTCTGGGCAAAGGCCTTTCTCTTCTTCTTCCATCCTTCCCTATCCTGCTTGCTTATTTTAAAATCTTTCGAATTACTACAATTCGGAAACTCAGCTTAGGACAAACAAACTAATTTTAATTTTGTTACGGAATTCGTTTCACTGCTTACATTACACAGATAACTCAAAACTCTAGTTAGGATGCGTGTACGCTGATTTGCGCTACAAATTGGCTCGAATAGAAAATTATTGCACATTGGTTGTAATCTAACGTGTGTAATCGTAAATTTCTTCGTTCATGTACTGTGAACCGCAAGTAAAATCAATTGTATTTCGAATATCGCTCCTAACGCATCGGAATAAAGGTGGTATCTAGGCTAATCTGAATACAGTCATGTAGTGCAACAAAGGCTAAGATCGTAATTGTAACGAGAACAAAGTTATGAATATTTGCTACAAATACAAAGCATTTCCGTGTAGTTTTATAGAGTTAAAGTACTCGTACTTACGAATGTGGTCTGGTTATTGTCGCCTAAGAAACGTTAGCGTTTTGCGTGGTTCTGCATACGTCGTAGTAAATTAATATTTAATACTCTGATGGTTTGAGGTGACGACTGTCACGGAAGGTGTAGGGGTCGTTACACTAGATTTAGGTTTATATGCAGATGAACAGGTACAGCTCTCTATTTTAGTTTCTACTGTTTGTGATACCGAAAACCGAGGAAACGGCTTGATGCAATGAAACTTGCTAAACAAATAATGTTTCTAATAGCAGTGGGTTGCCGCGAAGCAGACATTTCTTTAAAATCCTTTCCCAATGGAATTAAAATTAAAGTTAACAATATTTTCGACTCTTATTTTAAAACATTATTACAAGTTACTTAATTTTGATTCCTCTGTCACAATATCAACACAACTCCGCAGTGATGCAACAAAACATGCCAGATTTAATGCAGGTTGACGCCAATAATTTCTAGTCATTATTCAATAATCGTGACGAAGCCGAGCTTATAAATTTCACCTCAGCATTTTACACTTTAGCACTTGCCTTCAAATGTGAGGCGCCGCCCAATAAGACAACACGGGCCGACTATATAGTGGTGCCAGACAGAAGACTTTTTACCTTTTTGGGATCTTCAGGGAGTTACATATTCTTTGTGTTTTGATTCAAATTCTTCTTTGTGTGAAGATTCTGCAATCAGGCGTACAGATGTATAATTTGTATCATCTGTTAACGATTTTGACTTGTTAAGGTCGGGTTATTGCAAAAATTAACAACTCAACGCGGTTTAGTTGAAAGTTCAACCGACGCATTACTGAAATAACGTTCATATTAGCGTGCGATGATTCACGGTGGTTACGTCCGACACTGCGCAGGAATCGTGCGAAAAACTCGTTTTTCTTTAACTCTTTTGCTTATTAACAGAAAATGGCAGAGTTTATGAAAAATGTGATCGATTTAAAATCTAAGTCAGTAATTGGCAAGTTATATTTATGAAAAAAAAAACTATGGTTATCGCTTTAAGTTACGAGATCTAGGACGTCAAAAATTTTTTTTGCTGCCTTTTTTTAAAAACTTGTGCTTTTTATTTTTAAATTATTATAATGTATTTAAAAATCCTACTCGATTTAAAATTTAATTAAGAATATATTCTGTTAGCATATGTTTTTTTACATTTATAAAATCAATAGAAGTGCTGGTATTTGATCGTCAAAGTAGCAACTATGGGCGCTATTTCCACATAACCCCGCCTTAACTTAATCCTGTCCATTTCCTTTTTCAGATAAATTAACTAGACGTAGCTGTTGTAAATTTTTAATTATCAATTTCGATTATCATACTCATAATAGGCAAAATTATACCTTTTGTCATTATGTGCTGATTTAGGTTAACATGTTTGAATATTGCAAAATACTAGTATTTGAGATGTCACAATTTCGCAAACTTGGAATAATATCCTCTGTGACCACGATTTAGACAATTTTGAGCTATTCGCCATCAATGAATTTACAATACAGTTTCTTGCATAGAACCCTTAGCGATTTAAGATCTGTAGGGTCTGGCAGCACCGCCGACTATTTTGACGAAGGCCGGTCACGTTTTGTCGATAGTGGCCATGAGAATATTTGTTTTTTGTTGCACGCCCGCCGTCGAGTAAAAATTGAAGTGTAATTTTACGTTTTAACTGGTGCCTGCCCCCTTTCGTTCCGCTCGTCTTGAGTGATGGTTATCATAATTGGAGAGAGGGTAGGTGTACGATGTACGGTCAAGCCGAGATAGATGTTCTCTATCCGCTTTCTGACCTTGCAATAAAGCGTATTTTGCCTTTTTATTCTGAATGAAGAATGTGCGGTTGATTGTTCAGCCTGGGAGAAATGTGGGCGTGCGCAAGTCCACAAGACGAATAATTCCATGCATGGATTGCGCCATTCCTGTCTATTGTCCCACCTACTCGAGTAAATGGATCAGTGCACAAAGGAGTTCACTTTGTTCAACTTTGAAAAATAACATGCGATCTAAGTTCGGTTTTTGTTATAGGTAAGAGAAGTACGAGTGTAGAGCATCTTGGGTATGTATGAAATCTTAACGTATGATTCTAAACATTGTACCATCATATCACTCAAACAAAACACGATAGGTTATATTTGGTATTTGCATAAGTTTCCTTTTGTCACATGATTTACCTGCTTGAACTTTTGCTCATATATGATGATTTATCCACATTATTTCAGCCTGTATCTATCTTTGTCTTTTTCGCTTCTTATCTTTAAGTTTCGTTTCTTAGTAGAGTGATTATGTAAATCAAAGTAAAATTATAGTGTTCTGATTACTGCCAACGAAACATTCTGGATGGACACAGCTTTTGAGTCCCTAACATTATGTTGTCTATGAATCTATAGATAGTTTCTTCTAATTTCAATTAGAGTTACATTTTCAAATAGTTCCGTCTTTTCGTTAAGCGTTTCAGACTCGTCTATACTTACATTCCTATTATACAATATAGAAAATAAATTTATTGATTCTATGCATACCGTTAACCTTCTAACTTATAAATTAATACTCATTACATATCCCGTACTAAGTCATTACTTGTACATACATACATTCAGCTTCGGTAAAAGATGTCCACTAACTGTAATCTAAGTTATTGATCGTATTGTGAATGAGAATCACTATTACTGTTATCAGTGTGCGCACACACATCGCAACACATGATGCATGTAGCCAATACAATACCGGGATTAATGAGATGCATTGGATGTGATTTTGGTTTATAATATTTCTTGATTTATTTCTTGATTGTAATAAGTAAGGTAGGTACTATAGATAAGACTAAATTTCTAACTTTTAAATATTTTTGCATCTTGATCTTTGAAATGTAATGTCAGTTCGGACAATCACAGCAATACCTAAATTCTATTTAATAATTTGACTTCTTGATTCCGGATACATTTAAATATCAAATAATAAACTAGGATAAAATCTCGGCTTTTCTACAATTAAGATTTTTCTTGAAGAAGCGTGTAGAACTTAGAATACTATCTATGATTCAAGATACTTTTAGTAATTTTTCTTTCTTTTTGTAAAATGTATAAGAAAACGAGCTATGATATAGGATAAGATCTTCAAATACCAAAGCCGTTTTTAGCCTTGCTACCACTTTTGATTGACTCCTTAATTCCTCTATCTCGACACGTATCCTTAGAACTCTGTCGCCAGTTTTTTGCTCGCAGCGCCCTTATAAAGCGTTCGCGGCGCTATAGCGTATCTGAGTTTCTGATATCCGAGTCGTACCGTTATGCCGGCGACACGAGTGATCGCAGACCAACAAGCAACGAGTCTGGAAGAGATGTACCGGATAATAAACCATCATCGGCCGCCAACCGACCGCCTCGTAACTCAATATCGGCGACGTCGAAATTGTTGGTTGCGTTGCTGCATCGCTAAACCTTTACCCTTCTCATAATGAAAGACCAATATCGGCGTACATTACTGCATAACTTGCTTATCTCCCGCTTAATCAATGTTGAAAAGCAGCAATGAAAGTTGAAAGTGCTCTGTCCTGGTTCATTGTGTTTAGGGTTTTCAAATGAAGGGCCATACACAGTGCCCTATGGATGGTAATTGGTTGGCTCTGATAGGCCGTTTAAATAATTAACGCATGTGACTAGTGCCTATGATGACAGGTTTAGGATGGTCTCGCGGACGTATTAAATTGCTTTTACGCCAAAATAGGATGGCAATTGTGAAATTGATTTATTTAAGTACCATAGGAAATTTGATAGCTTTCAGAAACTTCCTTACACTATATTATGTCTTGGATTTATTGATAATTTTGTTGAGAAAAACGTTAAGAACTAAGCACTTAATCTTTCGCTAATGTCTAAGCCGTATAATTTCCATTGCTTATTGTGATGAAAACTACACCCTGAAATTTAACTGATTGATTTTCGTTGAAGGGTTTTGTCAGTCCATTGAACTGAACAACTTTCCTCAAGGAACATGGGCTGTAATACTAGAATAATGAAATCGTGGACGTCAGGACTACAGAACCAAGTTCTCTAAAAGGCACTTAAAATATAACAACAGCTAATATTTCACAATACTTTTCCACAATGTCACATCCGCTAGCTCATAAATCTTCGTAGATATAAATAAGGGTCCTGTCGCAAGGTTTGAAGCATGAAACAGTGCATCAAGACAAGACCAGTTATGGTGAAGCTTGTCCGTGACCGGTCTACACGAAGCTTCACGCCTGGCCACGGAAGTGACAACTATCGACGCATCCTGCCCGTTTGTTTTAGTTTTTCACGTTCATACCAACACGACGGCAATTGTTTTAATTAGTGTGATTTACATAATAGCTGTAAGTAGTATTCGTGTTGCCACCATTAGCCGAAAGACTAACATGTCACGTATCACGCACGCCTATTAAAAGGGTAAAACAGGCGCCAAGTAAACAGTTTTAGTTAACAAGGGATTATTATCATTAAGAATTAATTACACTGTTTATACTTCAAGATTGAAGTTTTTTTTATTAATATTGGATGTTAGATAGATCAATCGGTAGATATTCCGGAAAAAACTAAGTTGGTCCAAAAAAGTGTTGCCGTAAGCAAGTAATTTAACTCAGATGGGTTTTTACAAATTACATATCCATGCAATAATATACTTAAGTTATACAGAGTTGCTTTTTCAGTGCGCATAGGCATTCCTAAATTCCTAAATAACATGATTATTATCTCGTAGATGATGCGACTTGGAAAGAAGCGCCCTTTGTATGGAAAGTCAATTTTTATTTATCGTCTGTCGACCAATGTTCTTATAGTGTTTGTATATGGTACGGTCTATGTACCATTAAACCCGTAAACAACAAGTTTATTTTTTGGCTTTATGATTATTAAAACAAGCACACTGGCTAAAAAATAACCCTGTATAAGCAGTTGGTGCATTCCGCTCACCAAACAGCAAAGATAATCGTGAATAGAATAAATGTTCAAGAGTTTTTATTATAATGCTTTTTGTTAGAATTAGCTTTAGTTTCACTCGAAGTTGGAACATTTGGCTATTAAATAGTCTAGACTTTAATTTGTAGAGAAAGTAATGAAAGTATTTCCAAAATGTACAATTCGATTTCAGGGCAACTATCTGAAATGTTCTTTTTATCAAATTAGTTTTTCTTTCCATTTCAGTTGACATAATAAACGATACCTACCTATACGAAAAAGTTAGGCTGTCTGCTGAATGCTTTGTCTACTGTGATTTGAGAATGGCCTCGATTCGGGAAGTCATACTCTAATTCTAATTTTAAAATCCAGCTATCTCTTTCGTTTTTATGACCAATGAAAGAGAGGTGATGAACTTAGATGAACGAATGATAACCTAAAATAAGGGCATAGCTGTCAGATTAAGAGATTTTTAAGTCGCATTTTAAGTGCTCTGTAAAATTGTGCAATCGACACGGCCATAAAATTCAAATTCTATGTTTGACAGCTCTAATATTAGGATGGCCATCTCCTGTCCCTTTTCAATCTTTAAAAGGTGTTAAGGACGGACGAACTTAAATTAAGAATTAGAGCGTGACAGTGAGAATTAGCCTCAATACAAAAACAAATGTGGAAAAAATATGGTTATGTCAAATTATGATCATGATAATAGCTTCCGTGTCTGAGTGGTCTAACTAAGGTTTCGGGTTCGAATTTATGAGATTTTTCCCAGTTTTGTTAGGACATTGCAGGCTGAACTACCTGAAAGCAATCATCACATAAACCAAGTCAGTGGTCTTTGGTGGCGGTTCTATAACACTGACCCAGGGTTGGCGAGGTCAGTTTGTCTACTTTACAACACATACCAAGAAGAAGATATTCAGAACATCATGATAAAACTGTTGATGTACAAAATAGTCAAACACACGATTCAAGTTACTTTCGAAGTCATAACAATAGTTTGGCTTAAGATACAGTTAATGCAATAGAACAACACAATACATCAAATTAAGTTATAGCACGTTATAGTAACACACTTAGTAAGTCATTATTAATACCCTCCCTTTCCTCATCCCAAATACAATTACACACAATACAGAATAATTCAACTAATACACAATACAATACTTCCTAGTGTATTGTTCGGGGAGTTGTTCGCGGCTCGTTTATAAACAATAGTAATTTGCCTTTTGGCGATAGGTCGCGCCTGCCCACCGTACATTCTATGTCTTCGAGAAAATCACAGTATTTAACGATGTGCTTCGTATAGGAATAGGCTAGCTGGAATGCGAGAAATTGTCAGAGAAAAGCTGATTTTCTTTAGTATCATAATCAGCAATCATCACGACGAAGAATCAATTTTGTAAAGCTACCATTATTTAGAATTTCTCCTTTTAAATCAAGCTGCCGCCGTGTGGTGACAGCAGAGTAGAATACATTTGTCACCAACCCCTACTCTTCCCGTGGGTGTCGTAAGAGGCGACTTAGGGACTACACATTGAACAGGGAACGGGCAGTAGTGCTCTCTGATACAGTAACCTTTCAATCTGCGATCTCCAACCCGCCTGCCAAGCGTGGAGATTATGGCAAAACCCTCCACTTAAGTGGAGGAGGCTCATAGTCCAGCAGTGGACTGTAACGGGCCGTTGATATATATTGATTGATTGATATTGATCTTCTAATTTTTCCTAAGATGATAGTGGTACATGTCCTACTGGATTAAAGTAATTTTCAAATAAACCTTCGACCGTATATCATCATCATCAACGGCCCGATACAGTCCTCTGCTGGACTATGAGCCTCCTCCACTTAAGTGGAGGGTTTTGCCATAATCTCCACGCCGCCGGCCTTATTTGCCTGACTTAAATGTCACCGATGATGTGCCTGATTTTCTATATAAGACTTTTCTGATATTCCAGAATCTTGAATGAGATTACCTAGCTGTTGAATTAGGCTTCACTGAATCACTTTCTGTATTCGTAAAAAATAAATAAATACCCCGTCTGGTAAAATACTTGTGTGGAAGACCGTAACTTGCTGATTTACTATGTGTTCATTCGTTAATATCCAATTTCTCCACCTATACAGCAAAACAATCTACCATTAAGAGCCACCGCATTGAATCGAGGAAATCAAGTACTGGTGCCGGTGGATTTACGATGTCTTTAATAGTTTATCGCAATGCTTATGCGGCATTGTGCGGCTTGGCTCGGCTCGGCTCGGCTTGCGGCTCAAGCCGAGTAACTGTTAAATGTTTGCGCGAGGAGGCGCGGCAATTAGCGGTGCAGGTGGTGAATGCGACCCTCTGGCCTTCAGGCAACGAGCAGTACACGGCTATTTTGATGGGTTTGCTATAATAAAGTCAAATCTAATTAAAAAAAAATAAACTGAGATTATAATTAAAAAAAATGTTGGTTTCCTGTTATTTCACGTAGCAATATACCAACGGATCGGCACGGCGTGTTTCTTTATAAAGAGATATTCAACTGGCTGCGATTTTATTATTTTCAATGTTTCAGAATTCATTTTTGCTATTTATTGGACAAGAGCCGCTTGTAAATAAAAAAAAACCTTAAGAAAGCTTGTGGCTTGTCTATTAGCAAAGCTTTCAAGCTGCATTTACCTATGATTACCAAAATATAGTCTGCATAAGTCTCGAGGAGTATTATTAATTGTATAGAAAATACACCCAGCAGACCGTCATAAAACACCATCAAGCCTACAGAAAGGGACCTGCACATTCGCATTAGCATATTTATTGCAGGCACGCTTCTTTAACTGGGACAAATCGACCGGTTGCATATGACAAATGTGATTTGCTTCCCTTTAAATCTGTATTTGCTTTTCCTGTAACGTATGGTATGGAATTTCCGCGTATTGCTTTTCCGGCATATTGAAAAACTGCAGCACGGCGAAAATAATTCTTGTTTTTTGTTTAAAATAAAGTATACCATTGCGCTTTTAGTATAGATCGAAAGAACCAAAAAAGGACAAGATTGTATTTGAGATTCATAGACAAAATAATCCAAAAACAGTTTTCTTCTAATCGTTTCCTTCCTATTAAATTGGACGTCAGTCGTGTCCATTATTATATAAGACTTGTTTAATCACGCTTTTTACAGTCCCATATCATCAGACGCGTGCGCGAGACATCTGGTAAGCGATCAACGATGACATGCATCGAATAATCTTGAATTTAATATCACCTGTCACGTTCTGCCTAGCAACAATATTAAGAAGCCACATGTCTTCTTACCCCGATTTCACATACTCAATGTAAAATGATCCCCTTTGCCCGATACGGGAAGCCGTAAATTTTATTAAACTACCTGAATAATTTAGTGTTTCTTTGAAGTAGTAAAACACTGCCAGGAGAAAATAGTTCTGCGAAACTAAAAACTTCTGCGCTTCCTGCTTTTGTGCTCATTTCTTATACAAATATATACAAGCAATCCGCAGGCTCTTTCGTTGGAGTTCTTACATAGCTGCCAGCTTTGGAATCCTGAAACTGCGAGTGGTAGAATGAATGCTTCTGCTATTTGAATTTACATAGGTTATTCCACGTTGCCTGCTCACAATTGTAATAGATTTGTGATTTGCTTTGCGGCTGAATGTCTGAAATACTTAGCTCCTTACTCTCTGCGAATAAATAAGCAGAGCCACAAAAAAATATTGAAGAAGAATCGAATTGTTCAAATAGTAATCATCATATTTTGAAATATACCTACCACACTTTTGCAAGTTAGGTGATATTCATAGTTTAAAGGTTTTAACATTTACAGTCATTGTTTTAAACGGTGTAGAACCTGACACTATTATAATTATATTTAGCTTTACCCATAATATTATTATTTTGACGATAATATATTGCGATACTTAATTTTTTAGAATGTTAGCTTATTTACGTCCATACCGAGGCGCTCGATTGAACCTTAAATTCAGGCCTTAGTCGACCACGCTGACCTAGTGCGGGTTGGTCGATTTCACACACAACCTGTGAATTTCTTTGCAGGAGTTTGCAGGTTTCCTTACGATATTTTTCTTCACCGTAAGAATATCTTTATGAATTTGAAAATACAGTGGTACGAGGTGCGAATCGAACCTGCGTCTCCCGATCAGGAGGCAGCGGCGGCCCTAGCTATTACACCACCGAAGATTTGAGTACGCATTTTGCGGCAATAGAAACTGGAGAACGAGTAGGAAGTAACATTATTTCAGCAGTTTTATCGGAATGATCCCCCGGGCCGACGCACGCCCATAACATTATTTCAGGACACGTATCGCGCAGATAATCTAATGCAGGAGCGTTATGACGCATTTATTGTTTGAAATGTATTTTACTATGTAAGATCACGTTTGTAATAATAGTTACTCTGACTTTTATGAGCGCATCTTAAGGCTATCAAGAGGTTTTATTTGAATTCACATATTCCAATGCGTTAAAGCGTACCTCAAAGACCGATATTTGGGTAAGTTTTATTTTTATTTTAGAAAAGTGATTCTTCTTTAGGTCTACATCGAACCGTGTTCAATGTTTTTGACCATTTTTTATTTATTTATATGGTTTAGTAAGGCCACAATAGAAATATAGCTTTATGGATGATGAAAATATTGTTTTACGGATATCAAGAAATCTGATTAATGGTTCTAATGCAAATAAAATTTGTGAAGCTTTGTATTCATGAACTTGAACCCCAAGACGAGGATCAATAAATTCGAACGTTTCTAATTGTTTTTATGCTTCAGTAAAAATATCGTCAAATTCTACGATTTCTGTTTAAATAATAATCTCTTTAATATAATTTTTAGTATCATGTACCTATAATTGTACTTGCATTGCATTCTCTTTTATTCAGTACCTGCGTAATTAGATTATCATTTGTCGTGAGTAGACAGAATTAATTAATTACAGTACATACGTGATAAAGAACTGAAAACAAGTTTTCAAACAGAGGACTGCGAAAAAGCTAGGATATTTTCACATTATATCAACTTAAAAGTCATAAAGTTATAACTACCAATTTAACTACGACTTTGCCTCAGACAGTCATTTTCGTGTTCTATGACATTCCTGTTATGAAACGGCTATTTATTGCTATAACTGGTAAATCTCGAACAACGTTATGATTGTATTTTAATATCTTTCTGTATTTCAAATGGATTAATAAATCCCTTTAATGTTCATTTTAACAGTCCCTTTGATCGGTAATTGAAACAAATAGAATTGCTTGTTCAAATGTTAAGTCAAATAACTTCTCATAACTCAGACAATTGTCAACATCATTTCCTGAGCACAATAACCAACAAACTATTTTGTCATTTCGTTAAAAAAACTAATAATTTTAGTAAGTTTACCTGTTTATGCTAGCTATTAATTCAATTTCTCCTTTTCTGCTCCCGACTTGAAAGCTTGAAAAATAAGGTGCCTTATTGTCAACAATTGAACAAAACTAAATTTTCTTTTCAATGGGCTCTATGTTCGGCGTCCGCAGAACATTGTCGCCTCTCGTTACCCGTCGTCGGGTGCCGGTACATGCCGAGACAGTCCTATTCAAATGTCAGTGTGAAATCCCCCCGCATTCCCCCAATACCCCTCCATCGCCCAACACTCGGATACTGAAATGTCACTCGCCACACGAAGCAATCAATTTCTTATTTGTATGCCCTATAGTTGTTCCAATCGCCCTATCGATTGTATTTGCTTCGACTGGAAATTATAGTTATATTCAACAAATGTCTTATTCGTAGCTTGAAACTTTTGAAAAGTTTAACTTTAAACTAGCGTACCTTAGTTGTCGCAAACTGTAAGCTTCGGATTGTGAGGATTTACACAAAGTGGGACAAGTCTATTCAAGTTTTAGTCCTTGGCTTTTGAAACAGACTATCAACTGGTATTTGGTTAAGTTTGCAAAGATTTGTCGAGTTGAAGCTTGGAATCGCTGCCTTGTTGATTATTACAGCCTGTGTCAATTCTATTTTTATTGTAAGCATGGCACTATCATTCAGGATTTACAGTGAATTCGTGATGATATCGACTTCCAATATTTAATTACCTGACCATTTCGTAAAACTGAAAATTAAAAAGCTCAAACGAGGAATCAACAAAATTTTAAGCGTGATGTTTTTGTCATTACTAAAATGATGTTATTACATAGACGTGTCCTAAGGTTTAATTTGAATCCGATATGAATAATACGAAAGAGCATAAAATAGTACTTAGCAATAATAGTAGTTGCAGTTACTCTAAACAACAACGTTAATGGCATTGATCACGCTGCGAAAAGTCACAAAATCAAACGTTTTTTACCCGAGAACATAATTTTAGATTTACAGAGAGTTTCAATTAAGAATGTGGCCATTGTTAAACAATTAGACAACATTGAGTGAAGCAGGTAGCTCTATCGTGATACTAAGGTAATCTATGGTTACAATCATGAATTCTAACGTCGTCGACACCCGGCGCCAAATGTCTTTCTAATTGCGTTGCGGAATCACAGCTCACGATGTAGACCTGTCTACAATTAATGTTTATTAAGAGGGAACTGATGTGAACATTTCCTTAGCGGTTAACATTTGTCGATGTTGCAACTTGCATTGAAGTATTTACTGCTAATAAAATATCTATCTTACTGTTCCTTGCTGAAAGGTTTTAGTGGTTTGTTATTTTATTATTTTAGATAGATGAAGATGGTAAGTTGTAATCAAATTATGCAGTCACACACCTTTAATTCGAAAGTTTAAATTCAATAAGTATTTTGTTCAAATTTGATCGCTTACTCTTTTTTGTCTTGTTACCTAAGTATAAAATATTGTAACAATATTTGTCTTAAATAATCTTAGATCATAATACTGACACATGGAATAATTATAATCTGTTTCAGAACCTGTTTAATTATAATCTGTTTGATGTAAATCATTTGCTTCAAATCATCTAGCTCAGTACGTACTTTGAATAAAAGACTTAGTTTATCAGTCTTATTCTTATCTAGGGTAAGAAAATACGATCTTTGAAATTCTGAAAGATACCTCGACTGCTACCGATTGTCCCTTTGAACCAGTAGTGTTGCCAATTGCTTACAAGAGTTACCTAATCTAATCAGATAAGTAACAATATTTAATTTGTACAAAAAAGATTGAACATAGTTTGACTGTCATAAATAAAGATTTACTATAGGCACCATTCAGAAATGTTTGATTTTATTTGGAGAATATTAGAATCCATGGCAAAAAGACGCGTCAGACAAAAACAACCTAAGTGTATACGCAATCTGTATACTTCAATTCAATTCAAATGAGTTCCTATATAAATGTGTATGAAGATTTTCCGTTACTCATTCGAAACTAAAAGGAGTGTTAATTGAAGACAGCCAAGCAAACACTTGACCAAAAACGTACAACACAAAGAAACATTGCACCAGTAATTCCACGTAACGTGGAACCTAAGCTAGCAGCTTTCTTCAGGATTTATAAACGACGGGTTGTCCCACAATTTTTGTTCTACAACAGATTCACCACCAAAATGGTAAATCTTATAAATAGCCAACACTGCAGCTCAACCGGTCGCCCTCATTAGCATGGCCGATCGTTCTATCTACTACAGATTGATACATTGACGGCAAAGGTCTTTTTAGAGGACCCCGGTCCGCACTGCAGTCGTAATTAGGTGCACTTGCCCGACATGACCGTTTACGATTGATCGATTGTGTAATTATACTCCAAACGTTTTCTGTGGGAACATCTGTATCTGTTTATGTGTTAGGCAGGAGTACCGGTGGAATAACGTCGTATGTCTTGTTGGTTTTGTTTCTAGGTTTTTGGTAGCGACGCTTTTTTTTCACAGAAATTGAGATGAATTAGTTTTCGAGCATTGCAAAACATATAAAGCATGATAGATAATCGTGCTTTATCGTATTCCGTAGGACATACAACTGTTGAAAGTCTATGATATACTGAAGAAATCTCGTATAATAAAAATTAATAAATTAAAAAGGTTTTGTATACTTGTAGAAATCCTGATTATGCATGATCAAGCAGCGTCTTGCTAAAGCTAGTGAGTACGTATAATTAAATCAGATACACACACTTCATAAACTATGATGGCTTTAATAGATAACAATATACAATGCGCTTTGTATATGCGCGCATCAGATAACTAAAAAACTCAACCAACGAAAATGGTCGATCCAAAATGAAATTGCTTTTTTATTTTTTTCGACGCCCGTTTCCCCCTAAAGTTGATAAGTCTTATAAGTACATTAACCTCTTTTACGCTCTTTATCGACTAAAAAGTTAACGTATTAAGGAACTGGATGGTCGCAATCGCGAGCTTGCTATCGCAATTTAACGAGCCACGATTGTTTTTCTCAGTTCTGAATAATATTGAGCTTGAACCTCTGCTATCTGATGGAGATACTTTCTGGTCGAGTGTTGCCAGGTGCAGTGATATTACTGGTTTTATGGTTTTCTGCGGATTCTTTGCTTGACGTTCGCTGTTACTATCAACACTCGGGTTGTTGGAAGAGGTCGTAAAAAGCTTAATTAAAATAAGAAAAGACGTGTTAATCAATCCACAATTCCACAATTGCCTTGCGAGTTAGTGTTTAAAATTTTCTGATTTCGATTAAAACGTCCTAGTTATAAAGTAAATCATTAACATATTGTACAGCAACCAAGAACCAGCTATCGATACTAAACTAATGAACAAATTAGTAAAATATTTAAAGGCTAGAAAATGTTTGAGTACGTAAATAACATAAGGCAAAGACCATACTTCACCAAAGTTATAATCATCTAAAAATTAAAAACACGACTTCACCGCCAAAACATTTATAGCCATTGACACCCGGGCTGATATAAGGATTCTATTTATACTCCATACAACCAAATCTGTTCAGGCATTTAAAAGTTATGGTGGAATAAAGCAACTCGCATAATATACAAACATACATACATACATACATATACCCTCATAGCTCCTTTTTTTGCCTATCTAAAACAGGTTTTTTAAAATAAAATAGCTATTTAGGAAATGCAGTTGCAGGTTAAGTCCAATGTAACAGTCTAAGATGTATTGTTCTAGCTATTGCAAATTTTTCTGTCTGGTCGCGCAACAACTTCTTTTTACCGAAATGCCTTTACCACCTGTCTGTTTCAGTTCTTGCCACTGCATCCCTCAATATTGTGTGTATCATGAACATCTGGGACCCGTTTCACGAAGCAACAATTTACTAGTAACAAGTTACAATTTTATATTCATTGCGTAGCCAATTCGTCTAAACTGTAAGCCCTAATCGTTTATCTATTTGTTTTCGCAATGTAAGTACATCAAATTGTTCTTGTAAATTGTAACTTGTAGCTTCGTGAAACGGCTTCCTGCAAGATTTCAAGGGGCAGTTTTGATCCAAATAGCCTGGCAACCCAGCTGCCCGGTACTGTTAGCCAGCTTACAAATGAACGGTGTGATTATGGGCGCTCGGATCTAGCTCCACGATAATTTAAATGTTCTCAGCATAGTCTCTGGGTCTTTGTGCACTCCTCCTTTAGTTCTGTTTTGCGTGTAGTGTTGAATAACCGATGTTATTAGTTGCGAGTGAAATTAGATTGGCAACACTTCTCAGAATACACCAATATTGTCTTTTTCTTTTTTTAAACTTTAGAATTTTTACAATTATAGATACTTAGGTGTTGTTTTGTTAATTATTTTGAAAAGCCTAAATAGCCTAGCTTATTGTACCTAAGTATGTATATGTTTTGATCAGGTTAATTAAGAAGTGCATCTTCTCTCGTATGATTAGCAAACTCATAAACCCTTGTGTCAGAGTTAATGATTCGTCGATGGCTTCTGTCAGTAGATACAAGCACGCATATTCACGGGGTTCAACGTTCTTTTGCAAAAAAATGGTTGGCGTAAGGTTTGATGTAAAGTTGTAAGGATATAAGGTTTTAGGAGAATAGCGTATTTGTATATTTATTTATTTGACCATATTTGACATCCGATGACGTGACGCGGACTGCCTCTACTAAACCTGCTTTCAGTAAGTGCACAAGGGCTTGCTGAGTAGCAGAGGCCCGGGGAGATCACCACGATTACACCCGTGACTTCCTCTTATGGCGAGCCAGTATCTCAACATTTTGAATAGAATTATGGCCGCAGCTTCCAACAGACTTTTGGGAATATTGTTTGCATACTTTCCATTATTCATAAACAAATTATGCATCACAATGCACTGCGTTCGCGCTTGGGACCTAGTCCTTTGCTCCCATGCAACATTGTACTGATTTTAAATGTTTGGTGTCTAGAACAACCGTATTATTTTACTTCCTCTGTATTTATCGTATGTATTTTGGGTCAGTTGTGAAGAGCGTCGGTGGTCTAGTGGCTAGGGCCGCTGCCTCCCGTCCGGGAGAGCGAGTTCGATCCCCATCACGTACCAATGTGTTTTCGAATTTCGAATTCATATGTACGTTCATTCGACGCTCTTACGGTGAAAGAAAACATCGTGATGAAACCTGCACACTTCTGCGAAGAAATTTAAAGGTTGTGTGTGAAGTCGACCAACCCGCACTGGGCCCGCGTGGTCTAGTCGCCCTAATTCAGGGTATTTTCGAGCCCCTCAGTGGGGACGTATATGAGCTGTTGATGATTTTGGGTCAAATCTTAAAAAAAATATTACATTTCGGTTTTCCTAACCGATAGAGCTGTGTACTCGTATGTGGATCAATCAGGTAACAATAAAATAATGGCTGTCAGGTTCTGTTTTAGTGTTATAGCCACGTTCGTCTCCTCACAAGAATTTCTCATCGTTTATATGGATTCTAAATGTTTTTTAACTGGTTGGAATACTCCAAACCAAAACACAAAAACCACTGACAGATTTTTATCAATCATAACCAAGAAGTGGCACGATAAAACCAGATGAAATATCCTCATTAAAATTGGTATATCTTATCGGTAGCTATAGAGCTTCAAGCAGACAGACAATTAAAATATGACTCTGTACTTTTAATTCGGGGTTTGAAAAAAGCGTAAAAAATCCATCCGCGTCCACAAAGCTTTTTCAGTTTTAAGTAAAGATTTACTCCATGTTTATTCATGTTTTCCTATTTCAAAAGACGTCTAGAGTTGAGTAATAGCTGCTCTATTGCTTAGGTTCTTGTTGTATAATGCAAAGACGAATCTCCTCGTCTAGCTTCAAAATCCTGAACGCAAGAAAAAAGGTTTGTACGACGTTGTGTAGTTCACGTAACTAACATCCGATACAACAGGCGTTAACTCTGGCACAGATTAGATAATAGTAACGTACTCTGGTTCAAATAACCCCTTAATTTGTTTTAATCATTCATTCTGATAATCGTGGCAACAGGCAAGTAGGTTTTGTTTTATGAATAATATATATATAATCGAAAGGTGATATGTCTGGTCATAATAACCCAAGGAAATAGTAGCCTTTTTAAAATTAAATTGTAATTAGATGTATTTAATTATGATGATTTTTCGACAAAATTTAGGTTAGTTTTTCTTTCTTGTTTTCTTAATCGAAATAGCTTGTCAGTTGATTCTCTCACTAGAGAAAGTAAAGTCGACTGAGGGCAAATATTCACAGAAAATGTACTCCTATGTGTGGTGAAAGAGCCACCTTGCCTCGCTACATTCTTAGAAACCTTTCAACCCTTACTTTTTACTAAGAATTAGTTCAGGCTACTCATATAATATAAGCTCATATTGAACTTATCTAAAAATCTTGAAGGTAAAGTGTAATCCATTGATCAACTAAAGATTTCTTTGGACGTCATACAATCTCTATACCTGTCTCAAACCTTCAAAAGCTCCCAAGGCGCTTCTAACGGAATGCATAATGCGTCCTCACGAAACGTATTGTCGCCCGGCTAAGGGTTTGTCGCTTATCAAACCATTACTAATGTAAGAGCTTGCTGTTCGCAGATAAACAAGATATCGCCCAAAGACGATGTTTATACATTGCTTTGGGCGATATCTTTCTTGGTATAGTTTGTTGAGCAATGTAAATCAAGAAGTGTTGGTAAATATTCCTATTAATTTTTATCACTTGGTGGCTGTGTATTGTAAAAGCGAAGTCAGATTCAGTTGAAACTTTCATGGTTGAAGCTAACCTCAACGACAAAGCACGTATGATGCGCTAAGGCGATCATTATTCTGTTCAGCTGACCGTATAAACTGAATAATTGCTAAGCACAACAATCGAGCCACGTATGAGTTAATATTCCACACGTGATGCTACTAACATCTACCCGAATCTAGCCGCAAAGCACTGGTCGGAATTCTAGCAATAATTCTCACATACAACCGAAAAGGGTGGTGAAAATGTTTTCGCAACTCTCGCGCGGCGTTCCTAATAGAATTTAACTCGGTTAGCTAATTTATCCGGCATTTAGTCGGTGGCAAACGTGAGATCCATATCGTTAGTGCTTTATAGAACTTTCGGATTCGGCCATCTTCGGCTAGTATCAAATTAAAAAGGTTCTGATTTAGAAATTTCAATCATCGTTATTTGAAGTGCGGTTTTTGAGGATGTCTGTCGTTGTCACTTAGCTTCTGAAGATATTTCTGCATTATCGTTTAAATTGTTGCGATTTTTAGGGTGTTTCAATTTGTTGCAGCCAAGTTGCTTTTCAGATGTTTGTCAAGACCTGCATCTTTCTTTATTCATTTGACCATTAAAGTAATTCAAGACATTTGTAGAAAGACTAGTACAGATTTGGGAATTCCACCACAACACTCAGACTATTTTATTGTCTACCTAACTGCTTTGTCTACATAGGCAAAACACAAGAACAGAAAAACAGAAGATGTTTTTAAACACAGACTGGTTTCAGGCCTAATATTGCCACCACTCAGGCCGAAGATGGTCGAAATCGAATTATCTTTTTAGCACTAGCTGGATTCATATCGTGCACTGCAAGAGTCGGCGAGAGGTGCGCATCGAATGTGCGGTAGGCGGTCGAGTTAGGAAGTTCAACTGAACGTGCACCTATTGAATCTAGCACTGTAAAATAATTACTGTTTCTATCGCTACAATAAAAACCGAATTTAAAGGGTTTGGTTTTACTCTCGGTTTTCGTTAATTGCTTGTTTGGAGTGGGAGATGTAAACCCTTCCAACTAGGTAGTAGAAGTGTTTAGGAAGTTTTCATATGTGAATAATTGAGTAAGTGATTGCATCTTCCTAGTTTTCGTGACTACTTCGGAGTACATTTCTGCATTTGGGACGGCAAATTAGTATTGCAACAGAATCACCAGAAGTAAAAAAAGAAGAGAAGTATAATCGATCTCTCTTGTCGTATAGATAGATAGATAAAACGTTTATCAATTAGAAGAATTTATGTGTAAGAAAGTGTGTATTTAAGTCTCACTATTATGAGCTGATAAATAAACTCGCGTGACATTAAATACTAAGTCGTAATCAGTTATGTTAGTGTTACGAAGAATTTTACAATAATTTTCTTTTAATAGCTCCAATATACGATCTCACATGAGATTGAGAGGCAGCCGGCGTGTTGCTACGAATCTCCCACCTCATCTGACTTCCGCGAAAATTTACCAGCGTCACTTAGCTTCATCAGATTATTTATTTCCCCGCGTGCGATTCAAACATTACCTTCGATGCCTTCATTGCCAAGTAAAACCAGGAGCACACATAGGAATGTGTCGTGAGTGTTCCTGAAGTTAGTATTATTTTCTTTAGCGAAGAGGCAGCCCGAACTAGTCAAATGCACGACAAGTGCATAAAGGCAGTTAGGTAGTGCGTAAAGAATTAGTGTTATATATTTCATTGAAAAAGCACAAGAAGAGAAAGAAGTAGGAAATAGGGATTAATATTTTTGATGACACTGTCTGCAAATTGATTGATTGATGAAACTTGTAGGTAATATCGATCGAAATTCGTGCTTCGTCAATCCCTTAAAAAAATAAAACAATAAATATTTATTGGTCTTAATGTGTTTTAATCACAGTTAACGAAATCTCCTTTTAGTGAAATGTATGCCTGTACCAGGAGGCTCCGCAATCTTAAGAACAACGTTAACTGAGCCTATTTCCGCTGTCTTCCGTAAAATAATTCTGACATTAAAAATACCAATATCATGTTAGATTAAAACGCGTAATTATACTGAAAACACTGCATTAATAGTTTGATGGCTCTTATACACTCAACTCCAGTTGAATGTAGCCTTTAAGTAGGCACTTCCCGAGATGTCGATAGTGGGGACGAGACGGCGAATCCACGATTCACTTATGAATAGGGTTGCCAATTGCCATACGTGATTGGTGTTTTTAGTCTAATTTTCTCTGTTCTATACTTAAAAATCCATCAAATAATCTATAGATAATCACAATTATATAAGACGTTTGTCAACTCTGAAAGGTTTGCTAACTTGCGTTTTTAATTAAATTTTGGACAAGCGAGTTGACTAAGAGCTGTTTACCTTAATACAGGGTAGGCTTGATATCCTCAGTGGGAACGTATATGGCTTGAAGATAATGTCATAATTTTGGACACCGTAGTTGGTAAACGGAAAGACCGATTAAGGAATAGATTGTGAAAATAGACTATGAGACTATGGCTCAGCATGACAACCTGCAAACCCACGCGATTTATAAAGTAATCGCCAATAATATTGCAGTTTTGTAGTGCGAAGAAAGTAAAAAGTGCGTTATTGGCGGTTATGCCTCGTGGGTTCATTTCATTGACGGTCGTTACGCTCCTGAGCCTAATTCAGCGAAAACATCAATTTTAAATGTCACCTTTTCCAGTACACGCTAACCCTATCCACGATTCACTTATGCAGGAAACTTGTGTCGAGAGGAAACTTCTACCGGGAACACGGGAAGTTTTTCTCCAAGTGTTTACTTAGCATAATGTAGTCGAAGCTCATTTGGTAGGTTCTCTATTAAAATTGATCGATCGTTGCTTGAAAACTTACTCGCGGAATTAGTTTTACAAGTTCGACGAAGTAACCCATGCGAAGTATACAAGTAGTTTGGAAAGCAATTTTATCGTTAGGACAGGAAATTAACAGTTCTAGATCATAAATTATGAACACCTAACTATTATGAGTTTTAAACTTACGTGGACAGTTTTAAAATCTTTGCATGTGTTGGGAAAACCATTCAATACAATCACAATTAAAGCATAATCCTTTACATTTTGGATGAATTTGTGATTTTCCGTTTGCACCTGCACCGTAGAAAAGTTGGGTTTTCTTTTAACATTTATTTATTGAAAATAAATATGAGCAGCTCGGGCGAAAATTACTTGATGACAAGACCATATTGTATAATATATTTTGTTTTAGATTTACATTATTTTAGATTTACATTATGATAGGGTCCGAAGTATAACATTATAACTGAGCATGCGACTGAAAAATAAATTACTTTTGCCGAAAAACAACTCAATCATCTTAAGTGCACGTAAGAGTCCCTGGGCTGTACTCAACGTATGAATCGTAACATATTTTTTTTATTGAAATTTCATGATGGATCGTCGCAAAATCTATGATTGATTCGTGGTGTATTATTCGTAGCTTCCATAAGAGTCCCTTTCACGGTTCTCGCGGCTTTCCCCCATGATTGATTGCTTGGCAAACTTCATATGTTTGGGAGATAATTTTGTATTTCAGCCGTAAATAGATTATGTGTGGAAAGAATTATCGGTTGCGTTGAGTTCCCTCCGTGTTCCAGTCTCGAGCTTTCACGGTGACGATGTATTTCCGACGCTCGATCAGACATTTTCTAAATCCGTGTTTTGTGTTGACGTTTTTGCTTTTTTCGTATCGTACGCTATGTTGTTTAATCGGCGAGCCAAAGCCTTTTTAGGAATCGTGTTTTACCCGCAATGTTGTGTATCTAAGCTGCGGGAAGTAACTTAGGAAAATCCGTTCGGATTTGGTTGTTTGTTAATCCTTTAGCACTGGAAAACAGAATTACCGACTTTTTTTTGCAGCATTAAATAGTTTAGTTGTTAAAGTCATCTAGCCACACAAAAATACTTTAGACGTTGTTTATATTTACCAATGTCTTAGTGTACTTTCCCTAGTTTAATATAAAGGGATAGCTTAAAGATAAAATTGGTTATTTTTTTGTCAAATTATATTTATATTTTCTTAGATTTTTGTCGTGCAGGCAGACAGTCTGAATTTAAGACCAATCTAACCAAAGACTCCAACTTCTTTGAATGAGAATGTCGCGATTAGTATAAAGGTTACCCCTTGATAGATAACCACCAAAGTCCCCGTCACTTGGCCAAACCCATGCTTGTGCTACAATCGCTTCAAGTTAGGACTAATTGTAAGAGCATAGGACTTTATCAGCACACAATATTCCCACTGGCAGGATATTTATCACTGTCCTATGAGATTTATTAATTCCCTGGTATTATCAACTGGCTGTTTCAATGTAGAGCAATTCATAACTATTAGAGCACGATTCCAATAGTTACACTTCACGCAATAAATGAAAGTGACTGCATACAGAATATTTTAAACTCAGAATTGATTTCAATTTATTAAAATAATTGCGTACTGATTTATTCAAGTCCCCTTTACTTTATTAACTTGTAAAGTTACCAATCCCACGCTAAAATTAACAGAACTGTCACAAGTTATTTCAAAATCTTGTATTGCATTACAAGATTTTAGAAATCTATATTTATTTTTTATCTCGCTTACGTAAAGAACGTGCTAATCTGCTTACAATAGTTTTAAAGAAAAACAATGTCACCGTAGGATAAATTATAACACCAGTTATTTCATTGCATAAATGCGTTAATAAGCTTACTTCAGAATCACAGTTAACGCATAGTACTTATATTTCCAGCCGTTTGTTGAAGTCAAGTATTCAGTAGCTCGTTCAAGATTGACTATCGCTCTATCAAGATCGCAGGCAAATTGATTTGCGCACGCGGCCCTTGTATCGCTCACAAAGTATTCAATGGCTACGTCGATCGCATGTTTATGCATTTCTGGTAATTTATTATTTACTATGTGCACTAAGACACGAAAAGACCTGCGTACCTTGGTTTCAAGTAGTTACGCATATCATCAACATCAACGGCCCGTTACAGTCCACTGCTGGACTATGAGCCTCCTCCACTTAAGTGGAGGGTTTTGCCATAATCTCCACGCTTGGCAGGCGGGTTGGAGATCGCAGATTAAAAGATTACTGTATCAGATAGCGCTGCTGCCCGTTCCCTGTTCAATGTGTAGTCCCTAAGTCGCCTCTTACGACACCCACGGGAAGAGTAGGGGTTGGTGACAAATGTATTCTACTCTGCCGTCACCACACGGCTATGCGGTTACGCATATGCCGAAACTAAACTCATAAATATTGCCAAAAGTGGTGTTATTTAGTTGGCTAACTGAAGCTCTGAGATAGAACCGTGTTTTTTAAATATCATATTGTATGTTTTTCCAGCTTTCGTGAAAAAACGGTCGAATGTTTGACTAAAATTATTTTTGTGAGAATTTCCCCAGTTTAGTTTGGGGTTTACTGAATCACCTGATTGTCCGCAAAGAAAGATGACTTCGTGCTTCGGAAGGTCTGCTGAAAGTAGTTGTTACGAGAAAGTCAAGAAACGTAACTACGCTTCAAACTTGACCCCACCTATACCATACCTACCAAATTCGAATACTACAATGAAGTTTTATAGTATAAGAACGTCGAAAGTAAGCTTCAATGTACAGCAACGACATCATCTGCCTGTCTGTCGTCGTCGTCTGTCAAATTTAATTGTGCGAGTTAGGTGCCCTGTTTTAGCGGACTTTGCTATAAAGGCGTTTACTCTTCTTGACTATTTATAGTTCGTTGGTTACTTGTACGAGCTATTTAGCGGCTTTATAACACGGACACCAGAGGTGGTGAGGTTGGATGTTGACCTTACACATGCTTGCAACTCACACAATGATGAATAAGACGAAATCGCTATTTGTTTGTTTTCGCCCTGATTACAATATCGGTCGGACTACTTTTTTTTATTTTATAAAATCAAACTTCTTGGTTTCTGCTATCGAACACTAAAATCATTTTTGCTTTATCTTTAAAATTTACCGAGTTTTAATGGTTTCAAGATTAGACAGAGAGGCACATACCCACTTGTGACGTCATTTGTTAGTAAGGCCATATAATCTCCATACAAAAAATCGTTTTTGAAAGAGACAAACATATTGAAACTTTAAAAAATCACTGTAAATTAGTTTTTCAACCGATTCTGTTTTTTTCTTCGCGAATCGTCTGCTACTAATATATATTTTAAAAATAATTCATAAAATATAGTAAATTCATAAAATATGGTGAACAATCCGATCTCCTATTCTGTGCTTTGCCTTGTCTATTTTTTCGGAGAGGAGACTATCACATTATTGGCAATAATTGACATAATTAACATTTTGAAATCCTTATACTAGTTCTGCGATTTAAATCGAAATAATATTGATTGCTTCAGACTAACAACTTTATAGATTTCATATAAAACTGGTTGTGTGCTTTCGTGAGTTACTCGAACTATTTATAACACATTAATTCGATGCCAATTGCTGGCTATTAGTGCCCAGCCCTGTTCAAATGTTAAATACCTTGAATTGTTGGGGTACTTAGCTAAACTGAGGTATTTACAGACCAGATTTTATCTCCAGTCGATCAATCAGTATTGGTTTACGTGACAGTGCTATAAATTACGTGTGCTAGCTATCTACTAGTGTATATCAAAGCCTTTACGAAATTAGTCCTAAAGTTGTTAGCCACTTATCCGCTATTAAATTTTACGAGTTTTAAGACATACTCTTTAAAACTTAAGTACGTAAGAGCGTACTTTAGAAGACAATAAAAAATATTTAAAATTTGTTCAAACGAGTAAACTGGGGCAATGTTCCATTTTTTATTTAATACATGTATTAATGTTCTGAGTACTTTAATTTAAATAGTCAAAATTATATATGTGATGATAATTTCAAAATGATATATAATATTATTATGACTCGCTGAATGACATTTGGTTACTTACAAAATAGGATAATTTCAAAGTTCCATAAGTACTCGTAGATTGCATAACAATAACAAACAGAAGTATTTTTGTGTCGCGTTGCATCACGTTATTCTCGAGACACGAAGTTGATTGTAAAGATTGGATGTCACTGGCGGTGATTACTGTCATAAAGCCAGGTACACATTACAGTAGAATAGTATTTTTCTTATAAAGAAATTTATAAATAAATCGCATTTTTTTTTTATTTTTCTAACTTCTGTCCCGAAATAAATTATTATTTTTAATCGAAGCGAATAATTTGGATTATTGTATTTCTTGGATTGTTATTAAATATTTGCACACATACGTTATCTATTCAAATAATAATGTAAATTATATTACCTATTTATGTTTTTAATAGAATTGCTTGAACTTGCTTTTTCCTAAAGGACCTAATCGCTATTTCTACTAAAATGGTTCATTCATGCTCGTCGGCTTAGGGCAGGTTTTTCAAAATAATTTTATTTCGGAAAATAATATTAGTTTCTTCCAACAAGCTAAGCATACCTTTCTTTTTATGACTACGGAAAAACAGTTTTTCAATAGATTTATTTCAAGTTACTTTTAGGCACGGCACGCCCATGTCGAGTTATTTTTGAATAAACTTGTTTGATGTATTCTTAATGAATCGTCGTATTGCTATTTTTGTTTGGTTTTACTTTTACCTGAGGTGTCCCACTGTAGGGCAAAGGCCTCCCTCGCCTCCTTCTCCCGATCCTGGGCCAAACCTTCCTACTCGCCACAGTAGGCAACGAGCTCGTCTCGCCACCTCTTGCGGGGCCGACCACGACATCTTGCTGCGTTCTGGGGCACCCAACTGTTAGTTTTTTTAGCCCACAACAGTTCGTTAGGGATTCGGGTGACGTGGCCAGCCCAGTCCCACTTTAATAATGATAATAATCATAGAACTTAAAACACAATGGCGAGTACACATTGTCCATACCGTCCCTAATAGTGATATCGTCTACAGGCGTAATTCCAAAAACCTTACCCGCCAGTTTAAAAATATTGCAGATACATACATCCTCTTACATATGTCCTCATGCAAAAAGTAGTCATACTGAACACATGTAGAATCGTCCAAAAATTACCCTCTTCACCATCACTTGCGCTTTGGCCAAAAGCCCGTGAAAGTGATGTTTTTCCCCGTTCAGTTTTTAAATATACATAATAATAATAATAATAATAATTTACTTTTACTACCTAGGTGTGTACCAGGCCCAGCTCTTAACAACTTCCCACGGCTGTTGCGTGTCTGCAAAACTGGAGCGGTGACACGTAGAGCTCTAGGCTCGGTTGGTACTGGACTATTGCTCATTGTGTACTGGTTCTTCGGGGTAGTAGTGTAGATACAAAATTTAAATAACAATGGAAGAAAGTAAAAAAAATATATATGACTCACAATTTGTCTGTCAACCAATAAAGTTTGACATGCGTCTAAAAGTGTCTCCTATGAAATAATTTTCGATGTCATATGAAACAGGATTAAGAAGAGCCACATGATAGTTATATTAACACATTTTGTTTTTGTCTGACTCTTTAAATTGAACGCTAGCAAATCACATTCACACTAATATTATAAATGTAAAAATATATCTGGATGTTTGGATGATTAGATGTTTAAATGTTTGGATGTTGTTCCGCTTTGATGCCACGGATTTGGATGAAATTTGGAATGGAGATAGTATGTACTCTGGAACATACAGGATGCTTTTTACGGGAAAAAGCCTTGTTCAAGTAAAATCTTACAAAACGCGAGCGTAGCCGCGGGCGGACCGCTAGTTACGAATGAACTTCTCGCTACACGCTTCCACTTAAAAAGACATACACAAGCATGAGCAAAAAAACTTAAGCAATCTTTACTTCTGCTAATTCGGTTAGGTTTAAATGTTGGTTACAGCATGTTACAGCCCTATTTACCTCGTCAGGAATGTGAGAGTGACAATGTTTGTTGAGCTGGCCCCCAGCTGGACAATACTTGTATCCTACTCTATATCATATATTAATATTGTACGTATACTCCAAGCTGTACTTCTGTTTGGTTAAGTCAAAATTACAGTGACCATTTTACAATGAAATATATTTAACATTTCCCTATTTTTAAAGATGCCCATGTGTTTATCTTTTAACGGATTACAACTTTGCAACATACACAATCGTAAAGCTGTTCATGCGTTACTAAATCCCCAATCATCATATCCAAAAGACATTTCACATTTAGATCACATTAAGATTTGTCAACCCCATGGATTTCATCACATCATAGACCTCTAGAACTACATTTCACACTAATGTATTACCAGGATTTCGCTAACAACTTCGCAGTAATAGTAGTATACTTCCTGCTAAGTTGTACTCTAAATCGCTTGTTACCCCTTGGCAGTTCATAATTCTAGCATTTGCGTGAGAGCAGCGAAATCGTCGCCTTGTCGTAACGCCCCCGGCTTGTAATGTCTGCACTTCAAAAGCCCAGTTCACGAAATGACGACCTATCATGAGAGGTCACTGATACCTGACTCTTACTTAAGGTTAGTTAATGTTTTGTTGAAAACTCAAACTCAAACATGTTCTCACCTTTGGCGTGGAGAATGAATCTGCTCTCTTTGATTACCACGATCGACTTGCTAATAGTTCTGTATCCAGAATGACCTGATTAGTTAGAAAGATAAGATATCCGGCAATTATTATATTATTTAAAAATATGGCAATGGGGTTAATCATATTCTTTGTAGTAATCACTTCATCTACCGTTTATATACGTCCCCACCGAGAGGTTTGTGCCTAGCATGAATTAGGGCAACCAAGCTTTAATCGACCTTGTTGGCCCAGTTCCCCACTGTTTGTAAAAAGGCTTCACATAACGAGACAACGAATTGCGATTGTTTTGGGGTCGCAAAATGACATTTACCGCAGTAAAAATCACATTCCCATGACAGTCGAAAACAACGCGGGCCTAGCCGCAAGCATACACTGCCAGTGTATTTTGTAAAGTAAACATCTCAAGAAATAGACTTGAAACTCCGCATCGCCTCAGGCTCTTTGGCTACACGAAATGTTGTGCTGTCCGTATGACGATGTTATTGTGCCGGCGCACTCGTTAGCGTGGACTTGAGGACAGCATCGTAATTGGATAAATGTCTTGAAACCGTGTTTGTTGAAACTGGGACGCAGAAAGCAGAACGCAGGAGTTGATATTTTGTAAGATGTTAGTAGCCAGTTCTTATTGGGCGAAGATTTCGAGAAACATTTGTTAATTGGACTATGCTACACAGAAAACACAAGCTTGGAGTGTATGTTTCTCCAAGCATTCTAACTTCTTTGCAATTCAAAGAAACTCGTTGATTATTTATGTAATTTAAAGTAATGTAGAAATCCGTTAGTCAATCTCAAGTCAAGATATTGGTGAACTGTGCTAGTCACTCAACTGGGCTATGTTTAAGCTCTATTATTTACTTTAGCCTAATTTACTAGGAATTTGTAGAAAGCTTATAAGAAAACGTCTTAAACAAACATGTTAAATGACCGAACGGTGACATTGTTGCAGACAGGCTTTCTTGGGGGTCTGTATCTCAATACAACTAACGTAGGATGATTCATTCATGACAAGGAAATGAGGTATGGATGGTTTCTTGAAACCGCATTAGAGATTTGATTACACGGCGGTGTATCAAAAACGCCGGAGACAATTTTACTGCAATTACCATCGCTGTTTTGTAAACCTAAACCGCGCTTATGTCGATGATGTTATCCGCATTCGTCACTGCCAAATCTGTTTTTAATAGAGATGTGTTTTCCCGACGCGTTTTGATTTGCACGGGTCGAAGTGTCATTGCCAGCGGTGTTTTAAGACTTAATAAGCTCCATTAAAAGTATATTTCAATTTTATTCAACATCTATAAAGAAAATAGAATAGCAAATTATATAAATTAAACTTTTATTTTGCTTAAAAATTATTAGGTAAGTACGGTATGTAAGGACTGATTTATGATACGACTTGCGCTTGGAAAACAACTAGACTGATCATTATTAAACATTGTGTAATCAAAACCGACATAGTGAAACCTGCGTAGAAACCAATTTTTATTAATCCTGCAAACGTGTGACAACCCTCGTTTTGGTCAAGGTTAATAATTTGAACCATTACGCGCTCCCACTGACTCAGTCGCGACTTCAAGCGGTCTTAGTAGTAATTTAGGTCGAACCGTGACTTGATTTGCATGTACCGGCTCGTTCGGCTAGGCTCACAAACGAAGTGTTTTATGTGTCTATTCACTGCTTTTACGTAAACTATCCCAGCGAACGAACCAGATTTTCCACTCGTTAAACGTCAAGAATGTTGCCAACCGATACTTTATTGACGCATTCTAAATTCTATATTCAAAATTTTGTAACTGGCTGTCTATGAGACAAGTATTGGTGTTAAATTGAATTGTGTATGCGCGCTCGTTCCACATAAGCGTTTACAAAGGTTTGTGCAACTATTTTATGCACAAGAAGCAATTTAGATTGCAAAAGTGATGTCGGGGTGACGCTTCTATTACTTGCGGTGACTAAGCGAACGTTGCACAGCCAGAGGCTCTACTAGATAGTGAGAAGTGATTCCGCACGTCAAAACATGCGATTGACAGCAATACATTAGAGGAACTATCGAGCGATTGCTCCGCCGACGCTGCCGACCTGGGAGTCGTAATTTTTCACTGTCAGCGCGAGACTAAACGTCCTCGTCATCGCTTCGACTAGTGACTGTCAAAAAATGTTAATGCAATTTCGCTTGCACGAGGGTGTGGTAAAATATTGCCGCCAAGCCAACCTTTCCGCTTATGTGCAGGTTTTGGCTGTTTACGCTGATACAATTTTGCGTGATAAAAGTAGCCCGCCATCAATCTTTGTCACTCCAGTTTGCTTTGCTGCTAAACTGTCGTGTTTTACAAGAGTTATGATTTAGATTCGCTTTAAAGACCGGTTGCTACTTCTAGTTTTGCTGTTGCGCAATTTGTAAGCAGGAAATGGTTGAAAAGGTGTTGGTCGTGCAAGTTTAGTGGTTGATTTCGTTCTGGGTGTCATGGTATAGGAATCCTGGGCATTGTTTGGTGCACAGCAGCGCGGCATTATCGAGATAAAGCCGGGCATAATCGGGTTAGGTACGCTGTCGCTCACCGGCCTAAGTACTAATTGCCGTGCTACGTGTATGTGGACCGGGTAATAGCCGCTTAGGGCCCAGACAGACGGACTACAGTCCGACTGCATTATAATTGACTAAATAATAGGTACAGTGTAGACGTGCTGAAAGTAAAAACGGCGATGGGAGATTCCTGCAAATGTGCTACGACTTACGACTTACAATAAACTTTCATGAAGCTCTTTGTAATACCGTCCCGTAAATTTTGGTATTTTCATCTGTGATAACTGTACATTAGACGGCCCAAATTCCCAGATTCATCAATCTTAATGTGCATTAAGTATCAGTGACAAAAATAATTTCAATACATTTCAGCTGCCCGAAACCTTCAATTTGCTAGTTAAGATGAGGTTGAATTGCTGTCCTTCTGTGCAAAATCTAAATACCGCCTGCATTTGCACAAGACTCATAATTGCGTGATCGGCAGATTGACAGATTGATAACATTGTCCGCGTGGCCAATACCCTTTGGCGATTGTGTTACGTGGTTGCTATGGCGCCTGTTGTTCAATATAGTTCCATACCAGATTGATGGTCTTGACGGTACCTACTTCAAGTTATGTAACGTTGAAAAGGAAAGCAGAGCCTCTACTTCGGATATGGCACAGCGTTTTGATGCCAAATATTTAGGATTTTTAAGTAGTACATTGCGTTATTGTGTTTGAGCCGCTCTTGGTAGGATAGGAATGCTTGAACTTTAGAACTTTTGTATGCTGGTTATCAACTACAAATTTTGGTACATAAAAGATATAAAAGGACAGAAATTGGACCTTGTAGATTCGACTTTTTGGGCATTACTTTAGATGCCAAACTACAATGGGATTCTCATATAAATAAATTGTCGAACCGACTGAGTTCAGCAGCGTTCGCAATTAAAAAAAATTAGAGCCCTTACCGACGTAGACACCGCTAGACTAGTCTACTTCAGTTACTTTCATAGTCTAATGACCTATGGTATTTTATTGTGGGGTCACGCTGCGAATGCTAATAGTATATTTATTTTACAAAAACGGGCTGTTCGTGCAATTTATAGATTAGGGCCTAGAGTGTCACTGAGGGAAAAGTTTAAAGAAATCTCAATATATCTATGACAATCTTGTGTATATAAAACGAAATATAAGTAATTTTCAGAAGCACAGTGATATACACAATTTTAATACTAGAAATAAAGACAAGTTGGTTGCTTATGTCAGCCGACTACATAAAATTAGTCATTCTTTTAAAGGCAATTGTATACGCTATTACAATAAGGTCCCTACTGATATTAAAAACTTGCCTTTAGACAAGTTTAAAATAATTATAAAACAGAAATTGTATAATAATAATAATAATTTATTGAGAAACTTATTTTACAATATAATACTATCGACTAAACATTCCAATAGGGATACAATAAAACATATTACCTGAACTAGGAAGATTCCTGTGTATAAATAAGGTTACTATAGGATATCTGATTACTTAGAAGACAGGTATCCATGGGAATAGATTGTTTGAGTAGCAGGCTTTTTCGATATGTAATAAGCATTAATTATGTAATAAACAATATTTTATTTAAAAAAGGAAACGCAAAAGATACGACGACTGTGGAGTTTCTTCGGTGAGCTCTTCTCCACAGATTCCGCCATTGTGTTAGTGAACTCACCCAAAAAAATGTAATGACGGATCTAAGTGATGTAATAACATCCTATGGAAATAAATGATTTTGACTTGGACTTTGACTTTATATCTGTGAAAAAGATATTTAAAAGCTATGCTAGATGACATGCTAAGCTGATATAACAATTTTTTTTAAAAATTATAGTCATACACAATAAGGTTCTTTTTTATGTTAAATACTAGTGAAATTCGTTGCTAAAATATTGGAAGAGTAGCAAGTATTTCAACTTTCTGCGGAAACCATTCTCTTTATAAAAACGATGGTCTAGTTTTTACTGTATTTTTACTGACTTGACTTGAACTAGTGTCTACTATTGAGTTATTGGAGACGGAACTCTACGTCCTCAACATTTACCCGGGAGAACGTGATCACTGATCCAACTGCCCACAGTGCATTTATCTGGTAAAGTAGCTACCTATCTTGCGATTTGATCTGTTGCGAGTGGCAATGGTTGTTCAGAGCCTTGAGCACTATAAAATTTACATATACATTACGTTTGCTCCAGTTTCTGTATTAAAATTGCGACACTGGCCATAGGTTCCTTTGCGATTTACGTCTCCATTCCTATTCAGCGCTGATCTTGGTATATGGGGCAGTTATCCGCAATAAGCTGCGAGTTTCACGCCATATTACGCGGCATTTCGGATAAGATTTACGTTTGGTACAGCTACAAGAACTTAATGCCAACTCCAGATCGTATTAGCCTAAAATTACACCAATTTCGTTCATTGAATTTATTATGGTAGTGTTGTGTGATACTGCTTGAATGTTTAGCCAGCAACCTTCTTAATTTGAACTTGCTGCTTAGAACTCTAGTTTATGATGACCAATTTACATTCCATTATGTAAGTATCCATAGTCATGAAACTGTTGAACCCGTTGAAACAATCTTTTATTGATTGAACATTAGATGTTCCAGAAGCTTTTCTAACCATAATAAAATTATTCTCTTATTAGATTTACATTACATTTGGCCGTGTGCTGACGGCAGAGTAGAATACATTTGTGACCAACCCCTACTCTTCCCGTGGGTGTCGTAAGAGGCGACTTAGGGACTACACATTGAACAGGGAACGGGCAGCAGCGCTCTCTGATACAGTAACCTTTTAATCTGCGATCTCCAACCCGCCTGCCAAGCGTGGAGATTATGACAAAACCCTCCACCTAAGTGGAGGAGGCTCATAGTCCAGCAGTGGACTGTAACGGGCCGTTGATATTGATATTGATTTGATTTACAAAGACTACATAAAGCGTAAATTATAAATACTGTTTACCAACTATTTATAGTAAGTGTCAGAATCGCTATTAATAATATTGCAACGGATGTGTAACGTTTTGTATTTAATGTGTAGAAAGCGCTAAGCAACGAGCAGCAACATGCACGAGCATTGTAACTCACGCGCAGCAACCGACGTTTGAAAATGAAATTGAATTTGGTTCTGCATGACATTTACCTGTATGCTTAACCCCTCACGTTATAGCCTTTGGTCTCGTTCCCCCTTCTATTGCTTAATACTGCAATAACATGCTGAAAAGAGATGTCACGAATACTGTAAGTCGTATCGAGTCGAGATCGGGTCCAATCGTGCTATGTAAATTTAAGACCTTTTATTTTCTTGGAGTAGAATGTTATAATGGAATTGTGGGCCGATGTTTGTATTGCGAATGCTTCTGCCGGCACGCGTGCATACTTTGCAAATGCTACCTATACTTAGCTTTTAATGCCGATTAATTTTCGAAACATTTTACCATTTTAAAGTTCATTTGTGCACGAGTTGAAAACTGTGTCGTGTTTACTATACCGATAACCCTTTCCCTCGTGTTTCTGCTTGTATTCCTTGTAGATTTATGTTGATACATTCGATATTGATTCTATGATATAGGAGCTGAATATATGAATGAATAAATTGTAGTCGCTGCACATAAATTTTGTGTAAGTGTATTGGGAATGGAGGCGCGGTTCGCAATTTAATTTTATTCGTTGCGGCGAAAAAATAAACATTCAATCTGATACATTAATGTGGTCTCCATTAAACGATTAAATGTTGTTCGCTCATCTGCATGCGAGCTCGGCTGCCGTCTTCAAAGTGCAGCCGCTCGGATATATGCGGATTTGTACTCTACTGAGTGCGTTGTGAAACTCTCGGATGTAGGGCAAGCTAACCGAGCTACCAGCTACTCTACATAGGAATTAGAACCAGCTTTAGTTATCGCTAAGATTCTTCCATGTATGGAACGATACAGCAACTGTATTTCGCTTTTGGCGCAGCAATAACTTCAGATTCCGCGAATAAATTTTCCCTTTAAAAGAAGGCATTCGAAAGTGATAATTTTAAATTATAGGTTTATATTTTTAATATTTTTATCGTCGGGGGCTCGCTGGGCACACAACTGATTAAGGCACACAATCAGGTCTGTAGTTCGACACAGCCAGGCTTTGAATTTACGATGTGCCTGACCGACGCTTATCGCATGCGAATGATCTGGGCAGCGCGGGCGCACCGGCCGCTCCGCACACATATTTTATTTTATTCGCGCTACTGTGATGTAATGAGCTGATAAATGGGAGAAAACCACCAATTAGTGTCGATGAATTTATTGTTTCTACTTAAAACGTAGGAGGGCCACGTACTTAATCTTAAATTGTATTTTTAAATTTGTTACTTTCGGATTTAAATCAACAATTAGACGATTGCAATTCCACAAATTGTCAATTAAGCTATCTATTTGTTGATTGTGATTAATGTTGAGGTCTGAGTCATATGAAGTCATAAATTAAAATCCAGATTTATTTTTCTCGGGAGACACTTTTTAGCACCTCATATTATATGAGGTATATCAAGCTTATTTCGATGACATGTTTGAATCGTGAAAAACCTCTATTACAATATCGTTTTCTAATACTATCTGAAATAAAGTGGGTACGGTAGATACAATAGAGTTGTCGGTGGTTCCTACCTATATAATGGCTTGATATGGCTGCTTCTCGTTCGAAAGACGCGGGTTCGAACCTCATCATTACCAATGTGATTTCAAATTTTTATTTCATTTGCATGTTTTTTTGACTCTTGAAGGAAACCATATCCGCCTAACTGTACATGACTACCTGTTCTTACTTCCACTCTGTCATTTATTATTTCTATGTGTGCAATAAAGTATATTCATTCATTCATTCCATATCGTAAAGAAACCTGCACACTCCAGCCAAGAAATTTTAAAGTTTTGTTTTATATCGACCAATGTAGACTTGAGCCCCCACGTTTATTGTTGACAATACAATATTACCAGATAACTGTCATTATCATCGGACATCATCATTTAGCCAGCCTTAAGACTGCTGGACAAAAGCCTCTTCCAAGGATCCTCACAACGACCAGCCCTGCTGATTTCACCTCGTACAATATACTCTCTCATCATCTAACAGATCTTCCAGTATTTTCCTAAAGAGGCGGTGGCGGCGTATCATCATCAACGGCCAGTTACAGTCCACTGCTGGACTATGAGCCTCCTCCACTTAGGTGGAGGGTTTTGCCATAATCTCCACGCTTGGCAGGCGGGTTGGAGATCGCAGATTAAAAGGTTACTGTATCAGAGAGCGCTGTTGCCCGTTCCCTGTTCAATGTGTAGTCCCTAAGTCGCCTCTTACGACACCCACGGGAAGAGTAGGGGTTGGTGACTAATGTATGCTGCTCTGCCGTCACCACACGGCATACGGCGCAGCGTATAGACATAGTTTATCTATGCGAGTCCTGAACTGCAGAGCACGAGGTCGTGGCTGGGGGGGGCACTCGCTATTTGAGATGCATGCAAATATTATGTATGCCGCAACCGTTCGTGTTCTGTTCTGAGATTCAAGCTTATGTCATTTATGAAAAAGTTCTTTGTATAAGTACCTGATTTGTGAAGTTACGTGATGAAACTTTTATATTTTTACTTACTTTTATAGCTAGTGTAGACCGGCGGGTATATATTATTTAAATGGCTGTTTTGTTTACGTTTTCAACCCTCAAAACTGACTCGACAAATAAAATCTATAAATTTATTGAATCTGCTCACAAAATTTTGCGAGAATCGGTTGAGAAACGCGACCTGTAGAGGAGAACAAACAGACAGACGGACGGACATACAAAAAAATTTAAAAAGTTTAAAATAAAAAAATTTTTTTGATTCTTTAAGAATCTTAAGCTTTGCGTGAAGAGCTTTGACATCACGATTATCCTAAAACATAGTGCTTATTTAAAAGTCATTGTTCCGTTTAATTTTCTAATGATGTGCCTAAGACCCACGAGTTCCTTTAGTTATCCAGAAATAAAACGGTTGTATATTTTTGCAGTAAACCCAGATTATATACTGAGATTTGGCCCACTTTCCTAACGCTCAAACCATTGCACCCCTGATATAAGCCCAGAATCTGGTCCGAATACTAGAATACCTACACTACTAAGATTGAAATTTCGGTTCCGTCTTTGTTTGGAAATTCAAATGTATTCCATACAAATTCCGCCATAGTGTAGCTTGCGTGTATCTGACTGCGAAGCAAAAGTTGATCTTGAACTTCCACTGACCTTTCTTCTTTCTAAAACATATTCAGGGCGCCGTTTCACGAAGCAACGCAACGATTTACTAGTAACAAGTTACAATTTGATATTCATTGCATAGTTAATTCGCCTAAACTGTAAGGCTTTATCGTCTTAATCTCACTGTCTACGCAATGTACATCTAATTGTACTTGTAATTTGTAGCTTGTAGCTTCGTGAAACGACCCCCTGGCCGTCTTGTCAAAGTACTGGTTCACCGACGGCCACTATCCTGTAAGGTTTTTATGCAAAACATAATTCTAATATTAATATTTTTTGTTGCAGGTACGTAATCATCGCTCTGCCAAAGATGGGTAAAGTAACTCTATACTCCATTTTATATAAAATTCGAAAAAAGAAGCAGTGACAGTAAACATTTTAGCACAAGTTCAAAATATTAAGAGTAGATAGGGTCAGGTAGGTCTTATTAATGAATTATTAGATTTACTTGTTTTCTGAAATGGTTGCCTTTTGATATTAATCAAACCGGCATTATAACAACTTTAACAAGAAATAGCACGAGTAGCTCATAGCAGAACAGACTTCAGCAACGCAAAACAAACACCACAAAAGCCAGAAGGAAGTGAAGTGACGAAATTTTTCAATCACTGACAGTGACAGTTCAATTCATGACATGACGTTAAGAGTGCGTTCGAAATCTTTTAAAAATTGTGCATATCAGTACTAATGTTTGTGACCGCTGTCTTCTTAGGTCTTTTTAGGACACACTTTGCGTGAATATTAAAAATACTTACTACGCGAAGTGTGAATATAAAGTAACCTTTTTACTAGTTTTTTACTTCTTTCCAATCCTATCTGGGACAGTTTTTTTCATAGTTATTTATTGAATTGAAAAGTATTTTAATAAGTAACAATAAATAAGTGTTATGATTTAAGGTTCACTGTCAAACAGTCCCTCGCTATGTGTTCAATCAGGCCGGATCATAATATTTAATAATATTGCTATTATTATATTTAGCTATCTTTTTTTTCGCACAATAATTTGTGCGAAAAAAAGATGGCTTCGGAATGCTCGTTGCCGTTGAGCAGGGGTACGAGTAGGTATTTCTATTATATTATCATATCAGATGCTTATGGTGACACGCCACCAGAGTTGGTGAGTAACACTAAGACGCCAGCCACTGCTAACCAGAATTTGTCGGGTTGGTCATTAACCTCACCCATACATTTTTTTAGTGGGGTCATATATATTTGAGCTGATGTCGCTTCACCAATATCAAAATTAGCATATCAAAATGAAATGCCTAGAGCTTCCCATCTCAGAAGTGAAGGTGCATTCCACGGTATTCCATATTCAGCAAACTTTAATAAGAGTATTACCCCACTTGCAACCACATCACGTATTGTAATGTCTTCTTCGGGCTAATTGGATCATAGTCCTTATTCGAACAGCGGATCACCCAGTTAAAGCTGATCTGCGACGTAATAGGAAATATTTGCACTCCTCGTTCTGTTTATACTGGTTTTTTTAAGTTGTGCAGTCTGAGATTGTACTTGCACATGTGATTGCATCGCACGGTAATGCACCTAATGTTTTTTGTTATGTTTACAAATTGACTCTAGTTAATTAATGCTTAATTTAAATGCAAAAAAGTTGTGTTTCTAGTAAGTAAAGGGTTTAATTACAACAGTGTGCTAGCTGAGTAAAAAGTAAAGGAAAAAGTTTTAGTTGCCTCATATGAGTATGTTCTCAATTCTATGGTAGTTTACACTGTTTAGACCGTACGTGTGTTGCCAAGCGACCTTCTTTTGTTTCTCTGAGCTTTATAGGTAACGTAAGTAGATGGAACTATAAATATATGGATACCTATAAATAAAATAAATAAATCAATATGTGGGGACATCTTCACACACGGCCATCTGATCCCAAACTAAGCAGAGCTTGTACTATGGGTACCAGACAGCTAATATACATTACATAAATAGATAAATACATACTTATATAGATAAACAACAACCAGACACAAGGCAAACACAAGTGCTCATCACACAAATGTTTGCCCTGGGCGGGATTCGAACCCGCGACCCTGTGCGTCGGAGGCAGATACACTACCACCTGGGCTACGGAGCCGTCAGATTTTTTTTAAATATATATTTTTCGTATTAATAATAGTGTTATTCCAGCCCACTTTAAAAGAAGACATTGCACCCAAAAGCAGCCAATAAGGCATTAAGGCCCGGTGTGGTTTGGTTGTCATAGGTTTTTTTAATCTGTAAACTCTAGATACGAAGTAACTTAAATGTTAATCTGTGACTTCAGTTAAATAAACAATATTTTTATTGAACTAGATTTAAATAACGTGCAAATAATAATATTGGTAAGCGGTTGACCATAACCATAACTAGATACGCCACTCAAAGATAATTTTTATTACTCATCGCGGTGTCATTTTATTGCGACCATTCTTAGATTACGTTCCACCAATACACAATTTATATGATAATTTCTGATTGGCTGTTAAATGTGTAATTTACTATCGTTGGAAACGAGAACATTCATAGTGTTCATGATAAGAAAATATTGATCCTAAAAAATTATTGAGAGAGCGCGCGTCGATGTCTTTTGTATTGAAGATCAATTGGACGTAGTTACACGAAAAGGATCCAATCCACACAAAGTCACTTTTGAGATATTGAAGTTTGAAGTTCAAAATGATTTTCTTCATAGGTGTTTGTTTCAAGATAAATTTAAAGTGTTATGTTTTGTGAGAAACATTAAAACCTTTTTATTGTTAATAGTATATTTATGGGACGATTGGTATTTTCGGAGAAATATGTGTTTTGGTGGGTTGGATCCTTTTCATTTTATTACTTTTTCTTTGGCGCATGCTTAATATAAATTTCTTTAAAACGCTCCATGTAGTGAATTCTTTGCAAACAAAATAATACAACAAAATAATACTGCGATCAAAAATACATTTAATTTTTAGTACTTTTTGGGAGAGATAGATATAATTAGTTACCATCTACACTCTAAGAAGTTCGTTGAAAATCTTATTGGCATATTACTTTGAAAATGAATTTATCGAAAAGGATCCAAGCATTTTGGATCGTTTTAATTATTAAATGTAGGTGTTCGAATATTCAGCAAGGAGAACCAAGCGCTGTGGATCGTTTTTATATTTTTAATTAAGTATAGGTGATGAACAAATTGTAATTACACAATAACAATCCAGGGTGCTTGATTCGTTTTAAAATAAATGGTTAATATTGTAGGCTGTGAACCAGGTCAATTGGATTGTTTATGGTGAAAGAACAAAAAAATCTGTCATACATGTTGGTTGGTTCAATGGCTGGTAAAAAAGATAAACCTCTTCTTTTTTGTCAAATTTTTATTACTGGACGATAGAAGCGATATTTGCGGTCAGTTTGGTGTACTTAAGTCATTTTTGACAAAGTTGTGGATTGGATCCTTTTCGTGTAACTACGTCCAATTTTTGCTTGCACGCGAACGTGGTATTTCAAATCGTGTTTCTATAGTTTAATTAAGTAAAACTAAACAAATGAATTTATCTTCTTACGACTAGTGTAAATGGTTTGTCTGTCAATATAAATCAATATTGTAATAATATTGTACAGCATTTAGATTTTATAAATGACCAGAGGGCATCTTTCAATGCAAGTATATGTTTTCACTAGCTTTCCGCTCGTGGCTACGCTCGCCGTGTGTAAGATTTTTCCCTTAGGAATAAGAATTTTTCCCGTAAAGTATCCTGTGTGTTAATCACACCTTTCATGAGGATACACCTTTACCGTTGTCTGATCACCTGGAGCTCCTAGGTATGAATATTTCCGCTGACCTTAGCTTTGGTGATTCTATCGAAACAAAAGCGAAAACTGCTGCAAAAAAACTTGGCATCCTGTTCAAGGTTCGGCGGTACTTCACACCGGAACAGTTGCTGCACTTGTACCAAGCACAAGTTTGACCGTGTATGGAGTACGTGTGGGATGGCTCTGCCAAGTATCAGCTGGATGCATTGGATTCGGTAGACCTAGGAGACTCATTGGCGACATTGCGCTTGCTGGAACCAAGCTTCAAAGCTTGGAGCATCGGCGCAAAGTTGCCAGCCTCTCGGTATTCTACAAGGTGTATCATGAAGAGTGTGCCCAGGCACTTCACGATCTTATCCCGCCATCTACCTTCTGCCACCGGAGTACGCGGCGCCGGGGACGTTTCCACCCTCACGTGGTTGAATTTCCCGTAGTCCGCACTAGACGCTTTGCGTCGTCTTTTTTGGTGCCTACAGCACGAGAGTGGAATGCTCTTCCGGCGTCTGTGTTTCCGGAGTCTTATAATCTGGGTGTGCTCAAGGCAAGAGTGAATAGGCATCTTTTCCAGGGTACAAACTATCTCCTTTCCAAATTTCATCCAAACCTGTTCTGTAGTTTCTATCATTCGGAAGGAAGACGCATCTACCAACAAAACAAAACTATTTTTCATATTAACTTTACTGGTATAAATGATAAATTATTCTGTTTAAAAAATTAAACTTGCAAATTTTATCAACCTCCCAAAATTAAAAGTAAATAATTTACGAATGTAAACCTGAAATAAACGGTTGGCAGTTACCGATTGAGAGTTCCATATCAATCTTAATTAATACGAGCGGGGACTGAGAGCGAGAGAAATAAAAAGTAAATTAAGTAAAAATAAATAAAATGTTCCATTAAACGCGTTTAAAGGGTGCATGAGATGTTTAATTACGCCCGATTCCGATCAGCGTTCGCGTGACGTGGACAAAGGGGCCATCTTGCGGGGATTGTCATTTACAGACGATGGCAAAAGTGTTTCAATGAAAGAAACTATTTCTTTGCTTTGATTTAAATTCAAGAAATGCCTTACGAGTTGTAAGGAAAGTTAAGTAACATAAATGCGTTTTCAATTATTTATATTAAATTAAAAAAAAAAATTCATTGGCCGTTTCGCCGCAGTCTCCTGCGATATTTCTATCATGATTGCTGCAGAGAAATGCAAAACCAGGAGAGCACACTCCTCAGAATGCCCTTCGGGGACGTGGTAGAACTCATCGTTCTGTATAGTCGCGTACGTCCCCATCAGGACCTATCCTCCCTCTCTCGCTATGGAAACGTCCTATACAGGTCCGAGCCGAGCCCCTAACTGGGCGCCCTTAGGTTCGTTATCTTAAACTCTGAGAGGTCTTCCATTTGGAAGTCAGAATTTTTATATTTAGTCGATTTTGCGGCACATAAATTAAAAATGAAATTAAAATAAACCTTTACCTGGCTTCTATGCTGCCAGTACACGTTGTTGCAAGAAATGACATAAGTCGCCTCCCGCCTCTCGCGTTCCATTCGCTGCGTAATGAAGCGGGCTGCGCGCACGCACCGTTCCCGATATCATCTGTCGTCGTCTGTCATCGCGTCTGTCTGGCTGTTTTTTTCGACTAGACCTATCTTTATTTAATTTTGCAGGGAGTAAACTGAAATATAGAATTAATACTATCTACTTCAAATATGGGTGTTATTAAAAACAAATTACTTGCGTTTTGCTCAACTTAAATGTGCATATGTCTGTTGGTGCTCTACACAGATCCGACAAGTAATGGTCATCAGAAGATGTCTATTCACTCTTGTTTTTAAAGACACCAAGTTTTTTCTTTTTTTTTGGTGCTTCACAAAAGGACTTTTTCAGAGGCTCAGTGTCGCGCAGCGAGCTATGGAGAGAGCTGTGCTTGGTATTTCTCTACGAAATCGAGTCAGAAATGAGGAGATCCGTAGAAGAACCAAAGTTGCTGACATAGCCCGTAGGATAAGCAAGCTGAAGTGGCATGGGCAGGCCACATAGCGCGAAGATCGGAAGGCCGATGGGGCAAGAAAGTCCTTGAATGGAGACCACGTACTGGCAAGCGCAGTGTGGGACGGCCACCTACGAGATGGACCGACGACCTGGTGAGGATTGCTGGGTCTCGTTGGATGCAGGTGGCTATGGACCGGTTGCGCTGGAGTGCGATTGAAGAGGCCTATGTTCAGCAGTGGACTTTAACAGGCTGAAATGATGATGAAGTTTTTTCTTTCCGGAAATACAGACGCTAAAAGATCTTTCAAGTGCTAAGCGGTACGCACTAAGAAGACGCAGATTTTGTTTTTAATTTGCCTAATTCTTTGTCGCAAGAACTACTAATCAAGCGTAACCAAACTTGCGGGAGAGCGAAAGGCTGGACTTTAGTTTTAGCGAATTATGGGGAATCGTGTCCATAGAGCGTGCAACCGTTCCGAAATATCGGGGTAATAATATTAAATTTTAATATAACCGTGGTATAAATTTTAATATAACTGCGCGCAGGCTGGATATAATGGACTATTTACCTAGTTTTTAAGACCTTGACATTGTATGCATTTATCCTGGCAAATAAATAATTTCTTTCTTTCTTTCTAAAAAACCCGTAAATTGTGACAATTTTAGTGTAGTAAAAAACTACGAAAATCTTAAAACTGTGATATATATCACTATTAAAACACGTTCATCCACCTCAAACAATATACTTAATCACATCCCAGCTGACACATAAATGATTATTAAATCTGCATCCTGCTAATTACCGCCAACAAGATTAACCTTTTTATTCATCATTTTATGGCATTTAATTCACAGTAGTGGCAAAAGCGGTTTTGCATAGACGTCGGACTTGTAGATCTGATACCCTTGTTAAAGTGGATCAGCAGATGATACTTACCAGTTTTTATTTATTAACACAACGCCTGCAATGCACCTATTACGTAGGTGGAGCGTGCTAAGACTGCCGTGCGGGTAAACCCGCCTCGTAGCTGCATAATTTCCTAATGTGACTGCGCGGCCCCTACGTCGTAGGTGTTACCGAATTCCTCGAACGTATGTGGCGCACCTACCGAGGCGGGTGGGGGTGCGCATGGCTGTTTTATTGCGTTTTTTTTTCAGCAGCCAAAGCACATTTTTTGAATATATTCAGTAGTGGACCTACAGTTTCATGTTTTATCTTTATCTGTGAAATGAAACGGCGCTAGTAGTAATACAAAATTGAATTTCAGCTAATCACAACTGTTCTGAAATTGCTATTTGTTTTACTAATTGCCGCTGTAGTGCCAATTTTGGCCATTTTACTGATACTCTGGTATAGCCTGACTGTCTATAGTCGAGTGTGACTCTCACGTATAGATGGGTAATTGCTCAGTACCCAGGAATCATGTAAAAAATCTAAACACAGTCTCGAGATCTAGAATACATTTTCTTTTTATTACGGCCATGCTCAAAATAAACGAGGTTGGATCACAGGTCAACAGAGACGATTATTTTGTTTGATGGATTAAACGAAATAATACAACAAAGCAACGCCATAATGACAGAAATTAATCAAAATTTACTTATAGCTTGCGTGGTTGCTCTGTTATGTGTAACTAATTTGAAAACTGACAGTCTTTACCAGGTTATGCAACGTATAACTAAATTACTGGTTCTTCAATCCGTACCTAGGCAACTTTAGCTCTAGAACTTTTCCAAAATCTCAATTTTTTACTTTTCGTATGAACTAATCAGATAACCGAGTTAAGTGGATGAAAAAAAAAAAAAGAAAAAAAGAATCAAGCAAAAGATGATCTGTTTTATGGGCTGAGGTTTTGCGTTATGTCATCAACATCAACGGCCCGTTACAGTTCACTGCTGGACTATGAGCCTCCTCCACTTAAGTGTTTGGTTTTGCCATAATCTCCTCGCTTGGCAGGCGGGTTGGAGATCGCAGATTAAAAGGTTACTGTATCAGAGAGTGCTGCTGCCCGTTCCCTGTTCAATGTGTAGTCCCTAAGTCGCCTCTTACGCTTACGACACCCACGGGAAGAGTAGGGATTGGTGACAAATGTATTCTACTCTGCCGTCACCACACGGCTGGAAATGTTATGTAACTACTCGTAATACTAAAAAAAGAAAGTTGTCAATAAATTTGCGTCGTACATATTTAGTTATAATATCAAATTTTTCGATACGAAATATTTTGGTCTATAATTTGTACAGAATACTACAGATTTTTATGCAAGTCATTGGAGGTTTTGCTTCACGATTATTCACGCCAACTTACTCAGAGGATCAGGGTATCGCAGTGGACGAGTTAAGACCAAGAGCGAGGCGGAACAGCATGGTATTTGCAAATAATCCTATGCTTCCGTTGCTACCCACGGTAGCTTGGATTTGATACTTAGTGAATCAAAATACTCAGTAGCAATGTAGCAAAATGCATTTAATAAAGATTTTAAGTGTCGTCGTCGGTGTACCTTGTAGTAGATCATCAATAAATAGCAATATGAGGTAGATAAATTTATCTCACTCCGTCGTCGTCGTGTGCGAATAAAGGGTTTATTCGCGTTTAGGAATATAAAACGATCAATTAGTTTTTTTTTTGTGTTAAAGCGCTGCGCTGCCCTATTCACTTTTAATATTTAGTTTTTAGTCCCATTATCTCGTGTTACTAGCATAGCATTTTAAGGAAAATATGCTTAGATGCAATCCAACGAGGCGTTTTTTTTTGTGTCAGCAAACACGGTGAGTTCCAAACCGATAATAGAAAAGCTTATTTTTTCGTACTCTAAATAATAAGAATTTTATTGAAATTGATGAGTAGTAAAACTTCCAATTCCAGGTAGAATGGGTTAGCAGGACTTGATTAAAATGGCTTACGATCTCTCACGCCTTCGCTTATTTTATTACCATACTCAATCCTGCGCACATGGCGTGGGGATAGAGACTGGCTTGAAGTTTTAATAAGAGCACGTCAAGCCGTCGCCTTTTAATACGTTTCATCCTTCGCTTATTAATCCAATTGAGCTGGTTACTTCATTCGCTCCATAAGCCTCCGACTGTGAGAATGACTTTTTTGCAAGTTTGTTTTTAGTTGGCTGTACTTATATGCATAAACAGGGATGTAAACATATTTTTTCTGTAATTGAATGTAAAATTTTCTATATAATGAATTCCATGCGCTCATGGAATTCATTTAAAAGTCCAAAACTTGTTTCGCTGTTTAAACATTTTCCAAATCAAATTACAAATAAACGTACCATTTGTTCAGGCATGTGGACTTGAGCCTAGAACCTATTCAGAATAAGGGTATATTTTATCATCTTTATTATTTCAGCCGAAAGACGTTCATTACAGGACAATGAACCTCCACAATAAGATCGATCCTGCGCCAGCAGCTTTCCGCGACCTTCACCACTTTGTGGGGTCCACCTTGTGAGGGGCCTACTGACCTTTGTTTTCCAGTACGTGGTCGCCATTCTTAAACTTTCCTGCAAAAGCGGTCATCAGTAAACTCGCTTAACCAAGAATACGAGTAAAATATCATTTATTACAGTATTAAGTAAAACATAATAACTAACACGCTAGACGAATTCTTTTGTGAACCGACGACGATTGAAACATTTGTGTAGCAACCACTAAACACCCGTTCACAAACTTTTTTCTCAACGAATAAAGAAAACACAATAGGATGTGAAAACACTTGTATCATTCGTTCCCAATTACGGCAGTCGCACAATGGGGTAAGTGCTCCCATTTCGGCAATTTGGAATTAAATTCGTGAGTGGAGACTTCCGCGGGTTAAAGGAATGTAATTGTAACGTCGGCCATTTTGCCGGCGGGTGGGGTCAGACGGACCCCGCCTCGTATTTCCGTCAAGGGATAATTAAATATTACCCCACCACAAGTATTCCCCTCAAGAAATGCAATCGCTCTAAGTAAAGGACGTGTTGATGCACTTTTTTCCCTTTTTAAAGCCGCTTTATGGCGCCTGCGCTTAATGTTTGTAATTTTTAAGTCATGCAGAATCTAGAGTGTAAAACTAGTTTGCGAATTTTCATCTCTCTTTGATCTCTTTTTCTCACAAGAAAAGGCATTGTACTAAAACTAAATGAAAGTTTTACCATATGCAGCTTAATTTGGATATCATTTTTACCAGAACAAATTCAGGATAAAAGATTAATTGGCTAATCAATTTGTTTTTATCAAGTATGAAAATAAAAATAAATTTATCAACCAACAATTCTGAAATATTTATCAGATTAAGATTATAATTTTGTTCCAAGTATATTATGTAAAGTCCCTTTCAATAGAATCCGGCTGTGTGGCACTACTATAACTGTTGGTGCGATCGCGTGGACTGAAACATAGGATAAGTGCCGCACAGGACTATTGCTGGGATTGGGCCGTCCGGTTGAGGGTCGTCGAAAAGAAACACCAGTATTCTGTGCAGGATCGCTTCCTCGGTCCGCTGTACCACACTACACCGTTGAGGTACTATTTGCACTGCCGCTGCTACCGTTCCTCTTTCTGTTTTCCTCTTGAGGCTTCCGAACTGTTTACTGTACTGTGAACCACTGCTTAAAACACACTGTCGGTGCATTTTTTTTTTTTTTTTTTTTTTTTTTGACGATGACCTAATGCTTGTGTCGCAAAATCGACGTATCAAGCGTAACCGGACTTTTGGGGGAGCGGAAGGCTCTTACCCCTAGTATTATAGCAACAGCCTAAGGGCGCCCACTTGGGGGCACGGACCTCGGCCTAGGACGTTGCCATGGCGAGAAGCGCGTGGGAGAGGAATGACCCTGACGGGGTCTTCCAGGATTATGCAGAACTTGATTGGGTCTACCGCGTCCCCGCCGGCGGGTGCGGTTGCTACCAGAAGGGCATTCTGTGGAGTGTACTCTATTGGCAATGGCTCTCTCAACAAAAGACTGGATGGGATCGACAGGATCGGACAGAACATGCTTAGGCCGACGTTTTGTACGCGTAGCGGGGAAAGGGTAGTAACCGGCGGTTTTCACGACCAGAGGATTCGGGTGGTGAGGCGCGGCATCGAAATAGCGACGTGAAGCGTCTATCATAAAACCTTTAATGGACGGTAGCTCGAGATCTACATGAAGGTCGACGTTACGAACAAACCACGGGCAACCGGTTGCCCGACGCACTGTCGGTGCAGCGGGCAGTGCTCCGTATTTATACTCCTACCCGTTAGGGTAAGGGGAGGTGAAGGCGGAGTGAGCGGGGCGAGGCACCGATGTTTGTTTATTAAACAATAGTTGTTTACAACAAATGACAATGGGTTGTTTACCTATTATTTTCTAGAATTTTCTAGCTAACTATGTAAACAACATCGAGTAACGTAAACAACATAAAAAACATCGGCTCTATACTATTCTTTACCGACTAGATTAAGCGAAAAGGTGGGTAAAGTTCGAGAATATAAAACTGTAAGCTATTAAATATCTATAACTACTTAGGACACTAAAGTTCTTCCCTATAAACCTATAAAATACTATTCTAGTAGGAAAAAAGAGTTTAAATCAATAAACTTAATCTACAATATCTATAAGGCTAAGTCTTATGCTAGCAGTTAATTAGAGGCCGTCCCGTACATTCTCCCGCCGTGCGTCGTCCGTCGCCTCGGTCGACGCATCCTTGTTCCGTGGAAGGGACGCCTCTTCTGTTGATTGTAGCACGACGAGCTTCTTGGTCGGTCTGCGTAGAATGCCTCCTTTGGTCTTCACGTCTGCTGTTCTGACGATCCCATCTGTGCCAGGGTAGGTTGCGACGATCAGTCCGCGTGGCCATGTATTACGCGGCAGAGTGTTGTCGGCGATTAGGACGACGTCTCCGATGCGAAGTGCTGGTCCCTTGCTTCGAGGCTCCCGCCGGTGTTGAAGTTCGGGAAGGTATTCACGAATCCACCGGGACCAGAAGATGTCAGCGAGACGTTGAGATGCTCTCCAGTGTGTTCGTCCTATCAGGTCAGAGTCGTCGAACGTCCCTGGTGTTACTACTCGAGCAGATCCGCCCAGCAGGAAGTGATTCGGTGTTATTGCCTCTGGATCGTTTGGGTCTGTCGATACGTGGGTGAGTGGTCGACTGTTGACTGTATATTCGACTTCAGCGAGTAGTGTGTTGAGGACCTCTTCTGTCGGGTTTGTTTCTTTCAAAGCGACGTAGAGTGCATTCTTGACGCTCCGTACTAGGCGTTCCCAGGCCCCGCCCATAAATGGTGCTGCAGGGGGTATAAAACGCCAGCTGATCTTCTTGTTCGTCGCCTCTTGTTCTGTTGCTTGATCGATTGCTCGGCGTAGTTCCTTGTCCGCGCCTTGTAGATTTGTTCCGTTGTCGGACCATATCTCTGTTGGGCAGCCGCGGCGCGCTATCATTCGACGAAGCGCCATGATGGCTGAATCTGTTGTGAGTGAGGCGGCGATCTCCAAGTGGACGGCTCGCGTGGTCAGGCAAGTGAATAGTGCGACGTATCTTTTCTGTTTACTCCGGCCCACAGTGACTGTGAGAGGACCGAAGTAGTCCAACCCAGTATAGGTGAAGGGGCGCTGATGGTGTGCTAGGCGCGCCAGCGGATGGTTCCCTGTCGATGGTTGAGGCGGAGCTGTCTTCCTCAGTCGACATGGCAGGCATCTGTGGATCACCATGCGTGCTGTTGGCCGCAGTCGAAGTATCCAATAATGCTGGCGGCATTCGTTGATTGTCGTCTCGACATTGGCGTGGTGCAGCTGCCTATGTGTGAAGTCGATGTAAAGCTTTGCCGTCGTATGGTTTCCGTCGATAATCGCTGGGGTCTTCACCTCTTCCTGGATGCCAGTTGTCGCGGCGATACGGGAGACGATCTTGATGACGCCGTCGACCAATTGAACTGCAAGTGGGCGTAGGCGGCTGTTCGTCGCGATATCACATCCTTGCTGTAGCGCTGCTATCTCTTCTGGGAACGAATCTCGCTGACTCGCTATGATGAGCAGCTTCTCTGCCTTGACCATGAGCCCGGCTTCTATTATTCTGTAGCTGCGATCAGCTTCTGTTGGCTTCATGGTCACCTGCGGCTTCGGCTTGCCTGTTTGTTTTCGTCCCCAGGCTGGATCAGCTTCTCTATTCTTTTTCGTGCGCTTGTAGTTTATTCTTTCTATTTTCGGACGACAGAGTGCTATGAATTGAAGCACGCGCGCTGTGGCTCGAAGTAAGCGTTCCCACTTCGAAAATCGGTTGCTATCGGGGATCGCGTCTGTAAGTTTCGATGTTGCCTGCTGTCGAACGTAGTTAGTCCTCTCTTCCCCAGTTTTCTCCTCGGACGTTTTCTGTTTGTCTTCAGGCCATGTTGTCGGATCTTCGAGTAAGAAGGGTGGTCCCCGGAACCATCTGTGCTGTGCGTCGAAGTCGCCCGGTACGTTGCGGGTGGCGTCGTCGGCGACGTTGAGCTTGGTAGGTACCCAACGCCACTGGCTGAGCTTGCTGTTTTCTTCTATGGCTGCAATGCGGTGGGCGACGTAGGGCTTGTATGAGCGCGCGCCTGTCTTCAACCATGTGAGTACTGTTCGGCTGTCTGTCCAGTACGTGACGGAGTCGGGTTTGCGATCGTGTTCGTCGATGACTGTCGCGGCCATGCGACTTCCCATAACGGCGGCTTGTAGCTCGAGGCGTGGTATCGAGGTCACTTTGAGTGGTGCGACCTTTGACTTTCCCATGACCAGGGAAGTGATGACGTGGCCGTCCGGTGCGGTGATGCGCCAGTATAGTGCGGCGGCGAAGGCGGCCTCGCTGGCGTCGACGAACACGTGTAGTTGTAGATCCGATGCGTCGCTGTAGTGTGGGTGGCAGCGCGGCATAGTGATGCCGGCTAGCTTCTGTAGGTACCCCGTCCACTGTGCTGCGAGGTCGTCGTCGATGCGTTGGTCCCAGTCGGTTCCCCTTCGCCACACTTCCTGTAGCAATTGCTTCGCTCGTGATATGACCGGTGATGCGAAGCCCAGTGGGTCGAAGAGGGACATGACGATTTTCAGTGCTTCTCGCTTGGTGGGGCGCGTGTTCTGTAAGATGTCTTGCGGTAGGCGGGCGAGGTCGAGATTGAAGGCGAGCTCGTCTGTGTGTGGCTTCCATACGAGCCCGAGCACGCGTTCCGTCGTAGTCCCGCCGTCCAAGGTGACCGGTTGAGACGCTGTAGTCGTCTCGGCGAGGGCGGCGACAATCTCTGCCGAGTTTGATTTCCATTGTCGTAGCTCGTAGTGTGCTTCGCTGTGTATGTCGCGCACCCGGCTTGCTGTAGCTATTGCTTCGTTGACTGTCGTGAAGCTCTGTAGGTAGTCGTCGACATAATGATTTCTTATCACGGCGTTGTAGACGTCTGGCTCCTTTTCTTTATAGCGCTCCGCGTTGACGTTCTTGACGTAGATCGCCGTAGCCGGTGATGACGTAGCGCCGAAGATAAGCGACGTCATTCTGTATTCGCGGGGAGGGGTGTCCCCCCGCTCTCCTCCTCTCCATAGGTAGCGCAGCGCATCTCGATCTTCTTTTCTTATTTTGACTTGCATAAACATCTCTCTGATGTCGGCGGAGACGGCGTAGCAGTGCTGGCGTAGTCGCATCAATACGCCGGGCAGCGACTGCAGAAGATCGGGACCGGTAAGGAGATAGTCGTTGAGCGACACCCCTTTCGTCTTCGCTGCTGCGTCGTGGACCACGCGAACCTTGCCGGGCTTCATAGGGTTCAGGACGGCAAAGTGTGGTAGATACCATGTCCTTTTTTCGGTGCAGTCGGCGGGTGCTGGCTCGGCATATCCCTTTTGTATGAGCGCTTCCATCTGTTCTTCGTATTTTTTCTTGAGGAGAGGGTCCTTGTCTATCTTTTTTTCTGTAGTTTGAAGTCTCTTCAACGCGTTGTCGTAGTTGTTGGGCATCGGTGCATCATCGGTGCGCCAGAGGAGGGACGTTTCATAGCGGCCGTCTTCGCGTCGTACTGTGCGCTCTGCTAATATGTTGAGCGCACGTTGTTCCGGATCGCTGTGTGGTCTTTTCGGTGTTATGGCGATTGACTCGATGGCGAAGTATTGGCGGAGCTGTTCATCCATGTTCTCTTCCTGGGTGACGATGTGGTTCACGTAGTGTACGCGCTTTCCGTGCGTGCGTGTATGTGCCCCGTGTAGTACCCAGCCGAGGGGGGTGAGGGACGCGACGGGTTGGTGCCGCTCTCCCCGCTTCGTCTCTGTAGCCAACAGCAACTCCCAATTATCTTGACCGATGAGAATCTTCGGAACGGCGTCGTGAATCAAGCGCGCGCTAATGCCCGCCAGATGCGGGCAGTTGATGACGTCACTCCTTTCGACTCGCTGTGGTGAGAGACGCAGGCTGTTGATGGTTCGCGCTTGAATGCTGACTTTGCTCGATGTCCCCTGTACTGTGATCTTCACGCGTTGAGACTTAGCTTCGCCCATTTTGTTCGATAGGGCTTCGATGTGTAGTGGGTCGATCGGCCCCTTTGCGCCGATCTTTCTAGCGATGGCGGCGTCGATGAGCGTGACTTTAGACCCGTCGTCGAGTAGGGCGTAAGTACTGTAGTCGCCCCGCGGTCCGGTGACGGTGACTGGAAGAATCTTCAAGAAGCTGTGCGTCTTCTCTGTTGTCCTGGCGGTGCTCACGACTTCTGTTTCGTTTTCGCCTTTTTTGACGAAGTGTAGCAGCGGGTGATGCGTGCGGTCGCAGTCGTCGACTTTGCATCGCAGTGGCTTGCAACTGTGCTTCCGCGTCCTATATTTGAGGCATCTGAAGCATAGCCCTTTGTCCTTGGCTATGTCCCATCGTTCATCGACCCCTGCGTCGATGTATTGCGGACACTTCGTCGCTGCTGTGTTCCCGGGCTTCTGGCATACCGGGCACAGCTTTTCTGTTGCTGTAACTGTAGCTGTGGGCTCCACTGTGGCGGCGTACGTCTTCTGTGGTGGCCGCCGTGGGAGTGTGCTGTGGGTTGCCACGCGTTGAGTGGGCGCGGCCATTGTAGGTTGCTCGGGTTGAGCGTACGGGGCGCAGCGTTGGGCTTCGCGTTCCAAGAAGCGAGACAACTTCAATAGCTCGGCGTCGTCGTCCTCTGGCTGGAAGGCGGCGAAGTCGTACCATCTGTAACGCAGCACCGGTGTAAATTTTTCTATGGTGAGCTTCGTAATCTCCGGGTTGTACAAGTAGTGTTGCTTCTTCAATGCGCGGAGGGTGGCCACGATGTTGTTCACCTTTGTGGCGAACATGCAGACATCTCTGGCGGAGTCGGTGAGTCGCGGTAGGGCTCGCAGACGATCGAGTTCGGCCTGTGCGATGGCGTCGGGGCGGCCGAAGCGGGACTGTAGTGTCTTCATGACGTCATGCGGGTCCGCGTTGTACATAAGCAGGTTTTCGACCGCTTCCCTTGCTGTTCCCTTGAGGCTCTTGCGTAGGCGGGCGAGATTCTCGACGTCGTTGTAAGAGGGCGCTGTTGCAGTGTAGGCTGCGTTGAATGATAGCCACTCTTGATGTGACCCGCTGTAGCTCGGTAACTCGAAGAAGTTACGTGACGTCGGACGTGTTGATTGCGCAGCGAGTGTGATGGCTTGCGCGAGCTCGGAGATGTCGAGGCTCTGCTGTTTGACTGTCATTTCCCGCGCTCCCGCCGGTACACAGACAGGGGGGGAACACTCCCCGCACTCCGGTTTTGCTGCTGCGGGGGCGCCGGGGGGGTGTGGCATCTTCCGTGTTTCTGCCTTCTCGTTTTGAGGCAGAGGTGGCAGCTCTTTCTTCGATAGGGCTGTATGTTGATGCTGTAGACTCTGGTCGACCCAATCGGCGACGCGGCGTTGTGACTCGTTACCGCCGTTGTCTTCCTGTATGTCCTCCTCTTCCTCAGAGCTCTCTGCTTCAATGCGGGCGATGCGGGCGAGTTCATATTCTATCTTCAGGCGGAGGAGTTCTTCTTTTCGTATTGCTAGCTCCCGTGCTCGCATTGATCTTGCTTTCGTCGATGTTGATGCTCGGGATGCTGCAGCGTGGCGCGCGGGGAGGTGCGCCTGAACGGCGGCGGCGGAGGGGCGGTCGGAGTGTGCGGCAGTTACACCCCGACCGTCTTCTGTCGGGTAGGGCTCTTTCATTGTGGCCCCGTCTGTGTTGCTGGCTCGCTGGACAGCTTCTGTGGTGCCCTGGTTGCCCAGTAACGTCGGGCAGAGGGGCGTCTGTTTCATGATTCCGCTTGCAGTGGAGTGGGGGGGGCGACCTTAATGGGTGCGTCCTTGACGGATGGCTCGGACGTTGACGTAGTCTGTTCCGCGTGTGCGTCGGTGTCTTCGATGCTGTTGCCTCCTAATGTTGCGATTTCACCGGTGTGACGGTGATCGGTGTGGCTGCCTTTTCCGCTTCTGGTGACGACCATTCTTCTGTATTGACCGCAATCCGGCTCGAAGGACCAAAATGTGTGGCACTACTATAACTGTTGGTGCGATCGCGTGGACTGAAACATAGGATAAGTGCCGCACAGGACTATTGCTGGGATTGGGCCGTCCGGTTGAGGGTCGTCGAAAAGAAACACCAGTATTCTGTGCAGGATCGCTTCCTCGGTCCGCTGTACCACACTACACCGTTGAGGTACTATTTGCACTGCCGCTGCTACCGTTCCTCTTTCTGTTTTCCTCTTGAGGCTTCCGAACTGTTTACTGTACTGTGAACCACTGCTTAAAACACACTGTCGGTGCAGCGGGCAGTGCTCCGTATTTATACTCCTACCCGTTAGGGTAAGGGGAGGTGAAGGCGGAGTGAGCGGGGCGAGGGACCGATGTTTGTTTATTAAACAATAGTTGTTTACAACAAATGACAATGGGTTGTTTACCTATTATTTTCTAGAATTTTCTAGCTAACTATGTAAACAACATCGAGTAACGTAAACAACATAAAAAACATCGGCTCTATACTATTCTTTACCGACTAGATTAAGCGAAAAGGTGGGTAAAGTTCGAGAATATAAAACTGTAAGCTATTAAATATCTATAACTACTTAGGACACTAAAGTTCTTCCCTATAAACCTATAAAATACTATTCTAGTAGGAAAAAAGAGTTTAAATCAATAAACTTAATCTACAATATCTATAAGGCTAAGTCTTATGCTAGCAGTTAATTAGAGGCCGTCCCGTACACCGGCAATAATGTAAACAAGATAATTTTTGACACTACTTTCCAAAGACTTTGATGAGTAAAAAATTAATATGGCAGTTTTACAAATTATTGAAAGTTTTGTCGTCCGAGTATTTGTTATTGAAATAACTATCATAAAGAAGTTAATAGGGGGCGAAAAGAAGAATTTATGGTTTCTTGAAATGTGAATATGATCATGGATTGATACTCAAATGTAAGTAATTACAGATTTAATCGTGTTTAAATTGGGTTGTTTACATTATTGCCGGATTCTATTGTTGTACTTAGCATTATTACATAGTGCGTGATGATCATTCAATCTAATGATGTTAATGTTGATATTTCTTCTTCTTTATCATCGTGTGGGTTGTAAGGTCGACAATTGACCCCACCAACCCTGGTGTCTGTGTTATAGAGCCACCTAAGGCTACTGTTATGGCTCAATACTTAGTGAAGCTGCTGCTATGTTTTTCAATCGAAATTACAGACTGAAAATTTCTCGAAATCCGAAAACTTTGTATAGCCATAAACAGCCAGTGCGCAATAGGGTAACAGTCCGTATGCCTTCCTAGCTTGGCTTCCAAGGCACGGACAATAAGCCATAAAGCCCTTACTCGTGCCATACGTGTGCCAGGAAGCTTACAAATTAACTTTCGTGCCAGTTGAATTAACGACCGTCCAGTTCCACTCTACTTTCTGCGGGAATTACGTAAATTCAAAATCGCTCCTGTTTCTGGTTTTTGTATCTCTCTGCATGCGTTTGTTATGTAGATTTCTGTTGGTTCCATTAACGAAGTATGTTTCGTGGTCGTTGTTAAATTTTCATTATTATTATTCTATTTTTAAGTATACTAACTATGTTTTACCTGAGTTTATATTATGATATGTAGAGTCAGTCCGTCTTTGTTTGATTAATCTCGTTGAAAGTTTTTATATCTGATGGTTAGAGGTTGACGCGCTATTTCACTACTTTAGTAAGTATTCACAGTAGAAGAAGATTGTCAAGGAAAACATACATAAATAATAGGTATCCGTTTTATTTACACAAGAAATGTGAATACTGCGCGTTGACGGGAGGAAAACCGTTGTCAAAGAATATAGCTGTAAATTTTTTATACTCATCTTAAGAAATCCAAATTCAGCGCACACTGATTCAGCGAATTTAACAAGACAGGCTTATTATCCGTATTTTAACGTGTCAGAACTCATAACCAAATCCATTTGCAAAAGTCAAACTTCCTTATATAATAAACATCAAATTACATTATCCCGATGAACTTTGCACAGAGCTTCGTTCGAAATTCGAAATTCACATAACGGTTTTCATAATCGCAGCGAGAGGCTGACTGGAAGATGTCAGTCGACGGCAAACCGAAAATACCTCATTGTGCTGTCAACGGCTTAACTGACAGTACCAAAATAATCCGCTATACATTTCACATTCACACGGGCTGCCGACTGTACAATGCGCTTTCATCGTGATATGACATGGGGACAATTAATTTTATTCTTAGTTGCACGGCAATGTACTATATAGTCTGGTATTTTCTTTCCTTTCATCTTTTTTCAACAGCCTCCGTGGTGTAGCGGTCAGAGAGTTGTGCTCTCGATCCGAAGATTCTAGTTCAAATCCCGGTGTCCAATAAAATTACTGTATTAAACTGTCCCCAGTTTAGCTTGCTGAATCAACTCACAATCAGCAGAAAAAAATATCTGTGCTTCAGAATAGTTCGGAAGGCACCGTAAACAATTTTCTATGGAAATTGTCGAAGTATGAGGCATGTCAGAGGCTCTTGGTGACTCATCTGACATCGGGGTTACAAGATAAATATAAACATATATATTTATTACCTACAAGATAAATATAAACATTTCTTTTTTGGACTTTACAACCTTTCTAACTTTTTTATTCATCAATATGTGCTGATTTTCTAATTGCTTACAAAATCACCGTTAAATAATCTTCATTTTCCACATAGTATGGCCTTATTCTTACCAAGACTTAGTTTACATAGAGTTGTTTGTGCACGTTTCGTGAAGCACGTGCCTGATTGAACAACCAACAGAGACAATACACGAAAACTAATCAAACCGAACTCCGGAGTCTGCATTCCGTCTAGCTAGAGCCAGTCATAACAACTCGAACAATATCGTTGGAGTTACAACAAGTACAGACAAATACAGAACATCAAGCGGTCTATATTTTATCTTCAACAACAATAAGCCCTAGTATCTACCGGTTGGTAAACTTGTTGAAAACATAAAATACATACTCGCCTTTTAATTAAATGAGTAACACAACAGAACCAAACAGAAACAATTGCAACTGAATCTGTTCAACATTCTACATACACTAACATTCTTAAGTAAATTAAGTTTGTCCTCTGTTATTTTTAAGAAAAAAAAAACAATAGAAGATAAACATGACAATTTAAACTTAGAATTTGGTAAAGTACAGACGCATCGCAATTTCAAAATTCGAAGATTACTAGCTATGCCTTTAAGTTATCATTCGTTCCAAACATCTACATTTTCATTTTTCTTTTTATCCTTTTGTTAATTTCTACGTTCTATAAACGAACTATTTCTATAAGAAACGTTTCTGACTAGTCAGACAACAATCTGTCATTAAGTAATTTAATATTGTACAAAAAAAGGAATGTCCATTCACACAGCCTAAAAATATATTAATTTGGCAGCTCTAAAAACCAACTTCTTTCCCAGAAAAATGCAAAGCTCCAGACTTAATTTTAACTAGAAACGATACTGTAAGAATCGTAGACAATGCGAACCGAAGCCAAGACAGACAATTGGAAGCGTTGCAGCGTCAAATGAGATGTTCCGAAGCTCCCGAGAGCCAATCCCCGTTCAATTTGCTCTAAATCAGGAGCACGCTGCTCGAATCCGGAGCTATGCAATTAAATAGCTCGTAATTTAACGAATATAATAAAACTGAAACCGATACGGTGTTTGTATATCTATGCTGGGTTTGTAACGTGCGAGAGTAAGTATGAGCGTCGGTTTGTTAGGGTTTTATGGCCGCCTTTTGCTATTGATAAGTTAAAATAGAGCATTGGGCATACAGACCGTGTCTTGCAACTCTTGCTTCGCGAAAAAAATTACAACTGAGTTCAAGTGTGAATCAAGGAAAATATAAAAAAAATACGTGATAGATCTTACCAACTCACGAGACCATATCTTCAATGCGCAAAATCTGGAACTGACTTTCAGCATTGGGTCAACAATTGCACGTCGAAGGAAATCCATGAAGGATATTAAAAATGCAAAGAATTTAATAATTAAATGCCCATAGCCATTGATAGAAAAAACTACAATTATAATGATAAAGCAGACATACACTTTGTAGCAACAATAATCCAGCCATTAGACATTATGTATCCGCGAATTTGAAATTGCTTTGTAAAACCCCCATAATATTAACGCCGCAGCAAAAGCTGCAGCGATGTTGTGGCCTGATTCATCGGCATCGATCGGCGTATTTACTACCTACCGTCTGAAATACAGTACCAACATCCTTCCAGACGAAGCCATGAGCGCCAGCTAGTTTCGCGAACATAATTATTAAACCACTAGTGCAATTATGAACTGGGAATTGTTTATCCCGGGGCTATAAGTTTATTACTGTAAGGATATTAATGACGGGTTGCGAAGACGGGTTGACATTTCGTTGAGTCCTTATAGAGAATGATCGTGTGAGGACTCCCGGGCTTGGTGGTTATGCGTAACGAGGTTTTGATGGAAGCAGAATGTCGAGCTGTATTTCATCAAAAAAGTGAGTCTTACTCTGCAATAAACGAATTAAATGAAACTAGGGAAAGAAAATACCTTATAATTGTTTGGTAGCATAAAAACCAAGAATCATCTTCGCCAGCATTTATTTCGCCCATTTGTGAGTTTATATCATACCTCTTCAATTAACTTCTATTCATACAGGGAGGGCCTGCGAATAATATTTTGTTAAAGCATTTTTTACATGAAGATCCTTGTCGGAAGACTATGTACGACGTCTTTCGGTTGAAATTATGACGATGGTAAATGTTTATCATTATTATCAGAATATGTCTATGAAAATACTGGAATTCACCGATTAATATTCTAAGATGAGTTAAACGAAACTATAGGAAATACATGTTTAAATGATTAACACTATCCGGTTAACATAGTTTGACGTGCAATTCATAGAAACATGATAAACTGATCGTGACAACGGATTTTAAACATTTTTTCGACACTTCATTGTGTAAACGAGGCAATTAACTAGTAGCCGGGAGTGTAACTAATGGGTTATAGTGTTGTGTAAATATATCGATAGGTCGCTGTCGGAAGTGATATTAATTGTCGATTTTATAAAGTAACAATTGTGATGGATTGAAAATTGCTCTCCTTTTTGTCAGTTTTGTTTGTTGACCGGAAGAACGCTACATTGATTTTTTATTATAAACTAACTAAAACCAATAGGTTAAAACAATAGTTCGTGTTATAGTTCATATTCACTTCTATGTGAATATTTATATTAATTTAACTGTTCCTGAATTAAAATGTTTTGATTATTCCTAGATTAAAAAACATTGTCAACGATGATGCACTTTAAATATTATTTATGTCAACAAAATCGTCATTTAGATAAATCGATCGATGCTTCAAACTATCGACCTATTACCAATCGATATGTACACCTTTACCTCACTTAAAAGGTCTATTGAGAGTCATGCCGATTGCCGACTCACAGAGATTCTGACTAATTGAATATCACAAAAAGCCGTGTCGAATGTGTGACTCAGTGGGCTATCTTTATTTCGAATCGACAATTGTATTTGTTAATACCGCGTGACAACGGAAAATATGCATTGGATAAATGTGTCTGCAGTTTACACTGTTGATCCTTCTTGATCACTTTAAATTCAATTCGGTTTAGCTTATGACTATAATAATGTGAAGGCTATTGGTATGAATATAATTTAGCCAATTTTCTTGACTATAACAGTTAATATTGATCACTATTATCTTAAACGTAAATAATTAATTACATAATAAATATCACGTTTGTTTCAACAATAAAATATATACAGGTACATCACTATGCATGCCTTTTTAGGAAAATCCATCTTTCTTTTTTCAGGTACTCTTATAAAAATGTGGTTGATACGATGTGCTTTTCAAAGTAGAATTGCATGTTAGGCAAAGAGCTTACTCATGTCTTACTGCGTAGTGTGTGTAGGATTGATAGGTAACGGAGATAACCTGTGAGAGGAAATAACTTGAGAATATCTTAATTTATTTCTATCTTTTTGATCATTCACGTAATCATAACATATCATGCAGTTTAGACGATGACTTATTCTAGTGCAAGTTACAATAAGCCGCTGGATATGGGCAGCACAGGACCGGTCGCTGTGGAGATCCTTTGTCCAGCAGTGGACATCTTTCAGCTGGGATGGTTAAGCCTTAGATTTTCATGTTGCCCGAATGATGCACTTAATCGTTGAAGAATTTGCGAGTATCACAGTTTTTTTTTGTGTGGTAAATATTAACAACTTTTAATTTAAAATTATTGGTTTACGTATGCAGATTTCTTGATGATGTTTTCTTTCTCTGTAATAATGAAGACTGATATAATCATACCTAATTTCACAATAATATAATATTATAAAAGTGTAAGTATGTTTGGACGTTTCTTCGGCTTTCACGCTTAAAGTACTATGCAGATTTACATTAAATTTAGAATGGAGACAATTTGTACCCTGGATTATCACAAAGGACATGTTTTACGGAAAAAAGTTTTATTCCCACAGGAAAATTTTACACAAAACGAGCATAGCCGCCACCGCGGGCGGACGGCTAGTCAATAATTGACCGAGCGAGCGCGAAGCGCAAGTGATGTGTCTCCGTTTCAGCTTGGCCAAAATTGCTTTTGTATGCCTGTCCATCTGTCTGTTTGTTCTCCTCTACAGTTCCTGTTTCTCAACCGATTCTCGTGAAATTTTATGAGCAGGTTCGATAAATATATAGTTTTCTTTTTGTTGGATCAGTTTATGGAAATTTAAAACAAATACGGTGTAATGAGGATTGAAAACGTAAAAAAGCATAAATCAACTATGTCGAAAAAAATATTAGGTATACTCGCAAGGTCTACAGCTCACAAAAGAGCCACTAGTATATAAAACTTCTTGTATTAAGGCTGTTATATTTTCAACAAAACAGGTCACAGAGGGTTTAAATAGTTAACAAGGACGCCTAACATCGACAGCCCGTCACGGCTACAATTTGTTCCCCACGAATTAAAAAACATCCAACTGGCGCGCTAATTGGTCGGAATTGCCCCGAACCCAATGACTGGTGTTTTTGGTTCCGCGAAGTGCGCAAGAGTCGTAATAACAACCTGCGCGTAAGGTGGTAGTAATGCATTTATGTAACGCGACCAAGTAAAAGTGACACCTCTGTTTTGTTTGTTTTGTGTGTATTTGCTGTCAGTTTTGGATTTTTTGGTGGTTTTCAGGAGTCTGGTGATAGGACTGCATGAATTGAACTATTGTGTTCCTTTGGATACTTCTGGAAATTCACAAGATAGACACAAGACCTGTTTTAGTACCCCATCTAAGTCTCAACTTAAATCGGTCGTCATTCCCACTACTCTGCTCGTCTTCATCCTTGTGAAGTTTTATTATAAGTTTTATAGTTTCTACGTCTTTGCGTGTGTGTGTTTTGGAAATAATGGCGTTAGATTCTGTTAAGTCAGCACAATTGAGTGGTATGCCGGCGCCGCCAGGTAGAACGGGGTCTGTCTTGTGACCGTTTTCACACTATAGTTCTAACTAGTGGGTGTTGAAAGTAGAGATCAGAGAAGATAAGGAAATCGAGGATATGAAAGAAATAATAAGGCGTCGAATTAAATGTCTGCTTTCAGAATGGGGTCGTTTTACCGCTCTATTTTGTATGTTTTGGAGCCAGCTGTGTAAGATGTACATAAAGTTAGTTTCTCTTTTAGAAATAAATCATCGTAAGCTTTTAGACATGACATTTAAAGTTTTAAGTCCATATCATGTACTGTAGAGGAGTTCCTTGGTACGAAGACGATCTTAGCTGCATCACCAGGATATGGTTGCCAGATTATTGCATCGTCACAAACAGCTCAATCAATTCAATATCTTTCTACTTATGGATCAGTGGTGTCCGAAATAAACAGTTTCATTTCATTTATTTTTTTCATTTCTATAGGTGAAATTGTAGGTAATTAGTGACTATCAGACTACCCGATTATATTTAAATTTTCTCTTGCTCAATTTAATTTATGAAAAAGGTAAATTTATTGAATTATTGAAATTCATATTTTTGATACGTCGTCAGATCAACGTTACGCTACGCTCTAAACAGATTAAGTGCAAAACAAGAATGTATATCGTAACTCTACTGAAAAGGGCAAAATAATTATGTCTTGATGATGGATGATTAAATAATTAGATATAGCTGCACTAGGCTCGCGTGAAATGTTACATACAACCTGCCCCACTAAGTTTACTGGACTAGTAGATGTATTATATCGCTCCTGTAAAATAATTCCCAACTACATTAGACATCAAAAAATCCGGGTCGGGTAAAGAACACACCTGAAAATATCGGAAACTAAGAATGCTTAGTAAAATAAATTGTGTTAAATAGACAAAAGATTTAAAAAACAAAATTTGGTGTCGCTGTTTGTTTTTATATTCTTTATTTGCCATCTTTGTATTAAAAAATCAATGAGTTTAAAAATAATACCCCAACCAAATTAATTAAATATTTAAATAAGAACTCCAAAAAAGGTACAAATGAATTTCGCCACACTTCGTCGCCTCACGATTTCCGACGTGCGATTTTTAAAAACCCAATTTAAATATTATTTTATAAATATACGTTCACGCCAGTTTATAAAAAAAGAGTACAGATGAAAAATTGTACTAAACCTAAGTTAATAAAAATTATGCGTTCAAAATACCAGCATTCTTTTCAAGATTTATATATACAAGAATATTAAGATGTGACTTAAAACCCCATATTTTGATTTACCACACGCAAAAGCAGATAACATGTTTTAAATATTCGAATGGCCCTGGCCACTAGATCACCGAAACTCGCACGATGATGATGAAATATTCGAATCGCGAAACCGGCGGCGCGTGCGTCTCAAGAATCACTCCGCCGGTCATGCAGGATTCCCCGCACGCCCGGCTCCTTGTTTGATTGTATTTCACTTAAAACGCCGCCTGCGCCGTTCCGCTCATTCTCTATGGTAATTCATCGGACGCATTGTTTTATTTTCGTACTCTCTCGTCGACAATCAGGAGGAAAAGTGTTGGTTAAAAATTACTATATTAAATTGATGAAAACACGTTAGTAAAAGTACAAAGTGATGTTTACTTGTACAGAAGAGTGTTGAAATATAAATACGGAGTTCAGGAGACGTTTATAGAATAGTTTTGTTACTAAAATGCCAACGTTGTCGTCTTTCGCAACTGTTTGAGAAGCAAAACGTCTGTTCTTCTTAGGCAACTGGTTGCCAATGTGACCGGAAGGATTTTTTTCTACATCGCATTGAGTCACTCTAAAACGAAATTACACGAATAACAAATTTTTAAACTGTATATAATCGTGCCTGCAAAACTTTTTAAATGAAATGAAATGAACAGTTTGTTAACTTTTTCTATTTTGCATCTCTTAGTTTCGTCATTACATTTTTTTAGGTGAGTTCGCTGCACAATGTGCGGACTCTGTGCTATGTTCTCGATCAAGTGCAAAAAAACATACAAGTACATTAAAGTGAAAATTATGATCTAAACTGCACTGGTATTGTGATTTCTCGGACAGTTTTTAGCATACATAGTTCACATTCTAAAAACTTGACCGACTTGAATGTTCTTTTGTGGATAATGCAATTCGAATGAGACGCTTCTATTGACAGACATTAGAGAGCTTAATGTCTACTTAATGCTTATTAACTTTCTAATCTTTATTATCGCACACGGCTATTGTTACGCGCCATTTTTATAACCTTTCATAGGAAGAACTCAGTTAAATAAAAACATTTAAAGGTACATATCGGTATTATCAATCTTTTATCTCTAGGGATGAACTTCAAACTGTTATTCTGTGTTGAATTACAGTGATCCGAATCTATCTTAAAGTGCTACTAAAAAAATACATTTTGATTCTAATAATTATATGCACAATACGATTTTGATCGTTTTTAACTCAAAGATGCAAAGCGCAAGTTTATGCTTATTAACATAGTGTTGATTTTGTGTTTCAACCCTAAAATAACAGTAAGCCGAGCGCTTTTCTGTAAATTAAAATGACTTGTGATCGTCTCACAAGTTCACAGATATACCTATAATATCTATGCACAAATTAAAATAGTTTGAATTGAACATAAATATATATGCCAAAAGTTTCTCGTATTCAACCCGTGAATTAACCTAAGAGTGCGCAAAAATATCCAACCAGTTTCACAAGTTTCCCATTCTAATAAAGTACTGTTAATAAGTGGAGCATAAACTTAAACTTACTACCTCGGTTGTACGTCCCACTAGTATCCGGTTGAAGCACTCTCGTTTGCACCTTGTCAGCCACCGATTCTATCTACTACCTAATTGCTAATATTCCATTAGAGTAATAAATATGCTTCGGTTCCTCACCTCTGTGTTAGAGCCACTTGATTATTACACTCTAGTAGGGCTATTATATCGTGGGTCAGAAGTGTTGACTTGATATAATATTCTTATGTATTTTGTAAAGGTCTCTTATAGATTTCGATAATGTGTTCTGTATATTGTGTACTTTGATCTGATTGATGGAAAGGACATCATGTTTTATTGTAGACAAACCCTCTGATTTGGCCACTAACTATCTGTGGTAAAGGATAGGCGAAGGGCTTACAAAGTTGAAAATATTTACACAATAGCTACACATAATTTCCCTATGTGAGTGCAACGGTATCAAGATGGCTTTTATCCGACTTTTAAAATAACGTTATATCGTTGGAAACAAAAGTCTGCTATATAAATAAAACACTACACTAGTATTTTAGATCAGTAACGAAATAAAGCTTAATTTAGACATAATAGGCGTTTCATTGTAAGGGTATGAACACAGGACCCAACCTCGTTAACACCATAAAGGATGACAGAGTGGCGACCAAGAATGGGTATTCAGGCAGAACGTGACTCTCTTCCACCTATTATCTGAACTTGCTGTTTAATATTAGCGGAAGCGAAAGACCCTAAAGATAAGACATGCTTAAGTGTCTTTAGGATTTATTTGAGACGCTACTTATCTCATTTTCATGGTCTTGTAAATTAGTTTTCTTTTGCGGTTATGGACACCGCTTTGGAGTTCGTTATTAAAGAAGAGCTTTGTATTAAAGTACAAGAGTAAACAATTACTTCTATAGGCGTATCTAGGCTTAGATCGATCTAAGTATCTAGGCTAATAATGTTAGCAAAAAAAGTTCTAAGTCTGTGTTTAATGGGCAATAAAGTCTTGTCCATATTAGTGGAAGTCGTCGACTTCATGCAGTTCCACGCAGACCATTGCAAACTCATGTTTTTGTTTTATTTAAAGATTGCAGAAGATTTTAAATCGGTTACTTTGCATTCAAAAGTCAAACAACGTAACCAACTACAAGACATTTTTATTTAAGCAATTAGATAAAACCACGTTAAAGTTACAGGTATTTTAGTTTAAAGAAGCGTGATATTCTTCGGAAAAGCAATACTTTGATGATAAAATAAAATACCCATTATTCCGCAGAAATTTTTATTTTATTACTGCCTGCGAGACGACGTCGTCGTATACAAACGAAGAAGCGACTCGCGATCGGCTCCGGAAGCCATCGGGAATTAAAACTTTCGCAAAACCATGAATTGCAAATAGGTTTGGAGTTCGAGTAAGTAGGAGAGCGATGGAGACATGCCATATAGGGTCCTCGTATGAACCAGTTTCAACCAATTGACAGTCGCTTTTCTTTAAGCAACTTCTATGATTTGAAAATATATGAGTTTATTTGTAATGGTATTTAATCCAGAGTGTTGTATGGTTGAAAGGCATGTAATTATTTCATCATACATTTTATTTAAAACCGACGAGCGTTGGAGCAGACGGGTTCTCGAATGGAGACCACGTCTCGGGAAACGTAGTGTAGGGCGCCCATCTGCCAGGTGGACTGATGACCTGAACCCTGACCCTCCCCTTCATAATAATGTATGAATTCAAAAGAAATAAACAATTTGTATTTGTACCTGAGGAAGGTCACTGGTGGTGGCTGGATGAGGAAAGCGGGTGATTGTGCGCTTTGGCGTGCCTTTGAGGAGGCCTACGTCCAGCAGTGGACTGCAATAGGCTGATTGATTGACATTTTATTTCATCATACAGTTCGTCTTTCGTGAACAGCCTCCGTGGCCGAGTGGTCGAGATTTCGCCGACTTGTTCGATTCCCGTTGGGGGGGGGGGGGGGACTCTGTCAAGCAAAAATTTTTTTGTGAGATTTTCCCCAGTTTAGTTAGGACATTACATGCTGAATCACCTGATTGTCCGAAAAGAAAGATGATTCCTTGTTTCGGAAGGCACGTCAAGCCGTTGTTCTCGGCTACTATCTAGTCTTTACACGAGCCATGTCAGTGGCCTTTGGCGGCTCTATAACATTTTGTGAACGTTTTTGCAAATTTAAATGAAATAGTTCTTATCTAGCCACCCCCAGGGTATCTTCTTGCTAAACTTAGTCGATATTGGTATTTTTCTCTTAAATACTACTCTATTTTCTCAAGACCTTTGCCTCACCGTATCAGTCCCGTTTCAACCAGATATTAACATTTAAATAGTAAGACCTTATATCGAGTGCATGTGCACAAAAAGGCACAATCTCGCCGAGATAGGATAACAAGATAACAAGCGAGGAGCGACGTACAGAGAGGATAAAAACAAGCTGGGGCCTACGTGTAGCTTGTTTACTTAAACGAGGCCCACATTAAGGGCCCCTGGTGTAGGGGGCTAGGTTACTACAGAAACGTTTTAAAATTGGCACTTTTTTAGTTATTCCAAAATCCTACTAGACGGCGCTGCTGTAAATAATAGGGAATATGCATAAACATATATTTGATTTTTTCATAGTTCATCTGATAAACAGTCAAAACAGAATCGAAATTGATCGAAAAATAAACTACGTTAATAAATAAAAAAATCTGTCCCTCTTACATTATGACGTCACGTGTCACGTCGCACCTCTCTGATTAACCATTAACTTTGAAGCCTTATAACTTTTTTTCTGAGCAAGATATTTAAAATTTATTTTTGTGTTTATCTGAAACTTGAAATATTTCCTATTATCATTGATGCTGTTTAGAAACATACAACCTTTGTAGCTTAAGCGAATCAATATATTACATCAACTGGCAACACAGAATATCTCGTATGCAGTGCATCACAAATACCACCGCATCCACCTGATTGAACCTATTAACTACCCTACAAGGCGATCCAGAACCAAAGGGATCCAGTGTGAGACTAAACCCGCTTATACACGACAGATAGTCGATAACCAACTTTTTGTCGGTCAGAATTCCTACGACATGTGTAAAGTCCTACAAAATTTCTGTGATCGCTACACCGACGACGTTTTAACGGGTTCGAATGTGGAATACGCAAGAACGTACTGATTCTATTTGCTCAGAATCTTCCCCACCTAGGGGCTCAAGTCCTAATTTAGGGCGGTCGAGCTTTAGTCGAGCCGCAGAGATCCGATTGCTGACTAAGAATAAACTGTTGTCTACGGAATAGTTAAAAAGACATGAAGCTTTAGCAGTACAAAGGAAGAACGTAGCCGTTTATTTAACTTTTGACAGGTCGATTTAGTGATGTCCTAGTGCATTACAGATTCGATTTTATATAACAATCGATTTTCTTTATGAAGAAATTGTAATCAATTTAACACTTGTCTTGGTTATTAAATTTTTGCTTAACATTTGTATTATTTTATAAGCATACCTAGCCTTCCTTAGTGCTAAGTGTAGTGTGTATTTGATATTTCAGAACATCAATCTTCAGGTACAGATCCGGACGATGAGATCACCGTCGCGATTAAAGCTGCCATTGCGTGTAGGCCAAACACTACTACAGAATGCCCTTCAGGTAGCAACCGCCCCCGCCGGCGGGGACGCGGAACTAATAGTAGAATTAATTCAGTAAGACCCGGTAGGGGTCATTCTTCTCCGACGCGCTTCTCGCCCTGGCAACGTTCTGGGCCGCAGTCCGAGCCCGTCTGAGGGCGCCCCCAGATACGTTGTCATAAAATTCCTAAGGGGTACGAGCCTTCTGCTCCCCCGCAAGTCCGCGCCCACTATATTACCACTCTGGTATAAATAGTGATTAGGTCCGTCAAAAAAAAAAAACAATCTTCAGGTATAAATAAATTAAAAGACAACATATTAATTAAACCAAATAATTTGAAAACTTAAACATAAAAATATATAAAAAAGCAACTAAAATAATCTTCGACAATATTATCAGTTTACAGAGAGTCCGAACTCTGCTAAAAACGCGTCACTTCACTATTGTAAAAAAAAACTACCTGCCAATAATTATGGATTTAATAGGTGTGCTTATGTCAAAAGTAAAATAAATGGTTGGAAATCAGTCAAAATTTAATAAATTTAGTAATAAAGCAGGGCATTAACAATAAGTAAAGACGACTTTTAGACCTACAAATGTGCAACCACACAAACTACATTTTTATTATAAATAATGCTAATTTGAATCCAAAGCAGACTCACAACCTCTAAGCAATTAAGTTAACGCTGAAGTGACGAAGTGTGCATAATATTAAATACCCATGGTATGATCCTATTTGTATGCACATATTTATACAACGTGTTTTAAAAATAACGCCTTACCTTTAGGGTCTTAGTTCAGCTCATGAAGGTAACTAACTTTTGTTCTACAGTTTACATTTTGCAACAAATTGTTAGTGGAACTGGCGCGTCAAGTAATTTTAAATATGACAAACATTTTTGTGTTGTTTATTTTACAACTTGCATAATAACGATGAGAAAAAAAAAAGCAATATGAAATCGACGCACATTCAGAACTTAACGAGGCAGTTTGTTTTTTCTACACGTTTAACTTCAAATATATGGTCATGAGAGCCATTTAAAGAATCTATTACAGTATTAATATGCTAATTTCTAACGGAATACTACCATTTTAGAATAGCGAAAAACAAGCTTGTTAATTTCGTCTAGACTACTTCAGCAATTAGTAGACCATGAAGAGGAGTTATCTAAACTTGTTCTGAATCTAGTTCGTGATGTGATTGCATCACGTAAAAAGCTAATAGAATAGGGGATCGGACTGTTCCCAAAGTTACCATATTTTATGAATTATTTTTAAAATATATATTAGTAGCAAACGATTCGCGAAGGAAAAAAACAGAATCGGTTGAAAAACGAATTTAGAGTGATTTTTTAAAGTTTCAATATGTCTGTCTCTTTCAAAAACTATTTTTTGTAAGGAGATTATATGGCGTTACTAACAAATGACGTCACAAGTGGGTATGTGCTGCTCTGTCTAATCTTGAATTTCAAACCTTTATAACTCGGTCAATTTTAAAGATAGAACAAAAATTATTTTATTGTTCGATAGGATAAACTAAGAAGTTTCGATTTATTAAATAAATAAAAAATAGTCCGATCCCCTATTTCTAAATTTGGAAGTTGAACAATTTTTTACTTTCTTTACACTATTATTTTATGTTTTTAACGCATTCGTCTAGATCCAATCAAGAGTCTCTTTTGTTCCTTAGATATCCACTTTTTGAGGAGTAAGTAGACATAAGGTTAAAATTTGTTTAATTTGGCTAATCTTCTGAACTTCAAACGATTGATACTTGCGATCTTCGGCACTTGATGGAACTTGGTACGAGTACACATCACACTAATATTATAAATGTGAAAATATATTTGGATGTTTGGATGTTTGTTCCGCTTTCACGCCTAAACTACTGGACGGATTTCGATGAAAGTTGGAATAACACATAGGATACATTTTACCGGGAAAAGTTTATGGGAAAATATTACATAACGTGGGCGTAGCCACGGACGGACCTAAAAGTCTTTTTTAGGTACTAGTTCCACATATATTACATTCCGAACCTCACGCCGCCGCTTCAACGTATTCAAGGCAGGATTTACGTGTTTATCTATTCTTATCATTAAACAATCGTGTCATTACACGTAGCCTGCCCACGGTTGCGATGGTCTGCTAAGATCTGACATACCTAGTGGTTGATTAGGAACGTTTGTGTATTAAGTCAAAAGATAAGAGTACCTATATTATTGTAGTTAGTAGGAGGACTATTTTGAAATTATCATGTAAGTTGATTAATATAGCTAGTATAGTGAAAGAAACCTACACATGCATTAAACATTTATGTACTTATCATATGCATGTGTTATCAGGTGCTCGTTTTTCAGGGGCAAATACGTATGCAATGCAAACTTGGGTATATGCTACGGACCCGTATTTAGGAAAATTGACGAGATTGGAAATGGAAAAGTTAGGAATGTGGACAAAGCCAAGCGATAGGGTTTAAAAGCTTCACAAGATCTTGTTGGTGTAGGTGTTTATAGAAGTTTTTGTTTTAATCTTCTTGCGTGACTTAAATTGATTTAAAATCCTATATCCCTTAACTTACACCATATTAACTGGCGGTTTCGTCTGCCTACTCTTACGACAATCTGGCGAACGCGTGAGAACTCCCGTCTCGAGGCGTATGATATGACTCAACGCGGTGTGAAGTTATGGCCCTATTTTGAGGAAAATTGTTACGTAAAGATGTGACGCCTCTGCGGTTCCCAGACTTAATCTGGGTTTCATCAAAATAAGTGACGTTTACTACACAAATGCACTACGAGTGTACGATAAGTATAATTAAAAAGGATGAGGAGAGCCGCAAATCTGAATTGGTGGCAATTTATATTAGTACGACGTCAATCAATCAATCAATTAGCTTATTGCAGTCCACTGCTGGACTGCTGCCTCCCCACGGGCACGCCAAAGCGCACGATCACCCGATTTCCTCATCCAGCCACCACCAGCGACCTTCCTCAGGTCATCAGTGCACCTGGCAGGGGGGCGTCCCACACTACGTTTCCCGAGACGTAGTCTCCATTTGAGAACCCGTTAGTACAACGTGTTGAGTTAATAATACAAAATCTCTCGGGATCTGATCAGTCCAGGCCATGTAACTGAACAACTTTTGTTCTAGTGATTTTCCAAAAATAATCCACAGATTTTTTTATCATTTTACGCAATAAAGTGTTTGTATATAAAACCCAAAACTAGCTTCTGCTCGCGGCTACGCTCGCGTTGTGTACTATTTTCCTGTGGGAATAAGACTTTTTCCCTTGAAAAGTATCCTATGTGTTAATCCAGGTTAAATTTCATCCAAATCCGTTGAGTACTTTAAGCGTGAAGGCGGAACAAACATCCAAACATCCAAATATATTTTCACACTAGCGGTCCGCCCGCGGCTATGCTCGCGTTGTGTAAGATTTTCCCGTGGGAATAAGAATTTTTTTCCGTAAAAAGTATCTTAATCCAGGTTACAAACTATCTTAATTCCAAATTTCATCTTAATCCGTTGAGTACTTTAAGCGTGAAGGCGGAACAAACATTAAAACATCTAAACATCCAAGTATATTTTCACATTTATAATATTAGTGTGATTTATAATATTAGTGGGATATGATTAGTGTGATTGATCAGCTGACCAAGTCAATTTGTATAAAAATAGATAAAATAAATTAACTTCGACTTTCGGAAAGTTGTTGCACAAAAGTCGGCCACTGCCATCGAGAGGTAGAACATAATTACAATGTCCTTGTCCGTAAATTATTAAGTTAGGTGTCCTTTCAAAAGTTTAGCAGCTTTCTTCTTTATGATTTCATCTGCACTCTACCTTACCGCATATTAAATCCTACAATATAATCGATCACAGCAAATTTTCCTATCATAAAATACTTAATAAACCTAAACCCTATGTTATTATATTATTATACTGTTGGATTATTTCTAGTAAACTTTTTTCGACTCATCAGCACATATACGTCCCCACCGAGGGGCTCGAGGAATTTTGCATAATGATGTAAACAAATTCAAATATTAATGAAAACCACACTGCTTTCAACTCATTCAAATACTTTTTATCCGTTTATTATGATTTCGAGCCTTTGACGCAAAAAACATCCAATTTATATCAATTTTCACACCGCAGACTCCGGCGGGCGACGCTTTTCTCATTACCCCTTTTCGCACTTTTAATTTTCGCGTTAATTAAGGATGTAAACCGTATTTTTATTTTCTTTGAACTTCGTGACCCTTCCTTGTATAAAGTTGCATTAAAGTCGCTGGTATTCTATATTAAGCTTGTAATAATGAAACCAGCCCACGGTCCTTTGTAGGGGGTTTCGTTGTCAAGAGATAGACATACAGTTGCTCGAAAAAGTTCATTGTGTCGATAAATATGTGCTACAGTAAATTTATGATTGTACTGCACGCTAAATCACAACTAACACAATCAACTGTAAAAACTTCTGATAAGTTTTTCATGCACTTATTCAAAAGGCTAAATAAACTGACATGATTGTTCTAACGAGAACTCTATTAATCAGACATAATCTGTAAAAATAATAATCTATGCTCTATGCTTAAGCAAATACAGGCCATTTGCTTAAGCATACAAGAAAAAGTTTGAATTATAGGTATATTCGTATCGTATAAAAATCAACAAGTTATGTTCTGCCTATCGTGTTTTCTTAGCAAATCTCTTTGTCAACTTGAGGAAAGCAAAATATCGCGTTCGCAAAGCGAAAAATATGAAAAATAAAAATTATATTTTTCTTGCCATCGTTGGTTAGTTACGAGACGCCGGACTCCGAGCGTTTTCCGCTAAGTAAGATTCTCATTACTTTTCTTTTGAAAGTTAGCTTTTATAACCGGCAGCGGTCGAGAAAGAAAACTCTATTACAACATGGCTTTTGACAGCGTCCGTGGTTTGGAACCTCGAAATGCGGGAATAGAGATCTGTTCTGGTTCTGGGAATAGTCCCGAAATTATTAAAGTTACTATCTTCTAATGTTTTTAAGCTGCGTGCATGAGGTAGATACGCGTTTTTACGAGTACAAACAAAAAATAAATATCAGTTTCTTTTTATAATTAGGAGTTTTTTCTATACGAAGGGCGGCTCAGTGGGAATGCGCGTACATTTTTATGTAAAACTGATCAAGCGCAGTATACTCAATATCCCTTCTGTCTAGTTGTTTGCCGGGTCCTTGTATAAGTATTTTATAATCCAAATAAATTTATTAGCATTTCCAGAAAATGTAATAACAAAATTCTGATCAGTTTAAGCTCTATGGTAGTTTGAGACACTTTACTCGAATTATTTTATTCACAAACAATTCCGCATTTAAAGAGGTTGTGAAATCGGCGCATGAACGTCTATAATGATAAGCTGAGGCGGCTGCTTTGCGCGCAAATCTCCTTTAAGTCGACGAGTGAAGAATGACTCGATAATAAAATTAATTATGAAATTTATGGCTTGGCCGCCGAGTCGGATGCATCTTAGGGACCTTTTACACGAAGCTTCTTGAGCCATTCCATTAAGCAAATAAATAAATGAGAAAACATTCTGAATTGAAGGACTGTCAAAAAAAAATCCATTGTAATCTAATTTAATAGATTTTGTTAAAAGACACTCGATTGTAGTTGAATTGTGTCTATTCACACAACTCCAATCGGCTTGGCTTAAATGGCCCGCCACGTGTCGGACGCATCTCAGGGTCCGACTCGACATAATATGCGTATCCTAACGGACTGAAACTCTTGAGTTATTAAGGCTTATTCTCGTTGTCACGCTCTAATTCTTAATGTTCGTCCGTCCTTTTCACCTTTTAAAGATTGAAAAGGAACAGAAAATGGCCACCCTAATATTAGAGTTGTCAAACATCGAATTTGAACATTATGGCCGTGTCGATTGCACAATTGAAGAGAGCACTTAAAACATGTGACTTAAACTGACAGCTGTGCCATTATTTTAGGTTATCACTCACTCAAAATAATATCATTCGTTCAACTGTATTCATCACTTCTCTTTCATTGGTCATAAAAACGAAAAACATAGCTGGATTTTAAAATTAGAATTAGAGCATGACTTCCCGAATCGGGGCCATTATCGTTAAAATACTATATTTACATCACTAAACCTCCTAATGTCTATACATTATATTAACTATCTATAGGTATATCTATTTTGTTCAGCAATTGAAAGGCAATATTGACCTAAAACGAATCGAACGATAGCTTATTCTAAAAAATATCATTACTACTTATCCTTCGTCTTGTTTCGGATCTTCGCAAATCATTGGCAAATCGTGCACGTAAGAAAAAATTTACATCAAAATAGTACATTTCCTGCTACAATAAATGGTTGAATTTCCGATCAGATAAGTCCGCCTAAAGGGTTCTTAAGTTTAACCACTCAATCCTTTGTCGCTTCGAAGTGCACCATCTTAATCTTCAATTTACGTATGCCGTTTAGCGAAAGAGACGCTATTCTTGTGGCTCATCTGTATGTATTAAAGGAGAATGTATGTATGTCTGACTGACAAAGATTTCTGACGCGATGGTCTTTTGTTCCTCTGAGGTCTAAACTACTGGGTTTATATTCTGTATAGAGGTACCTGTACAAGGAGAATAAGATATAATTTATTAATTGCACATTGATCAGCTTATGGATCTTAAGTCTAATTGCAGTTATGTACAATAACCCGAATATAGGGCGTCGTTTCAATGATTCGCATTAGATAGCTATAAAATGAAAAATTTACAAAAAAATGAGTTAAGTTAATAAAAATAAAACCAATTGATATAAAAAGTATTACACATGAAAAACAAACAATGACATATAATGAAAAATTAATATAGTAAAAGTAATAAAAAATCTATGTATGTCAAATTAGTATAAAATTACAAAAAATAAAAACTAAGTCAAAATAAGGTTAAGGAGGAAAGACAGTATTACTACGAGGAGGGATGAAAAAGTAGTGAGAATGAAATAGAATATAATGACTATTGATAACTTAATAAAAAAAAAAACTACATAGTCTCCGAGTCTCTCTACACACCGAGTCCAGCGCTTTTCCAAGGCTTCAATCCCTTTAAAAAAAAAGTTTTGTCTTGGTCCTGCAAAAAGCTCTCCACGGCATCCATCACCTCGTTATCGTCTTCGTACCTGTTTCCCCTTAAGTATTCTTTCAATTTGGGGAACAGATAAAAAGGCGCCAGATCTGGTGAATAAGGGGGGTGGTCAACCAATTCGAAGCCAGCTTGCTGAATGGCAGCCATCGCAACTGCCGACCTGTGCGCGGGTGCGTTGTCGTGATGGAACAGCACGCCCCTTCGAAGTTTCCCTCTCCTTTTCTCTTTGATGGCATTCCTCAACTTGGGAATTAAAGCTGCATAATATTGGCCTGTAATAGTGGTTCCACGCTCCAGGTAATCAATCAACAATATCCCATATCCTTATCCTAATAGGCCATAACCTTGCCAGCCGATGCCACGGCACGAAACTTCTTCGGGGTTGGTGATGATGGCCGTTTCCATTGCGAAGATTGCTGTTTTGTCTCAGGATCAAAATGATGGACCCATGTTTCGTCCATTGTTACGAAACGAGAACAAAAGTTCTCAGAATCTTCTTGAAACTTGTCCAACAATATCGTTCGTTCAATATCGTGTCGTTTTTCTTTATGTTCGTATTTTCTTTTGTAATGTTCTTGTTTGTCTTCCGTGCTCGTTCTCCCTACTCGAAATTGAGAAGCCCACCTTGCGACAGTAGAATACGGCGGAGCAGACTCTCCTAATGTTGCCTCCAAATCGCAATGAATCTCTTGAGTCGTTAACTTTTTTAAACAGAGGTATTTAATAACGCCTCGCACTTCGTTTTTCTCCATTTTCGAGAACACGTTCCGACACGAAGCAAACAAATGACTACATTCAGAAAAAAACAAAAGAGAATCGAAGATTTTTTTTGTTTATTAATATTACAAATATGTATCTGAGCTATGCCTGCCAGTATTTTTTTTTTCTTACCAAGGAGTATGTCGTTCTCACTACTTTCTGATCCCTCCTCGTATTTCTCTTCATTTCTCGATTTTGATTAGTATAAAACACTTGTCACTCAACCAATTTGTTGAGAAACTGACTGATTGATAGATCAATTCAAAGCCTGGATCTTTAAAATTGGTATTTATAAGTAAAGGACGTATGGAATAGGCAAGAACAAAGAAAGGAACCTTTGGAAATTCTCTCCCTAAGAGTGAATAGGAGTTAGTATGAAATTCCGTGGTAGTTGACGAAAACCACAAAGTCAAAGTCAAAGTCAAATTAATTTATTTCCAAAGGATGTTATTACATCACTTAGATCCGTCATTACATTTTTTTGGGTCACGCGGACTAAGTCCCGGGCGAATTGCTATTGATGGTCGTTTCAAATTACAATTGAGAATATTTTAATTTTAAGTCCCCAAAGTATTTTAAAGATCGACCTTTTGGTGCCGATTCGAATATGGCTTTGTTTTTTAGACTTTACAATTTTATTGTGTATTTTAGTTAAGAGGGCAATTAAAATGATAATTTCAGCTTTAATTGATGGTTTTATAGCATTTTATTTTTTGTAGATTTTGCTTGCTACTCGTTTCGTTAAGATGTTTATTGGTTGCTCCAATATATAAAGTAGGGGTAATAGTACATTACTGCCGCGGCCGCAAAATTAGTTATTGCTGGATGAGGACACGTTTAAAGTCCGAGGCGCAGGCGAGGACTTTTATTATGTACGAGTCCAGCAAGAGTTATTGCGGCCGAGGCTTGTATAGTGCTTTTCTCTGAAATATGCGAGAAAATTAAAAAATACTAAAAATATTGTGGTGCCTACCTTGGATTTAAGGGTCTACTTGTATCGCACTAAACTTATAAATTCTAATTTTTATCACTTTCTACTTTGATTTCTTGAACCATTCATTGTTATAATATTTCCCCAATTCAATAATTAGTTAACTCCACCATGAAAAATAAGCAACAACATAAATACATAGTACGATAAAAATAAAAGCGGCGAAAATTAGAAACCGCCATATTGTGCACGTTTCTTTTCTTTTTATTCTGTGCCAGTGTCATACAGAGCATACAGCCAACTCAAATTACTACGAGTCGTGTACGATTCATATAAAATTTGAATTTAGAACATTAAGACTTATGAAGAGTATGCTATAAAAGATTAAAAAACATGAAATTTCTGAACGAAAGTTACTTTGCCGGCCTAGGCCGTTTGAGGGCACGTTGCCGGCCGCTGTTTTATATGGGGCAATGTTTCGACCAAAAATGAGTCACTTCGCGTACTGTTTTTTTACAGTAATGATCACATTTTCGAGCGTGTCGGAGAAAAATTAGTTTTAAGCGAATTTCCTAACGGGATGAATAGTGTTCCAACCAAATTAATAAAGCATTTAATTCAAACCTGCTCGGACATGTTCATGCGTGAAGTACTTTATTAGTAAGCCTATTGTTTTTGTTTATATACCTACTATTAGCTTTTTTGAGGCCCTTGCTCAGCAGTGGGACAAAAAAAAGCATGACGTATCAGATAACAAAATAAAATGCTTTCATAATAAAAATCTAAATGGTGCGTAATTGAACCTTACCAAAATTAGATCTGTCGAAGCAAGAGGGAAGTTAGATTTGATACCGAGAATATCCCATCAGAGTTCAAAGTAAAGGTCTCCAAGGGCAAGCATTAGCGATTCAAGACGAGCAGCCATCGAAGAGCCAGTATTGGATGCGGACGGGTCAGAGCAAACACGCTCATTATGCGACCGGCGCGACGTGACACACAATAGTGTTGCCGAAAAATCGATAGTTTTACAATCGATAGTAAAACGCCAAAAACATGACCCAATCGATAGGCCTATCGATAATATCGATAGTTTATGCAATATCGAGGAGCAATACTATCGATAGTATCGATAGTTTTTTTCGTTTTCAACGATTTATACTATCGATAGTATTGCTGCTTATCAATGCTTAGTAATTTATATAACACACTATCCCGAAGTATTTCTTGCGTTTTTTTCCTGTACCGAAGGTTGCCTGGAAGAAATTATAAGGCTGCCTATCTGTACACTATTATTTGAACTGCTTTTTTTCTGTGTATCTCTTGTGTGCAATAAAGTATATTCTATTCTATTCTATTCTATACTATCGATACTATCGAGGCTATCAATACTGTTGGGCTTGTTCTGCACAAACCTATTTTTATTATAATACTGACCTTGGAAAGCGTCGGCGATCCGTAGCATGAGACGGCGCTTCAGGCCAGGAAGGAATAGGGATTGGACCACAAGGGGGTGGATGGGAGGCCTTACCACAGCGACGCACTTCATCCAAGTTGATCACGCACAACTTCTCACCAAGACACCGTTGTCGCGCAGAAGACACACCGAACGCGACACTAACAGCCACCGTATGCTGCTATTATTATGTATCCACAATTACACCGAAATGGAATCAATCCAAGACAATAGTGGAAAAGACAAACCGACCGAACGAGAAAATTTCTAACCTATAACGCGCCGTGCCGATACGGACTTCAAAACAGACAGATGGCGCGTTCCGAATCACGCCGCGATCTATCCGCGTACAAGTAACCTAGTATGCGTTCCGAAGCATAAAGATTAAACAAATACTATCATTTTTACTTAAACTATCGACAGTATATCGATAGGCTAGCGATATTGGACTATCGAGCGGCAACACTAACACACAACGCAAACATACAGCTCTATTGCATACTACAGAATTGTAGTTTGTAGATTTTATTGATCTGGAGTAGTTGGAGTAGTGGACCGCTGCTTCTTGTCTGATACTCGTATACCTCGATTTGAATCAGGTGTCTTCAAATTTCGAATTCATTTTATTTTGAAGCTCGTTTTTTAATTGCATCTAGTGCAAACGCCTTCCCGCTCTCCCTAACCTTCCCGATCTTGGCCCTCCAAATACCAGCCCGTGTTCATGAGAAACCCGTCCAAATCGTCTCGGCATCATCTTCGTGATCGACCTGCCAAAGAAAAAGAAGTAGTTTCTGATGATCTTAGTGAGTAACAATTTTCCCAACCAATGATTCGTTTCACATCTTTCAAATGGTTTTAATTGCCTGAAGTGAAAAATCAACCCATAATCTTTCTCTTAAACGCGATCGCTTTATTTAACACATTAACTACCGAGAACTTGCCTTGAGTGTTATAGCCGCATGGCCCCCATATAGTCTCATGAATGAATGAATCGATTAATAACTTTTGGATGTTAAATCTCTCAGTTTCGTCATTACGGTGGTTCTGGGTTCAAATCCTAGTGGGATCACTCTACTCAACAACAACATCAACAGCCCGTTATCGTCCACTGCTGGACTATGAGCCTCCTCCACTTAAGTGGAGGGTTTTGCCATAATCTCCACGCTTGGCAGGCGGATTGGAGATCGCAGATTAAAAGGTTACTGTATCAGAGAGCGCTGCTGCCCGTTCCTTGTTCAATGTGTAGTCCCTAAGTCGCCTCTTACGATACCCACGGGAAGAGTAGGGGTTGGTGACAAATGTATTCTACTCTGACGTCACCACACGGCACTCAACAAACACTTATTTGTGAGACTGTTCTTAGTTTGGTTATGACATTGCAGGTTGAATCACCAGATTGTCCGAAAAGTAAGAGGATTCTGTGCTTCGGAAGGCACGTTAAGCCTTTAGTCCCGGCTATTATCTACAGTTGTAGTCGTTACATGAGCCATTTTAGAAGCCATTGACGGCTCAATAATTTTTGACACCAGGATTTGTAGTCATCTCAAACCTTGCTTTGCAACCCACAAAATTATGTTGATCTTACTGAGGACTTCCCACACTTCTAGGCAAATGGCGTGAAATTCTACTCTACTCTAGAACTCTCGTTTGTCGATTCTACGATTGATAAACCTGCCTTATATAAACTGTCCTTATCAAAATTGTATACTAAACTGAAAATATCTTTATAAATCTACATATATTTTCAAATATTCTTCAAGCTCCGCGAAGGGGTCAGCAATTACCATATTAAACAATCAATCAGTTGCAATGGCGGCAATTCAACGCTGTCAGTAGCTTATAACGCTTATATAAAGCAATCATCGAATTAACATGACTAGTTGTCGAGAATTGACTGATTACCCGATCGTATTTAATCACTCACGAATTGGTGCAATTAATGCCCATAATAGGAGCAAAATGTATTATTAAGCGTTTCGTATTTGACTTCAATTTATTAATGTAGTCCTGATTCGTGATATGCGGTGTAATTTATGATCTAGTTGGGAATTATTTGTTAATTTGTAATTTTTTTGTTTTCAGGTAAGTTTCGTCTATTTTACAAAAAATTCTTGTAAGTATGCTTATTTTTCTTTTGTCGTATCGATTGCTCGTCAGTATATGCCACCGTCATAAAACTTCATTATTTCTATGAATGTGGTAACGAAGGTACTAGTATGCTATGTTTCTTAAACCTAAGATAAATAGTTTTCAGATTTATGTTAGATTAGAACAATGCATGTAAGGATCCAAAATTATATCTGTAGCATTATTATTTTCAAAGACTATGCGTATATCTTTCGAGTTTATCTATTATCTATATTATTTATCTGCATATCTATCTACTCTTGTCGTTATTAAGAACCCATGCACATTGGATCACTGCCCTAGTTCTGAAATGCGAACCGTAAACAATACAGTACCGTCCACCACAACCTTGTGCAACTTATAGTTGTGCAAATTATAGTCCATACAGTGGCTGTATCAAATGCCTTTGTGGCCCTGACAATGACAACTATTACAGCCTTTCAAGATTGTGTATGAGACTACGCTGGCTGTTAGTGTTATACATCAGTACATCATACTATGCGGAACTTAGCGTCTGATGTTAATACTTCAAATAAAATCAAATGTTTTATTCGAATTAATATTTGACAAAATTAATTTTTCGACGTTAAAGGTAACAGATACCAAGGACAAGGAAAGCTTGTTCATGGTTGGCACATCCACTTAAGCATAGTTTTCTACTTATCGGATGCTAACTACGGATTGTTATTGCAGTACTAGTTTACTGTCCTTAAGAAGAGCGACTCAAACGCAACAATGAAATCCGAAATAGTCTATAAATCTAGGTAGATGGTATTCACTGTTTAACGCTGATTCTGATGACTACTAAAATAACGCAATGTAATATCAGCTACATTAAGAGTTAAAATGCAGATCAAATAACGCCGGATCAAAGAACGCGGAGTTTCTTACTAAGTAAAGAAGCACGACCGCATCGAATTTTGTGCACCTTCAGTAGTATTACTCGTACAAGCAGAGTCTTAAGAAGGGAAAATGTAAGCGTGGCGAAACTGCGTTTGCGTTCCTGTAATTTTTATTGCATCTTTTATTTACGCATCTTATAAAAATTACAGGATTTTTTTAATCAATGTACTTTTTATAATATCGCATCCAAACCGGCATATCAACAACTTTTCCCAAGAGACATGCGTGGACAAACTATAAAGTTACGATAATCGATTTTGTTATAGTAGGTTCATCATCATCATCTCAGCAGAAAGACGTTCACTGTTGAACATAGACCCCGCAGGTTTCCACCGTCGCCAAGCAACTTTTACAACAGTAGATTACATTTGAAAATAGGTCAAAATTTAACTAAATAACCTTAATCAAGTGCGATACTTCAACGCTGCAGTTTAATTTAGCTAAAGTACTCCACTTGCCAACGTGTAGAGTAGTTTCAATGTAATTGGCACGCAATCAATCAAATTCCGTATCCATTGTACCAATCGATGCTAACTGTTAAAGGGAAACTATGTTCTGTCTGTAATTGGCAATTAGTGCACTTTGCGCCTGGCCGTTTGTAAATTGGACAGTTAACTTCTTTTCGGTTAACGCGCTCATTTCGTGTTCACTATGAAATCTGCGAGAATAAAGAAAACTAGATGTTCGAATAAATCTTTCGTTTTCTTCTTTACATTTTTTCCGTTCTCATTATTATTATTATGAGCCTATTGTATCCCACTGCAGAGCAAAGGCCTCCCCTTTCTTTCTTTGTCTTTTTTTTTTCAATTATGGTTTCATACCTAAGTATTTTTTCAAATGAAATGACACAAGGCTTTTGTATATAAAAATGTACGAATATCCAATAATAAATACTTCTATGTATGTAATTTCTCTCCTTAATATTCTGTTCGGACAGCTTAACCAAATAACCTCACGTCTAAAATTTTTAGTAATTCCTTAGGTATATTTTAATGCCAATTTAATACAGTCTACGAAGGCTCCTTTGGTAGGACATATATGACCTAATTCAAGTCATCCCTTCAGTATCATCGAACATAATTTCCTACAATGATGTCTTGTGAGATGTGCGAAATTTCAAACGTCTTCAAAGTCAAAGCTGTCGACTGAAAAGCAATATTCTACAAGAAACATTTGTATTCCCTACTAGTCCAGTCTGGAAGAGAACGGTGGAAACATGTAGACACGGGTAGACACAAGCTCAATATTCGGGGTTCCTTTGCTGTTAAAAAAATAATGCTTACTGTGCAGTTTTGTCCTAACATAAAGGACGATGGTCTTTTGAGTAAAGCCAAATTTTATGAGACTTTATAGGTATATTGTAGTAGAAAATGGTGTGCCTGAACTAAATGCCCTGATTTTTTAAAACAAGAGATTGTACGTCCAATTACTTAATTTTTTTTATTATTTATATTCAAGTGGACCCCACCTATGCTCAAAGAAATGCTAGCATAAAACAAATCAAGTACCACAGATAAACTCAACTTAAAATTCGATATTTCATAACATAGGAACGAACTAATACTATACTAGTAATTTATTTAAACTAAGATAAAAAACATTAAAAAGTTTAAAAAATGAAAAGTTTTTAACATGCAAGTTTTATGATCTTAAATAAATCTTTTACCTCTTAATCTTTTCAATAATTAAGTAAGGTTGTTTCAATTATTTATTTTTCGCAGCCTTAATCTCATAAAGTATTACATTTCTTAAGATTAAGAACGTTCTCAATTAAGTCTAGAGCGTCTTCATAATCGGATTACTCGAATATCTGCAATGCAAAATCATTATTACTGCGGTGCGAAACCTTACTGTACTTCAAGACCTCAAAGGGATAGCGGTACTGCGGCATTCGCAAGATTATAATAAGTTCTTTGAGAGGATAAACTAGTTGCGGATACCTACAGTAATGTTGCCTCGGATTTGCATAGGGCATTCGCTAACAAGACACGTCCGACTACAATTGTGTTCGCGAAAGAACCCTAGTCAAACAACCCATTTCTATTTTGGCTTGCCGCCGCTTGTTTAATGGTTGGTCCGTACGACCGCCCCGGCTAACACTTAACGCTTTTTGCATACGAAAGTGTCTGTACCTCCCACTGTCTCTTGCTCTCCTGGTAGAGTTCTGAATTAGCTTAAGTATTAAGGTTCTTTAAAAAGCTTCAAGGATTTCAGGGAATGTTTAAGTGTGCATATCCAATGTTAAATTTTATAATTTTTACACGTGCATATAGATATAGGCGTTTCTTTTCATCGTGTGGATAGTAAAGGAGACAAGATCTCTGTCAATGTTATAGAACCGCCAATAGCTACTGATATTTTTGAAATAAAAAAAATGGATACTGTTTAAAACAATATTTTTTTTAATTTTGAATATGTTCATCTTATTAGTTTATACAGGTACTATGTAAGATAATAATTCTCACAAAGTATAAATATGGGATTAAATAAAAAACTTGAGTATGTAGCTTTTAAACTACGAAATGGTGCTTAGATACGGTTATTTCATCCAGTATCCATAAATAAAGTCAGCACTAAAAGATTTTATGAGAATTCACGATCTTGAAGTCTAGGTGAGGCTACCCCTAAGATAAACAAACTATGAGCTTTAGTTCAAACATCAACATTTACAGTGTGAATTTGGATCTTGGTTGTTGTACGAGTATTTAAAAATGACCTAAATGTCTGTGTTTTTATAGATCTCCCAGCGATAGTCACAAAAAGTTGCACTCACCGAAGCTTAGAACGGGTGACGTGCGAAAACTTGCCGGCCGAACCAATCCTTATTCAACGTACGCACCTTTGTTATTATCCTACTTTGTATTCAGTCAGAGTCAAGTTGAAGGTCGCCGTATAACTAACTAGTACTCTCCATTCTTTCACGTAACATTTAGTCGCTCCAGGCGTTATGACGGACCCAATATAAACATCCTTTCTAATCTATAGAAAGTTGATCTTGTACGATGAAGTATCGCAGCCCATCAATCCTGCACGTCAGTTAAGACCGGGATACGTCTTGTGAGTCGTATAAACTGACCCCGCAGTCTAAATAAAACCCAGCGCCACCACAAAATAGCCCATAAAAGAGCAACTTCGTAAGGCGTAATGCTTAGATAAACGACGGCTCTTAATCCGGGAGTTAGAATGTTGACAACAAAGGCAATCAAATACAAAAAAAAAGTAAGGAATTTCATTCCATTAATACACGTCGAGATGAATGTATTTATAACAAAGCTAACACTTAATAATTCAAGTTCGTCCGTGATCGAGACTCGAGTGAAACGTCTAATCATTATTGTGTGGGCAGCCGTAATTGAAGTAGAGATTCGTGATTCGTTCTTTTCCGTTTATCTTAATTTATTCATTTCGAGCGCTAATGTTGCTGTGACCACTTGTCAGATTCAATAACAAGGCGCACGTAATTCGTGCACCTGTTTCTCAATTGTTACAAAGATGATGAATCATTACTCAAGTCGTTCACAGGGAAGGTATGGTATAATTTGTTCGGCTCATTTAGCGAGCGTATCGCGTCGACTGACGTCTGTTTTATCAGAGATGTTTTACAATTAATGACAAATTGTGTTTGTTGCGGAGAAATAATTAGTTGGCATCGTTTGCGTGACTACAGTGACTAGCCGCTTGATGGATAGCGTGCTGGTGATACGATCGCTGCCGCCGAATTTCATGAGAATCTTGTTTACAAGCTAGAGGCGCCTGCGCAGAGGAATGCTCATCTAATGAGCGCCAAGTTCTCTAATAAAATGGTGCTTTTAAAAGTTTTGTGTAGAGCTTACAACAATAACATATACTCGTATTTGATCAGACCGGTGTATACAGCTTATTATCACAGAACTTCTTTCATGGTCTGAGCTTTAGATATTGGTTATTTATACCTATTGTTGTTAATGTTGGCACGAAAACGAGGAGGCTTATGCCCTGCACAGAGTAATAAATGGCTGATGATGATGATGATGATGATGATGATATTGTTGTCGCTAAACCTTTTGTCCGTCATACAGTATGTGTACAATTTGTTGTTCTTTGATAATTTAAAACTATTTTACAGGATTTTATTTTTCTAGTTTACATTTTTCTCGCTGTGGAACCAGAACAAAGACCAGAGAACTTGGCGTTTTTAAACGTTTTCCGTTGAACCTTATTAAAAAGCTTGGGGCACCTTGCCGGCTCTTGTAAATTATCGAATTATACCGACTCGGCAGGGCGCACCTATGCGTGTTTATTTAATTTCGGAACCGTTTTGTTCCCATTACCGAGAGCTACATCGCGCCTAGCCGATTGTGGGAAAGTGCTGTGGAATCACAGAATCCTATACTTACTTTGGTGTTTATTTGGTTTTGCTTTTAATTATTTCTTGCTAAGGTACCAGTGTCAGTCAATATAGATCTCGTTCTAAAGGCATCGGCGGTTTTGTGTTATCCTCATCTGTAAAAGGTCTTCGCGACTATTGTTGGATTATTCAGGAACAAGCTTCGTTGTTTTAATTTAGAGTTGTTGACTAAGTTTGCAACAGGCAATGTCAGCCTGATTCTTCTGATCCTGGCTAAGCTTTTTCTTATTCTAGTTCCCGAAGTAATTATTTAATATGTCTTTATGATTTAATATGGCCTACTGGCCGGGATGGGTGGGGATGGGCCTACTGACTTTTTTCATACAATATTTTGTATTCTATATCTCTAACAACAGAATTAAAACACTTTCCTGCCCGTGGGCTTCTAAAACCTACTTTAGGCGCTCTTATCTGGGAACCAATCGTTACTTTTTTAAAAGATGGAATGAAAATCATATAATGACTTGTGCGTTTGTAGTTAGATACATATCATGAAACCTACTGGCTTTCATTTATTTAGATACGCTTTACCCATCTCATAGGTTAAAAAAACCCTTCTACTATTAGAGAACTTTATGCTTACCTACTTCAATTGCGTGTATATTTAATTCAGAAACCATTTTGTTCCTATTACATCGCGCGTGGTGGACTCTGGGAGAGTGTTCTGCAAACAGACAATCATGTAGCTGTTTATTCGTGAATTTGAAATTGTTTGTGGTCACGAATTTAATTCGAATCTGTTGAATTTTTAATGTACCAATTACTAGGATTGCGTGGAATTCTCGCTTCACGATTATTTAGATGCTCTTATACGGAGTTAGTTTATTTGTTTTTGAAGTGCAGATTTAACCTAACCAAGTTTTACCTAAAAATAAGGTATTTTTGCACCTTATTTTTAGGTGATGTTACTATAAATAGAATAACCGTGATAAATCTAGTACTTGGTAAGGTGCAATTTGCGCCTGATTGCGATCCACCATTTTGCTTGACTGCTATCGGCATACAAATTGTATGCAACGATGGGTCTTGCTGTGTTTTATTTTAAGCCTTCGGGTTTATCACTCGGTAACCGAAAACCTACCAAGGTAGACTATTATTTCGTGTGCGATATTCTGATTTCAGCACAATAGATGGCGCCAGCCGTCACACTATGTATGATAGCACAAAATGCTTGAAAAGGTTCTCCTATATTTCGATTTGAGTCTTTTATATTATAACACTAGCGGTCCGCCCGCGGCTACGCTCGCGCTATGTAAAATTTTCCCGTGGGAATAAGACTTCTCCCGGTAAAAAGTATCCTATGTGTATCGATAATTTCGTCCAAATCCGTCCAGTAGTTTAGGCGTGAAAGCGGAACAAACATCCAAACATCTAAACATCCAAATATATTTTCACATTTAAAATATTAGTGTGATAAGCCTTCTCAAGATCATATTTGATTATGAATATCAATCCCCAACCATGTACCTCATTAAAATTAAGAATGCTATGTACACCAAACAATAGAATTAGATCTAACGGACGTTAAATACGTACTAACAAATACCTGATCATGCAAATACGTTTTTGCTGTACATCAAACTGAGCGAAACGTTTATTGAACTCATCCACAGTATATGGATGATAGGATAATAACATAGTGCTCTGAAACGCCGACTTGTTGTTATGGGCTACTAGTACTGTATGCTAACGAGTGATCGGCACATTTAGATGACTGAGCAACATAAATAATTATAGGTACCTGTTATTTGCAATTTAAGCGGAAAATTCGCCGTTTTGTTGCAAAGAATTCTTAAAAAAAACTGTTAAATCCAATAGTTAGCTATAAAAAGTTTATTTAAATCGCCTTCATACAAACCCTTAGCAGTGTAATTCAATGACCTGCCTACAAGAAGTTGCTAACTTAAAGATAAATCTGCAATAAGGTATGGAATCTTATTATGTAAATAAGAAACACTTACCAACTTGCAACAAATCTTTTCAAACTTCTAACACTTTCAAGTCTCAATTTTGAATAACAATGATAGTTCAGCAACAATAACATTTCTAAAATATCCATCACAATTTTCGCATGGATTCTTTCACGGGACAAGGCACTTTGACCTTTAGCTGACGAGCTCAATTATATTTTCTCGTGTCACGTAGCACGAATGCTTTCAGGCGCCAAGAAAATGTAATTGACTAAGTCCAGACTTTTTTTATCTAACTGAGCAGGCACAAGTTGGCTCTAAAAATATAGCTTGCTCATTTTTCCAAATAGTGAAAAGGTTAAAAGATAAAATCTGATAAAAAAGAAATTTAAGTTCAATTTGGTTTAACCATCAGACGATGAATTTTTTTCGTAGGTCATCTTAGGTAGTACAACCGATTTTCGTATTTTTGCGAAGGCAAAGAGACGAATCCAAATGATCATTTACAGTAGTACATCTCATCAAGTTATAAACTTTTGTTATTACTACTAAACGTTATTATTACCAACGCACAAGATGGGGGTATATCGCCTGCTATTCACTGTACAAATACACAACACTAAAAATATTTTTGACTTTATCTTTAATATATAAATACTGATCCTCTAAGTAGATAGGCCGTAGTAGGTATGATTTTGGTAAGAATGGCTTGCGAGCTCAAATAAGTTCTAATTGGTACGCCGCACTTCTGTAAAAATTATACTCCTAGATAAAGCTGATAACGAGCCAAACCCAAGTTCTCCAAATAAAACGACCTGACTCATGTATAAACTTAGACCGAAGCTTAGACAAGTTTTAGTTCCTAGACCTTTTATTTGTCGAGAACGTGATTTAACAAACGGCTGTGAACTTTTCTCGTTGCTACTGCCGACGTTAATTATAACTAATGGTGTTTCAATAGAACAGCGAGCACGTCTTGTTTGAGGTTTCCTTCTTATTTAAAGGTGGGTATAAAATAGTAGCCTAACGTACTTATATTGGATTTAATTCAACTACACAATTAGACTTACTGTAGAATAGTTGTCCACTCGCGTTGTGTAAGATTTTTCCCGTGGGAACAAGACTTTTTCCTGTAAAATCCTGTGTGTTAATCCAGGATACAAACTATCTCCATTCCAAATTTCATCTAAATCCGTTCCGTAGTTTAGGCGTGAAAGCGAAACAAACATCCAAACATAATTTCACATTTATAATATTAGTTTGATTTCAAACATCCAACTAACTGTATTATTGTGTTTGATGTTTGCATTACTTTATTAATTTTGATCTTTCTTCTCTAAAGATTTTGTCCCAAAAGCACTTTTGGATGTATAAATAGACAAAATGTCATAATAACTGTAGTAAATAAAATTATTATCCGTATAGTAAACCAATACTTTACTCCCAAAGTAAGATTCAAACATTCTCTACTGTGAGAGGGTAGGTATTTAGGTATAGTCAGTTTGCTCAATCTTGGCACGATGTTCGTAGCACCAAAGTGCATCAGATTGCAGGCTGCGAGGTGAATTATGTAACTATGAACTGGATCACACTCAGTCCTGGTTTATGGGTTGAGCTTGCAAATACACAGAGATGTTCATATTGGAGTACAATACTCTCACAGATGACATTTTGAAATTTTAATACGGAACGTGTGATGTCATCTTGTCATGTACGCGAGTTTGCGTTATTGCCTTTACGGTTCGCATCATGTTGTATTTATGTGGTCTAAGTAGATTAGATACAGATTAGATCAATTTTTGATTAGTTCTTTTTTTTTGTTTAAATCTTTTCTGAAAAAGGAGTTTCTATCGGATGAATATTTATCATCTTTCAACGGCTCTTATACGTCCCCACCAAGGGGTTGGAGTCTATTCTGAATCAAGGCGACAGGCTTTGCCGACAGCGTTGTGCATTGTGCGGGTGTGTCGACTTCACACACAACTTTTAAATGTATTCGCAGGAGCAAGCAGGTTCCCTCACGATATTTCTAATAACTACAATTACAAATAAGTACTACTACGAATAGCTCCTATTTATGTTGGTTAAATAAACCGTGAAATAAACCACCGTATATTTTGATTCGACAGCAACTACGTGTGACAGCTTTCAAACTATCGACGTTGCGTCACAAATCCCGCAGATCAGAGTTGAGCGCGGGTCGGCCCGAGATCGGCTGTAGTCATGCCCGGCACGTTAATAACCCGTGTCGCCATAACTAAACCTTGAAATACCAGGTATTGTCTGAATAGATAGATGGTATTTGCTTTTGTACGTCTTTACACAATTTCTGTACCACGTTACACTACATCCTATCTAAAGACTGTCAGTCTAGTTTAGGGGTTAGCCCTTGTTGTTATATGGAACCCACAAGTTAACGGGCTTTTAGAAAGACGGAGGACGCGCTTATTGAAAACTATGATTTGATGCTGGGCTGGGCACGTAAGCCGCATGCATCCAGAATGGTGGGCGAGAGTCGTCACGCAGTGGATTCCTCAAGCCGGGAACCGACGTCGAGGCAGGCCCCGAAAAAGATGGCGAGACGAGTTAAACGCCTATTGCCCAGGACCGGGAGGAATGGCGGAACAATGGGGAGGCCTTTGCCCAACAGTGGGACATTACAGGCTGATTATAATGTAATAATAATGATTTGATGAAGGGTTATTCCCATCGGCACCCGAATGCTCCTGCTCCTAGAAGGCCCCACGAAAATATCTTGTTCTATGGCAGCTTTATTATGCTTTCGTAGTATAATATCTGATAGAGTGAATATGGAAAGCTTTATGACACCATAATCGACACAATCAACAAAATAATTCGCCTTCTGTGAAGAAAAATGTTTAAAAATCTTTTCAGGTGATTGCGTTTTTTCTTCTATTTTGCTATGCTGAGCTAGTAATGCATTCTTTTTTACTATAGAAAAATAGAGTTGCTCTTGCATTAGTTTTATTATTCGATTTATTAGATTTTGTTTCATCTCACCAAATTGCATAAGAACGAAAAGCTTTCTCTGCTACAAAGGAAAACAAAAACTTATAGAAAAAGCCTATTAACCGTGACAGCCTGACTTTTTTTCGATAGTTTCTTACTTACTCCATTTTTTATACAGCATGATTTTGCAATCCCTAGCAAAATTTAAATATAATGTTCAGACCATCATAAGCAACAACTTTAAAAAAATTTCGACCTCCCATACAAATCAGTAAAGTTGATTGTGTATTTTGTATGAAAAGTCGATTTTTTTTTGGGGGCTTTCAACCCATGTTCCTTGGGAAAAGTTGTTGCTTATGACGGTCTGAACATTATATTATATTTAAAAATTCGCAAAAACTTTATTTGTCAGTACTGAACCCGGGACCTTCTGTTCAAACGGTCGTGACTCGAACCATTACACCACCTCCACACTAACTCTTTGAATGTCACTACCAAATTACACAGCGGCCTCTAGTGGGTCACGACACTTACTATCAGATAATTATATCGATATGTCTATAGTCGATAAATTTATTTAACCTTGCCTCATTAACTATCGACAAAATCTTTTAAACCATTACAGCCATAATATCTAACCTTTAAAAATCCTGACAGCATTATATTTGAGAATATTGGTAGACCGATGATCTGATGGAGGTTGCGGAAAGTCTTAGAATACTGGCAACGCAGGACTGATCGTTTTTAAATCTTTGGAAGAGGCTTTTTTCACTTAAAAAACATGTTTCCGTAATATCCTACTTAATAAAGTTTTTTTTTTATCTTATCTGAAACACATTGAAGATAGGTAAAAAAACTATAATAATAAATTACTAACGATGATGATTTAAAAAAAAGTGCTGCCCCGGGAACCTGGTTAAACCTGTGTATCGTGCTTATATTTGATTCAAATCAAATCAACGGCCCGTTACAGTCCACTGCTGAGCCTCCTCCACTTAGTGGAGGGTTTTGCCATAATCTCCACGCTTGGCAGGCGGGTTCGAGATCGCAGATTAAATGGTTACTAGAGAGCGCTGCTGCCCGTTCCCTGTTCAATGTGTAGTCCCTAAGTCGCCTCTTACGACACCCAAGGGAAGAGTAGGGGTTGGTGACAAATGTATTCTACTCTGCCGTCACCGTGATTACTAAAACTTATTGAATATGAGTGATTTCAGTCTGTGCCACCTAAAACTGTGTTCTTCATGAAATATAGGAAGTTGTGTATTTTTTTTGTAAGTAATGTATTACAAAAAAAATACACAACGAAAAGCGGTTTATGTTTTTACTTCGCGCTGTCGGATAAAAACGTGGCAAAAGAAATCGATAATAATTCTCACTATATTTCACCTCCATAAGTGACGTCAGATATGGGTTAGTATAATAATAATGACAATAAATGTCTATATAAAGCCATTATCGTAGCCGGTAATCAGCATGGAGCACGAAGTTTTTGTAGTTAGAGCGCTAAACGCTAAATAACGGCGAGTCATGACGCGATGGGCTTAGAATGAACACAGACCAAATAACTGGAGAAGACTCATCTGTGAGCGGATTTTGCTTGCTAGGTAATCTTTTGCCTTAAAGAAATGAAAAAAAAAATTATCAATAGGAATATTCTATTATTTGCATGAAAAATCGATCAGACAACATTGCTAATCATTTCTATAAGAGCATCATGAGTGGTCTGCTGTTTGTAAATTAAATACCAAAAGATGTTTATAAATTAAATACCAAAAAAACTCATCAACTGTAAGTACTTGTTGGTTATATTTTGTTTTATATGAAAACAGTTTTTAATACCCACATCATATGAAAATAACCCAATCCATTTCAATTTGTTTTCCTATATAACACATCCTTATTTTTCCTTCAAGCTTCACCTACGTTTTTAATAGCAAAGTCCTCAGTTGCTTGATCTGTTACCGTGAAAGAGTTATTGCAAGTCGCTGGGTGCATCTCCTGTTTCGCACGCCCGCTTCACATTGTTATTAAGTTCATAGGTCGGTTTGTTTATGACTCAACGCTTTCGAAAGGTAACAGCGAGTGAAAACATCGCTCGGTACACGTCGATGACATACAATTGATAATGTAAATATTGTGCTTGGCCTGTGCCCGGCTAAGAAGTGTTCTTTGAAAGATCTGGTTAGAGCGTCGGTGGTGTAGAGGCTAGGGCCTCCCATTCGGAAGGCGCTGGTTAGATCCCTCTACGTACCAATGAGATTTGAATTTCGAAGACGTTGTACGTTTATTCGTCACTCTTACAGTGAGAGTAACATCGCGAGGAAACCTGAGAAAAAATAGAATAGAATATACTTAAATTGAAAGCTTGTGTGTAAAGTTGACCAAACCGCACTAAACGAGCGTAGACTGATCCAGGATAGACTCGAGCCCCTCGTTGGGGACGTAATATGAGCTGTAATTTTGTTTTTATTACAGTCAAATATCCGCTGGAGCAGAAGGAAAATCCTAGGGGTCCTAGAGTGGAAATAGCGGATCAGAAAACGTAATGTTAGTTGATTCATTTCACCGAATGTTTTCCTAAAACAACCGTTATTAATGCAGCATAACGGTTCAAGGAGAATTGCCCATCAACATAACGCTGTTATATCTCTCTGTGAAAGCCAAACATCCGAATGTCCCAATAGTGAATTGGATCGGTAGCAACACGGCCATACCATAACTACAATAACCATTAATGGTCCGCTTCAAATGGCAACGTTTAATGTCGAAGCCCTCGATCTGTAACCATAAGGTCACTTATTATTGCCTCCTTTAGGCCCAGGCAGACGGACTGCAAACCGACTGCCCAGCCAGCTGTAAGTAACAACAAGTAAGTAAGTAAGTAACAGCTAACTTTGCCGTGTGGTGACGGCAGAGTAGAATACATTTGTCACCAACCCCTACTCTTCCCGTGGGTGTAGTAAGAGGCGACTTAAGGACTACACATTGAACAGGGAACGGGCAGCAGCGCTCTCTGACACAGTAACCTTTTAATCTGCGATCTCCAACCCGCCTGCCCAGCGTAGAGATTATGGCAAAACCCTCCACTTCAGTGGAGGAGGCTCATAGTCCAGCAGTGGACTGTAACGGGCCATTGGTGGTGGTGGTGGAGATAAACTACGATAACATGACCTGACCGTCCACCTTTTAACGAGTTAACAGCATCAACCAGTACATAGAAAAGTAATATGGAGGAGCGTGCTATTCTATCGTTGTCTACCATATGGAATCTGAAATTAAAGGTTATCATCATAATATCACCCGACAGACGTAATTTTCTGCACAAATGAAAACTTATCTTAACATCTCATTTACGATCTCATCGAGCTTATACACTAAGCTATGGCTATCACGCAAGATCAACAAGGTCAACTTCATCAACAATCCATAATCTAGAACTGAATATAGTCAACAAATAATGATAAATTAATCTTTTGGGTGTAGACTGCTTGTCATCTATACGAGTATTTGAACTTTTTAAAGCTCTTACGTTGCTGTCGTATTCCAGTCTGCTTGTCTTGACCCTGATGCCTGCTTATAGTCTAGTCACGGGGCAAGTAAATACTGATGTTAGACGACATGTCCGCTGCACGACAATTCACTTTCGATTTGAGTCGTGCACCTCTCGGCCTACGAGACAAAAGCTTGCCGTTGCTGCAACGATAATAGTATATATACAATAGGGTATAGATACGTTTCATTCAAACAGCGTTGTGCGTCGTCACCATTGACGTGAAAGATGTCCATATTGTATGTATGGCACAGACTTAATATGGGTCATACTCGTTGTTAGGTTTTAAGAGTAAATGGTTTTATAGTTCAAATGCCTGTCTCATGTGGTCAATGACTGCCATTTGTGCTGATTCCGCAGTAGAATAAAAGAACCACCAGCTTACACCGCAAGATTGTTTACGCCAACTCAACATGGACGTATAGTTTTTTTGGATTCATAAGAAATTTCGCTCATATGGTGAAAGAAAACATATCGCGAAAAAACCTGCACACTCGTGATAAGAAGGTAACTAAAAAATTGATTGTGAAGTCGACAAACGCGCCTTGAGCCCCTCGGTGGGGACGTATATGATCTGTTGATGGAGACAGAGAAGAAAAAGCAGCTCAAAACGCCGCACTAGACCTACCATTTGTTTATTCAATCAATTTTTAGTTTCATGATTCATTCTCAGTCTTATTGGCATATCTAGATCCGGTTAAAGTGTAATATCATTGTGTAGTATCGTTGTGTTTCTGCCTATCTGGATTATGATCAACGGCCCCCATTACAAGGGAAGTTAGTCGGCTATTGCACAGACCAGCTGTTTGCTTTGTCTTGCGTAACTCGGTGAAGCCGACCGAAGGATAATCGACGTGCCAACAAATTATCATCCGGTTCGATTATATTAAGCTTTCGTTATTGTCGCTGCCAGTTCGTGCGTGTTTAATTCAATTTTCTTGTCTTGCTGTGTTGGGCAAAGTTAATTGTGGAGAGGTCGTAGTGTAAATATTGCGATAGGTTTCGAAACGATCAGGGGAGTATTGTCTAGACGGTAAGTAAACAGGAGAAGGTATCTGTTAGCTTGAAAGTAGAAAAACGATGGAAAAAGTGAAAGAGACGTAGACTGGAAATTGAAACTTGAGAAAATTACGCGTAGAGCACGCATATTACGAGTATATATGTCGTGGCGCACCTAAATTTGAATTCAATCTTCTTATTCTTTAGGATTGTGGGTTGTAAAACTTCGACCTTTCTTTGATCGAAGGTTGTAAAGGTTATCGACCGACCCCACAATCCCTGGTATCAGAATATGGAGCCGCCTAAAACCTAGGATATGGTTCATATAACGATTTGAATTCGATTATGTGTCAACACTGCCGCTCTGTACGCGCGATGGGCAATAACTTTTTAATGGATGTCTTACGAGTTCATACGACCGTGTCTGTTCATACGATTATTTCGTAATGATGTTTGACTGTGACAGCCAGAGAAAAACTTACCAATATTTCTAGAAATTATCATTTTATGTCATGATTTTTTTTTATTTTAATATTTCTTTTTTTTAAACCAAACCTTAAAGCTAAACATAATTTAAATTATTAAATAAAATTAAAAAAAAAAAAACCTTTTTTAAAAACAAGCTTTTATTATTTGGAAAATGAACTAAAAAGTTAAAAATAAATTAACTCTAATTAGAAGTATAACACTTTATAAGTTCATTGTAACCTTTAACAATAATTAAGCTTCTTTGTCTACGACAAAATAATTCCATATCGTAATCATATATTTTTAACACCAAAACTTTACACCTTAATTATTAAATCTTCCCGTTTTTATTACAGTCCCAATTTTATAAATAAAAAAGCGTGTTACATTGTGATAGCTTAATTATACCATCAAAATGTAACACGCTTTTATTATTTATAAAATTGAGACTGTAATAAAAACGGGAAGATTTAATAATTAAGGTGTAAAGTTTTGGTGTTAAAAATATATGATTACGATATGGAATTATTTTGTCGTAGACAAAGAAGCTTAATTATATTTAAAGGTTACAATGAACTTATAAAGTGTTATACTTCTAATTAGAGTTAATTTATTTTTAACTTTTTAGTTCATTTTCCAAATAATAAAAGCTTGTTTTTAAAAAAGGTTTTTTTTTTCTTTAATTTTATTTTCAACTTTTTAGTATGTTTAATTCGAGATTTACTACGACGTAGTTAGTAGCGCGTAGCAGCGTTTTTCCGTTATGTAGTCCGTAGTACGTTCACATAATAATGTGCTGCTTTGAGCACTTAAAGTTTATGTATTTTATTTATATTTAAATATTTCCTTTTTTTTGTTTGTAGTAGGGTAAACTAATGTTTAAATTAGTTACGTAATCACAAGTTAGTTATTTGTAACATTTCTCATTCTATACATTTCTTTACATTACAAGGTTTCTTCGAAGTCAACTTGGAGCAGTCAAGTTCTTCGATTCGAAGTCCTGCTAAAGACTTAACTCTGCTTAAAGCCACTTAAGCTTGACCAGCAGCAAATAATTTAGAGCCTAGATAAATAACAGCATGATCTACAGTAGTTCCCTGCATTTTGTGCACAGTTGAAGCCCAAGACAAGACAATCGGAAGCATTCTTCTTTCAGCTGTGCCGTAATTAAATTTAGCAGGAAATTGAATTGATTTAGGCTGTATTATGTGAAAGCCATCCTTGCCGAGGTCCATTGTAGAGGGATAACGGCTTCTGTACAACAGGGTTCGCCCTGGTACCCTGAGGCGCAACGTTAGCGATATGAAATGTTTATACACTCTCATACCATTCAGCCCTCGGCACGTGCTCACCTTGGCATTGGGGCATCCATCTAATCAATCAGACATATAATAATCCACATTCATAACAAACGGAACGAACTTTTTCCCAAATCTGTTGGAGTTGCATATTCACGCCAACTAAGATGCTCGTCAAAACGAATCAAATGAGCGCAAACTCGATCGGGTTGCGTCGTTTAATTACGGAGTTCCTATGACCACCTTCCAGCTCCATCATCAGACCCTGGTTACCATAATAGTATCAAAGTACTCGACAAGACGAATCAAATGGGCCTAAACTCGATGGAGTTGCGTCGTTCCGGAGTTCCTATGGCCACCTTCCAGCTCCATCATCAGACCCTGGTTACCATGTAGTATCAAAGTACTCGTCAAGACAAATCAAATGGGCCTAAACTCGGTGGGGTTGCGTCGTTTAATTACGGAGTTCTTATGGCCACCTTCTAGCTCCATCATCAGACTCTGGTTACCATTTAGTATCAAAGTATTTGTCAAGACCAATCCAACAAGCCCAAACACGACTATGTTATGTTGTGTATTTGTGGAGTTCCTGTGACCACCTTCCGGCTCCATCATGAGACCCTGGACATCACGTAGGACTGAAGATCTAGTCAAGACAAATCCAACAAGCCCAAACATGACTAAGTTATGTTGTGTATTTGTGGAGTTCCTGTGGCCACCTTCCGGCTCCATCATGAGACCCTGAACATCACGTATGACTAAAAATCTTGTTAAGACAAAACCAACAAGCCCAAACACGACTAGGTTGTGTTGTGTATTTAAGGAGTTCCTGTGGCCACCTTCCGGCTCCATCATAAGACCCTGGATATCACGTTTGGCTAAAGATCTTGTTAAGACAAATCTAACGAGCCCAAACACGACTAGGTTGTGTTCTGTATTAGAGGAGTTCCTATGGCCACCTTCCGTCTCCATCATCAGACCAGCTCCAAGGTACCATAATATTGCATTGTCATCCGATTTATACATCAATGCAAAATTTCAGCACAATCGGAAACTGGGAAGTGGATCAAATTTAACTTGCAAGATTTGATTACAGACAGACAACGGGACAGGTGAAACTAAATAAAAGCTTGTAAAAAGAAACCGCCCCTGGCCTCCCCCGCCGCAAAGGAACCCATAAGGCTACAAGCATTCCCGTGCTGGATAGCCACGAATAAACTTTGCACCAGGAAAGACAGCAAAGGGACACAGCAAAGGTGTTCACGCACGTGGCGTCCCAAGCAGGCATCTCCTTTTTTGCCACGGGACTAACGTAAGGCCATAAGGTCTTTTACCATCGGTGCGGCTCAGTCCCGGCGGCTCAAGAGCGCTGGATATGTTGGCAGAAAACAACGCTTGGCGCAGGATATCATTCAGGGCGTGGTGCCGCGGAAATCTACCTCTACACGTACCATAACTCAAAGCGTGGTGTCCGTTGGCTTCCACCGTGGTGCCGCAATTGTATATATGGGGTTCACAGACATTACAGCCCAAACGGAAGGCCACGGAGACACGCAATGGTCGCCATCCAAAAGAGTTCCTAAATGAGGTGATGGTTTATATATCAATGGCTTTGAGCTTGCAACACTGATACTGATCTCAGTCTCGCGAAATCTGCGCCTGTCGCATCGCTTGTAAGTCGCTTCAGCAATTTTCTCGATGCAATCTCATCCCATCCCCGCTGCCTCCTAGGTGAATATTTTATGAAATGTCTATTAAAGTGAGCTCGTGGCAATTCTCCTTTGTTTGTGTTGTTGACAGATTAGACCGCTAATAAAAATCCCGGTGACTGTGAGGAATGCGGGGTAAGTGGATCTGGTAAGTGAGTGAGTAACCCGCTGGCTCGTGGTCACGCGAACCACCTGACACCGACACCTTTTGTTCCGTCTGTCGGTGCACGATCGTGAGTTATTCGGATTCCAGATTTACTCCACGCTTGATACATTTTACTGGCGTATCGGCTAGCCCCGCCATTGTAATGGAGAGTCTGAACCTGAGACAGACCAGACCCTATTTATTGCTACTTGCAATTTCAAGTACGTCGTAAAACGCTGTCATATTCTTGATCACTATAACAAATAGACGTGGTCGGTCATATTTTATATATCAATGGCTTTGAGCTAAACGCTCAACAAATTATTAATCGATGCTTAACAAAGGTATAATTTATTGTTGCATAATCTTACAATTAAACTGTTTGTTACATTAAATTATAAAGTGCAGCTAACTGGACCAAATTATTACAAGCCACTTAGGATATGACGTGAAAGTAGAACTATAAGCATGTTACATAACTGAAAATCTTTGCAAATATTGGTTATACAAACATTACCTGCACTTTCAAAGGCTTTCATATTGAACGGAATGCCTCAAATTTGAAAGTGTTCCACGAATTTTTGTTGCGGATAGGAGCCTGTCAACGTCGGAGTATTTTTATTGTCACTGGTCGCAGAGAGCGTTGTGATGTAAAGCGAATTTTCAGAACTCGTCCTCTCACCAGTGTCCCCTTTTAGACGAAGCTATTATTCCGTGTACGCGCTACCAATTCTTGTTCATTTTTGTTTTGCTTGTAACGAAATTCCGTGCAAGTGTTTTGCGAGTTCGACATTATTGGAGAATTGCAAGAATGCGCACCGCTCCCTTTTAATATGATGCTGTTGGTTTTGTCACAACTAGACCAAATGCCTTTTCAAAAACAACTATGTGCCCGCTAGTGAGATATTTTCGCCCAGTAAAAAGTAACCATGGCATTTTTTGTTGAAGAATATTGGAGCTAAACATACACATTTTTTTTTTTACGGAACATCTTCAAAGCAAGCTTTTATTTTCGTGCTATTCATCATATAAATTAAATTAAGACAGCAAAGCTTATTTTATTTTTATTTATTTAAAAATCTGTTGAAACGTTTGAAAATTTCCTGGTCAGTGTTACAGTTTTTTTTTCTTCGAAATTTCATAGTTGAAACCCGTCAGTCTTTATTGGTATGAATCATTTTTCTGACAGCCATGATATAGCGAGAAACTGTAAAAAAAAACAAATGTTTTATTCTTAAGTATTTGGAAATGGCTGTACCTATTGGGAATGTTGGATCGCGTTGGTCGTAAAAGGGATGTGATGTAGAGCGAATGCTAGAATGCGCGCCAACCGGGCCAACCGCGGCTCCTCGCATGACTGGCTCGCGTCTACCAATTCACAGGTTTTTACTGTGATAGCTTCAGCAACTGCAGAAATAGGATGAAAAATGTGGAATGGACGTTGGAGAAGACTGAAGAGAGTAATTTTAGTGATGGTCTAGCCAGAGTTCAAAATGTTAATAAAGAGAGTACTCTCACTAGTGGGAGAGTAGATTAGCAAACGCTACTCGTAGATGCAAATAAAAAATATATTTACAATAGGGGATCGGACTACTTTTGCTCTATCTTTAAAATTGACCGAGTTATAACATACCCACTTGTGACGTCATTTGTTAGTAACGCCATATAATCTCCATACAAAAAATGGTTTTTGAAAGAGACAGACATATTGAAACTTTAAAAAATCACTGTAAATTAATATTTCAACCGATTCTGTTTTTTTCTTCGCGAATCTTCTGCTACTAATCTATATTTTAAAAATAATTTATTAAATATGGTAAATTTAGGAACACTCCTATCCCCTTCCTAATGCCTAATGAAATGTGTAAAGATGACGTCAGAGGAAAAGAAATGTTCATCAATAGACTAGACTCGAAAACATTTCTGAATTGTTTCCATAATAAAGATTCTACGATATTTCAAACTTTTAGTCTATAAATATTTAGCATACTTTCTGAAAATTTAACTTTTTAACATTACATTGAGGACAGCTGGAGTTGTCGAGGGTTTCCTCTCAAAAAACTGTGACCACTGATTCCAACAACTTGTTCTACAAATTAATGACTTACCAAAACAGCATGTTTTGACACATTCAGAGGCTATCCGTCATTGTAACGGCGACGTGTCACGTGCTGCACTTGTCCCATGTCGGCGACACAAAAGAAACGTCTCTCAGTGGAGACTGGTGCGAAGGGGAACATGACCTCCGCATTAGAGGTTTTAGGAAGTGACGTGCGTTGCAGGGTTGACAAATAACTCAAAAATATTTCTATAAAATGTGTAGAACTCATTGATTTCTAGATGGAACAATAAAAAAGGACGTGAAGACAAAAAAAACGCGTGTGCTGTCACTTGCTGATAGTATTAGAGACGAAACATTATATAGACATCATTACGTGGACCGGCGACACAATATTTTGGAAAAAGTAAATGAAAAGTAAAAGCTAGAAGGTCTAAGGATTCTTGAAAATGAACTTTTGATGGAAAAAGGTTAATTTCAAATTAAGCGTGTTCTTGGTCTTCAATATTAAACGAGAATACCACTATAAAATTAAAACTCCAGGCTAACACGCTTTTAGTCCCAGATCATTATGGCGGACTATTTCAATGTAATTTCATTCTACAAATATACTTCTTTATATAAAATATTTATCAATACCAGATCTCTAGCAACCCTATTATAAATTCCCGCCTCTTGGCTACCGTTTTCATATCCTAAGCTGGGAACGAAGGAATTTCTTAGCGAAATAAGATGCGGTTTCATTCAGACTGTGAGTGTGCTTACATTTAGATTTTGTGAAGTAGTTAAATTAAAGCTTACTTTGTTACATTTACATTACCATATTTTTATGTTTGCGTAACAAACTTGACCAAGTAATGGGATCCTCATTTTTGGTGATGAGGAATTACCGGATGCATCTTCTATCTTGTATTTCGGGTTTTTTTATCTGATCTTCTAATTACCTAACATAATCTTTTAGCTTTTATCATGTTCCTTACTGCACACAATGCATATTATCAATTATCAGTATAACAATATTATCCATCAGACATATAAGGCCATGACGAAAACGTGATTGTGACATTCGCAGCCCAGTGCGAGAAAAAGGCCTATCTTTATTTGTCCTCACTTTTAGGTTTGTAGCCGAGTCAAAGTCAACTGGTTCATCTTGTCACGTCTTTTCGCCAGACTATTATGTTATCAGTAGCTGTATTAACACCACCGTAGTCATCTGATGATGACAATTCATATAGGTCTAGATGAGTTCTAAAAATGTCCTACAGTTTTAATTTAATTCTATAACTTTACGAGCCGATTTAAACTCTAGTATGTTTAGTATCATATTTGTAGATTAACTGGATACAAGCAGCGTAACAATTACGGGTACAGTTATTATTTTATTGCGTCTGGTTATAATTTGCCGTCGTACAAAGGCTGTGAGGTCGCCGCGACTGATTTTAGTGCTGCTTTTATGACGAAAAGAGTATCGAAAGCATTGTTGACTATTAAACAGTTTTGTTATATATATCACCGTAAGATTGTGAACGCCGTTAGTTTATAATCTTACTCCTGATATTATAAACTTACGGAAAATTGTGAACTGAAACCGACCATTTACAATATAACGTATTATTTCTCGTTAGTTTATAATCTTACGATGTCAAACCGTCAAATTGTGAACTGATTAAAAATTGGCATGCGACGGAACGCACCTTGCACGCTGATTGGTTAAACGTTTGACGTGTCCAGCGCGGCTATTCTTGGCTGTCATTCTGTAGGTATTAGCTACTGCCAAAACTGACCAATCAGGAACACAGTTCACAATTTTACGGGTGAACATCGTAAGATTATAAACTTACGAAAAATAATACGTTAAATTGTAAATGGTTGGTTTCAGTTCACAATTTTCCGTAAGTTTATAATATCGCGAGTAAGATTATAAACTAACGGCGTTCACAATCTTACGGTGACATATATATATATATATATTCTTATATTTTTATAGTTTGTATCGCTCACTATATTTTGTACGTATATTAAATATTTTTCTAAAATCGCCATTACAGGAAAGAAATCCTAATGGTGAGTGTAATAACCTTCTTATATTTGTACGTAAACTTTTTTGGAAGAAACTTGTGTTCTAACTTAATCCTGACCTGATTCAGATTCAGATTTTTATATTGTGCTTATTTACTAATCACAAATTGTCTACATTTTATTGATTATTTATCTAAGAAAAAGAGTTTCGGTGTTAGCTACTGTCCGCCATCGACCTTTTGATCGACTACCTACAGCAACTTAAATTTTGTTTACTATGGTTTATCGATACCCTTTGTCGGACAGCACTAGTGCAGTCAACGTAGTGATCATAACCGTTAACTATATAATTACCGCTTTTGTCTTTGCTGCCGAAAATGAGGCGCTCTTTGTACTGACGTACTCTATAGCACTGACATCGACATTAATGTGGGTGAGTGAGGCTTTACGGTTCCGACTTTCTATACGGGTCATGAATTCTTCTCTATAGCAGCTGTCTTATGTGAATTCTTATAGATATCATAATCCATTTATCTATAGAATTTAACTATGATTATATTTTGTGCATCTGCGTCATTTTGGATTGGAAGCAAATGTAGGATTTGGTAAAAGATGAGTTATGAATGTTAGTATGAATTAGTTGATTTTACTTGTTTAACAGCCTCCGTGGCCGAGTGGTCGCGATTTCGCGGCTCATTACGGAGGTTCCGGATTTGATTCCCGGCGGGGACACTGTCAAGCAAATATCTCTTCGTGAGACTTTCCCCAGTTTGGTTAGGACATTGAACATTGACTGAATCACCTGATTGTCTGAAAAGAAAGATTATTCCTTGCTTCGGAAGGCACGTAAAGCCGTTGGTCCCGGCTACTATCTAGTTACACGTGCCATGTTTTTTTTTAATGTAAAATAGGTTCGCGTTTGACCACAGTCTCACCTGCTGGAAAGTGATGACGAGGTCGAAGATGATACACGCTCACCCAAAAGATGCCAGTGGCCTATGGCAGTTCAATAACACTGACACCAGGGTTGGTGAGGTCGGTTGTCGACTTAACAACCCACACGATAATGATGACTTGTTTAACCCCGCTAAACCAGTTTTAAAAGATGAATTATTTCATGCCAGTCAGTGCCTGCTGAATAAAAGGCAGTTTTAGTATTTGCTTTACCCCAAAATGTCATTAATTTTAAGAAGGTATTAAATTTATGATCTCGTTTACTTTTAGTACGTTTTCTTAGTACTTGTAAAGCCGACTTTATCTTTGGTATGTCGAATGTTATAGCTTTGTTTGTTATTAAACCAATATTAACCTACTTACCTATCATAATCAGTACGTTGTGAAGTGTTATACCACTAGACATTCAATTACCTACTACTAGGCATGAAATACCAACGTTATCGATACCAAAATCAGCCATAAAGCGCTTTGTTCATATTATTACGATTCTGTAGGCACCAATTAGTTAACGTACTTACCTGCTGAATTGCTTATTCAAATTATGCTTCTTATTTAGATACTAATTCAAACTAGTACTCAATAAGTGTCATTGCCACTGTGGCAACAAAGAAATAATTTAATTATAAACATAACACTCATCGTTTTTAACTATTGTGTCTAAACCCGAGACAATGTAATGGGCATTATTACATTAAATCTAACAAATATTAAAAGGTATCTGATAATGCAATTTTTCATGATTTTTTAAAAAGCACGCACGCTATAATATGGTGACGTCATAATTTCATAAAAAACAAGAAAGAACGAATTTCGGCGCTGCCTTTATGCCCTCCGTGGTGTAGTTGTTAAGCACGTTGGCTGCGTGTAGGCCGAAGGTCGTGGGTTCAAGTCCCGCCGGAAGGTTTACGTTTTTGATTCTTTTCTATGTATATAAATTTTTAGATGAATTTTTAAAATTGTTGTAATTAATTTGCTCTGGCATAGACCTGATATAAAACGCCCATAGATAAACGAGTCAAAACAAAGGCAAAAAGTAAAAAGATCGTAAAGGCAAGTGAAACTGAACTCTATTTATCATAAACTTATCGGAATATCGCGCGTTTTTTCTTTTTCTTGACCATATACAGGACGTTTTATTAGTAACAATTAATATTGTTATCTTATCACCAATAACAGATGAAGAAAAGAACATAGATATGCGAACAGATAAAACTAGTGGCTCTGTGAGCTGTAGACCTCGCGAGTATTGTTTTTTTTTCGAAATCAACCCTATTTATTCCGTAATCTTTAAAAAATTCTATATATTTATCGAACCTGCTTACAAAATTTCAGACGGAACAAACAGACAGACATGATGGAATACAAAATCAATTTTGGCCAAGCTGAAACGGAGACGCTTCGCACTCGCTCTGTCAATAATAATTCAGATAATTTAATCATAGCGAAGCATAATTGGCGATAAAATTGAATTAACTGTACGCAAAGTACCTACTATCATAATTTATACAAGCCTAAATGTGTTGCATTGTTAAAAAGTTATAATTATGATGAGTAAACACTTCCCTACTTCTGTTTACACAATGGTGTCGATTCGGCATACGCCCAACTAAACTAAACTAAAAATTAGTCACTTTCTATAATTTTTTATTGAAAAAGGTCAAATTTAGTCTTGTTTTAGTACCTACCTAAACACCATGACGAATAAAAAGTCACTAAAATAAGACTAAATTTGACAGTTAGTCGTGAAGTCAAAGACAAAAACAAAACCGATGATCTTCGGTCCCTTTTCAATTAAAAATTATAGAAAGTGACAGGACTAATTTTAGTTAGTTTAGTTGGGCGTATGCCGAGTCGGCACCAATATTTCCTTAGACTTCCGCCGTGCTGGCTAAGATACGTACTTATACATCTTCCTTTTCAAATGCTAGATTTTCATAGACAAATAGCCGAAGTTAAAGTAACTACATATGACATATCTCAAAAAAGCTGGAACTATAACCATGTTGTTCCACTCACCCTGTATTATAAGGGTGTCGTTTTGTTCTCGTTTCAAAAACAATGATTATTACCAACTTGTCGGTACTGGGTGCTTCGCGGCGTGCGAGGGAGACGCTATGATCGTTTTGCATGGTACAGAGGCCGCAGCATCAGTTACGATCTTCCACTATTTCTTAGCCTATGACTTCATCGTGAATGATACTGTTTTAAGACCTGCGTATACTGGTTTGGTGTACGTCTTCTTTGTTGTCTTTCGTACGAGGTGAAACCATCAATTTGCGCCGCGCCGAGAGTACCTAAATGCGTCGATCTCGGTTTAAAGAGACGAGATGAGTGAAGGAAGACTTGAGGTACTTGCAGACTGAAAGGAGGCATGCATTTATCGACTTTTTTCCTGTAAGTATGAAGTTTGAAAAATCAAATCATCAATGTAATGTCTTGACTTGTGTGTGATTGAATATTTAATTATGCATTTTTTACTGTTTTCATCAGTACGTTTTTTTACTGGTAATAAGTGCCAAAACTGTGTTTTCCTGTTTTTTACGGGCTTAAAAGACTTTTCATGGAGATCTTTGCTGGAGGACCTATGTGTCTAATAGTGAACGTATTTTGGTTGTTAAATTTTTTCACCTAGCTAGCCACTACAGAGTCCAGAAATTCAGAGACATAGCCAGCACATTACATGTTAGCATTATTTACTTCGCTCGCGTCCCTTTTCTATTTGCGACAAACACTCTTTGAGTCTGTGTTTTTTGATGATATGCACCAATGATGCTGCGGGTCCATTTTTTTCACATACGAGGATGAGAATGCGGATCTTAGGTTCTTTATAAACATTTTGCATGGATGAAAAAATCAAGTAAAAAATACTTAATTAAAATTATATTTAGTATTTTTTTTATAAAATAATCAAGTAAAGTTATCTGTTTATCACGTTTGATAAAAAGTAACACCGTCTGATTCTGTTCATTTGTCGCGACCTGCTCTACATCTACATCCGCGTGAGCTTCGCATTTATTATTGCGGATGCGAATATCTGCTATATCCCTAATATGCACCCTCCTTTATCCGTTCGAGAGCGAGGAAGCTCCAATCTTGTATTACCCGCTGGTTTGTTCTGCGGTCGCGACCGCTTGTAAACCCGTGTTGCATTCGCCCAAGCCACTCTTAGTCCTAACATTATTTACATTCCACATAGAACAGCGAGCCGTATCCTACAACGCTTCGCAATTAATACTGGCGGCTAATTGTTGAGGTGTTGGCAATGTTGGCATGTTGTAAATAAATCATCCATCTCGCTGTTTTTATCGTACTAGTATCAGTTTTTCTCTTATACAATTATTTAGTGTCATTTTCCAAAAACCTAAATTATATCAAAGGAAGTAAAGCAACGAACAGTAAAGTTTCTTTTAATCCTACCTTAATATTTAAAGAATTCTTACTAACTTCATACCTGTTAAAAATGTTTTATGACTCGTCCGTTCTGTTCCACAACTTTGTTAAATATGAAGTATTTATGAGAAGTGTTAACTTTTATTGTTTTCCTTGACAGGTGTAGCGCACATTTAATTTATTCGGCGTGGTCAGTGAAGGCGCGACTTACCCAGCAGGCGGTAACTGCTCGCTCGATCCAACTTTTTCCCCGCAACGTGTTTTTGCATGGGAAGCGAGACGAGCGAATTAGGAGGTGTAGCAAGAAAATTGCTATTTTTACAAACAAGCTCTTTACGGCGCAAAAAATGTGTACCGAGGCGCCGTAACGTGGTAATCAATTCAAACGAGGCTCATTGTTTCACCGAAGGAAGGCTCGGATGTGTCGGTATCAGAACAGCGCAAGCTCCCGATGTGAGGTTTTATCGGATCGAACGACTGTTCCAAGCAGTTTATGGTTGCCGGCTATGGGCATTCTTGCTTCTTCTAATGTTCGCTTCGTGTTCACTTCCGCGCCTTCTCCCGCGTTATTTGTGATATCATAACAATGTACACGCGCGTGAGTAGAATTCGGTATCTCCACCGAGGAATCCCATCGGCGCGACGCTGATAAACGCGCAACTGGAATGGCGACAATTCATAATAATTTGTTCAGTTAACAGGTTTGGTAGTCGCGGCGCGGCGGGCGGCGGCCGTCTCGCCTCGTAATGAGCGGCATCTGCGAATCAATGAGGTTGGTTCGCGTTTTATTAAACGCCTCGATAAATTTGCATCGTCAAACAGCGGCCGCGGCGGCGAAGCACGTTCGGCAAATAGAATAAATACGTTGCCCCTCGCCGGCGGCCTGCCCCCTGCCCCTACTGCAAACACAATTTGCCCCTATTTATGTGCTACTATTTCCGAGCGCCGGCAGCGATGTCGTCGAATTACTCCGACTGCGCTTTGCAGACCTATGATTTCGCGTGCGCATCCAGCGGACTCTTCGCGTGCTCAAACCGGTATAGCCTCTCGAGTGAGAGGCTCGATCCTTCGCCACCGAATTGATAATTCAGCTTATTAATTATTTTGAACGTGCTAAAGTTTTCTGTCGCTTCAATATACACGCTGAAACGAGTTGCTTTGTAGAGTTGCGGCAAAGTTAAACATACTTGGCAAAATAAAGAAGTAAGCTTTCAACTTTAATAGTGCTTTGAAAGAGTTAGACGTCACTCGGATGCACTTCTACCACTTTGCGTAAAACCTTAACGAGAAAATTGTAGTGGTTCCACAAGGCTTTCGTCGTTGTAAACTTTAAAAGGATTAAGGGGTATAAAACAAGAAAAAGGTCTTTACTCGTTCTCATCTCATCATAAAGTATAATACCATCGTTGGTGAGGTAATTCGCAGTTAAAAAGGGCTCCTGAAAAAGGCTTGACAAAGTGGTTAGCCGGCGGCGGCGAGCGCAGAGGAGGACTCGATTGCCCGCGTCGATTTTACAATAATTGCGGACAGGTCCTAAAGCTAGTGTTACGCGCGGGTCAGTAGCCGTCGTAAAATTTCACGACCACTTGTACCCAGACAACGCCGAAGGGAATCTCGAGGGCTTTAGAACGTGCAGTTGAACTAACTCCGCTCTGATGCTGATTTGATGCCGACTCCGTAATGGAAATGTACAGTGTCGCTATCTCCACCGTTTGATCAACGAGAAGAGCGAGCGTGGCGATAAGGAACGATAAAACCATGCCGAAACCGTCGCGTTGATGCGCTATACTGCCTGCATCTTATTAACCTGAATACGTGCATAGGTGGAAGTCTAATGACCCGAATGCTGTCAGATTCGGGGAAGATAACCGGCTCTATTCTCTCGATGAACTCGGCGATCCGAATCTGTTGAAGAGACCAATAAGCTGGGCTTAACATCGATCTGTGATCCGAAGATTACGTGCGGCCGCGTTGACGGATGTCAGCTTAACTTGTCTGTCACCGGGCAGCAGACACCCACCACATTAATCTCTATTCCAAGCAACACGTGGATTTACGCACCGACGAAAGTAATTTATATGCAAATCATTTTAGCTTGACGATTTCGTGACTCTAATACGCTTTGTAAGCTACAGGATTGAGTTATTAACGGTAAATGTAGAGGTAAAAAGGTGTCAATTGCTTTGAAAAAGTACAATGGGAAATATACGAGACTGTCTTGTTGCGTGTGGCAATTTATTCTCGGGTATGAGAAATGCAATCTTCCTAGATACATTTTTACTTACTTAAATGTGTATTGAGCATTCTTCTTTTTCTCAATAACTTTACACTTCTCTTTCCAGTTGGTAAGATTTTTGAGTTCTCAAAAATTTGCTCATATTGCTGCAAATATTTTTTTTACTCCGCTGTCAATACGCCAGTACTTGTACTGTTTAATCATAATAAAAGGTAAGGTAATACGTATAATGAACAATCTTTATTTTAAAATACCGCAATGGAAGTATTGTTAAAAAATTACTCCTTAACCTCACATTGCAAACAACAATACATTTGTCTCCAACGAGGAACATTCTGACACATCCAAAAAACACTCCTTTGTGGGTGCGTGATTATCTTAAATTAATATTTCACTAATACCGATGTTGCTGTCATGAGACAAAGAGCCGGCATTGTAGGAACATCGCGAGACCGAGTGCGGGCTTTGTGAGCACCGGAACAATATTACTGGCGTCTTTGATAAATAGGAACAACTGTTGGCTGGAACATTGAATGGTTAACGTTTAGACTCTGCAAGCTCAGCCTTACTATAATACTTAAAATTGGAATATCTTAAAAACCGTTAAGTTTGGGATAGTATTTCAAAGCGAATAAGCCAGAAATTATCTAAACTATAGCCCCATAAAGGATTATAAGTCGACTTAACCTGTAACCCGTATATAATAGTTACAAACCTATAATGCCTAATTTTAAAAAGAAGGTAAAACAAATCTTGAAATAATTAAAAGTATATGTTATATCAAAAAATATATTATATTTTTACAATCTAAGAGTTTTGTTCTTTAATATCACTAAACACTTTTTCGTTAAACTGTACTTTACATCGCTTGAACCATAAATATCGAGAGTGGGCCCAGTTGCCGGAAGAATCCAACTTCGAATTCTAGCGATGTTACCGTCGTCCTACTTTTCTTTTTCAAAGTTATCTTAGTTTCCAAAACCTGTACGTCACCAAAAAAAATATAATTTATTTAAATAATTTACAATGCCGTCAAAAATATTGCATTGTATACAATGCAGCAATAAAAGGCTAAATAATCCACAACTGACGGTTCCCTAGCGCCCTCATTACATCACAATTCACAATTGACAAGAACAGGGCTCACTGTGAGGTATCTACTCGTGCTGTGAGGTACAACTTGTAAGTATCCATCCAACGTTATACTAAACATCGTCTGTAAAACTTTCAAACATTGCAGAGTCTTGAACTTCACCAGTCTGTGGTCAACCAACACAATGCGCTCGGTAACGCGATACGCCGCGATCGACTCTGGATTAATGACCATCTCGCCTAAAAGAATGGACCATAATATTTATTATCAGATAAGCGCCCGCTACTGGGTAATTCGTATGTCTCCGGCCATTATACAAGCCTCAGTGCATCGCCTATGCATTACTCATCCGTGCGATACAAATTTATGGACGCACGCTTTTATTTTATTGTGGAGAAGTGAATTCGTGTAGGTTTGTTTCTGAGAATGTTCTACTTAAAGGTGCTTGTCACGTTGTTTTTTGTGTTTTATGGTGGTAAACTTCTTTGGATAAAAGAATTGATTTAATGGTTCGACATGGTTAACTATTTAAATATTTTTTTATTTATCGAAGCGGGACAAGACGAGTCAAAATGTTACACATGTTTAATAGTTATTGCAGTTCAAGAGATGCAAAGATTTCAATTAAACAATTTTCGTCAGGATCCTTCAGCGGAAAAACATACACTGATCTTATCGTATAGGATTTGCCACTTTTAAATTTCCTGTTCTATGGTAGAATGTAATGCGAATTGAGAAACTTTATTTCAGCGTTGTAGGCATATTGTTACTTTTCTACGCATATCAAAGAACAATAACAACAGATGCAATCGTTACAAATTACATGGTTAGAGATTCCTGTATAAATATGGTTTGAAAAAGCGTTAGAAATTCGAGGAACTAATCAGTTTGGACTGCTTTTATATTATAATAATAGTTAATGAAACGGTCCGCCCACCAGTCGAAAGCCCATTGATCTTTGTGCGTTAACGACCGCGGCGAAAGATGTGTGCCTGCGCATCCATGTGCTTAGGGTTGCCTTTTAAGAGTTCCTGATTCGACAGATAAATAACAAAAATCGGTCAGTTCCATATTTTCCAAGTATAGGTAGAGTGGAAAGCTAACGTATTGTTTAATTTAATGATAAAAAAGTCCTTTTAGACATGCTTAAAATTTTGTTTAGTTTTTTAATGCCAGAACAATGCAGTCTAGACATCTTTTATTTCTGTACGAAATTCATTCATTTCATTTCATCAACATAAAAAATCTTTCATTCCTTCTTAAACCACTGTATCTAATAGATCTATTTGTCAATGTCACCTGAAATCTACTGACTTGCAGAAAAAGTAACACATTTGCAAACGAGCGCATGGAGCAGTCTTTATAGGCTGATGAAAATCTTATATTACTTTGAATAATTTCAAATAAAAATCTGCAAAAGATTTATACAAGGTGTAAATAAATTAGCTGAAACTATTTTAAAGGATCAACCTACTCATGAAACTAAACAACATTCCCCAAGAAACATAGGCTGTCAGACGACAAAAAAAAGTTGTCCCTTTCATATAATACCGCGCGGCCAGCTAATCGATATACGTCCGACAGCCTATGTTTCTTGGGCAAAGTTGATCATGGGTAGGTTGATCCTTTAAAATAGTGTCAGCTAATTTATTTACACCTTGTATGTAAACTACGCGTGACAGCCCTAGCACCATTTATCAAAGTACTCGTAACGAGAGTCCTCCTCATCCACGATTATAAATTTAAATATAGCATATTTTCGGAGGTTTTACCGCCGGCCTAATCAGTATTTGATCAGTATTAAAACAAGTATTGGCGATCGTATCGCCATCGCTGATGAGGAGATCCGCTGCTGGCTTAAGTAGTCCTTTCTATGCATCGAATTGAACCCACTCGTTTTAATAAATCGATGTAAAAAGTAGGTCCATATTGTCTGGTATTTTATTGCCCTCTCAAATCGATTTGTTTTGGATAGCATTTGAGTTTGTTAATTAATTTAGAATCTTTCTGATTGTATTCTCTACAAAAAATTAAACAAATTATTTATTTATATTGTAAATAAAACTTACAATAAGAACATGTATATTTAAATATGGCTCAACTTGCTCAAGTAACGGAACTAAAACCTCTGGAGCTGTAAAATAATACATTTCGAGCGCGCGCGGTATGAAACATAATCATAATCTGTGCTCAGTCAGCCTCACCGTTCTTGGTTACAAACGATCCCTCCGAAATTTATAATCAAGTGGTGAGATAAACGGCACCTTAGTAACAGTAAATTAGTCAGGATAAATAGGTAACGCGCATTAATTACACGTCTGGCGGTTCTGAATATTCAAACGCTCGTTATAAAGACATTGATCAAGACGAAACGGGTTACGCGACACTCGGGTTTCGCTCTTCGATTCGTGCGCGATAACGCAATATACATGTTTCGTTTTTTTATCGCGTTTCTCATAATTACAATTTATATCTTCAGATGACTTCTCGTTGCGCTGATTCGGCGCTGCGTGCAAAGAAGCACCCACTTTAGATGATTTATTCGCTTTTGTGCACATTCGTTTCGGACGGTTTTATTTTTGGAAATTCGCTTAGCTCAGCCACGTCTTATTACATAATACATAGCAAGCGAGTAAATGCAAAGTCAGTAGCGGTGATCCATCTTGAGTAGACTGTAGTTTCCCAAGAGTAAATTAGGTATGCGGCTCATAGCCTGGCGCGAATCGACGCACGCCCAATTCCAATCCTCGGTTGAGATAAACAACAAGTTATGCCTGTTTATTTATCATCCCTGCACGCTATTGTGTGGTCATAGACTCGGTTGTGTGGTATCGTAACGTTATTGATTTATTTAGATACTCCATCATGACAGGTTTTGAACAATAAGGAATGCAGCGTTCTTTCTGACTGAGACACTTGTTTCAAATGTATTGAATATAACTTGGGATGTTGTGGTTGGAATTTTACGGGTCACGAAAGTAGGTAATGGAAACTGTGCACTGTCTTGATATTTCAATCCAAGTAAAACTTCATAAAAAAGTTCATAAATGTAGCGCTGCGATAAGTCATGATTCAAACATTTTGCAGGTCATTTCATCAAACATTATTGGCCTATCAGGTACAAAGTGCAAGGATTTTATAGCAAAATATCACATCTAATTAAAGTCTGAACATTCTCTTCTTTACCTGTTCGCATGTCGTAAAACTTACAGTTAACAATTGTTATAGGCTCAACTGCAAGTATCGTAGTGGTATTGATTAATTTTATGCTTCATTATGACAGGTGGTTAACAATGTAGCATGCTCTAACATGAAACTGAGTAACAGTTTTAAGAGCTGAGCTGTGCAAGCGTCCAGCATTTATATGAGCTAAGTTATTAGCCTTCTCTTTTTTGTGATTTACACCTCGTAAATCTCTTGTACAGTTAGCGCGTACAAACTACGTGCCCGACAGGTTGACCGGCCATTGTCTTTGTTGTGATCGAAGTCTATTTTGTCTGGTTTGACGGTAGTTTTGACAATGTCAACGCTCGAACGGGTATCGTTACAATTAGCAGCGATTTGTCTCGGTGCCGACGCGACCGACGCGCACGGCCGAGCTTCCCATAGACACCTGCTGCCCTACACAAAGCATGCGTCTCTACGAATCACTAGATTCTCGCTACACCCCCCGGGATGTACCATTCACCCGCGTTGCTCTACCACGCATTCAGAGCCGAACTATTACACGTGCAAGTGTCGTCGGTGTCCCACCGTGATATTTTCTTTACCTTCACACTGTCACACTTCAACATTTAATTAACTTTTTGTCTTTTGGAACAATCCGCCTGCATTCCGTGTCTGCAGCGCTTCGATCACTAGGAGAAAAGTTTTTCTCGCCGTTGAACTTAATGGACAGCGATTCTGTGGGAATTTTCTTTAAGAGCGTTTTAATGGTCGCGGTTTTTATATCCCTTTGATGAGGCAACGTCAAAAGTAGATTTTAAGATAAAGGTTTGGTTTTTATGACTTCCCCTTCAGTTTGAATTCCTTGCATTAATCTGATAGAGACGTAATTAACTATTTGATAGTCTTATTTCTTGACCTTTTGTCAGATTTAGTGTACTAGGTTCTTAGGCTAATGAAACATTATGAAACTGAGTGAAATTTCGCAGTTCATTTCTTTATTTACTACCATTTTATTCACCACAGCATCGCACGTAATAATAAAATTGAATTTGCATCTAAATGCTTCGGGTGAATCAAACTATGCACGTCGTTGGTGGTTGTAAAATCTATCTAGTAATTCCACAAGAAAACGTATACATCTTCTAGTAAGATGGATTCATAGTCTTAGAAGAATATTACTTATAGGTAGATAAAAATTCTTCAATAGCTGCGTATTAATATTGTTTTTTATTTGTTGCAGGTACTTTCAATTAATTTCCAGCTGAATACATCGAAGCACAGACTTCAAATCTATCTATAACGTGCGTAATTCATATTTCACAATATCTCGTTCGATTAGATACGTAGACTTTTATTGACTGACGGTTGATTTTCGCTTATAGCTTTAGAACTTTCGAATCAAGTTCATTATCATTAGCGAACAATATTCATAGTTACTTATAATTTTAACTACTGCTTTAGAGACCGAATATAATGCAAGGCACCGGTTTTCAAGCAGTCTTGGCTAATGTATAGTGACTAATTCGAATCACATTGCTGTTTTTGGGTCGCACGTGAGATGGTAAATTAGTACCGTACCAGCAATGACTGGTAAAACTTACGTGACGTAAAAAGAATGGTGGACAAAGTGGAGAGGATGTTTTAAAAATGCGTTCAGTGGCTTAAAATAATTTACCTTTGTTTTATACCAAATTATATTATAAATAGGAAATAGAAACATTACATCCTCTAAGTTGTTTTGGTGCGCGACTGCCCATTTTAAAGTGACTCCGAGAAAGAGGTCGGCCGTTGATTTTTTTATTTTGTTTCCATCCTTGAGAACCAGCTTTTAGCGGGTTTATGTTCAGCGTTTCATCAACAGCTCATATACGATCCCACTAACGGGCTCGAGTCTACCCTAAATTAGGGCGATCAGACCTTAGTCGACCACGCTGACCCAGTGTGGGTGCAACTGCAGATTACCACACGATGCATGTTTTTTTTTGTTTTAGTTTTATCGTCCGGTTACTAGGATAGGAGCTTTAATTAGACAAAATCTTTTTTGTGTACACAACACTTTATTTGTTAGAGCTTTTTGCATAGTAATTTTAATATATTTATACAAAGGTTTGTAGCACTCATTCACTTTTAATAAGTCACTCAACGATGCCTGTTTTCCTTCACCGTAAGAATCGAATACACTGATACGTGGAGGGAACAAACCCGCGTCTTCCTAGCTCCAGCCCTAGCCAATACCAATACACAACCGACACTCCCATCCAATATTAAAGAAAGTCTAATCCGTGCTTTAGAACCAGCTTTTAGCGGGTTAATGCTCAGCATTTGATGGTTGTAAATTGTGAACGTATTCGCGGATAGCATTGCGCTTGACCGCAGCCGGGTTCAAGTTCGGAGCCTACGGACGTGCACGGTTGCGTAAACGCTGCACAGTGGGCGAGATGGCCTCGAACGTTGGCATTAGTTGAAAAGCTAAGATAAGAGCTATATCTAATTTAACGAAGTTCGCGTGGTGTTAAGGTTTGGTTGCAGTAGTCGGTTATAGAATAGTTTTTAGCGTCTCCTCCTGCTCAAAATCTCAATTCTAAAGCAGCATCTTATATCTGATTTGATCTAAAATTTTAAAATTCTTTGACAAAGCTACATGATCCATAATTTTCGAAGGTCGAAGGTCGATTTATCGATTCAATACTAAATTTATATGCAAATTATACTGAAAATTGTGTATAATGCAAAATGTAGATATTTTGTTGTATTTATGTTTTAAATTCTTTTTTATTTAGGCTAATTTATTTAGTGCACATCCTTGTGCCCGCTCTGTCTTACACCTTTTTCACCACCTTGTAGGTTGGCTAGAAGAGGTGTCTTATAGAGATAAGCTCGCTTTTATAACTAATTTTAATAATTATCCTGTAAATTTAAGTGTGCAATAAAGAATAAAGAAATGTTTTAAAAACAAAGAAGAAATTACACACCAATACCAACAATTCTAGATTTGCGTAGCGCCATAGCTTACGAGTATTATGTTAGAGCCCCAACCCACTGTGCAAACTCGCCTCACGTCATGACTCATCACCGTGTCAGCGCGTCAATGCCTCGTTTATATAAATACACACACATCTCATGTTTATTCACAGACCTGCTAAGTAGGTGAGAGTTTCAATGGGCACTCTCGATCGATTGATTAAGTGTTATTCTATTCTATTTGCTCATACACTTCAAGTGGTGCTTTTGCAAATGTGTCAAGTGTCTATGTGAATTTAATGGACGCGATAGTGTTGATTTCATGGTATCTCCTAAAAACTTTTTTATGTTGAAATTAAGAAGATGAAAAAATATAAGTGTGTTTTATTAAATAAAAGCCTGGTCGCCCTAATTTCGGGACAGGGCCCCTCGGTGGGGCGTATCATGATTCTGGACGGACGATTAGATCAAACTTGCGGAAAAAAGCTGAATTCGGGCAGAATAAAATCGGTCGTTTCTACACCGTGAAATTTACATCGTTTTGTTCCCGCCGTGCAGTGATATAGTCAAACTGAACAACTTATAAAAAAAAAAAATCCTGTGGTAAAAAATTTTTTGGTCTCTCCATACAAACTGAGACTCCCGACCGACCCATTTTGTATGGAGAGCACAAAAATATTTTTGTCGCAGGATTTTTTTTTTCGTTTCATTGATATCCTTTGGAGGCTCTTTTCCAGCAGTGGACGTATTTCGGCTAAAATTATGATGAAGATAATTCTCTTAACGACACTAAAATATCTTAGATATTTCAGTTACTTTCACTTCGATATTTATATTAACTTGTTAATTTTATATTTTGATTAATGTTATAAGAACATCATAGTACCAGTATGTAAGTCTACTTGCTAACAAAGCTTACTTCAATAAATTTGTCGGAATGTTGTAATGCGCTTTTATGATACACTTACTTCGTATGACAGTACTTGCTCCTTTTACTTGCATTATTATCTGCCGTAAACGGCATTGTGTATAGGTAACAAAAGTGCCATACTATAAAACCAAGGAAACCGGCGACATAGTAAAAGAGGAGAATTAATCCCACGTCACTATCATGGACCTACTTTATTTAGGACGATTTGACGAAAATGTATCATACATTGACATTTTAAGAAGGATGATATTAAAAAAGTACCAATTTAAAAATAACAATCAGAAAAGCTCTAGTTTGCCAAGATGAAAGTCAAGAATTATTTTTGAAAAGGAGGAAAAAGCATGGGCGAATGCAAAAACTTTGCTGCCAAGAGCAGTTTTTAATGGACGCTGAGAGATGATATACATAAAAAAAGCTGTAAATTAGTAGCAAATGGAATGACACATCGTGGTTTATTAAACTTCTAAATGACCGACCAGCGAATAGAAAAAATAGGAAAAAAAAACATAAACAAAAAAAAACTAAGGTTTTTTTTAATTATCAGAAGCACATTTATACATTTATTTAGACACAGACACTGTGATCCCTAAGTCGGCGGCAGGTGACGCTACTTGCGCTGCAATGATTAAAAATTGATTCTAAAAGAAAAACGCAACCCGGCTTCGCTAAGACCAGCTCGATCATTTAAAAAGCTCTTTTTTATTAAATGTAGTTTAAACATTACGCGTAGCGTAAATTCGCACCACACCTCCATACTAAACGCCAATGTATATTGTTTTCATCCATTCGCCGGTAAAATTCAACTGGCATCATATTACAAACATACAACCTTCGCCTGGCACTGGCTGGCCGTTCATACTGGACTTTATTCCCTACCTACTGCAACACAAAGACTTTAAAATTCGAATGCGACTTAAATACGATCAATATAAATGGTAAGAACCATAATGGTGCATTTATACTACTATTACCGGTTATCAAAGAGCAATTAAAGAGAAGCAACGCAAACGCAGAACTGCTCGCTCGATTTACTCCTGACTTCGATTAATCGTTCTTTTTGTTCGGCTCCAATCTCGGACATTTGCATAAGAATGTTTGCTGTGTTCGAGTGTGAGTGTGACAGGTTGGATCATATTATCACACAGTCGTATGCGCTTCTTTGATGGGAAAACGAGAATCGGTTCTCTGTGATATTGATGCTTTAGTAGAAGAATTGTTGTCGCAAGAGCTTTTACGCACTTTCTTTCGTATTTATTTTATTGTAAACAGTCTCAGTCTTAAGATCATGCAGCCACAAATATGCATTGCTTGGGATACCTAGATTTAACGCGGATGTCCTTTTAACTATCATCCACAAAATACATATATCTTTAAAGTAAAAGTTGAACATTAACAATCAAAATCGTTAATGACCATAAAATTAAGGGATGATAATAGCTGTCTGTTTTACTGTTTGTTTGTTTGTTATTAACTCGTATACGTCCCAACAGAAAGGCTTGGCGATTATTAAAACAAAAAAAAAAAAAACATTTTGTCTATTGGTGTTAAAGGTATAAAATATTCCTTACCACGTTTCATTAACATTTCATACTTTTATGTGCGCGGCACTTACTTTCGTAGAGGACTCTACATTCATGGACTAAAATTTGAGTCTGTATTTAACGCTAGTTCTTAGGCAATGACATTTTCAGCATTAATTGAAATATGTTTTAATGTCGCTTGTAATACTAATAACATAGGCTTTTAATTACTTTCAAGCCAATTATAATTATTTACAAAATAAGACTTAATGAAAGTCAAAGTATTACCATATTCAGATAGGTAATAAAAAAAAAATATATATTAGAAGTGGTTAACATATCTTTAATCTCATTTTCCGCATTCCTTTAACCTACCAAGTCATATAGATGAACATAATAACAACAAATACGCAATGAACATTAAAAATTTAAAATTGAAACAGTGAAACAATGAATACTTTAAAATACACTGGAAATGGCGGCCGGATATACTGAATTTTCAATTACTTGGTCTCTTAACGACTGGCCACTGGAGGCGTTTAATTGGTAAAATAAATATTTCTTTGATTTACAACTTGAATTAAATTAAAAACTCGATTCGGACTTTTTAATAGTTCAGCTATAAAATGTATTGTTGAATGTAAGATCCCAAGTCAGCTTGGAATCTTATTCACAAACGTTCTATAGACAAGACAACTTGATGTTCCACGCATTCAACATTAAAATATTTTGATACAAAAAAATCAAAAAATGTTGTGGAGGAAGAAAATATATTTAAATTCAGATTGACAATACTAATCTGTCACACTAGTGTGACAATCGGGTGTGACTATCTATAGGTGTACGAGTCAGCAGGGCAAAACATTATTCACGTTCGAAATATTTGTGTGTTTGTGCTGTTTTCATGGTTCTAAGGTTCTGAATTGAAAGCTGGAAAAAGTATCTATAAACGGGAAAATATAGTATCACTTTTTCATAAGCATACCTACACCACGTGTGCGCCAATACTTTTAAACAAGTACTTAGTTATTAAGCGCGAATGATGTACGTATCTAGATTATTTTAAACCTTTAGCCTATGCCTTTGCTACTGCTATATAAACCTATATTATTACTGTCGTAGAACCGATGAGCGTTGGAGTTCTCGAATGGAGACCACGTCTCGGGAAACGTAGTGTGGGACGCCCCCCTGCCAGGTGGACTGATGACCTGAGGAAGGTCGCTGGTGGTGTCTGGAGGAGGAAAGCGAGTGATCGTGCGCTTTGGCGTGCCCTTGGGGAGGCCTACGTCCAGCAGTCGACTGCAATAGGCTGATTGATTGATTGATTACTTGTGTAGTTATTTTTACAGCATATTCTCATTAATGTGAGTTAAAAGTCATAGATACACGCATAAAGCTTCTAATGATACGCACTAGTAAAACCGAAGCAATAAAAAAATATCTGCCTATATCCCAGAGTCTAGTACGTTATATCAAAGATAAAAGAACAGTTTGCTTTAATAGAATAGAAAAAACATTGAATTAGCCTCTAGCACTTCCGAATAAGGCGCCGTGATCTCCGGTATTTTATTATTAGGAAATAAGATTGTAGTGGCCGGCCACTGTACCATTGGGCGGTTTAATCTCTCCTGACATAGACTGGGAGCGTTTACGAGGCAAGCCCGTGCGTTTTATAGGCTTCTGTTAAATAATGCGTATTCTTTTTGCGTTGTGTCAAAGTGCCGGCTCGATTCGTTCTGTAACTTTTACGAGTTTCAGAACGTGCCTCCGTTTGGAAGTTTGAATGACGCTCGTGGGTCAGTCAACAGTTTTGCGCGTTCGGAATGTTTTAGCGAGTTCCGAAATATGTTCGGTGTTATTTTGTCTAGAATATTTGATGACTGGCTAGTAAAATGTTTCATCGGTTTATGTTAGAATATAAATCAAGGGTTTAGGGGACCCTTCGTTGGATGGTTGTTAAGACCAATTTGTACTCTAAGGGATGTCTGTTTTTTTTTCATGTCATATAGAAACGTAGAATAGAAGCTATTTCTCACAAGAATATTGCTGCTTAAATGATATCTCACCCAAATTGTAATATATTTATTTGTAGTGGACATCTTTTCTACGTCATTTTATCATGCTATTTTGCTATTTATCATAGTTATATATAACGGAGGTTATTAATTTTGAGGTCCAAAAGTCACTGGACAGCAACAATAAAAGTGTCACTCCGATGGAAGCAGACAACATTCAACACCAACATTTTTCGGCACCAAATCCTATAACACTCACCTCCTACAATTAAACTATCCTAAATTCAAACTTTTCTCTTATACAATTATTTCAAAATTGGGATAAAAAAACGAATTTATTCAGATTGAAGCAAATCTTCAAACCAATCTACAGTTCTGTTACAAGACCATCTTAACCGAACTGATTGCAGCTCGTCTGAGAAACGTCTGAGAAAGCAATCACGCTTTATGTCCACTTTGCAAGGACAAACTCCAACTATCAGTCTGATAAACTCATACTGCTACTGCTTCAAATCACTTGTAATAAAGATTTGTTTGAATGTAATGGCAGACTGTGGTCAAAGAATATTGTATAAAGTAGTGGAGTGGAGTGGAGCATTACTAGTACATAATCTATGTTGATAGTTTAAGTGATACGATATTCTATGTGAAGTGTTAAAATATTCATACAGATTAAAAAATAATAGGTACTTACTATTATTTTTTTAAATTAATAAAACTCTACTTTGAATTTTGTTTATTAAAAAAAATATTTTTTGAGATAGCGGACATAAAATTTAAAGTACTCTTTCTAACATTAAAGAACTTATCAACCTATTATAATTGCTTAAAAATAATTTTAAAATAAAAAAAACTTAAAAAGTAAAAAAAAACATACGTCAATTTCGAATTTTTACGAATTTTACGAATTTGGTTAAAACTAGTCTACGTTATTATTTAATAGGTGGAATCTCATCGCAAAAGTCACAAATTGGAAAATATCTTCGTGGCTTATATTTTCATTTTTCTCTTTCCAAGTAAATCAAGCGCAGCTCCTCAAATCCTCTTTCGCTGGGAGGTTAAACTCTCAACTGAATTTATTATGAATCCTCTTTCTAATACCGAAATCCGCTTGGCTGCAGCTACAATTTCCTTTTGACTATGCTAACATTTCCACCAAGATTTTAAAATTTCAGCGCTATATTTACCTATATATTAGTTTAGGAATCGTCAGCCTCGTAGCCAACATGAATTGCCAATCTTTTTTAGCTAAAAAAAAATTACCAAATAGACTCTGATACTTCCAGAGTGTCGCTAGTGTATTGTCTAGTACCGCTGACTCCTGTCCGGGAGACGTGCGTTCGATCCCCACCACGTACCAATGTGTTTTCGAGTTTCGAATTCTTATTACCTTTGTTCGACGCTCTTACGGTGAAAGAAAACATCGTGAGAAAATCTACACACTCCTGCGAATAAATTCAAAGATTGTGTCTGAAGTCGACCAACCCGCACTAGGAAGCGTTGTGGACTATAGCCTGATCGCCCTACTCTAGGGTAGGCTCGAACTCCTCAGTGGGGACGTATATAAGCTGTCGAAGATGATGATGATATTTACTTCTTGGTCAAATTTAAAGTTGATCTACCTTTCTAAGCAGAGCCCATTAGCTTAGCTTTTTGTAACCTTTATATAAATTAAAATGTTGTTATTATACGTCTTCAAAAACAATCGACGTTTTATGAATACAATAAAATTTTTAAAGAAAACAGTATGACGTACATAAGGTATTTCTTTTAGAGTTCTCAAGTTTCCAGTCAAATTAAATCGTCATGAGACTAGAATAGTATCCTCTATCTAATGATATCTGAATTGGGTTATAAACGCGTCGTACAATTAAATGACGTACGTGTACCTATCTATAATTCGTTGCCTTCAACACGTATAGCCGCAAGTAGAAAACTGTTGATTTTGATTCTCAAGTTACGTCTGTTCGTGTTACAATATTTTTCTTCAATGAGATAGTTACGTCCATTTATTGTTTACTTCTTAAGGTACGCGCACAATATGCCGGGCCGCAGCGTGCCGGGTTGCAACGAAAAAATCCGCTCAAATCGCTCGTATGTATTTTATATGAACTATCGCACACTATGCCGGCGCAGCGGGCCGCATAATCCGCATGTAATTAAATCTGAACGAAATGAGTTAGGTTCACTGGAATAAAACACAAAAATATGCGAAAAATAAAAGCTTAATCAAAATTTAAACTACTCTTGTTGGACTTAAAACGAAAAACATGGAATGCATGAAATATTTATACGTGTTCGACTATTTCGTTATCGCTTAACCAACACGTAGTAATGACATTTATCTTGTGATACGTCTACTATTTTGTAATTGATAAACAAAAACGTTTTTTTCTTGAAGAGTAGTAAGTAATTTACAACCACTGAAAGTTCAAATCCAGCGACATTTTTAAGACGTAAGTTAATTTTACTTCTGTACAAGTTACGTCCATTCGTTTTGAGGGCGATTATTAGGCTATTGGTAGTTAAGAGTAAATTGAACTACGAGCTGTGTTAGGGAAACGAGTTAGCAGAATGATGGGTATCTAATTGCTAATAAAATTTTAATACCCAAAGGCCACTTTAAAATCTCAGTCTATAGATAACAAGATTGCAAAATGGAATGGTAGTAGGTTCTTAATCGTAAAGATATTGAAAACATCTTCTTTATTTGCTACCAACATTTATGATCCATTTTGTTGCATGCACTGCAACAGGAAATGAAATAGCCGGAGAGTGTCACAACATCGGCCGATATAGGTGAAATCTAGCGCAATAGCTTTCGAATATACAACGCATGCAACGCGGCTCTGCAATCCCGTCAGCTGGTATTGACATGTGGGGACTCGGGAGAGTCATCCAAGCGTCAGGTGACGCCAAGATTTTCCAACCAATTTGCTCCCATCTGCACCTGCCCACTTTTTATCGCAAATCTGCCTCAAGTGCGCACTTAGCATGGCGCGAGCCCTTACGTTGCTTCTTTTTATTACCATGTGCCATAAAGATAACTTACACTCAATCCCACTCGAGGATTTGAAGCGCACAGTAGCGAGATGCCATTTTTGTGGAGAGCGAGGGGCGCAACGGGAATTCTACACGCATTTTAATATTGCGGGTTCCGCTGAATCGCTCGCCCCCGTTATGTCAGACACGAGGATACACCACCACCGCACTCACAACGTTTCCTCGCGCGAGTTCGCCAAGTTTTGAACTCGGTTAAGCTCGACGGAATAGCTATTCTGAATTTCAGCAACGCATATGCAAATGTCAGCTCTCGACACTGATTGTACGAGTGGCACGGGGAAAATTCATGCATTTACATTAAATTTCACCGGAATTGGTTCGCGTCGTAGTTTATGTACGAGCACACTGTGTCACGTGCTCGATATTTACGGTTTTCAATCGCATCTGTCGTGCGGCGAGAGTTTATTAGTGTTCAGTAAATCTGTTTTAGCCTAGCTCTCTGCAGCCGGACGCCCGTTAATCCGTGCGATCCGTCAGCTGGAAATATTACTGTATGGATTGGAATGCGTCCGTGTGCACGTTAGTTTTCTCTCCAGATTGCTTCGAACGTAACCCTATTAGCGTACACCCATATTTGCAAAGACCGAGTTTTTACTTGTTTTATCGTTTTTAATCAGAGCTCGCCGGTTATTACTGCTATTGAATCGTTACAACGTAAGAGGATTAACTAATCGAATGATTGTTTGCCGCGGCCATTCGTTCGCGTCGCCACCTTCGACTGCTTTGCGTATAATGAATGTTGCCAACATTAATTACTGTTTTAGTGCCAGTTTTATAGGTTCTCTTTTATCGGCTCATGTGAGATTACGTGTTCAACCTTATTAGCTTTGCTTTGCATTTTGTCGATGACTCAATTCCGTATTTCACTCGGGTTTCTTGTTTGCTTTGTGCTTCTTTTTATTTATATTAAATTAAGCGTGATCAGCGCCGAATTTGAAGATGGAGCAATCGTAACCGAATTCGGCCAGGAACTCGTCATCATCATCATCATCTTTATCGCCTTTTAAAATTTAAGTATTTTTAATTTTGTTTGTTTATTTTTAATAAAAATAATATTGTAGATAGTTTAAGTTTTTGTTGGTTTTCTAAACAGAAATTACTCCACTTACCTTATTAAGATTGCGATTTTAGTAGGAAAAAAAAAATTGTAATATTATGTATGATGCATAAAACCAAAAACATGAATAAATAGTAAATACCACTACGTTAAGTACTACAGCAAATGCTATTCATTTAGTTTACGACTAACATTTCACTGCAAAGCTTGCTTTCACAAACTGTGTATAGAGATGAGAATCAGCCACTATTAAACAAAGTTGCTCATAAAATTCATAAATAAGTTTGACGATAACCGTTCTGTGACACGAGTGCCCCCGCGGCTAGTGTCCGCCATTGTTTTGACGTGGCTTTTGATTTGCGCGGGCGCACCGCGATCGATCTCAAACGCCAATTTATTGCCTTTCCTAGCTGGGTTCGAGAGATATCACTTGCGAATAGGGTTCGACTTTGCCCTGTAGCTTCTTAACGGTGGCATGGAGGTAGACGCGAATAAGGTTGGCAATGTATTGTAGATGACAACAGACACAATGCAGGAAAAAGGGAAGAAGTAGGAGAATTTTTGAAAAAAGAAAGAATATGAAAACTTCTTTCATCCTTACATTAAAATGATAAAAAAAAAAAAAACAAAAATCCGACCGCGTGATTAATAAATGAACTGAAAAGATGCAAACAAGTTTTTTTGTTTTGTTTTGAATGATCTTGGTTGATAGTGTTCACTATAGCAGTCGGAGGCATCAAAACAAAATAATCATAGTTCATGCACAAAAACGCTATGATGGAACATTTTGTGAATATTTGATGCCTTAAAAATCAATTTGTAAATCAATTCAAAACGTTGAAGTTTTTCAGAATTTCTCTATCCAAATTACATTTAAACATATAAGTTTTATATATTTTTGGAGACCATACATATACCCCTTTATTTTGATACCCCACTCGATAGGTTATGAGAGAAAAATTTTTTGAAGTCTTTATGTTTTAGTGCCAAAAATCGACCATCTTAGTTTTTTATAATTTTGGTGTACCTAGTGTAACTCTCACAAGTAAGACGAATCTAACGATACCTCTTAGGTTAAAATCTATCAAGCCGTTTGGGCTGTAGAGCGCGCCAAAGAAATATACATACATACATACAAACAAACATGCACTTGAAAAACATAACCCTCTAAAACAGTCGTAAAAAAATCAAATCAAATGTAGCCAGAGCTTGAAGTTTGTAACTCTGAAAAGAAAAATAAAGTTTTCTGTTTTGAAAGTAGTCGTTTTGTCAGTTTTCACTTCATATGACAGTAAGTGTTAAGTACCAGCATGATGTCTACTAATATCTCATCTGGTCATCAAAACAGAACATAGTACTAGACTAGCAGCTAAATATCCATCTCTATACAGTCAAATACCGTATTGCGTTTTCTAGACTCTTAGCTATGCGGTATCACCCGCAAATTAGAGAACGGCTGTCCTACTTACAAGGACTGCAATTAGATCACGATGTTACTCGTTTCTCTAACAACTGGCTGTTGAAAGCGGGAAATATTGATCAATTTTGCAATGTGATAACTTTTGCTTTGCCTTTTTAGGCTTCCCTGTAGCGCGCAAGGAGAGATAGTTATTCAACTCGTTGTAACTTTGCCATGAGCCCAGTACCGAGAATCGTGTATAGTGAGTCTGGTACGCTTTGTGTAAAATTTGTCTGTTGAAAAGTGAGAGCACCTAACTTTTATTGCTCATTTCATTAGTCTCGCTATTTTTTAATTTTCCGGCGACGTAGTACATTATACTTCAATGTTTTCCGGTAGTTTTTATATTTCCTCAAATTTCGTGAATAAAAATTATTGCATTGAATTATTTCATATTGTATTGTAAAGTTAAAGATAAACGTACGTATAAAGAGTACTAGTAACGTACGTAATACGAGTAAAGAGTATTTTTTTACAATCTTTGTAGAATATTCCAGGTATCACTACAGTCTAAAGATATCCCCTCTTCTTTTTTCAAACTTCTAGTCAGGTTAGAGTTCGTTAATTATTATATGATATCATTCAGAATTTTTACAACTTTCAGCCTCAAAATCAGTTACCTTGCACTTGTTGCGTTATTCTACTGTTTATAATCTGAGCAAAAGATGTGATTAAACACAATTTAGATTAGTTTTTTAATGACATTTAAAAACAAAATCGTATCGGAACCTATCATAACCAATTCCAATGAATACCTTCACAATTAGACCACAAACCAGTTTACCATAAAATTTAATCTACTTACACCATTAGATATTGGGAACCTGTTCGTAAAAAATCATGAATGAATGAATGTAAGATAGTTTTTGTTGACCTGTCACTGTTTCCGGCGAAGGCGGTCGCACGGCTCGCGGCGAGCGGCCGGGCGCGTGGAGAATCGCCGTACGCGTCGGACCGTGCGTCTGCGCATCGGGTTGGTTAGTGTAACATGAATCCAGTTCACTGTAACCCCAAAAAAAAATATTAGGCAGCCAGCCGTTAGTATAACCGCTAAAATGACTGGTTTACAATCATCGTCGTCATTATGAAACACGGAATCTGCTAGACAAAGGGCTCGCCAAAGTTTTCTACAGTTAGCCAAATACAAAATACGCCTACCTTTTAATGTATTTTCTTGGTTTAGATGTGATTTTAAAAAGTATTATATTCATATCGCGTGCCAAACATCATAATTGAGAAAGCTCTTGAGCTGTTAAAGAAAGATAAACCTCTCACCTTTTATAGACATGAATTGAAAGGGACAAATAAAATAGTAACACAAAAACAGTTCTAACCCTTTATTATGTTATTTAAACGCAAACAATCACGTAATTATCACATCCATGATAGCTTTGACGTCGAAAAATGATTTTAAAAATCATAATTCGAATTAAAAAAAAAAAGAAATGAAAACTTTGTCTACCAACGTTCACATATCGTTCAATAATAAATTACTTACTGTTTAAATATATTTTTTTGTATATTCCTTTTAGGCAGCCTTTATTCGGGTTATATTGAGCTGGGATTGTATTACACTAACCTGCAATGCGCGAGCGCACCTGATCGCCACTGCGCGACACGCTTCAGTAGGCTTTAGTGATCGGAAAACGAAGAGTCATTGGTCATCACCGGGATACGGGAGTGAGAAGGTTTGACTGGCCGGTTTTCACTTGATAACGTCTTTATCGACTTTCAACTTTTCGGATGTTTTACACCTGAATATTCTTAATTTATATTCTTTATTGCACACTTAAATTTACAGGATAATTATTAAAATTTGTTATACAAAGCGAGATTATCTCTATAAGAGATCTTTTCCAGCCAACCTACAAGGTGTAAAACAGAGCGGGCATAAGGATGTGCACTAAATAAATTAGCCTAAAATAAAAAAGAAATTAAAATAAAACATAAATACAACAAAATATCACTTGTTAATTTAAATGTTTTCCTAAATATAAAGTTAATAGTGGAACTAATGTTATAGTGAGTTATATTATATCAGAGATTTAGAAAAGGAAGGGGCCTTAGTCAACATAACTAAATTTATCAGTCGAAAGACTCTTTGACGTATCGGAGTCTCCCCCAGGATCTTCACGAAGACCGCCAATGATGCACTTGTCGAGATAGTGAAAAAGCTACGAGCAAATTCCCAAATAACGGACTGCAAAATTTAAGAAGTTGACTCAGGATTTCTGACATAGAAACCAAACATCTTACCAATTAAGCTTCTGCCTTTAAAGAGAATTAAAGTCGTTGCAAAAACTCAACAATTACGATTAATCCAGTTTACGGTATAGTGTGGGGACAGCGTGAGACTTCGCGGCCACATGCCTTCCCATTACCACCGCGTGCCTACAATTCCAAGCAAACCCCAAAAATTGAGGGACAAATTGTAAATTAAAATTCTTGTAAATAAATGCCACGAACGCCAAGCTATGTAAACAATTGAATGCCTCGTCGAATTGAAATTCTGGATCGGTTTGATTTATTCAAGTTCATGTGAAGCTTTTGATCATATGCGTTTTCATGCTTTTTTCCTTTTGATGGGATGATTCTAAAGCTTACTAATACCCTATTCGAAAACCTTAAATGTTTTGTTAAAAGAAATATATTTAACTAACTTGACATTCAAAATGTTAAACTATTAGTAAAATAAAGGTCATCTTGCGCTCCTCTTTTAGTAAGTAAACATAACATTATTTACGTGAAATTAGGATATGACATGTCCTATCTTGAAACGAATGTCTGTAAGACAAGTGATATTAATTTCTTATTTTTTGTTAAATGCACTTCTGCTAGATATTAACCCAAAAAGCAAGTATTGCCCCTTCTTTTGAAGCCATGAAATTGCTTTTTAAATCACGTAAGCGGCTTACATCATACAAATTGCTTCGGTACAAGGATGCTGCACTTTACTTCATACACATTAACATCTCAATTACTGATCGCGTGAGCAAATTTATTGGTTACCACTTCTGCTGAGAAAATAATACCATTCCGGTTTGAATCGACACTTACAGGCATGGGCTCGTCAAAATTCTTAACCATGCATGTGTTAAAAGCTGGAGCAACGCGACATGCTCACAGACATAAGCAAAAGTCTGGAGATTCCAAGTGTCTCAAGACTGAAAAATTTACAGACCTGACTTTCGGACGGATAATTTCACAAAGTAAAATAAATACGACAAGCGAGCAAGGCCATAATTAAGAATTAAAGTTGCTCTTCCCGAAATTGTCGCGAAGCCGGAGGACGCCTCTTGATTTATCACTTTCGAATAATATTTCGAGTTAAATTGAAAATGTTAGCCAGAAACCGCAGATTTATCGATAAGCGATACAGTAAGTTTGGTGTCGTAAATTATTGCAATACATCTTGCTGTTAGGTTCTTATCGAGATAAATCGGTTTCGTTGAAAAATTACTTTATTACACGTTGCACGGTTTTATATTATCCAAAAAAGACACCGCGAATGATAAGAGACCTTTGCCAGTAAGTCATGGAGAGAATGCAGAAATTGGAGGAACAAAAATATTTTGGTGCTAAATATAGCAAAAGGCGGCTTCATCGCGGAGGTCGAGAAAGTCAAAGTGAAGCGCGACAAGTTTGTGGGTGCAAAAAGTGCTGGTAACAGACGCGGGCAAAACGGGCCCAGTTTTTGTGGAGGGCCGTCAAAGCTCGGTGTCGCACGCCGCGCGAAGCGACCACTCAAGCGCCCCCTAATTGGACGTCTACCTGTTGCTTCGCCTTACTGTTTTTTTCAGGACACACTCCGCGATGAGCTCTCTACGTGAACTGTTTCGTAATACTCCACTAGGTAATATTTCGAGTCTTGCGCTTTTTTTTGGGGTCACGGGTTTCGCTGGAACTCTTGAAATATTTTAGTTGTAAGATATTTGTCGGTGTTTTACGAAACGTTTTTGTGTATTAGTCGTATAACAACTCTGAGACATAGCAGCAGACGTGTGCTACAAATGACGCGTTTGTTTTATAAGTTTTTGCGTTTTCATCTGACTGGATTTCATTTTAATGCTATTGAGTTTCGTTCGTTTGATACAACATGACACATGTATTTAGCCTTGCGGTAAAATTTGCAGCTAAATAATTATTTGTACAGAATCCTGAAGAAGATTTAGGCACACTTATCGAGAGTATGTGTATGTGTTTTATCTTTCAATATAAGGATACAGAAACCTATTACACGAATTGTCGCTTCCAAGAGTCTGTACAACTAAGGCATTCAAATTGTTATGTAGTTTTCAGTAATTAACGTTGACTGATGTTTTTCTGCAAACTGTATGATTAATTCCTAAATAAATTGCAAGATTGCGACATGTGGACAAGCCATGACGTTGAGTACATGATCAGTTTCAGAAATTGTGCCTCCCGTGCGTGCGTCAATCGAGAAGTCCAGTTAGGAGAGCGGAGATGCTGTGCAGTTTTAATGACATAATCCAGATACTGCCGACTCGATTAACCTGGCTACTGGTACCGGCTAAACACCCTATCTTCGCGGCCAGTTACCGTGTACCGACTAGCTGTCTAGTGGTGTTACCATATCCTGTCTTATTAGAACTTTATTGCGCATTCGATGTAAGAGATCATCTACATACAAAAATTCGTTAGGGAATATTATTCAGACTGTTCTTTCAACGTTGGCCGTTATTAGTAAAAAGTTATCTTTCTTATTGACCGAGCGAGCGAAGCGAGCGAAGCGTCTCTGTTTCAGCTTGGCTAAATTTGCTTTTGTATGTCCATCTATTTGTTTGTGGTTTGTTTGTTTGTTTCACTCTACAGGTCGCGTTTCTTAACCGATTCTCGTGAAATTTTGTGAGCAGGTTCGATAAATTAATCGAATTTTTTGTCGAGTCAGTTTTTGGAAATTGTAAAAAATTACAAAGTTATGGGGTTGCCAGCTTACAAGGTCTACCGCCGAGGCTGTTTTCCTCTACAAGTCACATTTCTTAACCAATAAAATAAGATAAAATAAAATAATATAAAATTAAATTTAAAAGTAAATAAAAAAAATCAAGGGGTTGGGGATGTTTGTCGAGAAAAAAAAATTTGAAATGTTATATACAGACTCGCGAGGTCTACAGCTCACAGAGCCAGTAGTAAAAAGTTATCTTTCTTAACTTTTATTTTGCGACCATTTTCTAATAGAACTGCCGTGATTAGCCTTTTGTCAGCTGAAACCTGTAACTAGCGAACAAAATTATTCGGGATCTTTTGCCGGTCTAATTCAAATCCCTTCATCACCTTTCGACATTTACGACACGCTCTAGATCGAGTGAGCAACACTGTCCAGTGCCGTATTAGTTATTATCGCTGCATCTCGCGGCACCAAGCCCAACTGACGTTTCATCGATTTACCGAGCCGGCTCGTTATTGATCATTTGCTCCGATTACATGTGTACGCCAGTCGCCTTCTATGTAACACCGGATGCCATTTATAAAATGTTGCATAATTGGTGCAATTATTCAGCGCCTGTAGCGTTCCCGATATTGCATTTACAAACATATTATTAACAGTTTGCGTTACGTGTGCACGAGCAATTAAACTGTCAATTTGTTTGGACAAACAAGCAGGTGGATCAGCTGACGGGTTCTTGTCATCATGGTTATATGTATTGTAATATCAATTACTATTTGAATTGAGATATAAATCAAACAATAATATTATATATTCTGCCCGGATTTTTTGATTTATGGTAGAATCCTTAACAAATTATTTTGCTTTATTATTTATACTCGTACTTTGTTTCACCCCTGGAATTATGTATCTTCAGCCTCAGTGCTTCCAAGTTTTTAACGCATTAATATTTGCGGCTGCCCTAGTCTCATGGATAATCTATGAGTGTTTATTCTTCGACTCTACCGGTGCAATTTCTACAATTTAGTTCTTGCACAACCACTTACTATCAGTATGCTAGTTGGGCACATCTAACTAGAGAAACTATATTCGACTAGTTAAGATGTAATACGTACCATCATTGACACGGGAGTAACTTAAGTAAGATTTTTTTTAACTAAGATTTTTTTTTTATTATTGTTTTTTATTGATTTTGTGGTGACAAGCAACCATTGGTTTTGATGTAGTTTAAGAATTAAACTTGACTCTTTATAACACCCAACACAGCAGCATCACCCTTGCTGTTTTGGAATAAAAGAACGGAAAGCTGGCGACAGATAATACACGGCCAGTAGCTATGGCTGATTTCAGAATTGGAATTTCAAAGCCGAGTTCAACTTCAAACGTTGACACGCTCCTGGGAATGTAATTTTTTCTTAAGATTTATATTGACTATACGATTTTATTATACGTGTCTCGGCGCGTACGCAGGCCCTGGAATCATCAGATAATCGCGCGTGACTTCACACGACGCGGGCGGCGGACGTCTCGTTGCTTACTGCTTTTTATTGCAGCTTCATACCGCCTTTTACCGCCTTGCCGCTACATTCTGATAGTGCAGACGTGACCTACGCGAGCACTCGCTCTGTTGTGCCTTCTTAACTTTATTAACCTACTTCGTTGTGTTGCATGAAGCGGTTCTTTTTAATAATTGGTAGGCTATATTGGTCTTCGTCATCAAAAAGTGTTTGAAAACAGCTAATCGAAATCAGTTCTTCGGTTTCTTTTTGTTAAAAACAAACTCAAGAATTTCCACGTGGGCCGTTTGATATACCGTTCGATGTAAAATCACACTAAAAATTTGTGTCTTCTTTTCCTACTTCAGAAGCCATTTGAAGAAATATAGAGCTATCAAATTAGAAATGTAAGACACATTTATACTGACAATAATTCAAACTTTGTATTTTACTGTCGTTAGATTTACTGTCTTCGTGGTTTATTTTATTTTCGATTTTATTTGCATATTATGGAACTAACGAAGGCCTTTATGACATTTTGTGCATTAAAATTAATTTACTCGTACTATAAAAATTGTTTTTGACAGCTTCCTGTTTTAATAAAATCAAGTCTATCGTATATAATAAAGAGTTCAACTGTAAAATGATCAACAGTAAATTTTGCTTGTAGTAATAAAAAATAAATTTATGCGCGAATTTCTGTGGTGCCAGACCAGATGTCAAATGGCACAAGATGCAAAAGAAAAACCAGTATGTAAGAAATGTAAGCAGTGTACAAATATGCCTTTAATTAGGTAATCATATTTAATAAACCTAGTACAGGGTTTGAAGATTGTATAAATGATGGTCACTAGAAGACAAAACGGCGATAATCAAACGCGTAAAACAAAGTCTAGACAGGTCGACCCACAGATAGTATATAGGAAGATAACTAGGGGTACCATGGTACCAGGGTATCCATGATAGCTTTGACGTCGAAAAATGATTTGTAAAAATCTTAATTCGAATAAAAAAAATTGACTTTTGACTTTTTTTTACTAAGAGGAATATTTTGCCTTACTCTCAATTGACTGAACACCAATATAAAAATTTTTGGATAATAACATTCATATTTTTTAAATCTTGTATCGTTTCTCGCGGCGTCTCCTGACGTAGCCGCCAGGTGTCGAGTTAAAGTGGTCAGGACTATACATAGGTACTCGTATATTTTTTGTATAAAATATGTTCTTCGCGACATGATGTCAGACGTTAGCAGATATCTCAATTGGTAGTGACGCGGCATTTCGATTAAGTCACTCGTGTTTTGTGCCCGATAATTTAATCTTTAATGCAGTAATTAATAACGTGTACAGCTGACAAGGTGTTTAACTAAACTCCGCCCACAAGAGCGTATATTAAAACGGGTTTTGAAAGCTTTAGTATTTTTTTTCTTTTGTTAAATTATTAAAATTGGGACGTAGTCGTGATCGCCGCAGTTTTTGAGTTTATTTTACAACTTGAAACAATCGTCCCATTTATAAGGTAGTAGCACGATATTAAGTTAAATATTAAGTTTCATTTTCACATACTTTGTTAATGTTTTTGATAATTTTTTTTTGCATTTAAACAAATTACCGATGTAAATGACATCGATTTTCAATTAAGAACAAAAAGTCATTCACCGTTCAATTTAATTATAACTTTCACATCGTGTAAATAGGTAATGAAACAAAAAATAACGGAGCAGAAAACATGGTATATTTCACGACAGAAAATAATATGTATTTTTGTCAAGAGGTAGCTGAATATGATGCTTTTGTTTGAAAAGTAAGCGTACGTGACCTTTCGTTCAAAACACTTTTTAAAACGCGTGCCTCGCTGTCATTCGCTAACGTAGGCGACAAATGAAATGTAGGACGCTATATCGAATGTAAATTATCACTCGGAAAGTTATGGAAAGGTCTAAGCTCGAAATATACAAAACCTAAAGGTATGAGATATTATGTGTTGTAGTGATGATAATGAGACTGTGACTTGGGATTATGAGTATTCACTCATTCATTCAAGGCATTCGCCCAATGTTATGTGAAAAAAAAAACAAGCGGAATTATAAAGTCAAGGATGTGACTCGGGTGCTACAGAGTAGCAAACTTATAGTGAAGATGGTGATAATTTGTATTACAAAACTTTTAGACTCTGTATATCACAAAAACATAAAGATCCAACATTTTTTGCTCTATCTACAAATGCAAATATCGGTCAGTTCATTATTAGTTCGCTTTCAGTACTAAATTACGGGTATTACCTATTTTTAGAGTTGTTAACACCTAATTGTGTACGGATTTCATGGTAGTACGCCACAGTCGCCATATTGCCTTAATAGTGGTACAACTGGCGGTAATTGCCAACTGGAACCAATCGTTTATCATGTTAGGAGATTGGAATGACTCCGTGTTAGCATTTATCACACTCTCATTTGAAAACTGGAACATGAATAGGGAAGAAATAAGTAGGTGTTTCAACCAAAACTCATTCCTTATAATGTAAAAGAACTTTTAATACTTAGTTTGATTAATAATATTTTTCTTAGGTGAGAATTTAGAAAAAAATACATTTGTCAGTCTTATTTGCAGTTAAGTAAACGTGATAAATAACGTTATATATAATGTGGTTGCAATAAAGCGTTACTTACTTACTTGCTTAATTGATTTATCTGTCTCTTTCTGAGACATTTTGAAGTATATTGACAACTTAACAGCCATCACAGATATTCGAACTGTAATTTATTATTATTTTTATTTTTTGCGAATTTTTAAAAGTTGTGACAAAAGTTGTTCTATGCAAACAATGAATCATTTATTGACTTGCCCGCTTGGACCGTCCAAGCTTGCCCGTCCTGCCTGACACCTGCACGCTACGGGACCTGTGGGAGGCGACCGACAATGCTCGTCGGGTGGCTGCCTACTGGGACACCAAAATATTAAACTATCGATTTAAAGAGAAGAAGTTAAGCTGACCTACCACCACCCGAGAGGTTCTCTGGTTATTTTGCTAACACGTTATATGTAGGTGAACTGCCATTGCGAATAGCTGCATATTATCATCCGCTGGCAGAACAAGGTGGCTGCTCTTCTCTTTTGTTTCCTGGGTCGATCTTTTGGGTACGTCCTAGTCTGAGATCCGAGCTGAAGGTGGGGCACGCTTAGTAAGAATGCCTACTCACTCTAGCTTTCGAAACACCAAGCTAGCTGAAACATAACCTTTTGGCCCAACTGTAACACTGCAGTTTTTTTTTTTTTTTTCATTTTGATTCTTTTTTTATTTGTTTTTCTCTGTCTTGTGTTTTTTTAAGGTTGTTCGATTCTGTGAATGCCGACACAGAAAGTGTATTCTAGTCCTTGGTGTAATGATCTGAAAATTGATCACTCCTCTTCCGCTCTTCACTCTTTCGCTTAGCTATATGCTTCGGTAATCACTTCAATAAACTAGCTTGTCTGCCTTATCTGCGTGGGCGCCATTCTACCACTACCGTTTCACACTTTTTTAATTATTGCGAGTTGAAAATTAATTTTAACTGTTCGTTTTAAATTGGTCTTCTTGTAAATGGATGCCGAATATGGAGGAAATTATCAGTGATTTGTGGTTCGACATTGTCAAGAGTGGGCGCGGTTTCGACGCGGTCAGGCCATAATTACAAAATAGCCAGCGATATTGTCAAATTAAAAGCAAAACTGATTTATTTATACTACGGGAAACCTAACGTCGACGTCGTCTATTCTTGGAGTATATTATATTCTATAGATCTTGACAAAGTAAAAATTAATGAGTGAAAAAAAAACAGTTCGTTCACTACACAAATTGTTGACTTTGGACTCTGTGAGAAGAATCCACTTAATGTCCATGTTTTTAACACCAAGTTTATAAACCCACCCACCCACTGTAACATATTTTTGTAAAAAATAGATTTGTGGTAACTCCAAGCCAAATTAAACCAATCTCTAGAAACGTAAATTTCGACAACATAATTAGTATTTGTCTACGAATTTGTTGGTTAATTGGGAACAACATTTCGTCTGATGTTTTCACTCTCCTAGACCAGAAGACAAATGTGGGGAATTTCTTTTCATTACGACTACATTAAAATACATGTGTTAGTTACTTTCAACCACAGAAAACAAGCTCCAGAGACAAAGCCATGTTTTTGAATGAAATAGACAGAAAATGCATTAATTCAGTTGTGAAAAACATTTTGGAATAACGATTAGCTGCGCCTTTTAAGTTTAAGAACCATTTTAGTAATTCAAGATGTCCGAAAAACTTAAGAACTTTGTTTGCTTGAGAATGTAGAGCTATTACTTGTTAAAAATACATTTTATTTACTTTATACGTTTGATTATTTTTCAAAAGATCTCATGCCATATTTATGATTGATTAATACGGTGAAATAAAAGTTTTATTATTAACAGATTGGGTCCATTACAAAAATCTATTAAGCTTTTAAAATCGAGCTACGATATTATTATAATAATAAAATTTTTGTTTAGTTTAATTTCAATATCAGTGCAGTTTAGATCTCTTCAGACGGACTTATAAGAATTATTGCTGTAGGCTCATCCAAGCTATCTCTTCGGCGGCAACTGTTCTGTGGTCGTCTTCGAGGCGATGAAGCGCAAGGCCCGCGTTCAATAAATCAACGCGCTACGACTGTATTTCTTTCGTAATCAGCTGATATCGGCGGTGTGCCGTGCCCGCCTAATTATTGTCGACTTTTACGAGCGAGGTAACGAGTTTTCACTTGTAACCAATCACGATTTTACGGCGCTCGATTCAGATTTTAATTATTGATCGCTTTTTTACATATTTGTAAATATTTTCCTTATTAATTTGCATACGCATATTTTAATATCAGTATGGTCTGAAAAAATAAACTAGGTGATTTAGGTATAATTGTAACATACAAACATAATTATTATAAATGATGAAAGTACATTTTCTAAAACCAGTCCAAACTGAAGAACAAATGAAGATATTGATCGAATCAAACTGTTTCTAGTATCTTTAGATTTGTGAGCTTTTTATTAATTTCCACGTGTTTTAATTTTCAATCAGAACACTACACTGCGTGATCCACATAAAATCTACTTGTCACACAAAATACACTAAACTTATACCAACTGATAGAATTCTGAATATTCCACCCAAATTTTTAAAACGTTTTCCTTCACGTAAAACAATAAACTAAGCTTGTTTTCCGAAGATTTCAAAGATAGATAGATTTGCATATTACGAAAGGAACGTTGACAAAAACTCATCAGATCATCCGTGACCAAAACTAGTTTTATTTACGATAGTATCATGAAAGTATTTGGGTTACTCGTGCCCATGTCTTCGTCCATGTTTTAGGCGGAGGAATCTGACTGTCTTATCTTAGATATTAACATATTGATTGTGCTTCTTGTGTTAGGGCTACCAGATTTTTAACCAACTATAGTTTTGTGATTATAATTAGCGAAACATGCGATTCCTTTCGAGTATTTGCCGTTTTTCTGCATAGAAAAACGTCCATGGATAAAATATAAATGTTTTTGGCAGAGACAACAGATTGATGTGTTGATCAACATAATCAGGAATTTTCACTTTGATCGAAAAGTGTGCTTACATAACGAGCAATTTGTTTTCGTGTCCACTTAAATTTAGACAATATGATTTTACTGTTAGATTTTTTTGTGAATATTTTTGTTTGATAATTTTTTTAATGTTTGAGTCTAACTTGTCACGGGTTTGTGAGATCGATACAACCCCAACAAAAAGAAGAACTGCAGAGTTCTGCGTAAAAGAAAACAATGCCGGCTTCAGAAGTCATCATCAATATCCTTCATAAATTGTCTAAAGACAAGAGCAACGACGAGCGACGCACACAGCACAGTGACCAGTGCGCGGACGCACAAAAAGGAACCACCATTCTCACATCAAGCTGATCAAGTTATCTGTAAATCTAAACAGCGAGATGTTGGTCCCGATATCGGGCCGATCTCTCGGATGCCGAGGTGTCCGAGTATTAGGAGCGTAAGCAATTTGTCAAGTTCGATGATCGTTTTTTAACGGGATTTTAGAGCTAATTCTAAAAGTTACTCTCTGATCCTAATCCATTATTTTGAGTTCGACCGTACTTTTCGCCTTTTAAAGATAAGAAACGGATAGGAGGTGGATTACATTTTAGAGATGTCAAATATCTAATTTAGATAAAGGTAATGGGTGCGTCGATGGCACAATTTTAAAGCGGACGTAAGTACACTTAAAAAATTCTAAATTGAAATTTGACAGCTATGTCCTTATTTTAAATATTATTAATTTATTTTAATGCATTCAAAATAATATAATTTATCAATACATAATATATCAATAATATCACCTCGCTCTCGTCCATTAGTTATAAAAACGAAAAGGATTCCTGGACTTCAAGGATATAGAGCGAGATTCTTAGAGCGTTAGTACCCGAATCGGCCTCTTTATCCGTCTACATGTTTCCACTTCTGTGGTTTCATGGCTCACGTTTGATGGAACTTCAAATTAATTTAAAACGAATGTCATTCATTTATAATAGCTTTTCAGTTTTGATGGCGAGATTGGGTTTGTTTTTGTGACTCTTTATTTTTAATGTTTACCGAATAAAAATGCAGCATGTTTGTTAAGTTTTGTTTTTGTATATTCTAAACTAGCGGTCCGCCCGCTACTACGTTCGCATTGCGTAAGATTTTCCCGTGGGAATAAGACTTTTTCCCGTTAATAGTATCCTATGTGTTAATTCTTGGTACTTCCTATCTCCATTCTAAATTTCATCAAAATCCGTTCAGTAGTTTAGGCGTGAAAGCGGAACAAACATCCAAATATATTTTCACATTTATAATATAAGTAGGATTATTTACTGCATTTATACTGGTCTGCTTATTAGTAGCCCCTATTTAAGAATATTTCAAATTACTATTGGATACTTGTATCCGGTTGAAAACCTGTTTTTTATTATATTATGCACGCACGTTCACACCTGTCATTTTTCTATTGAATATAGGTGCTTAAGACTAAGTACTTCTAAATAACCACTATTATTAAAAAAACAAAAAACCCGACTGCATGAAAAATTTAAAACTTTTGGCGCCAAAAATAGGCCATCTTGGTTTTTTTATAAATTTGATGTACCCAGAGTCATTCTGACCAGTAAGACGAATCTAACGATACCTCTTTAGCTAAAATCCATCAAGCCGTTTAGGCTGTAGAGCGTGCCAAAGAAATATACATACATACATACACTCGAAAAACATAACCCTCCTTCTAAAGCAGTCGGGTAAAAAACAAATACATTCTAGTTAATAGCACCAATCACTGTCATTTTCTAGCCGGAATGCAATTTTTTTCCGGCTCTTACACGAATCTTGCATTACCTCGACGACGTCTAGGCCCATTACGGCCCTAGGTGTGTAATTGTCACTGCATGTGAATCGTTACAAGTGCAACGGTCCGCATATTCACACCTCGTGAAGCCCAGGGGAGTTAAACCGGTCAAAACGAAGATGCTTTTAGGGTTCCTCAGTCTTTGCCTCAAGTGCAGTCTCAAGTGACAAAACAAACTTTGTAGTGTTTTTATAATAAATCTGCGGTGTTGTGAATTCTTATTAAAATAATTGTTCCATGGTTTTATGTATTCTCAGAAACTTATGCAATGATGACTTTTCTACGCTGGCGCTAAGTTTCAAATCCTAGATCTTTTCTAAGTTTGGTTTCGTTTTGTGGCGTGAATGCGGCCAGAAGCTCTGCTCACCCTACAAGAGATAGGCTTGTCCATGTAAATCATGTGTATCAGATAGTTTTCTTGGAGAAGGCCATTATCTAGCAGCGGTTGATCATAATCGTGTACATCAGGGCGAAGTTGTAAACAATTAATTAAAAATATACACCACAGTCTACGAAACCGTCAAATTTATGTCCGAGTTTTGACGAGTTGAAATCGTGTACTGCAGGGCGAAGTTGTAAACAATTGATTTAAAAAATACCAAATTTTTGTCCGAGTTTCGACGCCGCCCGGTTCACGCTTGACCAGTTTTTTAATTTGACTGGACCTCGGCTGCCTACGCGCATCGACGTAAACAAATCGTGAGACGAGATCAATGAATATTAAGCATCCTCCGAAACAATTTCCAACGCCATCGACTCGAGATAAAAATAAATGATTCTCTTCAAATAAACCGAGGAAAAGAAACACTGATTGGTTCATAAATTGTCAAAACGCTGCACCGAAGTATTGCCAGACGTTTTCGGAATGAATAACGCTCGGCAAATTGGTATATAAATATAAAGAACTACAAAACAATCATCTCGCTTATTGCGTTTTTGAAACTAATTGTGATTGATGCAGACATTGTGCAAATATGGATTACTGATTGTTTTTAAGAATAGTAAATATTTGAAGTTACCTGGATGAGTTTTCTATAGAGCAATAAGGTTGCCTACCTGCAAAATAAAAACGTATTCCAATCTTACGTTACTTTACGTTATTATATTTGTATGGTGCATTAGCGCCCGACCACCAAAGCGGAGAGGAGAGGAGATGTGTTTGAATAACCAATCAGATTTCGTTATTGAATTATTATTATTAATATTATTATTTATTTATTTAATCTATTGTACAATAACAAGATTTACAGCACATTTTACGCGCCAAACTGCAAAGGAACAGTTTGTTGGCGCTGCGCACATGAAGCTAAGAAACTAAGCGGAGAGGAGATGTGGAAATAACGAGATCTGATTGGTTATTCTAACACATCTCCTCTCCTCTCCGCTTTGGTGGAAACCGGGCCTGACTGCTCATAGTTACAATACAATAAACATACTCGTATATTCTATTCTAGCTCAGTGTTGTAAAGCTAATAAGTATTGAAATATTGAAAACTTTTTAGTAGTTTATTTTAAAAAGTATACATAATACAAAGATTTCAAACGCGCATCGCCTCGCGCTAGCGATCGTCTTCTATTCCCTCTGAGACATTATACCTGGCAGTTGGTTGATGAGAAAATATGATGACGAAAAAGGATACTTCAAAATATTTCCATACACAGTTCGCCTAGTATAAACCTTAAACATTACCAGTTTTAATCATTACCTATTTATACCAGGTGTTACAAAACTACAAATAAAGCCGAAAGGGTGTGAATCTGCTCGTAAAACTGAACAACTTTCCCCAAAGAACATAGGTCGAAAAACGATTTCAAAAAATCGCATTCCCATACAAAATGCAGATGGTCTCCATACAAAATTTACTCGTCTTTTTGTAACACCGTGTATAGAAAAAAAATGTCGTTTAGCTTAAAAGTTTTATTTTTTAATTGACTTGAGAGCAAATTTATTTTGTATTAAATAAATATCACGCACATAAATTTCGGAATATATAGGTACATCACACCCTAATACTACTAACACACTAAAGATGGGGGCATCAGATAGAATTGTAGCGGAGTAGGCCAAACCGGCCAGAGTAAGGAAAGCAAATAGCTCACAAAAGAGGTGCCAATAATATTTGCAAACGGCTTAGATTTTATCGCAATGGTTTTGTTAATAAGCAGTTGAACTCAATTTAGTTCGCCTAGCATGGTATGGCCTTATCGTTCGTTCCACTTTACGGCTAACTTGAAACTAATGCACAAAACATAAGTATTGTTAAAAACAATCAAGATTTACTCTGAATCACCTATTTGAACTTTCGTAGTCACAAAGTTTTATTAGACTTTATTACCAATTTCTTCAAATCAAAGAAATATATTTGGACTTAAAAAACTTAATTTTATTTTACTCTGTCGAATCCGCATTTAAATAAATAATTTCTATATTAGATACGCATGTATAATAATCTCTTGTGGTAGCCTGTCAAACATTGTCATGGATATCCGTAGCAAGGGCTACCGGCGTGAAATCGGTAATTTAAAAATTATCGACTTTTCTTTGATGAAAGCATTTTATATAATATCTATTCAAAACTATCGAGTTGTTATAGCGTAGATAATAAATTGATTGCGTGTATAGTTCGATTTTAAAATAGTTTGTTTTCTTATTTTTACATTTTAATTTGTGAATGAATGTTTCGTTCGTCCGGAACGGAACAAAAATTGTTCTAATTTCACGAGACGTGAAGAAGCAACCTGTGTGTTGTGAAAAGTTAGAGCTTTATTTCAACGAAAGAATTCAAATTAATTTAAATTACTTCAGACAAGTAAATGCACAAAAGTATCGCTTGGAGGAGGCGAACTAATTAAAAGTTTGCTTCTGTACTAATAATTCGTTTGACTGTCAGAGTTTTGCGTCGTTAATTTTAATTAAAGAATCGCCGGGCTGAGTTCGTAACAATATTAAAGCATTGAAACTGGTGATCCGCTAAACTTCGATATTCTGTTCGCGGATGACCGTCCATTCGTTTTAATTAACCCTTCCTGGTATCATCCTCTGGCTCGCTATTAGAAAAGTTTTGACTTTTTTGCGAAACTCTTGCGACCGCGATAAATCAATTATGAGTTGTAAGTTACGGCCCGCACTTGGTTAACTTCGCCGCCTGGCCCACTTGACATCACTCAAATTAAGAAAAGTTGTTCTTTTTAGCCCTTATTTATATCTAAGTTACTTCCTTCTTTTAAAATCCTTTTAGAACTTGTTCTTCGGGTCATTTACTTCTTTAAAAAGTGTGCTAATTGACCGAGCGAGCGCGAAGCATCTCCGTTTCAGCTTGGCCAAAAAGCTTTTGTATGTCTATCTGTCCATCTGTCGATCTATTTGTTCTCATCAACAGGTCGGGTTTCTCGACCGATTCTCGTGAAATTTTGTGAGCATGTTCGATAAATTAAAAGAATTTTTGTCGAGTCAGTTTTTGGAAATTTAAAAAAATGACAGTTATGAAAGTTGTAAACGTAAAAAAAAATATAGTCGTAGAGTCACTAGTTGAATAATTGATGTAGCAAATATTTTATCTGACTAAGTTCGAGTTTGTCTATTAATTATTTGTAAGTATATCCATCAACCCCCTAATACTCTCCACCTCCACTGCACCTTTCTCCACTTTTCAATCCAGCTGCCCGATGGAGAGCAAAACCGATTCTTCAATATCACACGTCACTAGACTACACAGTAACAGATTCAATTTATACGCTGAAGGTATTGCAACGTCACAAAAAGAGGGTTGAATGTTACTAGTCATCGCGTCCATTTGTGCGATCAACTAGCATCCAGCTCCTAATTTCTGCTCGTCCGGCTTCCCTTCTGTCCACGTATTAATCTTACTCGGGTTCTTCGGTCTTTGATTAAGGCCCGCAGTGATGTATTTCTTGCGAGCTAACCTAATGGAAAGGCATACGTCAAGTGTCCACCTTATTGGCCAACGGATTGGCTTAATGGTGCCAAAGCCTTACTCACACTAAATTTCGTCACCCTCGCGTTACTATATATCTTAACGGACGTGTATTGGCACGATGTTATATATATATACCCCTTTACTTGTTTTTTCCTCGAATTCTATAACAGAAACTTTGGTAGTATCAAAGTTACTTTTACCCTTCTATTCCATTGGGCACGGAATATATTCAGTCTTGCCCAAGGTTTCGAGTTCATATAAAACGTAATAAGTGTGACAGTGCCGAGCCGTTTATCAAACTAATGTGTTTCTTATCTTCTTAATGCTTTAACATTTGCATACGAATAATGATAGTCAATGGCCATAGCATCGGCTTCTTTATTTAATCTGGATCTGAGGGTCAAAAACGCAAGTATAGGTCACATTTTGACTGGTTTTAGTACACCAATAATCAATTTAGATTCAAACTCGAAATTTGTACTAATACCAAAATGTAAAAAAAAAAGTTGCGTTGGTTTTTGTCACCTTAGCTAAATATTTATGATAATATGTGATGTCTCTAACCTTGAGATTATATCATAAGCACGGCTAGGAATTCATTTCCAATTCTCGTGTAGATAGTAATCTTTGGATGGACGTAGTAATGCGAAGATTAGTCGATCTCGCACCAAGTGGGTTTAACCTTTTGTACGCAAAGATAAAGAGAGCTATCGTTGTGTGATTAATAGCCGCATATCGTTTTGTTAACTAGCTAACGGTAGAGGTTTCGTTCCTCCCTATACATCAATGAGACGTCACTTTTTGTTAGCCGACCGGAGAGCAGTCGGCGTGTTGTACCTACATATCGCCAGATACCAAACACGTGTCATAGTTCACTATTTTAACATCGATTTATCATGTCTTCGAAAGCAAGTAATATTTTGTTTTTGTAACTAACTAATAATGTTAATGTATACCCCGTTAGATATATACATACATGTGAGTTACTCATTACATCCAGTTATGATCTTTTCGATCTAACACTTGAGTAATTATAATCTTACAAGGTAAAAGTCTTACTTACTCATCTACTTTATTAGTTTTTCTGTTTAGTACGTATTAAATGTTGTTATATTTATAATACAAAAGTTACTAAAACCTACCAGTATTTTTCCAATTTCGTCTTTTAAATAATAATTACCGCACCACTCATTTTTACCTCGTCTCTAACATCATTAAACCATATAAACTCCAAAGAATTCGTGTGATTTATTTATAGGAATTCGATTATTAATGAACTTTTTATTGTAATGTGATCCTTTCGTTAAATCTTATATGAAAGATCGCGTGCTAGAGTCGATTATACCTATATCGTAAGTCTTGTTTGCGCCTGGTTGTATCAGATTTACAATTAGTGTTATGTTTTATGCTTCGAAAATACTATGAGGTTTGGAATTCTCAACTTTTAATTGGTTTTGATCGAACAGATAAAAGTGAGCTTCTATTTGATTTACTAACAAAGGGAAATCCGGGTATTTTATGATTATGATTCTGTTCCAATTATCTACTGGTGGTTTAAAAGCTGCGACGATAATTCAATTTAGAGTATGTTTTTATAGTGTCACTAGCGGTCTGCCCGCGGCTACGTTTGTGTTATGTAAGATTTTCCCGTGGGAATACAACTTTTCCCGGTAATAAGTACCCTATGTGTTAATCTAGGGTAGAAACTATTTCTATTTCAAATTACATCCAAATCCGTCCAGTAGTTAAGGCGTGAAAGCGGAACAAACATCCAAATATATTTTCACATTTATAATATTAGTATGATATGATGATTATGCTGCAAATTGCAACTTGAGCCATACAAAACTCATCAGTTCTCCTAGCTCCTGCCTTTTTTAAGAATTAATTACTAAACACTGTGACAAAGGTTTAGTTAAGACAATAATAATAGAAAATAAAATCACAAAAAAACAGCACACCATTATCTACACTTGCGTCAAAGTCAAATTTTCTTTGGCGGCGAAACCCGTAAAATTTACCAATTTGGTTGTGAAACAAAAAGAAGTATTTCAAATATTGTACGTAATGGCAATTTGTCGGTTAACATCATGGTTTAAGCTGTCGGCGTCGAAACGGTAGCCAGGCCATGCTCATTATATTGCATGAATCGACGCACTATAATGGCCGAGTGCTGGCAAATTATATGCCCGTCGATGTCATTGTGATCGGTGCCTTCATAAGTCATGGCTTCGAGCTTTTTAAGAGATGATGGCCTTTTCTCCGACCAAGAGCACTTTTGTTATTAATTCTAGCCTTTGTTTAGGCGGTTTCACTAAAGGATGTTCTACAATAGCTTTTGTATTTCGTTGAGCCTTGTCATAAATTAGATTCTGTCTGGATTTGATAGGAGGTATAATTATTTACTAATTGCGCGTAAATAAAGCCTCTTTTAAAATTAATTTTCAAAGTATTCTCATGCCATTTATCCCTACATTTTTTAGCAATCTTTCTCCGTGAAGTGTTTTTAAACTATGAAGTATTATACATTTAAATAAAACTAAATTATCTGCATGCTCAGAAGTATTTATGTTCTCAGATATTTTCTTATAGGTTTCACTCTTCTAAAAGCATTTTTTTAAAGATGAGGCATCCCAAACGAAAACCTAGATAGTTTTCATTTAAACTAAGAACATCCTTATTAAACAATGATGGGACCATCGAGGTTAGATCCCAGAATCTCCGAATCGAGAGTTTTAAGCTCTTTTGATTGTTTTCATTTGTTTATTTTTTGACAGACAAGTCATGTTTTTCCACATCCACGAAGTAATAGTCGATCAGCGCAAAGAGTTAGTTTGATTGTACTGAGTAATTCACCAACATGCGTCTTCGGCCCGAGTCCCGATATAACGACCCATTCACATTCAATTCGCTGGGAAATAGAACATCGTCTTTATACTACTCTCAACTATTTTAACTAGATTGTGTTTTGTTTCGGAAATTTCCAGTTAAAGGCTTGTTAAAGTCAAATTAATGGTAATTGTCTTAGTATTTTTAGTTTTATGATAATAATTCTTTTTGGAATTCGGAGTGTAAAATTAGATGTCCAATTTCTTTTTATGCAACCTTAACTTCTTGTATGTATTTTTTCTGTACAATATTATGGTTTTACGTTTGACCTCAGTTAGTAGGAACTATAAATTAATTCTGCGAGTTTTTACTCTTGATCTCTTTGATCTTTTGATCTCTAACTTTTTCAACAACAACAACAACAACTTTTTCTTTTTCAGGAAAAAGATTTTTTTAATACGTTTTATGTAATTTTTATTATGAATGTATTCTATGAGTAGCATCGGTTACAAAATTACCTGAGACAAATAGCCAAGTACGTACGTCTAGGCGCATCTGTCTCAGGTGTCTCTGTCACCGACCGTATATTTTTTGTGACCTTGAATACCGATTTCAGTAGATATTCATAACGTGAATGCCACCTGAAGCTTTGTTTACGTTTGAAGGATACGAGCATAAAAATTAAAACAATTTACAGTCTGACTCTAGCAAAAAAAAAAGCATTTTTCTTTCCTTCATTTTTTGACAGACCCACGTATCACTGGCAATCGATTCAGCTATTAAACATTAGAAGCACGGTATTGCCCATTGCATTATAAAGGTCTTTGCGTATAGCACCTGTGATGGGGCACGCTGGACAGGGCACTAAGTGACCTAGTGAAATTTATGATTTAATAACTTGGATAAACACAAATTAAAAAAACCTAAAAATCCGAGTAATTTTAAATAAACTCCGCCGGCACGGAGCTTGGTGAAGCCGTCTCGCCCCGGGCTCCACTCTATTGTCACGCATGTCGCTGCACCAATTGTCCAAACCTTTTACCATTGATGCCTGTTTTATTTGCTCTTATTTAATTTAGCATTTATTCAATCTACCGGTGTTGAGAGTGGTTGAGAGCTCGGGCGTGTAGGGCTCACTGTTCTTATTTCGTTTGCACCTTTTGTGACAGGGCTCATTGAGCAGAGGTGTCGGGATGTGTTCTCGCCACTCCCTGCTCAGTTTACACGTCCAACTCCACCGCCTTTCATCGCGCACAAAGCGTAATTGAATCCCACAGAATCCTACGTAGGCCGTAAGATTTAATAGGGCATTTAAACACTCGCATTGGCCATTGTGCCTCGGTTTTGTATGCGATTATTCATCGCGAAACCGCACTAGCTAGCTTTCCACGTAAGCACCGCACATGTTTAGACAAAGTGCGGCCTGCTATGGTCTGCCATGTGTGGTTCCACATTTATTAACATAAAGCACTAAGGCGGGCGCACAAATATTCGCAAAATGTAAATTCATAAAGCCGAGTATAACGTGCTAACGCTGCACTAAATAATGCAAGTATTGTAAGTCGTAGTTAGCAGTAATTTCTATGTCAGAAATTGGAATTAATTTAGGGTCGAAATTGTGCGTAAGTTGTGCTGTGTCGGCGTATACGACTAACCCTTGGGCTGCGGCGGGCTCGTAGATATATAAATTTAACTGGACGTCAAACCAGCTTATAGGTAGTGTAACAACGGATAGGAAACTCAACGTATGGACTGAGAAGAACCAGTCAACTGCGATCTGCGGTTTTAACCCCGCGAAAATAAATCACGAGCATTGCATACAGAACAGAGGTCCGCGGTAATCTGGTCGCATCACTCAGCTCGTAAAATTGGAAATGGATCCTCGTAAATCGGCGATATTGAGGCAAGTCGCAAATTGCTGCGCGTACGCGGCCGCGCATTCGCTTTCTTGATCACTGTGTTTATCAGCATTTATACTGGCTTTAAAAATATCTGTGAGACCTCACAAAGAGACAATAAAAATGTAAATATTAGCTTCAGTTCATAGTTCTCTAAAATTATATTCGCGAAATCAATTAAACCATACTTTATGTCATTTTTGATGTAATTTACGATGAGGTAAAATACACACGATATAGACCATAATATCTAGAAATGTGTTTTGAAGACTGGTATATAATCCATAAGGTTTTATTGTTTTAGAATAAAGTCGTTGTCTAAAACGAGAATTATGTATAGTTGGATGGCAATATATTATAATCTTAGGATCATGTTACGCTATACTTTTGGTAGGAAGCCGGCGGTGGGCGGTGTATAAATTAACTTGTCGTAAAAGGTTAATGTGTGGCAGCGATAGGAAACACACATATCCTACTGTTTCTGACCTCCTCGTAAATCTACAGACAGTTGAGTATCGTCAACTATAAAAATGCCGTATCATACATCGATCAGTTGGTGCGTTAGCCAACAATGACCCGCCCATTGTGGACTGCTATCTAATCGTAATGAATATAAATTTTCAGATGACATTTACGATCGGTGCGCGCCGTGATGCCGTGATACTGCATCTATACAAACGTGTTAGATACAAGTTTTAATGCACGCACACACCACCGAGATCGACAATAAAATAGTGTGGCTTGCTAACCGGTATCAATTTGTAGCATCAAGGCGTAAAACATCCAAGCTATCTTTCCATTTATCAACAAATATTGTTAAGCCAGTTTCAAGCTTGTCAGTTTAACTAGCGTAACACTGTTCAACAGTAAAAATTGGGGGCTTCCTGCTTAGCAGTGGGACAGGGTCATCATATCACATAAATTTAATTAAAATGGTATCTGGCTTATATTATAAATGGAAAACTGTGTAGATGGTTTGAATTTTGCCTAAAGGTGGACTCTATTTTTCCTAAGGCAATTTTGTATTATAAAAGATTTCATTATCACAGGTAAAAAATAAATACTTGCGTAAATACTTTGCAAATTGAATAAAGTGTTATGTATAAAAGTATTTCTAAGGCAGCTGGAATTTTGAGTGCAAATTAGAAGTTAAAACTCCCTTTTCGCCCTAGACCTGAAATAGGTTTTTAGCCCGCCTTTAATTAACAATGTCGCACTTTTTCAAAGGCAATTCTTTAATTTTATTATGGCTCTCAAAACTTTCTTAGTCATTCACCGATTTAAAATTTGAAATTAGATTAAAAACATGAAAAACTCTAGTATAAAATAAACGGTTAGCATTGCCATGAAAATCAAGCGTTATGCAGTTGTGTTGTTGTAATCGAAATATTCAACGTCTACGAGATGCGATTCCAGAAGAGAAATAAAATGTAATTACAGTTATATTTTGGAACAGCGACCTTTTACGCTATAAGCGTAATATCGTCGTTACTTTAAATCAGTTTTTAAGTGGGAACAAGTAGCAGACTGGTAATGATAACGGTTATAAAACATTCAGGGGAGGTTAATTTCAACGGTCAAATTAAGCGGCTTATGTTACTTGTGACACGTATCGTATTCGCCGGCTTGGCTTGGAATTTTAAGCGACGCAAATTTACGGTATACCACTACACGTGCCCTGAAGACAATTTTCAGCAATCAATCTTAATTTAAGAGCTGTCTACATTACCTTGCGCACTTTTAAAATCTTCTTGATTTCGTTCTCAATTCGTAAAGCCATCTATAACAGTGTCTATAGCATTTTTTAATTACAAATCTATGCTAATTTCAATACGTTAGTAACTTTCTGCAACTCTGTTACTAATTGACTGACTTCATCTACTCGATTATGAAAATGATGCAGATCTATAAACTTTAAACACATTAGTCAGGGTTGCCAAACAAAATATAGGTAAATTATAAGAATGTCATCAAGTCGAAAACATACTAAAACCGGAGATATTTAAGTGTATTAGTTCTTAAAATAGAAGCGTTGGAAAATTTCCTCGACCTTTCACAGTGTTTTGGAAAATGCGCCTATGTCTGGCCCGGATTCCCGAAGAGATGCAACTTCAAATCCTGTTCAAGGTCTACAATATTTTAAATTTTTTCGCTTCAATTAAAACTATTAATAAGACAATACAAAACAAATGGACAAAATAATAATAATAATAATTTAAAATAATAATAATAATCTCGCCATTAAAAATACACACACACGCATATACATACATGTACACACACTAACACAAAATTGCCACATTTCATCTACAAACACATATATATCGCACTCCTCCTTGTATGTATCCACTTCCCTCCCTTAATATACCTATGTACATTATAATATAATAATATGTTTAATTTCCTTTTATTCTGTACCTTAACCTATTGTTAACAACAATGTGTACCTACCTATAGTGTCACGAAAGTGAAGAGCGGAGTTCTTCTGTCACAGGCACTATATTAAAGTGCTTAAAAGAAGGCTCCCAATGACTTGCTTATAAGAAATTATGGGATCAATAAAGTTTTTTGTATTTTTGAATTTATTAAATGGCTAAGGTCATGGTTTTATTCAGTGTTCTGTATAGCTGGACTTCAATATCTGTCGATCCACACTTTAAGCTTCAGACTCTGACACCAGGTTTTGTGAGATCGGTCGTCGAATTCACACTTACAACCAACACGATATGACAATAAATAGTATGAGTGCTTCTTTTCTCTTGCACCGTATTGCGACAGTCCTGTATCTTTCATATGGATATAAGCTTGCTTTATCATTAAAATTGTAATGTCGAAACTAGACTTCGTTTACTACCGAACTGTATACTAATTCAACGGGACGTTTAAGTCTCTATCAAAGGAGATATAACCACAACATCGTAAAACACTAATAGTTACTTTACTATTAAAATATTTTCACTTATTATGGTGAGTATTACTTAACTTGGTGTATAATATTTTTGCCTTTATATATTGATAAATAATAACTATAGAAGATTTCAGATATTTTCTTTTATTCACCCGCTTCTACACTCGCTTTGTGTAAGATTTTACTGTGGGAATAAGGCTTTTGTCCATAAAAATTATCCTATGTGTTAATCCAGCGTATCATCTCTATTCCAAATTTCATCCAAATCCGTTCAGTAGTTAAGGCGTGAATGCGGAACTAACATCCAAACATCCAAATATATTTTCACATTCATTACATGATTAAATTATAATTATAATATTAGTGTGATACCAGGTCTTATAAATCTTCACCGATGTGCACAAGCCCTGAAGAAGGGCCTCAACGTAACATATTTTTATAAACAAGCTGCTCAATGTGCCTAAAGACGATGGCGTTGTTCTGTGTAGTTAGCGATAATGGTTTGATCATCTTCCAGTTCCATCATCAGAACCTAAGTACAATATGGAACTATACTTGTCGAGACAATTTAAAAAGAGCTCAAATATAATACGGCTATGTTGCGTACGATGATGATTGCTTGATCTGACCGCCTATCGACTATCCTAAGACCATTTTGATGGTACCATATAATTGCATTGTCACTGAAATTACATAAGTACGCCAACAGGTCATTCGGATGATTGTAAGGGGTCGAAAAAAGTATCGCTCCGTACCCACCATACCTTTGGCCATACTACTGTGGCCCAAAACTGCTGAGCACTACACGAAGAATGTTGTAGAGGATAATAATATAAAGTGTGGCAAAAACCAGGGTTAAGTCTAAAGAAAAGGTATTTTTTTATGTATTTATATAATTTATATTATAAAACTGGAAAAAAGTAACAAGGATAAGCTTTTCACTGTTGGAGATCAGGACATGAAGTGAAGAATTTGGCAGAAAAAAGACAAAATCGAAACGTAAGAAATCTAAATTTGAAAATGAATTTAAAATGAAAGATAAAACTGCCAGCAAGAAAGGTTGCCAGTCATAAAACAGGAAAGAGGACGAATGCCTCGTTACACTACTATATTTTTTTGAAACGTAATTTTTATCGTAAGATGGGTGCTGTCAAGCAGACGACACGGAGGCCATGACTGGATGCGTAAGGCACAAAATCGCCTAGTATGGAGAGAGCTGGAAGAGGCTTATGTCCGAGACTGGATAACAAATGGCTGACTGAATGAATGAATGATGATGATAAAGAATATTTATATTCTATTTAATTTTTTTCGTATGTCCGTCATTCGTACATACGAACAAAGCAAGTTAGATGAAAGTTTGTAAAAATTTCTTTACCTACTTAGTTTTTCCATAAGGTTTTGTAATTTACTCGTTATTCATGAGTTTCAAATAAGCAGGAGATAAGCCTCATACGTTAGGCTTAATGATCCTCCTTAAGAATAATTTGGCAGGATCAAAGCGATTAATTACGATGCATAATGAAGTTATCTCTGAATCGGTCCCGTAATCGAAATTTGCAACCTGAATATGAGATGCTGGTGTATTCCTGTTGAAACCTAGCGATAATGATTTAAAAGAGACTTGAAGAGAAAATAAAACGAGTAAGTAAGTAAAAACACTACCTATGTCTATTTTCTTATTTTTATATCAACACAAACGTACGAACTATACTATAGAAAGTCATCCATATTTTTTTTCTATATGTATTTATCCTTTATCTGAATAAAACACACCGTAATTTTGAAATACGTAAAGGGTTTTAAGATTTAAGTAAAAATAAAATAAATATTTCGTAAAAATAATAGGAATGCATACATAAAAACATAATATCATGCTCCTATCCCAAAAGGGTGAGCAGAACTTTGGTCTGCTCCCAAGAAATACACACTAAAACCACATTTGGCAATATTTTGGGGTTATGAATAGGAATACACCATTTGAAAGCCGAACAGAAGCAAAACTCATTTGGTATGTAATCGAATAATCCGGCAGAAATCAGACCGGCTCTTAAAGCCGGTATGGATTTCAAATGTCTTGAGGCAACCTTCATTTTATTATAGTAGTGTAGTTGTAGCAAGCATTACAATATTCGCTAGGTGTTTAAGAAAAAAAACAATAGATTTATTGTTCACTCGGCTAGTGAAAATTGTTAAACGAATATCTTTTTAACCGACTTCAAATAGAGGAGGTTCTCAATCGGCTGTGTATTTTTTATGTATTTAATCTATTCAAAGATGTTTTCATGACAGATGTTATGTTAGAGAGTCTCTCTTTTAATTTTGCTTGTTATGTCACTTATTTCTTTGATCTACACAATGGGTAAACGAAAATCTTTAAACTTTCCAGGCATGCAAAGGTTCGCGATGATTACATAGAGTCATCGCGTCAGTAGGACTTACGTGCTTTAATACTTTAAAAATAGAAGTTAGTATTTGTATAATTTCGTCAATTACGCCCCCGACGATCTGCTTTCGTATTTTATCACTAAGCGTGTAGTTTAAAGTAAACGAGGGGCTACATATTAGAAGTTATCGGCAGATGATGGCCGTAGCTCAACGGCAACATCAACAGAACGTTTCCTATTCCAAAACCAATTATCATTTACATATCACAGAGGTGCACCGGCGAGTGCTGCCAACCCTGTTCTGAAGGAATTTTGCTAAGTGAAGAAATTTTTTAGTTGTTGCAATAAATTGTAAGTTCCTGTCGGTAATACTATAAAAGAAAAAATAATGTTGGTATTACTTATTATTGCTTTACAAACTGTAACAAACTGTGAAGCTGCAATAGGTATGAAACTAAAAACGAGAATGAAAACATATGTTTGACTTTGACTTTGACTTTAATGAAAAGCTTTTACAAACAAGTTGCACCTGGCTGTTGTATAGGCACCTTCCTGCTCGATCTTCAGATTAGTACTGTAGCGGCTGTAGCCTCCTTAGGCTACAACTCGCTACTTTAAATATAAAAGACACTTTTATAACACGATACTTTATTTATAACTTAAACGTACTGTTTATAACTTTAGCACTAGAAATAATACTATGGTCCGCACTCGACGGCGGACGGCAGATGAGTACGTCAAACTTCCACGGCCCCAGCCCGTCTGAAGTTTCCATCGTTCTCTTTCTAAACTGAATAGTTAAAAAGAGAACGAACATATTGCAAAAAGAATACTATCGCCAGTATCAAACTACATAGCACTCGGACCAACGAGGCCCGATGCTACAGTACATAATTATTTTGTGACTTACATTAAGTATTCTTTTTGGCTCAATTGGATGGTAGTCATTTTTAACTGAAAAGAATGCCATGTTAAATAAAATTGCTTGTAAAAATTGTAAGCTGCGTAGAGACAGTAAAGTAAGCAAAATTCTGCATCCTCAGATTTAAAGACTTGGACTAAAAACTGCATTGGCTATAGAGTTGGCAACACTTACTGCCGATGGCCGACTGTGGCTAGACGGCCGGCACGGGGCCGGGGTCAATACATTTATCGGAAGACCAAAATATTGTGACCCATACATACCCATCGTTTAATCGAAAGGCAATGATGGTTGAAGACTTAGGTGTTTTTTTAATGTCGCCAAAACGTCTACTACATTCTTAATACTCGTAATTACAAGTCTGGTATTAGTGTGTTGATTTTCTTATTTGTTGCATATTTTTTTTATATTTTGTAGATAGGTAATGCGGAACTTGGTACTTGTTTGTTAATCGGTACTAAAATTGCCAAAACGTTCTCTATAATAATGTGGTAATAATAGAATGTTTGCTGAAATTCTAATTTCAACTAAATATTTATGTTGATCTCCTGTAGCGTGTATTTTTTTTCAAGTAAAATGTATTAGATAAAGCCTCACAAAAAGTAAAGTTTAATAATACAAAGAAGATAAATCTCAATTGAATATTTTAAAGCGGTCACTATACCAACTGATTGGTAAAAATATTACGAGTAAGTATGGACTCCGAGTATATAGATAGTTATTAGAGGTCATATTATACCAGACATTAGCTCGTTGGTTTAATATACATACATACGTGGTTATAAGTACCAAAACAAGACGGCTAACCAATTCGGCTTTGTTAAGATTTTATCTCTCTGTTAAATACTTCTAACCATTACAGTGTGGCGGCGTCTCTTTCACTCACGGCGATTAGGTTGGCATGCTACATCTGAGGAATTTTTCATATTGAAAACTGGATACTGTTTATTATTGGTGCAAAAGAAATGTTAGTTTTATCAAAAGTTCGCGCAATGTCTGAATTGACTACTCGTAGAGGCATCAGACATCCTTTCACACTATCGAAAAATGCCCTGAAAATTAACTGTATTCAGAATATTATTACATAGTTCACTTTGTTAAATAAGTCTGTCGGGTACAGTCTGCAGAACCACACGAAAGACGCTTCCGTTGAAGAGTAACTTCGTAATCAGAGTGATTTTGATACTTATGAAACATCTTTGCTTTTTAAAGTTTCCTTTACGTTGTATGCCGTGCTTCCAATGAATGAATGATTCGTTTTTTAACCGTCACATAGGATAATCCTCTGTCCAGCAGTGAACTATTAAGAAAATGGTCGTAGACAGAGGCAATTTGCTGTTTTAAAATTTCATCAATAGGGCTAGTTGGGTTAGCTATTATATAGACTTATATATACCCAGTGATACTTACTCTTGTGTCGACTCTACTAACACGTAGATAAGTAATTAAAACACCACGGACCACTTACGATCAAACAAAGCGATACAACACTACAGTAATCTGCGGCCGTTCTATTGGTCAATAAAACTCTTAAATACATTCAATGCTCTCAAGATTTGTTTATAGTGTAGTTATACGAAACCGACACTTCCTTTTTAATTTAATGGAATGTTATAATTCTGGCTTTATTGGTCTCGCTCTTAATGCAAGTAATTTTATTTTTATATTTTATCGTAACATTTTATGCGTGGCTTATAATTATTAGGTGCATGTTTAAGTTAAGGGCGGGATATATTAACTGATTTGGCGCCATACCAAGTAGTGTTTATCTATATGAATTAAGAATATTGCTTTTAAAGATTTTGTGGCTTTATTAAATTACTTCTCTTTTTGTAAGTACTAAATTATTGACACGACGCGACGATAACAGATAAATAAATAACACTTTTTAAGTATGTAGTTTAGGGGTATTTTAAAATCTAATAGCACTTTTTTTAATAACACGAGAAAGTGATATAGAAGAGTTAAGCATTATTTTTTTTTATGATTAACTAACTGTTGCGATTTTCAAAACATACGTAGTGTAAAAAAATTGGCTTCAATTGCATGAGCCGTAGATGCAATCAATCATAATTTTGAAAGTTTCTTTCTCAAGATGAATTTCTATACTTTAGAGGGTTTTAATTTCTTTTTACTCGCTCTCGCTACCGCCTACAATGTCTCACTTCCTCAAACATTGCAACAAATTAAAAAATAAATATTCTGCACCCGTTTTAAATTTGATTGCTGGCCGTTTTAATAAGATTACAAACTCACTTAAAGATTATGTTTTGGGTTTTACAGTTACCTTCTTGCTTTAATTCGGCCGTGTAATTTAAAGTTATTTTACGGTATGTTAGCAAATACGTTAAAAATAATAGCTGCTTGTTAAAATTAATTGAAATAAGAATCTGACAATCAAGATAGGTTTTAGTAGGCAACTTAATTCGATGTTGCTCTAAATCGGTGTATAATTTTATTTGTGTCGGTAATTTGTTTCGCAGTTAATGAATATTGTTAAAATATACAGGTCTGGTCAATGATATTTTAAGAAAGATACGTCATGTTCATACTGCACGCACAACATAATTGTTCCGCGACAGATATACACACATACAGATATACATACGTATCTAAACACACACTATAAGTGCGACAGGAAATAGGCAAAGCGTGAGAGTGAAAGAGACAGCTATTTTTAATCAGCACTGCTGCGAATAGTTCGCTCCGTTATCGTTTGGAAACAAGCTGTGATTCATTAAAATTACAAATTACAGATTTATCTGTTTAAAATTAAATATTTTTGTACACTTATTTGTGATAATGGTATCCCTTCATATTTTTTTATCTTTTGGTCGTAATTTTGCATTTTCTAAACACACAGGAAGGCATTTTTTTAGGAGGTAGTCGACACGTGCGCTCACAATGACAGGTCACAGCTCGACTGACTGCAGTGGTCACAATTAGGACCAATCACGGCACGCGTTTGGTGCGTTGGTAGCGTATAATCTACCTCTGTATGTATATAATATCATTGGGTCTGGTAGTGTTTATACATAACATTTCTTACAATTATTACAATTTGGTGAACTTCTTCCCAAAAATAATATTAATACCAGTAACTTCTCGCGGTTGCAGAATCCGTCGTTATTTGATGGTCAAGATAATATGAACTACATATGAATTCCAAAAATATTATTTATTATTATATTTATTTTTATGAATTTCTTTGTATTAGTATATTTTGATTACCTTATATATTAAGTAAAAAAATCATGGCTATAATCAACATGCTCGAGGATTTAGCATTTTACTACGAGAAATAAAGCATTAAAACTAGCAAATACCTACTTTGGTAAATCCAATTACTAACTAAATAATTCCATAATGTAGTTTGTTTGGCTTGCCCTAAATCCTGATAAAACGCTTTCATAATTAAATCTCTGCGGTCTGACTGAACTAAATTTAAAAGTTAGAGGAAAAGCTAAATGGACGAAGTTTATTTGACCTAAAATCTAATGTGTGAATTGGGTTGCGTATGCTAGAGCGAAAACTTTTCACATTTTTAAAGGCGAATTTAATGCAATGTGTTAAAAAATATAACAAATTATTATTTTTATCAGAACGCATTTTTAGTTGGAGAGTTTTTGGTAGATAGACAAATTGTCAATTTGATAGACAAATTTATAAGGTAAAAAAGCGCTACTACATAAATTGTGATAATTAAAAAAACGCTGCCTAATTCATGACGTCAGCGGTCGGATATGTTATGAAACGAAACATACGTAGCTACTATGAAAACACATACTATCATCGAGACCGGAAACAGATACCTATTCATAGTCTACTCAAATATATAAAAACGTCTGGTCAACTGTTGTTCCAAATCAGCTGAGTAGATTGATTCTTTATATATTAAAAAGTAAAGTACAAAAGATACAATTCCTGTGGAGTTTCTTCTGGCCGTTCTTCTCCAAAGAGGGCGTACACTACTGGTAGTGAACGTGCCATCCATGATAGCTTTGACGTCAAAAAATGATTTGTAAAGATCTTAACTCGAATAAAATAGTTTTGACTTTAACTTTGATATGCTCGGCCGGGATCCGTATCGGCGATTCTTTGCGCTGAATACCCTAAACTGCCAACCCGACTAGACTATATAGGTCGTATACAAGATAATTTTATGAGCACTGACGCAAAAGATACACAAATTCTTCTAAATAGTCTAGTACAGCGGTGTTTATGAGTCATAGTATAGTTAGCTAGAATATATTAACAAGCACGTGAAATTGTTTAGATGCGTAATGGCCACCAAATAACAGGTTGCGTCTCATAACGTTAACGAGAGCGATTAACAACTTACCGTTATTTTTATCTGTTCTTAGATATAACTAAAATAGAAAGAAATAAGAGCATCTTATCTTCATTATCTTAAGGTCAAGTAGTCCCCATCAAGGGGCTTGAACATGTGTAAAATTTTATTAAGGATTTTTTAAAATTATGTAAACATAGTTCCTACTGAAAAATTTATTCCGGGTGAAATACGTAAATTGCCAATGCAATCAATGTTTTTTATTTAATGAAAAATTATTAAAATTCATATCAAACAAATAATGACCTTTTACATATCCATATATAGAGCTCAGTAGCAATTTGATCGATTATTATAAAGCAATCTCATATTTTATATCGAAGACGACGCCGCAGACGCAGCTGCGCAGCTCGCGTTGAACTCTTTTGCATGGGGACTGCATTCACCCAATGTTTTTCCACCTCTGATAAGATTTAACTCTATGGATGCCGAGTGTCAAACTATGTACGAATAAAGTGGTTTACGTTTACAATAATACGTATTTATATTATATTATTATTATGTTTCTATTGACTGTAGTTTAGTGAGATTAACTCACATTGGACTGAAACTGCATGTCATTAAATCTTAACGAGAGAAAGGGTTTAGTATAGTTTGTAAATTATAATGTAAATTATGTTTAATATTGTCTTGTATTTTTTACTACTAGCCAAACTGCAATATGAAGACCTCTGGCTACATATGACTCTGGCCCGTTTTCAGAACGTATTCTGAGCAAATAAAGAAAACCTTTCTTGAGAAGGAAGTAATATTAAAAAGAAACTAATCAGTTTATAGTTGAAAGGGAAACACAACTGTTTACCTTTGTTAAACTTTCACCTAATACTATGCTCACTTATTTGAATACATAAAAAGTAAGTACATAGATATTATTACAAACAGTATTGTTGTACGACTAACAGCCCGTAAAAGCCAGTTTCTGATCTTATATTAAGTCACAGTTTTTATTTGACGTAACTGCACTAAGAAGTAAGTGTAAAAGAAAGTGTAATTGTGTCCTTGTATGACTCTTGATTGCATCCTGTTTCCCGTTCGAAGCAGATAAAGCGGTAACCTAAACAAAATCAAAATCAAAATAGAAAAATATTTATTTCCATAGGATGTTATTACATCACTTAGATCCGTCATTACATTTTTTTGGGTGAGTTCACTAACACAATGGCAGAATCTGTGGAGAAGAGCTCACTGAAGAAACTCCACAGTCGTCGCATCTTTTGCGCTTAACAGCCGAACATTACATGCTCTAGGATATTAAAATGAGACAAATTTATTGCCGCTCCCCGATTATACGTTCGATAATACGCAGACCCGTGATTATGATATCTCGGGTTTAATCGTAGGATCGATACGGAGTCGCGTTCCGTTCTTAAACCAGTACTAATAAAAAAGAAACTTGTTAGAACGGTTCGGGCAGTTAACGCTTGAAAATCAACAAGGTGCCGGAGAGATGGCGTCACGGTAAAGAGATGTCTGACACACACTTTTAATATAGTAAGATCATTCCGTGTTTTGGAAGGCACGTTAAGCCGTTGGTGCTGGCTATGTAAGCAGTCGTTACATGAGTCATGCAAGATGTTTTATCGGATCAATAACACGAAAACCAGGGCTTGTGAGGTTGGAAATTCAAATCGTAGAATGGCAAACCAAAACGAGCGGTTAAAAACTGATTGATGATTCGAAACCATTTTTAGACTTGAATAATTTATTATACTAAATACGATGACCAAATCATAGCAAATTTAAAATGAAAATTATCCAAATCATAGATGTAACTGCATATTATGTAGGACAATGCATAATGAACGAAGGTGGCAAATGAAGAATAATAATAATAAAAAAATGTAATGAAAATTATAAAGGACGTATCCTCTGTAGATTTAGAAATAATTTGCAATTATAATTAAAATTCTTTGTTGCACTAACTGATGTTTGGATATTGTCACAAGAATCTGTTCACCAAAGTTCCACCTGTTCTTATACCTCCGATACCTGTGACGAAACAATATAAAAGTTTGAGTACCATGTAAATCGACAGGATTTATTTTTACCGTGCTTGAGCGTCTAGATGGGCTATTCCTGCTTCGATCAATATTTATCTATCTGTTCAGAACTCGTTAGTAGTTCGAAGTTCGAGGTAGGTACTTTTATCAACTTTTTACCTAATTTCAAGATGGAAAATAATGGTGAATTTTGTGGAATGTTTAGTTGTATTTTGATGGCTTCTCGTCGGTTAGACCAATCTCGATAGCATTCCACCAAAAACATACATGTGAATAGTTGCCAAGTACGAGTATGGTATTCGCCAGTAAAAGATGTGAAAGCGAACTTAGCGGACACACTGCCGTCGTGAGTATAGATATTACTTTATGCACCATCGTTTGACTTACAGTGATTTGGATATTCGAATTTTGAGATCCCGTATCGCACTCATTATTATTTATCGGAACGTATTAAAATATTTTTCTTTTAAGGAAACAATTTTAAAACTTAAGAGTACATACTTTACCTTTTCTTTCGTGTAGTGTTGTGTTTTATTTTTATAGGAACGTAGTTATTAGTACTATATAAAGTAGTCGCACATTAGAGGTACGAGTATAATGTTGAGCAATAATAAAAGTTAACGAATGACCTGGTAAGTAATAATGACTTATAGGAATAGTCGCTCTATTTCTGTCAAAATATGATTTACACATCCTGTGCAACGCAATTTCTATTTGAAAGTTGTCTGAGTTAATGTACTTTGTTAATTTTCAGTCATATCGCTGGTTCTATCGAGTAGTTTTGCGTCCCCTGATATAGACTTGTATTGCTAACACGTTGTATGTGTCCGAATTCATTCAGTATTATTTATTCTCCCTTTTCACACTGTCTGACTCTTTATATACCTATAAATCAGTCCACTGCTGCGCACGAACCTAGTTTATATAGGTAGTATATTTTAAACAGATATCTTTAAATTAAATGCCCATGGTATATATCCTGCCTATAACTGCCGTACTTAGGGTCCTATATCATTTTGCTGTCACACCACCTAGTTTGTCCAAGGAGCTCGAGAGAAGCACTAAAAGCGGATGCAAAATTTTTAAAAATTGTAAATACAAAATTAAATTCAAATTATATGTAGAATGCGTCAGTGGTGTAGTGGCTAGGGCCATTCAGGAGACGCAGGTTCAATCCTCACCATGTACCAATGTGTTTTCGAATTTTGAATTCATATGTACGTTTATCCGACGCTCTTACGGTAAAGTAAATCGTGATGCAACCTGCAGATTCCGCCATTGTGTTATCCAAAAAAATGTAATGACAGATCTAAGTGATGTAATAACATCCTGTGGAAATAAATAATTTTGACTTTGACTTTGACACTCCTGCGAAGAAATTCAAAAGTTGTGTGTGAAGTCCACCAACCCGCACTGGGCCAGTGTAGTTGACTAAGGCCTAATCGCCCTAGTTTAGGGTTTGCTCAGGATGTATATGAGCTGTTGATGATATTTTGTACGTTTATTTTATTATTAAGTAAGGCATCTAAACAGGAAGAGAGAGAGTTCTTCAAAAATTCTTCTAAGAGTTCTAACAAGAACAATCCGTCGGAACCGCGGTGCGTTATCGTCAAATCGACTCGAACAATACACCGAATGTTTCAATATAGCTCCGACACCATTTTTAACGTTTCATCGACGCTGTAACAATCGTAAAGTAAATTCTCTACGCCTTCTCCCAGTTCTGATTAATGTTGTACACAGTACGACGTTTCTTTTTTTTGTTTTGTTCTGTGTTTTTCTTTCGGCTTTCTAGTGTTATTTATGTAGGCTCGATGCTTAGTTGACGTGTCGTGTGTGAGATTTCTTATTGTTAACAGTTGAGTTTGAGTTCTTAGAAGTCGTGGCGGGATCTAGACATCCGCTGCAGTATCAGCTTGCATGAAATCGCAAGCGATATTACGCAACGTTCGTTACACTCATATCCATTTATAATGAGTTTCTGCATCGGAGATATTATAGAAAAAGCGCGAGCTTTTTGGTAGAGACGTAGGGGCTGTTGATGACTGATAGATAGACGTATAAAAAGGTATTTATGTAATTATATACAGGTTGGCCAACTTGGAGGTATAGAACTTTTTTTTGCCGCCATTTTGTTTTGGTGGTTAATATGACAGTTGTTGCATGAATATTACTTTGTCTAGATACGACAAATTTATTATGGAGCGTTTTACGACGGTATTATTATTATACACGGTACAACGTGTTTTGCCACATGTCACAAGGCACGAGCCAAAACAGAAACATTAAAAAGAATGTTTCCCGGTCGATTAATTTCGAGAAACGGTGACATTGATTGGCCCCCAAGATTGCCTGAATTAACAGCTCCTGACTTTTTTCTGTGGGACTATCTAAAGGGACGTGTCTATGCTAACAGGCCAATGAACCTTCAGCAATTAAAACAAAATATTCGAGACACAGTCACGGAGATAACGCAGGAAATGTGTGAAAATGTGATGAAAAACGCGATGAAAAGGGTTCACATCTGTGATGCTGCTAGAGGTGGACATTATTTTCCATGTTGAACTGCCGACCCTAAATATTATATTTAACAAGGATTACTTGATATATTTTATATTTCATAGAATAAAATTACAAAACTAAAGTGTAAACCTGTTATTTGGCCACCCTGTATTATGTATTATATTACTAACATGGAAAATAATAACATGGACAAGTTTACTGTTGGAGATCAGGACACGAAATGAAGAATTTGGCAGAAAAAAGACAAAATCGAAACGTAAGAAATCTAAATTTGAAAATAAATTTAAAATGAAAGATAAAACTGCCAGCAAGAAAGGTTCTCGTTACAGTACTACAGATGATCCTCGTCATGGTTGTATGGTCTTCGACCGACTTCGCAAACCTAAATCATTAGGACACCCGGAGATGCTTGGAAGAACATCTGATATCTTTTTTTACCATGCTAATACCGATGAGTAAAACCAAACTCTTCCGTATTCATACAGTCTCTCACGCCTTTGAATTGAAAATGTAGATTGTTGTCAGCTCATATAAGTACACCGAAGGACTCGAGCACAGATAGTGGCCCCGATTCGGGAAGTCATGCTCTAATTCTAATTTTAAAATCTAGCTATCCTTTTCGTTGTGATGAAATATGAACGAATGATAACCTAAAATTATTAGTTTATTTTCTTATGGTAACAAAATAGGATGTCAATAGCGCCATCTGTGTTCTACTGCTTGGTACCTTTTTTTAATAAAGTCAGTCATTTTCTGTAAGACAACGTGTTTTAATAAAAATAAGGGCATAACTGTCAGATTAAGAGATTTTTATGTCGGATGTTTTACTTGCTCTCTAAAATTGTGCAATCGACGCGTCCATAAGGTTCAAATTCGATGTTTGACAGTCTAATATTAAGATGGCCTTCTCCTGTCCTTTTTTAACCTTTGAAAGGTAGGAGGTAAAGGTAGTTTTCTAAGTGAATAAAGTATTTGAAAGGTGAAAATGACTGGCGAACTTTAATTAAGGATTAGAGCGTGACTTTGTGAATCGCTCAGTATATAGGGTCTTTAGGCAGTAGTGGACCGCACTGGTTCCGTGCTTTAAATACAATATTTGAATGACTTCGTAAATGTGCGTAAGGATGGCGTCGAAATAAACGTTCATATAGATTCGAAGTTAAAAAACATAATTGTACTTTGTGGGGTTTGAACCAGCTGACACAAAATAATACGTAGGTGCTATGAATATTTTGACGGAGTCATAATTGCAAATTGCTTAACTACGAGTATGTGTAATTTTTACTAATTACTATTACAATGTTGACAGAAAGTCTGACGTCATTGACATTTTAATTACTTGTTAAAAGTTTAACAATTTACTAATTATCTAATGATTTATGAATATACAAAATGCAACAATGTCGTCAAACCTTCGATCACTTTTGTATGATCGAAGCGTCAAACTGTCGATCAAAGTATGGCAATCACACATTTATTACAATTTTACTTGTAGCACATTTCGTCATCTATGTAGGTAACTATACTTATATTTTTCTGTAGAATTTAAGCATAAAAATGATGTATTTGTTTAATAATTTTCTTTGTGGCACAGATAGTTACCTTTATTATGTACCTAAGAATGAATCTCGTTTTTCGTCTTATGTGTGTACAAATTACGTCGAATATTTATTTTTTGCTTAAATAATTCATCAACGGCCCGTTACAGTCCACTGCTGGACTATAAGCCTCCTCCACTTAAGTGGAGGGTTTTGCCATAATCTCCACGCTTGGCAGGCGGGCTGGAGATCGCAGATTAAAAGGTTACTGTATCAGAGAGCGCTGCTGCCAGTTCCCTGTTCAATGTGTAGTCTCTATGTCGCCTCTTACGACACCCACGGGAAGAGTAGCGGTTGGTGACAAATGTATTCTACTCTGCCGTCACCACACGGCTAATTAGTAAATAAAAAGTAATTGTTAAATAAAAAAAATAAAGTAAATAAATTAAATAATTTCCTTTATCATCCATTAACATCGGTTGATTATCGACCTTACAATCAACACTATAGTAGATCATCGCGGCCATTTTGATTACTTACCCAGCTACAGCTGTCAGCTACCCAGTAGCCACACACCTTAGTCCTACCGTTAAATCTTTTTTTTACAAAGCTTAATGTATTTGTATCGTCATTCATTACCCGTGAAATATTTATTTTTTCCTTTGAGGACTTGCAAAATAAGTCAGCTGAACCAAACTGTTTCAACCCTCATCCCGTACTCTACTTTATAGATTAAAAGTTTTTACACCTGGTATAATATATAAGTGATATAGCAAGTAGTCTCTAGCGCTAGAAATTCCATGGGGATGTACGAGGTAGGAGTTAGCTGATAGTTTTACTGGTACTACGTGTCATAAGAACATAGTAAGTGACACAACTTTTAAGAGGTAAGTGGTTTAGTATGTTATGGATCGTAACATAACCTACTTAAACTTTGTACTTGAGAATTCTCAGTATGAACAGTGAAATTTAAAGGTATTGTGCAACATTTTTTATTTTCCGTTACATTTGTGTTCCTTTGCTTTGTTTACTTCATTATCAGCTCATACGATCAGTTAGTTTAAAGACACAAATGTATCCCAATACTGAACGTCATTTGTTTCACAACTATTCAAGTTTCAATTTTCATAATCGTACGTATGTTGCAAGTTTCACTTACAAAACAACTGGTTTATGCGTTACTTGGTTTACTTATTAAAATAGAGCAATAGGGGATCGGACTGTTTACCATATTTTATGAAATATTTTTAAAATATTGGTAAGTAGCAGACAATTCGCGAAGAAAGAAACAGAATCGGTTGAAAAACGAATTTACAGTAATTTTTCAAAGTTTCAATATGTCTGTCTCTTCCAAAAACGATTTTTTGTATGGAGATTATATGGCGCTTACTAACAAATGGCGTCACAAGTGGGTATGTGCCTCTCTGTCTAATCTTGAATTCCAAACTTTTATAACTCGGTCAATTTTAAAGATTATTTTAGTGTTCGATAGCAGAAACCAAGAAGTTTGGATTTATAAAATTAAAAAAAAGTAGTCCGATCCCCTATTAGGCCAATGATGTTATATTTAAAGTGCGGTAGATATCGCACTAGCGCGCAGAAAGAAAAAATCTCGTTGTAGTAGTAAAATGCTTGTCTGCTAGCATTAAGAAAGAATCAAGTTTGAATACCGAATAGCATTAATATAAATAACGTCATCTTTAATAAAATATCATTGAGTTAGGCGCTACTTTATTTAGATATGCAGGTCCGGTGCAGATTGGTCGACTTTACCTAAAAACTGCATATATCGTCGTATGTCGTCTTCGCAGGTATGTGTAGGTTTCATCAATCATATCTGGTGTAGCGCTGCGGTACGATGGCTTTTCTTTTAATCTTTCCACCATTTCCTATCAAGAGAGTCGCTTAAGTCTGGTTTACATTGAGTCAGTAGCTGGCGTCAATCGACCCTCGTTTTTTTCGTTTGTATTTAACGTGTTATAAATATAGTAGTAGGCTACATTAAAAACAAACATATCTAAAAAAAATACGGAGGAAAGTAAAATTCAAAATACAAATTTTTAGCATCAAATTAGGGTGGAGTTGGGGCAAGTGCTCTCTTGCCCCACCGTCGGTACGTCCATGAGTCTACATTTATCAACGTTCAATTTGTATTTTTTTTCTAACAAGTGCTTATTAGAGCTTAAAAACTTACAAGAGTAAAATAAGTGAAATTAGTAAAGGCGTTTACTTGTTAGAATTATAGCCATAACTTTTCAGATATTCAAATCCATTGTTACTTTATATACTTACCTATTATATTTTGTTTTAAAAAAATACATTTTTAGTAACCTGTTCAATATTATTTTAAAATGATACAAGTATACAGTAAAAATACTATCTGTCATGTTGTAAGTGATTTTCAAGTGATCAGTAAACGTCATCGTCATTAAAATATTTGAGTTTGGAAAACTAAATATTTAGTTTTTCTAAAGTAACTAATGCACATTTTTATGTGACTGTGCCAATTAAGCGCCATGAAGTGGCTAGAAAAATCCTAATACAAAAAAAATCTGAAATATCACCCAGAAAAACGGCGCGAAGCAATCTGAACACACACAATAAACTCTATCCCCTATCCTTTTGTTCTTGTGCAGTTGTTTCACACCTACTTAGGGCCGGCTGGCCGCTCGTTACCTCGGATTGAAACCTCGCGGTCGACGGTCAGTACCCAGAAAAAAAAGAAAAAAGCACGATAGAAATATGGGAAGTGAAGGTTCTGCAGCCGCAGTTATCTAGTTTCTATTATTGGTTCAAGATGAAGGATCTAACAACAATTTGATGTTTTGTTACGCTTGTAAAATATCTCTCTTCATCTTTTATTATGTAGGTATAGGCTGTTAGCTTTGTTTTCTGCTAGTATTATTACTTCATATATCAATTACTTTTACGTATAAGTACTTAGTTATTTATACTTTCACGTTTATAATTTATGCTGCGTATTGACTCTACATCTAAACATTAAAAATACTATCAATTATAGAAATAATTACAAATTTTCCGTTTCAAAGAAAATTATCATGGTTGCCGCCAAAATGATATTCTATTTCTGGTATGACATTCTTTACGTTTAGTTTTTTTTACCTTGAAGTGAAATAAATATTATGTTTTTACGTATAAAATACTAGCTTATGTAATTTTATCTCGCAGTTATCGAAATAGATATATACGTTTATGTATTAGCAACAATAAAATATAAAAAAAAGCGGCGGCATCAGCATTATCCTCAAAAGAACCCTAAGAACTGGCAGTTCATCTATATGCTAGTTATGAGCGGTTCGATCTCATCTGATCGGGTTATAATATTGAAATTTGTGGTGTGTTATGGTTTAAAGTATGGTATTATGTCGGCACTGACTGCGCCTGCGTCTACGTGACTTTTCTTGGCGTCGTGTGAAAGCTGGATTTGGTATGAATTTTGAATATAAACGTCGCAAAGAAGATTAATTGAATTATGGTGAAAATTAGTTCTTAAGAAGACAACTTTTGATCGGTTATTGAAATCTGATCCCTGATGAAAAAGTATAATTAAGTATTTTTGAAATCTGTATAATTTCAGAAAAACCTATACCTATATTGCTTTTGCAACAGAGGATTTGATTTAATTATAAATTGTGTAATATTGTCCCAAATCAATATTATAGCTGTTAAAATTTATATTAATTCAACAGTCTTACATTTTCTACTAGCATTCTGTAATAAAGTCATGTTTTGAAAGGATTATGGATATTTCCTACTAAGTATGATGAATGTGTAGTTATGAATCATCATTGTGTTTATTGTATTCTTAAAACAATACTTGGTGTATATTGTTCAGATTGATAGGGAAGTGTTTATGTTCATCATTTCTATTTTTATATTGTGTTTATATGGTATGTTGTGATCTTGTATATTTAAGTTTTATTCAAAATTTCTAGTTCACTAAATATGTCATTTGACCATGTCGATTTAGTGGAAAGATGGTGAAATACAAAAGAAGTTTTATTTTTATAAAATTTATCTTTAATTTTTTCGTTTATCACTTTTGGACACAGTCGATTTTCGAAACTTTTTACAATAAATATCTTTCTTTAGGTAGTATGACTAAATTACAAAAATATACATCAATTGGACAGTAAAATTACATCTAGTTTTATCACAGATAGTGGCAGTGATGCCAGATTAAGTCACATTAATAGTCATAGGCAACAACTACCCAAACACAGCCTGGATAGGCCTAATTACACCCTACATCTCAGCTAACTACCGATCACAACTAGAAACTATGGAATAGCAACTTCCATACCTACTATTGTTAAATGGCAATAATAACATGGTAATTACAAAATACAGTTTTACAACTTTATATCATTAAAAAATGCTGATCATAACGTACTAATGCGAAATATTTACACAGCTACATTTGAAATTATGTACAATACCTACGTCAACAGACTAGCCATCACAATTTACAGAACTGTCACTTCAATCCGGAGAGTCTTGTCACTTGGTCACTTCACAAGTCACTGTTCACATCACACATGGATGGAGAGAGTACGCGGGGAGGCGCGCGGGGGTGCCTGATGCTGCGCGTGCGAAGGGTGCGGGGGCAGGACGGGGTGCGCCCCGTGAACGGGTGGCGGCGGCAAAGCACCCAGGTGACTCCGCACATGGTGATGCCTGTGCGCCGGTAACACCCCACCCGGCCCCGGACTTGGCACCCCGCGACACCTCTGATTATTAGGCACATCCGGCAACGCGAACTTCAACTTTTCCCAAAACAACTTATCCCCCCAATGAAGATACGTGTTCGTCTTCAAATACAGTCTTATATCCGGATCTAAATCCTTTTGAGGCACTTCACCTAACAACACTACTATTAATCTTCTTCGTCTGTCTCTGAGCACTTGATGGTGAGCTGATTTGAACTCAAACCGACACCACTCTGATTTTATGAAGTTTTCACTGAGAACCATAATTGTGCGTCGGGAGGACTCCACGGCTTGTATTATATTGTCGGCCACGTATCCGCCCACGGGGAAATCTCGGTAGTGCAGACACAGTTTGTATGAGGGGTCACCGCGCTCCAGCATAGGCGCTAGCTCTTCCGCAACCCATGCCTCGTCTTTAGAACTGTAACTCACGAACGCATCAAACATTTTTTCTCGGTCATCTCGATCTATGTCACTCGTTCTATAGAACAGTCTCACACCGAACTTAGAATGGAACCACACTCTCATTTCTTGTCGGAATATGAATACAATCATACTGACAAATGACACTAATAAGAATGCGCCGAGCGTTGCAACGAGTAAAGGAATGTAATCTTGCACTTCTTCGTTTGTTATTATTGTCTTGGTTGCGGTTAAGTTTCCATTGATACTGTTATTGATACTTGGCAATCCTGTACACGTTCCGTTTTCTGAGACAATATTGAATCCGGTATCCGGGTCACTGTATACAGCTTCATCGTACACCATAATTTCACTGCTATTGCCTTTAGAGTAAATGCACTTGATATTCGATAAGTCCGCAATAGAGCTCACTCTCTTTGTCCACTCGCGGAATCGTTCGGTGTACTCGCAGTCGCAAGACCACGGATTCTGAGAAAGTGTTATTGCGGTTATGGACGGATTTATTTGCCACACCGATAACGAAGTCAATCTATTGTGGTGAAGATGTAATACTTTGAGACGTGCCATGTGATTGAACATCTCCTTGCCGATATGACGGATCTTGTTATTGTTTATGTAGAGCTCGCGCAAATTCTCCAATCCATCAAATTCCTGCCCTTCAATCGCTGTCAGCGCGTTATAATCTAAATGGAGTACTTCGAGCTCTTTCAACCCATTGAAAGTTCGGTTGTGAATAGCTTCGATGTTTGATGAGTTCAAGTAGAGTATCTTTAGTCTTTTTCTGCCGATAAAGGCGTGACTGTGGAGCATCTTTATGTCATTACCGTCGAGATACAGTTGCGTGGCCTCCATTGGTATTCTCTCGGGCAACGCGTTCACATAACCGGCATTAGAACACTCCACTACATTAGCTGACCACGATTGATCGTGGTAACACGTGCAGTTGTTGGGGCAAGTCATTTCGCAATCACAGGCGTCGAAATCACAACAATGACAAAGGGCGAAACAATGAAATTCGTATTTACACAAAAACTGGTGCGGCGCAGCTTCAACCAAAGGCACGTAAGCGTTTCCGCGATTATAAAGCAATTTGCAATATATGCTGTCCAAATCCATTAACTTGGGCTGGGTTCGGGCTCGGTTGCCTGTATTAATTTTTTGCAACCATTCCATGGTACAATCGCATTCCAAAGGGTTTCCACCTATGAAAAACTCTGGCACTGTTTTGTCCTGCGGCACAGTTGATATTCTTAGAGAATTTGGATCCAAATTAGTAATTTTGTTTCCGTATAAATCCACTCGCGTTAAATTTGGTTTTTTGAAAAACGTGTATGATTGCACTTTGGAAATTAAATTATCGTTCAAATACAGCATTTCCACTGAGTTTGGTATTGCACTTCCAGTTATTTCTGTTAGTCTGTTAGAACTCGCGTCGAATGTACTTAGTGATAGTTGTGATTCAATCTCGAAGTAATTTCCAAGTTCAGCAATTCTGTTAGCGTGAATATCCAACCACTGCAATCCAGTTGGAATCATGGCGTAGTCGAACCATTCCAATCGATTATCTGATATGTTCAACCATACCAAATTAGGTAACTTGGCGAATAGGCCCCCGATATCCGTCAAGTAATTTCCATCCAGTCTTATTGCTTGAAGGTTTACGTTCGCGTCGAAGGCGCCGGCTTCTATTTTGTGGATTTTATTCCTCGACAGGTTCAATATTTTTAATGATGTCATTTTATCAAAAACACCTTTGCTGATGTTTCCAATATTATTTTCAGTGAGTCTCAAGCCGTACATCTGTTGCATTGTCATAAATGATGCATTCTCAATGCTAACTATTAAATTTTCTCCCAAATCCAATGTTTTCAGTTGAGGAATCTCTTTCAAAGCCAAAGGAACTTCATCGAGCCTGTTTCCATTGATATGCAGATCTTGTAGCGAGGAACAATTGCGTAGTGCATGTGGATGTATTTTAGAAATACGGTTACTGTCTATGGACAACACAGACAGAACTTGCAGGCCGGTAAACGCATAGCTCTCGATGTTTGTCAACCTATTGTTCGATAATATTAATGTGTGCAAATTACTCAATGAACTGAATACATTTTCCGGAATGTGTTCAATATAGTTATCTTGCATTTTCAGTATTTGCAAATTGTGTAGGTCTCGAAACAATGCGATTTCCATTTTCGATACTCTATTGTGTGAGAAATCCAAAAAGACGAGTCGTTTTAGACCAGTGAATGTAGAAGTGTTGATCCAATCAGATGTCAGTTCATTATGTGACAGATCCAAAACTAGAAGTTGAAAGAGATCGCTAAAGAGTCCAGGCGCAAGAACTGTGATGGTGTTATTGTTCAAATATATTTCTTTTATTTCTTTGGTGTCACTGAAGAGTTCTGGCGGTAAACTTGTCAGCTGATTGCCAGAAAATCTTATAGTTGTCAATGAAACCAAGCCTTCTAATGCCCTATCTGCGACAGAATTTAATCCATTTCCCTGAATATACAATTTTTGTAATCTCTTCAGTCCAGATAATAAACTTGGCGGTAATGTGTCAATAACGTTTCTTGAGAGATCCAAAACTAACAGGTTATCTCCACATTTCTCTGTAGGGTGTCGATGCGCAGCAGAAAACTGGAAATGACTTATGTCTCTCATTCTATTTCCAGTCATATTCAGATGATCCAAATTTCTCAACGTGCAGAGAGCTCCTTCGGGAAATGTCAACATGTTGTTTTCGCTCAAATCCAACCGTTCTAGGTTTTGTACATCTCTAGAGAAAGCGGTGGGTGTTATTTCGAGTGACATGGTAGACCAGTCTGTGTTATGCGTTCGTATCGTCAGATTTCTTAGTTCACGAAGACCTGTGAACGCGCCGTCGGATAGATTTCCAATCTTACAGTATTCGATAGTGAGTTCTCGCAGTTCAATCAACTGCCGGAAACTGCCCGGGGCCAGAGAACTTTGGAAAAAGAGAGCATCGCTGCACTCGAGGCGCAACCGCACTGTTAGATGAGGTTGTATTGCACTGAAGTTAGTATTTTCTAGTTCGCTGTTTATGGTTCTCAGTCGGCATTGCAGCGCTACTCCTGAGCCGTCGTCGTCGGTCGTCCACCGACACTCGTCGGGAGCTTGGTAGCGAGCTCCCGTGGTCGCCGATAACGACGCACACCAAACCGACAGAGCAACACTCAGCACCAACAAGGCGCCACTCAACCACGTCGGACACATTGTTTTGTTCACTTCACACAACTTCACTTATTACATAGTTTTATCTTAATCCTGTTGCACCGAAATCTCACATGAAACATCTCATCGGCGGCGCACATTAGTTCATTTTATTTCGCCCGGAGCCGTAGTACTTCACTAGTGAAACCGGCCACTTAACTCGTTTCTCGCGGGATCACTAATTGGACAGGATCGCGCGCGTGTGTTCGGAATGACGTGACGCGCGCGCCCGCGCTGAGGTCTGGGGTGGAACTGAGTTGGAGTCGAACCTGCGCTCGCGCACAAGGCCGCGCCGGTTCACGCGTTCCAACAGGTAAGTTCACGCGCGAGACGAAATGCTTCAACCGCCTTGGATTTTGTAGAGACTTGCGTCGTTTCGGCGCTGAGGTAGAGCCTGTCAGAAAAATACACTGAACGCACACAGGCTTGCGCGACACAACACCAGAGCGCTAAACCGCTTTTTGTGTTGTTGCGGCAAGCTTTCGTTTGGTATGTGCGAGGGGGATAGAGGAATGGTAGCGGGGCAGGCTGGTGGGGGGCTCGAGGCAGCTGCCAGGTAGTGCGCGGGCGCTACTCCGCAGTCGCCGCTTGTTAACACTACGCCTGATAGAATTGTGTTGCGGACATCTGATGATTGTTGACATTTCGTTTACTCACCATCGTTAATGAAACGAAAGGAATTTATTGCACTTTTATTGCAGTTTCCTCTGTTCACGATAATTAAGCAGAATTTTATTGAATAAAATAAGTTTCGGCTGCTATAAACCTGAATTTATTAGCTTGAACCATATTTATTTTTCAATTCAGGTGAAATAGCGAAAGCTTTTATTTTTTTTTATGAAAGAGATATAACAAGTGGCAGTTTAAGGACCCTCATAAGCGTCATTAATGATAAGGCAAAGTTATTTGTGATAAGAAAAAATACTTTTTTTCATGTGAACGAGGTAAAAATTTATTATTCCGGCCTGAAGTATTTAAAACTCTTGGCCGTATTTTAATTTTATTTCCTACCATATAATTTCATACTTTTATTAAATCCAGTAAAACCTATGGTATGCACGCGATGCTACTGCTGCAATCAAATGTTTATCGGCTAACTGCCTTTCGAAGAATTCACTCTATAATCGCCCTTTTATTTTAGTTAAACGATTTTGATATAATTTCCCACCGCGTGTCCGAACCTCTCATCAGATTAAACATCCGCACATTATGCATTTTGCGAGAGCACCAATTTTGCCCGACGCCATTTGATTTAACAAATTGTAGCCTGGATGAAATGTTAGATTACACTTTCATGATTTATACCAACATCCTAAACGTTTTCGCTTTCATGTTATTATGCGCTATTTGCTCATTCTTTTTAATTTGCCAAGTGAAACTAATTTTTTGAACGCTCTCTCGAATGGTCGGATAATGTGTTGCACATCACATCTGCCCTTTGTTGAATTTTGTGCCCTCTCGATGCAAATTGTTTTCTATCACACCTGCTATTGTGCAAAAAATGTAACAGAACGTGCTAAGCAAACCATACCAGTGTTCACGATGAAACTAAATCACTTTACCTGAGTAATGTCGACATATAAAATATGTTTGCGGTTTCTTTCGTGTATTGCACAAGGAGTCCATTTATTTCTACGTCAGATGACGTGATTGTGTGTCTACTTGAAAATGCATTGGCTGTATATTTTGTATGGTATAAAATAAAATTGTTTCTGTGAAGCGTCGGATGGGTGAAATCTAGTGTAATAAATGGTCGTGATCATAATTTTATTTGGCGTCTGGTTTGATAACGCGGTCGCCCGGCCGTCCCGTCCCGGGCACTATTTATGCGTTTGCTATATCTCAATTGCAATAAATTATCCCTTTTGACACGTTTGAAGCAGAAAATTTGCAATAGCACTACTATTTCTCAATACTATTTGCATCGACCTTTGTGTAAACATCGCAAATGGCTTTGTAATGGGAACCGCGTCCGTCCCACTGTGACACCGCGGCGATATTTCACGTGAGCCCAAGGACCGTTTGTCCAGAAACCTCCACAAAAGACCAGCGGGGCATCTCCCTGACTTTTTGTCGTAAGCGGCGAGGCATTTCTTGTCCTTATAAAAGAATAGATTGCCGGTAAATTGTAGGTCGTTGTGGTGCTATTTAATGTACATTCGAGGGCTGCTATCATTGTGAGATGTATTCAGCGTATTCAATTTTCCGTGTTTCACGTCGACACGCAACTGTCTGGAGTCCGGTCATTGCGTGGGCGCATCTGTGTGATGTGGGTCAGTCGCCTTTACGATTCATGAATGCTCAAAAACTGTTGTAAAAAAAGTTATTGTTTCACACTATCGCGTGAGCATAATCCAGTATAAAAACACAGGCTGATTTAAAAAAAAAAACATTAAAAATAATTGTACATTTACTAAATGTTTAAATACGTGAAAATTATCCAATGTTTTAAAATATGTAACTAATTTCGTTCTGATTTATAAAATGTGTCAACATTAACATCACGAAATATTTGACACATTTTCTATTCTAGTATTCAGAAATGGTAAAACGAAGAAAAATTTCATTAAAATTGGACATCTTGTACATTATTGTACCGCGTACAGTTTCAGTTAGCAAGTAAGTGGAACTTACCGTGATCGATACAGTAACCTGATATACATACTTTTCCCACAGAAAATTAGGCTTTCGTGTTGCGAACACGTTTATTGATTCTTACTGTTATAAATACTAACATATTGGTATCACATTGCAGTGTTCTAAACAAGAAATAATTATACAGCGATGCAATTTTATATCGAAGTGAAAGACAGAGATAATTATTCAATATAATTTATTCTCATAATTTGAGCTTAGAGTTATTACATTTCCGTTTATGATACATTCAAAGACAAGGAATATGAAGAAAACAACTATGTTATAATTACTTTGCTCACTGCTATTGTCCAACCAAGCGTAGGCAGTGCTACGAACAATGCTACGAACGAGAAAGGAGTTGCTTACCTTACAGTAATCAATCAGTTTCCAATGTGATGTATTGACTACCGCCGATGTTATTATTAAGTAAAAATTACATAGCTTAAGAAAGACATAGTATGGATAAATCACTAAAGATGAAATTTGATGTTAGTTATGAGAAAAAAGTTGCTCTGAATAAAATCTAGCCCATTCCCAGCAACACTCTTAGAGAGAGCTCTATGCCACAAACAGTCTCACATGCCTACGGAAGTACGAGAGCTTTCTCTCGCAACTGTTACCAGCTGGCTATCCAAATCAGTACGACCACCGCTGTGACCATAAGCAACCGTCATTGTGACTGATTAATCGCGAAGAACACTCAAGCGCAGCTACCCGTTCAAATTTGATAAATTGTTTGATAAATTCGCTCCCAAACTTTTTATACGCCTAAAGATCGGCAACATTACGAAGATGTATACTAAACATCACGATACCAGACGCATATTCATGTACGATTGATTTATTCGTTTTATCGCCCAAGTTCATCGGCACGTGAAATCTTTGGGTTTCCATTATGTTATTAATTTTTGTAATTTGGGTGCCTAATCTTCGGCGACGGGTCCGATAGGGGGACATGGTAGACACTTATCTTGTGTCGGATACATACATAATCCATTAAGTCGTCAATTCCACGTCGCTGGCTATTCTTCAATCGCGCGTCGCGTCACCGACGCCCCCGACCGTGTTTCGGATTGTACGCTACTGATTTTAATGTTGCCATCTCATATTTTTTTAAAAGCTGATTTACTTTTTTTAGATGTTTTTTTTTAGAAATTGAAATATTTATTATTGTATTAGAGAAGCAAACCATTATTAAAGTTGTGAAGTAAATTATGTTAAACACATTATTAAGTGAGTCACGTACAACAGCTTATCCCTTGATTCCTAAGTATTTAAATATAGCAATTTGAAACAATACATCTATCTAACTTAGTAAAATGCCGGCTCAGTAACACCAAACCTTTATCTCCAAGGTCCTTCCTGCTCCATTAGAATTTGTACCTTCAGCAACATTGCATTAAGTCGATATCCCTTCTCACACCTTCCGACCTTTATCCTGGCGTACTAATGGACTAGTTTGTTATCTAATCGAATACACGGTAGACCTATTAATAATTTCCCACCATAGACCAAAGACCACTTAGACACTGCATAAGGAATGATAAGATACAATAACAATAATAAGTAAAATATGTATATGTTTAAGGATGGATATTGCTAAAAATACTAGACGGCGGAATCATCAGTATCTTTCGTGCCCGTCTTCTTCTCGGATTGTTAACGATACAGCATTTGCAGTAGTATTTCATACTCATTTGTTTATTGAAGAAATGGGTGAATAATAAGAAATATAGAGCATGTTTGTTAAGTTTAATAATAATAATTACAAACGTATTGCACCGAATCAATTAATTATTCAAGATTTGTGATTATGATTACCAAGGTATTTAGAAAAAATAATAATAACATGTACCTACCTACCCATTACAGACATTTAACTTACGTGTAGGATTGTGATCGTCGAGTGACCTATAAATTAATCGATATAATAGAGATTTTATAAATAGAAATATCACTGCCTCCTCTTAGGTTTAGTAGTCTGTGTTTCCCACATAATTTTCTAATTAACGTCCTGTCGTAACGGGATCTGGCCCACAGATACCACGAAAACGGAAATGAAGCGGTATTAGGGTTAGCTACGTTTCTATTTGTATCATATACGAAATTTGTCTTCATATATTAGTGGTAATATATCGGATAGTATTACTTGGTGCTGAATTGTAAGCGAGTCCTTGGTTAGTTAGTTTATGTTATTTTTTCTGAAAGGTGAATTGGTTATCTTGGGCTCATCAACAGCTCATCATACGTCCCCAACGAGGGGCTCGAGCCTACCCTGAATTAGGGCGATTAAGCCTTAGTCGACCATGCTGGCCCAGTGCGGGTTGGTCGACTTCACACACAACCTTTGATTTACTTCGCAGGAGTGTGCAGGTTTCATCACGATATTTTCCTTCACCGTAAGAGCGTCGAATCAACGTATATATGAATTCGAAATTCGAAAACACATAAGTACGTGGTGTGGATCGAACCCGCGTCTCCCGGACGGGAGGCAGCGGCCCTAGCCAATAGACCTTGGGGTAAAAATATAATTTAATTTTTACTGTTCCAGTTTACGTTTCATCATTTTTTGACATAAGATGGGCTTTTAAGATCGGAGCTATGAGTACAATGCGAGTTTTTTTTAAAACCTTATTGTAATCTTGATATGTTTTTTGTTTCAGGTATTTAATCAACGTTCTTGTTCTGAAATTGGTAGCGGCCATAGAATGTTAATTTCGGTAGGTAAGTTAAACTATGCTTCAAAACTATTTTTTAAATTAGCTATTTAAACTAACATCGTAATAAGACCGTACAATTAACGGTAAATATTTATGTCATTTGTTCTTTGCATTAAAAATTTTAAGCTATTTTGCCGACATCTTGATGGCAGTAATACCATATTTAAAATATGGCTCTAGCATCTTAACCCGTACTATGTTACGAATATCAGTTTAATTCCTTCTACAAACAACATACTACACATTCAGTATCACGTTATAAAGGTTTAATGTGTGTCGTAGGCATTAGCCGGGTTAAGCCCTTTTTATGCAGCTTGTGTAACTAACCCTTTTCTAAAGAGTGAAGCGTGCAAATTGGAGAGATTTTACACGTGAACAGAGCCCCTATATTTTTTAAATATAAAACGCGAATGGCCACGTTTTTTTTTATCGCAACGTACTAAAGGGTTGAATATTATTGAACAATTCTTTCGATTTACTTCAAGTTGTATGACGACAAAATATAGAAAAATTCTTTGCTGTGCTTCTTGATTCTCAATATCGGGGGTGCAACTTTGAGGAGAAGGTCTATAGACAAGTGGATCTGTGAGCTGTAGACCTCGCGAATAAATATATATATATATATATATTTTAAATGGCTGATTTACGATTTTTTTACGTTTTCTTTCAACCCTCATAACTCCGTATTTTTTTTTTATTTCTAAACACTGTCTCCACAAAAAAAAGAGATTAATTAATCAAACCTGCTTACAAAATTTCACGAAAATCGGTTGAAAAACGCGACCGAGTGAAACAAACAGACAGATGGACGGAAAGACATATAAAAGCAATTTTGGCCAAGTTGAAACGAAGACGCTTCGCGCTCGCTCGGTCCATTAGACATTGTTTAAACAAAGAAATGACGCATCCTGATAACCTATAAATATACTCACATTGTAAAACTATGAATTACTTACCTTTAATAGGTCAGGAGGTTAAGTCAGGAATCGAACCTGGCAAATTGGATTATAAAAACAGTGGTTTTGCAAAACTATGTGTAGAAAAAAGTATGAGACTCTACAAGAGAGACAAAATTTATATCACCCTGCCTTTTTACAACCTAAAAACAAGCATAATACACCATAGTGCTGTCATTTACAATCAGTACCTTTTCACCCACATTGTCATGTAACCCTTTCATAGACTATGGCGTATAAATTGAAGAGATTTAACACGTGAGCTGCGACCAAGTACTGACACGGGCAATTTGGCGCAAGAGGCACAGGGTTCATTCGTCGCCACCTGGCGATTCGGGCCGGGGCCGTATTGGGTGGTTAAAAGATGCCAGGGGCCTCAAGCTTGATATATTTAAGGGTCCTCGTTAAACTACAACCCATTCGACGAAAAAGAAGAACTAATATTTATAAGGGAAACTAGTGTCATATTTATCTCTGTAAAGCGTAAATATTACTTAATTTTCTCAACTCAATGAGAGCTGTAAACCATTTTCAGATAAATAATAATTTAGCCTCTCTGATTTTTCATTCTGAAGTTTTATCAGTTCTTATGGACTTCCAGTAATGAACATCTTTCGACTGAGAGAAATAAATCCATCGTAGTATCCAAATCTTTAAATAGTTTCTTCGGTGAGCTCTTCTCCACAGATTCCGTCATTGTGTTAGTGAACTCACCCAAAAAAAATGTAATGACGGATCTAAGTGATGTAATAACATCCTATGGAAATAAATAATTTTGACTTTGACTTTAGCGCAAGTCAAATGTAAATCCTACCCCATTTTTGGGCTCTAGGCCCCACTTTAAATGTTGTTTGGGGCCCTAAACAGTACTCCCTAATTACGTCACCTGGCGATTCGGGTACATTATTTGGACGAGCTGGGGAGGTGTGGAGACGATACGCGCCATTTATTTTAAGGCAACAGTCGATCTTGCACAAGTCAGTTCCTTTAAGAGTTGAGTGTTGCGAACTAGGGTGATACAGGTTAGTTTAGCAAACAAAAAGAGTACGATGATTTATTCAAAGTACACACGATTGTTCATACTTATTATACGCTCGCGGTGTGTAAGATAGATATTCCCATGAGAATAAGATTTTTTCCTGTAAAAACTATTCTATGTGTTAAACCAGGTTACAAACTATCTCCATTCCAAATTTCATCTAAATCCGTTGAGTACTTTAAGCGTGAAGGCGGAACAAACATCCAAATATATTTTTACATTTATAAAGTGTGAAGTGCGAAAGTGTATATTTTTTTATTTGTCTTTCATTCACGCAGTCATGGACGGATTAAAGTTTTTTTTTGTATACTTGATGGCTGAATCTGAAACAATCTTAGATTCATAAATGGAAAAGAAAACAAGGCGGGATTCGCAAATATTACGTAGTTAATTTTATAGGATCAACACTACCCTTGTGCGACTAAGGGCGCACAATGCAGTATGGGACCGGTTAGATTACGCATTGTCGCGACACAATTACAAACTGCCGTTTGTCTGCACACCGCACCCTGTACCCAAAAGTACAATTATTGCCCACACAATATAACTCCAGGGTTACCAGAATAACCTAAAAGCCTGTATTCCAGAGCACAAGGGTCCACAATCGCAATTGTATTATAAAACTTGCGCGAACATCCGTGGCAGTGACCGAAGCCCATTTTGTTATAAAAACAATTGCTTTGCGACACATCTGGGACGCTCCTTTGATACGAGCTCTTCTTCTGTAGACATTGAAACAATAACAGCAAGTCTGTTTATTTGTTTCCAGGCTAAAAGAAACAATGTATGTTTCAAGAAAAGAGAATATCGTTTTAAATGCATACAAAAGTCTGAGAATAGCAATCGGACTCTGCAAAAATATATCTATTATTTTATTGTTATAAATAGAATAGAATAGCGTGTCTACTAAATGCTTCGTGAAACTGAATGGTTACTGTTCGAGTTTTTCTATCTACTCAAGAGTATATATGCACTATTTGTAATAACCGCACATGACTATAGTGTGGTGAATCGAAACTTAGTGAGTTAACCTGCTAGACTACCCAATACAAGCAGATACATTCATACAATAATCAATTAATTCCAACTCATTCAGTAGCTTCACTATCAATGCTATTTTTCAATGTTCCAGTCATTTACCAGGATAGTTTTCATTTAATAATCATATCATTAAATAATGACTATTCGCCTCGATACGTGCCTATTACCTGGACGACGTTTCGCCTTGCCATACATGACATAATTATATTTGTGCTTGTCTATAATTGTATGGAATGATGTCATTACCTTACTATTTTAATGAGCAATAATTTATTGTAATAAAGCGCAAACAATGACGTTTAAAAAGGGGTGAAGGTAAATTGATGTTATCTTGGCTAATTTAAATTGTTTGAAAGGAAATCAAAAGTAAAGCTTGTCGTATTTTAAACTCCTATTTGGTATGGTCACTATCTCTCCTAGTTTCGCCTGCATTACTTTAAATATTATGTTGTTCTTTATAGGGTATGAGAAAAAAAGTAATGCATCTGTGCTTGGCTCTGTAGGGCAATGAGATGCAGATTCGAGTCCTGTCCAAGTTGGAATCGATCGATTTTTTAATTTTTGTTTTATAAATGACTAGCAGTCTGCTCGCGGTTACGCTCGCGTTTTGTAAGATTTTCCTGTGAGAATAAGCCTTTCCCTGTAAAATGTATTAATTGTATTATTCCAGGGTACAAACTATCTCTATTCCAAATTTCATCCCAATCCGTTCAGTAGTTTTTGCCTGAAAGAGTAACAAACATCCATCCATACTTACAAATGTTCGCGTTTATGATTTTGTTTTTTTTTTTTATAATTTATAATATTAGTAAGGATAAGGATAATAATGCAGATTTTGATACTTTTATTGCACTGTAGATTTTTATATAAAAATATTCAATAAAATGTCCTGGTTGATCGTCTTTCTTTTGAAAGATGACAGGTCAGCTGCATCAGAATCATCAGTGAGCAGCTTTTGACATGTCCGAGGAATCTGGATAACTGAACAACTGGACAACTGGATTTGTCGGTTTAGTTGCTATATCAATAGATATAAGTATCAGTCTTAGATAGTATGAGAAAGGTCTATCATCATCATTTTTAACCTTAATCCACTCGCCTCTGAGTGTAGGCCTCTTCTCTACTGCGCCAACCCTACATGGTCATATGCTACTTATCACACAAATGCGAAGTCAAATAACCTTTATAAAATAAGTACACTAAACTAGAAAGAATAATTTCCATTATGTTTTGAAGATTGAAGATAACTGCGTTATACTCCGAGTACATATTCTTTGCAGTCCCAACAATGTCCATTTAAACACTGCAGTAATTTTAGCTAACATAGTTCTTTCACAAAATGCAGTTAGCAAAGAAAATACTGCTCTACAAGACGTAAACTAAACTGCTTAAACTTAATTACAGATAGTAAAACACAGACGGGAACATGACCGGATTTCACCACGAAACATTGTTTCAAATCTGTGGCAGTTATTTCTTTATGGGATATAATTTTTTGATCAACTTATAAAACTTAAGTGGTCGACGAAAAATGTTTCAACGGCTTTTATTATTTGGCGGGGATTTCTTATTTGATAAACGAGATTGCTGACCGTTTCACAAGCGCAACTAAAACAGTCCAATAATGTTTTGTGGTGGTGGGGTTGTGTAAATAAATAAAATAATATAATACATGGGGAAAATAATGTTTTATTTAAAATGAATAATAATATATTGTAAATTGTTATCCAAGGGCTTTCATTATTAGACTGTGTCAAAACGACATTCAAAACCGACATGTTTCGAAATCATTTGAAAATACAATTCTAGAACAAAATAAAGCTGCCAGTGTGCATTTATCACATGCCAGCATTTTTAAATAACAGAGTAAGGAGTACAGGTATTGCTATACCTAACATATTGTTTTGTTTTAACGCTGTCAAATAAATTGTTATTTTAGTGAGTTTGAGGCACGCACAAGTCAAAGTCAATATCTGGTGTAGTACCAAAAGCATAATGTTGTAGTTTTATATTTTCTTGCCAACGAATTATCTATAGTCAAGAAACGTAACTACGCTTTATTCAAATTTGACCCCACCAAATGAATACCAAAAAGCCGGGGAAAAAAAAACTATACCATACCGCATTCGAATACGCGGTAAAATGAAGTTTTATATGACTCGGTTTGTAAGAACGTCGAAAGTAACCTTCAATGTACAGCAGCAACATCATCTGTTTGTCTGTCGTTGTCGTCATCTGTCAAAATTAATTGTGCGAGTTAGGTACTATGTTTTAGCGGGCTTTGCTAGGCGGTTACTCTTCTTGACTATTGTAGTTCATTGTTTCTTGCACATAAGTCAGTAAAGGGGTTTGTATAATTGATAACGACTCTAATTTTATCTATAGCCCTTTAGCTACTGTTCTGTTACTTAGCATAACTTAATCTTCAAAAGTGAATGTTTTTGTTATTTCCTTGTTATTTTTGCCTGCCTTACGTGAATTAGAAGCTTAATTACATTCATCAATATTTAATGTCAAAAAATTTAATAAATATAATATTATTCTCTGAAGATTTTAAATTCGAGCCACTGTCTAACAAGTCGTCAGCGCTTGCCATTGTCTCACTTGAATGGTCAGACGCTGACTAATGACGTCTGAATGATTGACTGACTCATTGATAAGTGACATTCTGTAGTTATCGAAATGTGCAGAGAAATTTAAATTTCTATTCGTCTATTATTGTTCAGAAAGTTAGGACAAGGTTCTATCTTATTTCGAGTTATTTGATATTAACATCTGCTTGATGCACAGTTTTGTGTGTATTCTTTTATCTCAGTAAAGATACTTAAATGTCTATATCTGAACATATTTGTTTTTTTTAATTGGCTTTTCTGCATTTTTACGAGAAATAATCGAACCAATATTTTTATTTATTGGCTACGAAATATTGCGTAGTCGATTTTCAATATATAAAACATCTAGATAACGAAATATGAGTGACAGTTCGCGTAGTTTCCCAAATTCTGTTTCAAACGTTTTTACTATTTTAAACGCTTCTACAAAACATTTTATTCCACCAAAAAGGATAGAGCTTGCACAAAGCCAGTATCCGGGAATTGTGAGTCACGTACGATCCAAATATCGTCCGACATTCGTGATACAATTATAAGCGAAACACAACCAAAAGCGTTATTGTGTTGCGTATATACTAAACCCTGTAACCCCCGCCGTGACGTACGTGCCTCCACTAAGAAAAATGTAACAGGCATCTGAGAAATTTCAATTGTTACCTTTTGTTGTGAGCTCTCAACTGCTCTCCACTCCACCTTGCCAATTTGCTCGCATGTGCCGATGAAGCCCGGTGGGCCCGAGGCGTAGTTACAAATCCCAGTAGGTTACTGATTGTTCGAAACTGTTCCGAGTTTTTAATGCTAGAGCATTTCGGAAAAGTCTACACGTATGTAACGCTTGGAAATTTTTACGTTTCAGGAGTTCGCCATTTTAATATTATTTTATTCTGAAATATTGGCCTCGATTCGGGATTTCATGCTCTAATTCTAATTTTAAAATCCAGTTAACCTTTTTGTTTTTATTACCAATGAAAGAGAGGTGATGAACGAATGATGTTAATTTGAACGAATGATAACTTAATATAAGGGCATAGCTGTCAGTTTAAGATATTTTTAAGTCGCATGTTTAAATGCTCTCTAAAATTATGCAATCGACACGGCCATAAGGTTCAAATTCGATGTTTGACAGTTCTAATATTAGGATGGCCATCTCCTATCACTTTTCAATCTTTAAAAGGTAAATAAAGATTAGAGCGTGACATCCCGAATCGAGGCCAATATCCAGTCTATATTTTTTAAATTTAAATAGGTTTTTTTTATCGTATATTGAAACCAGTACATTATTTTTGTTTTCTACTTATCGTAACTGAAATCTGTTCGTTTCTTGACATAGTTTTATAAAATATAAAACATAAGATTTAAAAGCTTTTAAAATGGTTCGAAAACTCAAAACAGTTTCAAATTTTATATTTAAACTAAATCTTAATGTTATATCTATTCGTTTCTATAAAGACTTAATAAAAAAACCTCTTCCTCTGAATACCTTTCAAAGTTCACTAGCTTAGCTAAATACGCATGCTGGTGGTCGTAGATAATATCATCGGAATACGGACCGCGCTGTTCTCCTGATTAAATTCTTGAAGACGCACCAGCACTGCAGCATCTCGCGTATTTGTCCGATTCACTTTATCTCCAACTTATTTTTATTGCAACATACTTTTGACGATAAAAATGTGTGGCGCTACGTCCAAGTGAAACTTGCCCACTTGCTTTTCTAGAATAGAGACAATATTTATTTTAAAAATAATTTACGGTCTTTAAAATTATTCGCACTGGGTGTATTAATATCAGGTGCAAGATTTTTCTAGCCATGAGCGTATTCTTCACTTTTTCAGCATAAGGTCACCTGTTGCTCCTTCAATTTTTACGAGAATTTCTCAAATTCTCCTGTATGTTTTTGTCTTTTGCTGTCTACAAACACAACTTGTATATATTTTAAGCACTTTGGGCTCTGTTGGCTGTTTTTATTTTCATTGAAAACTGACCAACAGAAAACTGAAAGCTCCTTTCAGCCTTCACAAGTGCTTTCACAGCATTTGCAATAACATTCGTAATATGTAACACCTAGTTGACGTCACTGCATTATAACATCGGATACAAACTCAACTAACGTCGTGATTCACCACCGCGCCTACTCTTTACACAACAATAAATATCAACTGTACAAGGGACACAATACAAACCCGCAACTTGGGAGATTAAATATAATATTTTTACGCCCGAATACAACGAGACCGTTGGACTAATGAAATATGGCAACATGTTCCTTCTTCACTGATAAAGTTTCTCGGTGTTTTATTGCGATGGAAGGTCGATAAATTCAAGCTGGCCATGCCAAGCCAGTGAGATAATTTACATGGTGGTCCCTTTACGGTTTTTGGCCCGGCTACCGCAGTTTTTAACCTTCTTCCGCAAAACAGGAGTATTGTTAGATTGTCTATGTTTCTTGTGTATCATCCAGCTTCTTTACAAATGAAACAAACTGAATGCTCTTCATTTTGTTTAAAAGCGCTGTTAGTCTAGACTATAATGTTTTCAGCAGTGTTTGTGTGACCAAAATTGGTTTAGATTTTTATAACATTACTTTACCCACACCTTAAAAACGTTTTGTCACCAAAAAGATTTGATCAAAATCAAGGTATAGGTCTCGTATATCACATTTAAATTTGAGACACTTCGAGTTCTATTTTGTGACAAGAACATGACTTGAATATAACCAACTCACCAAAAGACTAAACTTTTGAGACAGTAAGGTTAAGTTTTTAATAAATTTTATTTCGAATCACACGCGAAAAGGGCGCGCCAGCGTTCTTTCTTATCAGTGCACATTGCGCACACGGCGGCGTGGTCAGTGTTCATTGAAATCATCCCATTTGGTGATTTATATATCACGAATTGTCAGATGAAGAAGATGATCAGAACTTGTAATTTCATGCGGTCGAAGTGGTTTCTGAGTAATTGTGGGAGATCGTATTAAAATAAAAACGTTAATGGCTGAAAGGACTGGGTACTGTTTTTTAAGCTCACGTTTTTTTCGAAAAGCTAGAAATGCATTCTTCTCTTAAATTTTCTGAAAACCTCTTAAAATACTGATATTTACAATTTGTTAACTTATTTTGAATTACGTTTATCGCTGTACCTCAAAAAGCGACTCGGTAAAAAACTAACAATACAATAAATAATCGCGAATATTAACTCGGGCTCCCCAAAAACCTCTGAATTTATATACGAAACCCCCATGCATTGTGATATTAACTCTCTATTAAATATTTTCCGCATTGCTGCCGGCTAATCCCGACCCACAATGGGGTAGTAAAAATTCCTACATAAAAAATTATACGCCAAGTGTGGGCCCGATTTACACATTTAATGTTCTTTACGAATTTCAGTTAATCGAAATGTTTCATGTAAACAATTTTTTTTTTTTTTTTTTTATTAGGTTCATAAAACTGGGTACTATTCTAAGTACTTGCACAAAAGCAAAGAAAGTGTCAAACAAGGGTGAATGTACTCTACTCGATATGAACACAACATGTATACATAGCAAGCAGCTCAGCGAGATAAATTAAAGTTAAATTATAGACTAACTTAGTAAGTATATCTATAATAAAATGGATAATACTATCTACCTATCGTTAAAGTGTGACAATTAAACGTACTCGTAGTAGTTAGTAATGATCATCGTATGGGTTGCAAAGTCGACACTGACCTCACAAACCCCTGTACTTAATTAAGATTAAACATTAAAAATAATTGAAATAGCATTCTTAGTGGAGACTACCGAACCAGTAAATATATCTAAATTAGATCTAATAGCGTTATATGTCGAGCACATACGGTAAATCGGTCCGTGCTGACCGAAAACAGTCCTGAAGAATGGAAGAGCAAACGTCTTTCGATTTTGTAAGCGGCTACCGGATCGAGGGACAGATAAATGTAGGCGTTCTAAGATATCTGGTGAATCAATAAAACCGTTGATTAACTTAAAAAGAAACATTATGTCTAGGATTTTCCTACGCGCACTTAAAGTTTTCATCTTATAATGAGAGAGGCGCAACGCATATGACGTTAGATGTTTACATTTCAGATCACTGTACGTTACACAGTACAGAAAGCGCTTCTGGATACGCTCTATCCTGTCTGAGTGAACCTTGTAACAGGGATTCCAGACAATCGAGCAGTATTCCAAAACGCTACGGACAATGCAATTATAAATTAAGATTGAAATTGAAGGTTCTCTAAAAATTTTCATTTGCCTAGACACAAAACCCGCCAAGCGCGAAGCTTTATTTATGATAGAATCGAAATGATCACGAAAACTCAATTTAGCATTCAGAGATAGATTCAGAAATTTAGAGATAGAATTACTGAACACTAAATTTTTGGCAATTTTAAAAATGTAATGTGGGGAAGATTGTATAACTGCGTAATGAATGGTCTCTCTCACTCTTTAATCTCTTCTGTAGTGCCTCTTCGGTCTGCAGTTGCACTGAAAACAACGTCCGACATTGCGCACCAAATTGTGGGCTGTTTCAGGATATTTAACATTTCAAAAGGATTTGATCGATTCTTCTCTCCAATCTTTGCAATGATGTTAAGGAATTTATATACTATTATTATTTCTTACTGCAATTAAATTTGATCGTCTTTTGTAAATTTTTCAGGAAGATCTGGCGCTTCCATTATATTCACTGTTTCTTGATCGGTATGGAATATATTTTCATCATTGCTCTATTTATGTGCATGACAGTTTTTCTTCCTTCCTTCCTCCAATAGCCAATTTCTCAACCTTCAAAGCCTTATCTGCTTCTTCCTCGTTTGTTTCTACATTCGTAAGCATTACTCCGTTGAACCCTAAAATATCTACAATTGAATCCGTGCACAAATCAGTATCACGTGTCAATCAAGCTTCGCTTCAGCTATGAATGGTGTTATTCTATTTAACGTCGTGTTATTCATTGGTAGGATCGCTGCTCCCCTTTTTGGTTCTCCACAATGATGGGTGCCATATTGTTAAACGAAGCTAATAATACATGTTCGTCTGTCTGTGGGTTTGTCGGATGTTGCAAAGTTAGCAGAAATAACATGATTTTTTTTCAATTTTAGTTCGGTTGTAAATTTACAATGATTTTATTAGAAAATATTTTGCTCTGTGAAAAGGTGACTTACTCATGAAATGAAGAGGAAAATACATAATCCATATTTATTCTAAATGAATCTGTTGTTCTGAAAGCCAGAGAAAACCAAACTCCGATCCTCAAATGAACTGCCCCGGTGAAATGGGCTTTTGTTAAACATAGTGTAAGTAATTTCAATAGAACATCGTAAATCTAGAACTATAGTTGACCTAGGTTAATGTTGCTTAATACAATGACGTTGAAATACTCTGTACAAGAGCAATATACTGTTGGTACGCAAGTAAAACTAGGGGAACGAAACTTTTTGTATTTTTTTCCCTTTTTAGTGGTGGTTTGCCAGCTCCCAGCCGGGGCGTAGGGCGCGTGTATTGTGTTACCTACGCTCCACGCATTCTTTGAAACATGAGCCATGGATGGGATTCTTTTGTTGTGACTCGATTTGAATATTGCTTTAATATGATGCCCTCTCGCCGTTATTAATAACGCAAGTATTGTACAAAACATTACCCATTCCTCTTCTATTCTCAATGACATTAAAACCCTTTTAAACCGCCATTGTGGTGTTGTACGCAGAGCCGCGCGCCCATAATTCACTACATTGTCCTCTGCCGTGTAAAACTCTTGTAAGACGATTGTAAAACAATACCCATAAAGTATCTCCAAAATCCACGATTCGAGGCGTGATGCATTTTGCAGAATTTATAAATTTCGGACACAAAGGAGTTGGGGAACCGTTTAAGGTAGATATGCGGATGCGGCCGCATTACATTAGTGATATGGTAATGTGATTGTATGCGATAAATTAAACTGCGAAGTCTTGCGCGCGCAGCGGGATTCTGACGCCCGCGCAGCCCTTGCAACCTTCCACACGTTCCGAGGTGAAACACCTCACATATTTGACAAAAGAAATCATATTTTGCGCCGAAATTAAACTTTATTAAATCCCAGTAATCATACTTCAGGCGGAGGCGTGGGCTGACTCCAAGGAATGAGCAGGCAGATTGCATTTTGTATGTTTAAAATTGAAAATTATTGCATCCATGGAAATATAAAACGTCCACCTCCGTAGCGCCGCCGACACGGACTTCGTGTCCTGTCGACTCCTTTAATTGGCCACGAGTATTGTTCTAGTCCTTCCTTTTATGAAGCGAAGCGATTGTTACCGTTCTCTTAGCATTCCTCATTCGCTTATTCACCGCCAACACTGTGTTAAAGTGACACTACTATGCCTCAAACAAATTACTGACATTAGACATTCACCATTAGTGACACGTAGTGTCGACAAAGTTTTTATTGGACGGCGCTCGAGGAACGGACCGCGAGCGCTTCTAACCTCCTCCAAATTGGGTGAGAAATGCTCACTTTGACGCTCGTTTTGCATATCTTGACAATAAATCTACAGAAGCTCTTCCAGCTGCCGACGTGAAGTATCTCCTCCTAACACTGCTCCATATATTCGAACCGGGTAAAAGATATTGTCACTCGTCGCCTGTTTATCGAATCGTTTGGAAAGCCCATTTCATCTCCTCGGGAGGCTTTAATATCTATTTGTTACTCCCGTCAACCCTCTACGAGATCGCCTATCGCAGATAATTTGTTGTCCGAATTACGACGGAGCCCATTTATATAAATTACGGTTAATTAACTGCTTTATTGTGGGTCGAGCGCGTGAATTCGTTGAAACAAACGCAGTTGGAGGGAATGTAACGCCTGATGCTAACAATAAAATATTATGTTTTTAGAGTGTAATGGTTGGAACGCAATCAATATCGGTGCAAGCAAAACTTTTCAGGAAACCAATTTTAGAATTGGAAATGAAGCAGATTGTAGGATTATTTTCTCCTAATAGTCGCTTGTTTGATGATTAAGTTAAATAAAAATAAACGACAGCCTATTTGAAATAGTCACATGAGCTAAAGAATGGAGGTTCGCGTACAGTGTACGGCGATGCCAGGGCACTTAGCTCCATTGTTTTATAGCGCGATAATAATATTGGCGTGGCCAGCCGCGCAGGCTCGCGCGCGTCCGATTGTTTTCTCACACAGATCGATTTACAGTTAACCATAGATTGTCGAGTTCGAGCCCTAACCTCCAATCGTTGCTTCCCATTATTATCTCCCAGGATTTTACTACCTCGTCCCTCCTTTTGATCCGTATAATAACAACCCATTCAGAGTTACGGTCTTATTTCCGGAGATGCAAATAAATATAAAGGGAAAACAAAAATTTTACGACGCACTCGCTTTGGTTATCGCCAATTTGTGTCAACTGAAGCGTTCGTTTAATATTAATAAAACTGCTAGCCCCTCAACCCTCCGCGTGCTTTTACGGTCGGGTTGATGGCGACTTATTTGAATAAATATTTCCGAGTGCGACCGACTATGGGTCTCTTTTTAAATTTATTTATTTAGATTTATTTTCTTTAGCTATTGGTGCAGACTGCAGTTATATTATTATGAGTCGTTAGGTATGGGTTCACGCTTGCTGAGACACCCCACTAGGAGGCGCATTACTAATGTGAATGACGCGACACTATTACAACCCATCTTTTATCTAATACCACCTTGTCCTTTATTATAAAACCAAAAATAAATGTCCGACCACTATCGAAGTTATTTGAACTCCGCGGGAGTCCATCACGTCTGGAGTTGAGTACCTAAGTGTTTATTGGTTTAATTTTTTATCCTTATTTTGAGTTGAGTAGAATCGGTTATTTAGAACTATGATAATTTCCACGCTTAAGTTTTGAAGTATCAAACTGAACAGGTATTATTAAGTTTTATCAGTTAAATCAGTAAAGTTAATTTATCCAATTTATCAGATGTCAAAGGACCAGGCGTTCAGAGAGTTCGAGGCAGTGGTGTTCAGTGGAGCTTCTAATTAGCAGGTGGCTACGTCACACTGACACTGGGAGTTGATCTCATCGGACAGCTGGCAAATGGTGCGTGCCTCTACTGCCTCTAAACGAGAGCCTACTTTATGTCATCACCGATTAGCCCGCTCATCGCTAACATGAATCTGACGTCCACAAAATGAATAATTAAAGAAGAAATTGTAATATTGTCAGTTACACCTACGCTATACAAATATAATGGATAGGCACGAAAATAGCATACACAATTTTCTAAGAAAATGTGTTTTCCAAATATCTACCAACCAATTTATCAATAAATAATGTTCAAAAGGGCAAAAGAAACCGTACAACCGTTATATCTCTTTGATATACAAGTAGAGCATATCAAATTTTCCGTATAATCTCAAAGGCACAAATAAACAACGAATCAAAAAGTCGAGGTAACATGTTTATTATTTCGAACAGATGTAACAATTGTTATTGTACGCGATGTCGTATAATCCACGACTAAATTCAATATTCCACGTAAAGGAGTCTTCATAAGGTAACATATTTATGGTAATCTGTGGTGAACACGTATTTCGATCATGATGTTCGATCGTGATTCCGAATTCGTGCTCCAACCGCGAAACCCATGCGAACATGACTCTTTACAATACAGCTTTGTTTTTAGCCCAAATACTTATCTCCCTACTCGATTAAGTCTTATAAAACTTCATGCATGTACATGAGCTAATTCTGAATTCCGAAGTACAGTCTTGACTACGAAAGAATTGAAATTGTATCTAAGAATTTTAAAATATTTCATGATTAAAAATGGAACATCAGATATAAGTAATATCACACTAAAATGATATGAAAACGATAAAATAAATACGTGCTAGAATAGTTATTGTACAAATTCAGTTTAGAAGACCATATAAATAATAAAGAACGATTTAAAACAAAGCCGTTGGACAATAACATTTGAAAAGTTGAAAACCACAAATGCGAGCGTCTGTCTCATATCTTTTAAGAGGATCTGAGAAAAGCGGCAAGACAACGTTAATAGAACTAAGTAGAAATACGAATAACAAAGAATTTACAGAAAAGCAAAGCAAACCTAGTCGTACACAGTAATAAACAAGAAAAAAATACTGTGAAAAATTTCGAAAAATTTTTAAACTTTAGTTACTAGTAAGAAAAACAAAATACCCAATAGCTAAACGGCTTCATATCTTTACGACATTGTAAAGCTCCTTTATTTATGATGTGATAAGAATAAACCTCGAGCAATCTCCTTGGCATTCTTACAACTTTCCTCAAATATCTTTATCTTTGTGTACAAATAAACTAGGTAAACGAAGTCCGGGATACATTGGAAAGGGGTAATAATAGACTCCACAGATTTATCTCGTGAACCCATCTCTTGTTTGATAAATAGATTTTTTCTTACCGGCGTGAATCGAAGTATATGTACACGAGTCATTGTTCTCTTTTGTGATATAAAATAACCCTTATTTATTTGTGAAATATGACAGACAGTACACAACGGCTACCGATTGAGCCGTCTTTGTTAAAGGAAGAAAAAGCTTGTTTGGTTTTTGTTGAACATAATAGAATTTATTGTTGTCATGTTTTGGTTATGAAATGACAAATTGTGAGGTCGATGTTAAGCCTTTCGTTGCTTGGCATCTGCCCAGCTTTAATAAGCCACTCTTGATGATTTGAATTCCCCGAATTGGTAGGATTACTTTTTCATACAAACACCAGCGAATTGCCATCGTACAACAGTTCAGAATCTATAGGTATTGTGGTTGTGGCGTATAAAAGATTAAATTTTAAATTTTGTTTATTATTAAATCTAAGTTTGTCGTGTTTTCAACTGAAATTCTTATCTGTTCAAGTAGATTCTAACAAGAAATATCTTAAAAATATTAACGCCAAAAATTTTTCCGGTGGCGTTCATAGTCAATAACTATGAAAGTTTCATTGACTTGGGGCGCTTTTCTTATTTGGAAAATATACTTTGAAATTCGCAATAGAATGTCAGTCGCAGGGGACCGCCCTGCGGCCGAGTAAAGAGCATTTTATAAATGTGTTTTCAGAATAGCAAGCGAGACGGAGTCGACGGCGGAACGCACTGCGATGCACCAAGTTTAATGGAAAAGAATTGAAAAGTAGCGCGTCTATATGGTAATAGAAATTGCCCGGAAGAAAGGAACACAGACGACAGAGTGCAGAGCTCTGAGTTATAGTTGTTTTCTCTAAATTTGAGCGTTATTGCGTACGCTCTACCGGCGATGTATCAGACTCAACTTCTGAACTCCGCTCGATGCATCGCAGTTTTATTGTAGCCGGAAAATCCGCCAATGTAAACGGAAATCATTCACGTTACTTACGTCTGCAGTCAGACTTTTATTTTTCTCCGGAATGTGGTACTAGTTCCTATACTTTGAGTTTGTTATTGGCTTGAAAAGGATGTGCACTCGTATTGAGCTTACAATCAATGGCATCGTCTTTTTACCTTTTTCAAATATATCTTATGGGAATATGAGAGGAATGTTTTCTGAAGGCCGTCGTAGATTTCTGTGATGTGATCCAGTGAAAGGGAATATTAATGTCGCGTCATATTAACTTGTCACAACATTTATGACGTCTTGGCTGCTCTTCCATATAGGGCACCTCTTTAATTAAACTCGTTCTTTTATACAAACCATTCGCGTCTGTTGCTGTAGTTTTCAACTTGATGCAGTTTGACTAGTCTTTGTATGTCTAGCAATTCAAGTAGCCTTGTTTTCTAGATAATCTTATATCAAAGAGATGTTCAGAAAACAGAAATCTAATACATTATCGCCTGTGGGACCTTTGTGACGCAATGCCATCGGTCAGTTTGTTCCCACTGATTATTTGTAAATAAAACCTTGTATTTAACTAGCAGTTGTACAAATGTTTGTTGAGAGAGAACAAGAGACCACTTAGCGATATGTCATTGTTATATTCGAGTTTACGGAAATTTAAACGGCTATGAAGCTGTTCTTGTTGCCTCTAAATTGCACATTAAGGTTTTTACTGTGATAATTTCTAAAGGTGTAATAAGTCTCTGTTCAGAGGTAATTTTAACTACTTAAAGTATTCCTCCGGTAGTATAGGTTAGTGTAATCAACGACTCTATAATGTAAAATGTCGTTGCTTGTATTAGCATAATTCATACTTATGTATGGATTTAATCCCAAGCTATTTTCCTCACAAGCCTGTTGACGTGTAATTATTGCTAAGATTATGTAGTTGCTTGGCGGAAAACAAAATTTCTGATAACAAGCTAACGAGTGACTAGACAGCGTATTTATTTTTATTAGTATTACAGTTAGCTGGTCTGATTGTAAGCGCTTTATAAATGTCGCCGCACTGATCAATATTCATGTTCAGATTATGCCACTAATTGCCACTTATAAATCTCAACACGTCGATGACATCTTAATTGCCAATGTAACAAATCACTTTGGTTATAATAAAATATTTAGCTAGTTGGTTAAAAGTATCAACAACTGGATTTTGAAGAAATTTGGGTGGCTATTTTGGTTCCGTGAATGCAATGACATTAATGACAACCGATATTGTAACCAGGGTTTGTGAGGTTGGTCGTTTACCTTACAATCCACAAGACAAGAAAAAAATTCCTATAGTATTGCCTTAAAAATCAATTGACCGTGTGAGCACGAAGTGCGAGGGAATCATCTCCGTTTCAGCTTGGTCAAAATTGCTTTTGTATGTCGTCCATCTGTCCATCTGTTTGTTCACCTCTACAGGTCGCGGTTCTCAACCGATAATAATATATTTGTCGATTCAGTTTTTAGAAATTTTTCCAGGAGGAGATATAGGTGTTGAAAACGTAAAAAAAAAAAAATATTTCAGCCAGTTCGAAAAACAGCTCACAGGGCCATTACTATTAAGTGCTATGTAAAATACATAAGTATTTTTTTTCTCAAAATTTTTTTACACTAACATTATCACAATTTGCGGGTTTGTTACCACGGTTATATTTAATATTGTTACCTCGATATTTCGGAATGGTTACACGCTCCATGGTCACGAGTAGACAGGATTAAACGAGGTAACAATATTAAATATAACCCTGGTAACAAACCCGCAAATTGTGATAATATTAGTGTAGTGAACAACCACAAAAATCCTAATTTTTTTTTATTGTACTTTAATCAAAAGTAAAAAGAGTTTTTAGGGTCATAATGATACTATATGAACCTTTTAATACAGGCGAGTTTTTGTCTGTCTTTTGTATCTTGCAACTGAACCCTAAACATCTTCTAACTAGTTGGCATAAAATTTGTTAATGCCCTAAGCTGCCGTTTCCCAAACATTAGCTTTTCCATAATCGGAATTGATGTTAGGGCATTCGTTTACGTCTTTCGCTTAACTATTCGACCATTTGTGTTTCGTAAATTAACTCGCCTGTTTATTAGCTGCCATCCGTCACGGATAATTGGCAAATGAAAATGTTGGAAGTTGTCATCGAGTTTTCTTATAATTTGTTGATTGAGTATTTGGATAGAATGAGAAACGATTATTTGCTTGGGAAAACATGATTATTATTTTGGATAGTTTCATTAAAGCCTAGGTTACCTTATCGATTGAGTATAGTATGAGTTCTAATTAGGATCTTACAAATCCTTAGCGATCTGTCATCACATCAATATATGTAGTTAATTTTTACAATGTTGCTCTGTTCTTTTCTTTCATTGTGTTCTTTGTAAAACAGTGCCTTTTCTTAGAGGGTGGATAGAAAACCAAATCCTTTCACTTGAGATCCAGACATAACCATTCAATACAACACATTTAACATTTACAAAAAATATTTATATACAGGTATTCATTAAACATAAATTAAGACGTAAGCTTTCCTTAAACCACAAGCGGATATACAATTTTGGTCAAAAATTCGTTGCACATGTTTACAAACTGGTAGCGCGTAGCAATGTAAACCGAGTCTCCACAATCCGGCTCATTAACGAGCCATCGTAAATCCGAACTGTTTGTCGTAGACGACCGCGATTACACGTAATTATGTTATTTTACGGTGGCCGACAACCACGTCGTCCATATAAAATATTGCTTCTTTTTGAGCTACAGATTTTTTAATTGGGAATTCGTTAAATTGGCGCTTCGGAGCTATTCGAGTAAGCGTAGTGGGCAGCTGATCTGATTGATTACAAAACAACTCTACTAACAGCGTATTCGCTCTGATTTATTTGTTTACGTCAAAGAAGAGTAAAAGCTGAAAGTATTATTATAAATTATGTGCAAACTCTTTTATTAAGAAAGAGAAATGTAGCAATGAGAGAAACAATAAAACCAAATATAAAAAAATTACTACTATTTTCTGTTTCATAAGAGCCAGCCACAAACCCCAGTGTCATGTGTGATTACAGTATAAAAATACTCTTAATACTGTCTTCCGCTACTATTAAATTGTCGAAAAAATCCTCGTTAAACATTACAAAAGTTGGTGTAAACTCAGTGAAATTATGAGATAATTTATGAGTTTATGCACCCGGGCGGGCTTGCTGGGCGGTGGCCGTGCGATGAAACGACTAGCATTTATAGCTCGTTATACTCGTGACGGACGTGGCAGTTGTCAGAGTCGTCGTCGCCGTGGGGCAGTGTTGCCTCTTGACACTTTTACCACACTTAGGTCAAACTTGAGTAAGTGCGACTGAAATTTCGTCGTCTCTTTCATTACTCATAAAAATGAAAAGGACTAAAGCTAAGGCAATACTGCACAAATAGGTTCCATTATACTTTTTGCCTGCCCTGTTTTCTGCACTAATATAATTTGATTCAAATATTTAATTATTTTGGAAATTGAAACCATATGGGCATGATCAAATGCTATATTAAGTTTGGGTCGAACCGTGAGATCAGGTTAAAGCCTAAATAAAATTTAAGTATTTTTGCCTTTAAGTGTTGGTAACAAAAAATAAACTGACTATCAATAAGTTGGTAACACATCCAATAAATGTTGAATTAACACGTCCGAATGCAATATCTCACTGTCACACACCCGTCCCATAAACGTAAACAGTGTTGTTAATATTTTGATACCTAAACAGATGTCATTTAATACGTTCGCGAGCTAAAAATTATGACATTATTGATAGCATATTTGAATATTTACTGCGAAACCACAAGCGGATACACCTCATATTTAAGAAATCAGAAAATACCGATATGAATTATAATTTAAGAAATACTATATTTCTATCAAAAATCAAATTACGTGGTGATTAGATTTTGGTGTTATTGTGAATCGATTTTTGAGAGGTCAACAGATTGTAACGGTATTAGTTTTCCCAAGTGGTAGGTTCACCGTTAACGAAATGATTCATTACCGGTACTAGAATAAACTGTAGGTTATTTGACTGTTGTTCAAATATTCTCACGCGTTGAGAAGGCCGCGTGTCAATTGGTCGGCTTCACTGGATAGGTTTTTGACACCTCGGCCCTTACCTGGCCATTTTAAGTCAGACCTGCGTTTACTGCTAATTCGTTTGTACGTTGAGTTCTACTTATTATAGTTTTTTTGATCCGTCAATCTGTCGCCTGTGCCGGGTCAACAGCGCTCGTTTCGCGCTTCGCCGCTGTTTGTCCAAATATCAATGATATTGAAGAAAAACTAAAAGCTCCGATGGAATCGGTGAATAAACACGCCGACAAGGTTTGTATAGTAAGACTAGTGTTTCGCAATGCGGGCTTGTAGAATGTGCAGCCAAATTTTTTTCATTCTTTCTTAGATTTATCTGTTAGTCCAGTTTTTTAAAAGTCTCTTAGTTATTCCAGGTAAGTAAATTATTTCTAATAAAAAATCTAAAAAAGTTTTAATTTTTCCATGTTGTAAATGACTCTATCACGAAACGATCCTCCATGTAACAGTACCCATTATGACATCATGACAATACAGCTTTCTGATTTACTAATACAATCGAATCTGATCCAATTTTAAGTATACATAATCGCATAAAAGCATAATGCGACCCTTTGATATTCAACTGCGATACGCACCTCGTCCAACGATTCTCACATTCTAATCCGGCGATCCAACCCGTCTCATTAAAAGGTGTCGTTATACTTTCAACGGGCTCAGCTGCCGGTTTATCTACTATAAAACCCCTTCTGATATAGAAGTTGATAACATAATTGTAATCCAATACCGTTATCAGTTCCATCTGTGCCTACCTGCCAGGTTTGAATGCGAGTGGCATAGTATTAATAGAATATGCCTACGTATTCGCTTATTCCGATGCGTGTGGGATGTAAGCTAGACCAACGAAGATTTTATGGACCTATCGGGTTCAGTTATTTACCTATTCTAAATTCTTTATTTTAATGGATCTTAGAAGAAGAGATGGAATTCTGCGTTTAATATTTTTGTGGCGTTAAGTTTTAATTTCAGACATTCATGAACGTAACGAAGAAAAATTTACACATTTAATTTAAATGAAATTTTAACCGTCTGATTATTTTGCGAATAAAAAGTACACATAGGATAAAAAAAAGTTGAAAGGAGTAAAAAGCATAAAGAAAGTATAATAGAAAGTCGTTATACAATATTAAACTTTGATCATAAGACGACAAAAAATACTTGTAGAACCAGCAAATCCCTGAATTCCTAACTGGACTAACCGTAGCGCCTAAATCGCGCTCACGCCTAACAAATCACAGCCTACACATTGTTCAGTAACCGCCCACATACCAATAACATCGTTGTCACGCAGGAAAATTTCCGAGTAGGAAGTTGCAAGTCGTTAGCAGTGATGGATCTGCCTGCGAAGACCCAGACAGAACCCAGTACGGTACGACACCTCAGGCGCTCGACGCGACGGCCTAATCGATTATGTTTGGCAGTGTGCACGCCGATTGTTGGGGCGCTAATTATCTTGCAGAGGAAAGAGGACATGTACTTAAAGGATGCAGCTTTGTAAATAAATATTAGAGAGTTTTCAAATTGCATACAAGACATATACTGCAGTAGCTTACTTTGGGTAGCTTTTTTATCTGACGTGCCTACTAAATGTTTGCACCTGTTTTGCGTATTGTAGAAAATCATGGACACTGTTATAATTTTGATTATTGTGTTATTTTGTTTTATTTTCTCGCAAAAGTTGCTTTCTTTTGCTTTCCCATAAATAATATTAGGTAATTGAAAAATAAGATTCTTACGAAAACTTCCAATGCTTAAAATCTTCAGATATTGCAATACTTAAAACATTTTGTTATAATAATGACCAAAATTGTTAATTGTAAAGAATTTTGCGTAAATATTCGTAGGATTTTTTTGGCCCAGGACATTGGCAGTATACATGATGGACCTTTAATGAATTCTGTCTCGGCTGACGCGACACAAACATCGCTCGCCTCGCCATGTTTAATTTTAATCTTCGCTCCTGCTTCTTGAGAGCTAAGCTTTAAATTTTTATAATTGATGACTTTCAATTTAGCCCGTGCTAGTAGATGGCACGTTGTATACAAAGGAATAATGTTTCCACCAGAACAGTATTAGCAACTCAAGTTATTTTACACTTTATACTTACTTAAATTCTTACATGATTCGAAAATCTTTTTACGAAAAATCCTTTAAAATCTTAACTGGTTCATAAAAAGTGTGACTAATATCGATGTTTAACATTCACGAATGAAATTTGATAACAAATTAAATTGAAACGAGACTCAATATGAAATCCAAATGAGGTGGTGCCGACATCGTTTAAGTGTATTTACATGTCTGCCGTCGCCGTTCAATGAGGCTGGAAAGGAAAGATCCCATAGCATTCACAATTCATGACAATATATTGCATTTATTTATTAAAATAATAAAATGATCAAATTAATACGACATCCCTTCTAGAGCAAATTTTTAGGTAAGAATGTTTCGTCCTATGCTTTGATCACAAAAACTTGGAACATGTAGTTGTCAATTTACGATTCCCGTTGTGTTGGTAGCTTTCATCGTAATAATCCAGCAACACTTATCATTGACCAATTATTTATTCATGACACATCCTCGTTAACAATCACAATAATCTTAACTGCTTGAGACGCAAGGTGTTTTGTGACTTAATTAGCTCAAGGCTGACCCAATCTAGGCCCCTGGTGTATTATCGATTGTTGCTCAGCGGGGCGTGCGACAAAAAAAATAAATTTTAAATAAATCGCGCGAGACCGCGTCGCGTCCTGGAATTAGGCGCGGTGTCCCCCGCCGCGAAAACTCATCGTAAATATGTGTCGCAGTCACTGGCGGACAGACGCTGCGTCGATGCTTAAAAGCACATTCTTGCTATAGCAAGAAGAGTGTATACACTCGCTTAAGGATTTAATTACTTGCAGGTTCCCTTGATGGCCGCAACCCTTCCCCTCTCCTACCAACACTACCCGCTCTTGCGTGGTCGTAAATCCTCACTTCGTTAATGATCCGAACGTTGTTTCGCGATGAATTACCGCTTAGTTGTGTTGACTTTTTGCACCGAAATATTTTTTCCAATTTTAGTGAGCGTGGGCTCCGTATAATGGACTGTGACTCTTAAGTGGTTTTTCGAGTTCAATGCGATTTATGTTTCAATAACCATGAAAGATTGTGTTTGTGACGCCTTTTATCTTATTGTATATCATATGAATTTTGAAAATTGTCACTATTATCAACGCTTTAGTTTCCGACATGGGATATCGCTTAGTCTCTTATATTGAGGTTATAATTAGTTGCTTTCATCATATCAGTCCCCATTTCCGAATGATCTTATATTTTGTTATACGTATTGAGCTATCTGTCATTATAGTTGAAAGGGGCCGACGGTGGTTCGTATCTGTTATACACTTAATCTAATGGGCGGGTCAGCCACACCTCACACCTTGCTTCTGACACTTTCCTGTTTCACATTTGCTATAATTCGAGCAGATACCCTTACAAGCCTATCACTTTGACTGTAAAGGCAGCGCGCCTTCTTTATTCGCTCGCTGATATCGGTGTCGCCGTTTTCAATTTACCTCGCGGTGTCGAGTGTCTCGACAAGTGAGTATACACTTAATCTAATGGGCGGGTCAGCCACACCTCACACCTTGCTTCTGACACTTTCCTGTTTCACATTTGCTATAATTCGAGCAGATACCCTTACAAGCCTATCACTTTGACTGTAAAGGCAGCGCGCCTTCTTTATTCGCTCGCTGATATCGGTGTCGCCGTTTTCAATTTACCTCGCGGTGTCGAGTGTCTCGACAAGTGAGCATCGGGGCTCGGTATCCGGCTGCGATTGCCTTCGACTAGGTGTTTTCTTCCTTACACCGGCTTCTCGGTCACAACCTCACAATGCAGTCGGTGCTCCGTTTTGTAAACGCGATACTTCCGTCTGAACGAAGCTTCTCGCATGTGATTGCGGCCCCTTTACTTTAATCAAATGGCTGCGACAAAGGATTGAATAGAACGCTCCTCAATTTCGTACGATCGGTATTGACTGCGAAATTCCCTTTTGGTATCGCCGGCATTTTTTATCGATACCGCCCGCGAAATGGGTGGTTTTTTTAAATGCGTTGCTCAAGTCTGTACCTACTTGAATTTCGAGAGTACTTACTTGCGTTCCCACGATTGTTCAGATACTTGAAGTTTCCATGTCGTTACTATTTCAAATGTTTGAACGAGCTCACATTTACATTAAGTGGCCGTATAAGTAGCTGTTGGCGTAATTTGTATCGTTTACTGTGTAATCTTAAGTACGGTTGATTTAATATAGTCTACTCAACTGTTGTCATTATGATCTCATCTTGAAAAGTAACAACCGTTTCCTTCTATTTTAATAACTCCTCTCGAGTTTACCCTTTGGGCAAATTATGATGGTTAAAACATTGTTTGTATTTCATCGTGACGTCTAAATGATTAATATCAAATTTGTTTTTGATTACATAATAACAAGCTCCGTCGAATTGATACAATAGCTTTGTTGTTACGAAATTGCTCCGTTTAAAAGACCATCCTATAATTTCAATAAGGCGTCAATAACCTTTGTAACACAACATGCGGAATAAGTATGATTGGAAATCATTCTATAAGTATATTTTTTACTAAACTTAATACGGTATGCTATATTCTTTGTATACGCTTAATCGCATACAGTCTCAGTCAATTTAAAAATAACAAAAGGGTTAAAGTAATACGAATCGCCCTTTTTAAAGGTACTTTTATGAATAAATACAAAATGTCGATACGTCACTCTACCCCTGCTGCCCTGCTTATGGGATTTTTATGGGCCGTGAAATGCAGGTATATTTATACGGTATATAGAATTCAAATACACGTTTTATCCGTCTGTATGTTTGCTAAATTAATAAAGAACATAAGTTTACAAGTGAAAATAAATATACAAGTAAAGTACTTTAGTCCTGAATTTCAGCGTTTTTTATATTATTTACGTGCAGGTACAAAATTTTTATACATATGAGTTACATTGTATTAACGGTACATAAACTAACTTAGCCGTGTGGTGGCAGCAGAGTAGAATACATTCACCAACCCCTACTCTTCCCGTGGGTGTCGTAAGAGGCGACTTAGGGACTACACATTGAACAGGGAACGGGCAGCAGCTCTCTCTGATACAGTAACCTTTTAATCTGCGATCTCCAACCCGCCTGCCAAGCGTGGAGATTATGGCAAAACCCTCCACTTAAGTGGAAGAGGCTCATAGTCCAGCAGTGGACTGTAACGGGCCGTTGATGATTGATGTTGATGAAACTAAGTATTGTATAATTTATTTATCGGTTCATACCAATACGAATGTAGGAAGCCAAACTACGTAGAGCCTTTTTCTGTAGTAGTTCTTGTAAGCAAACAAGTAAATTGTGCACTTACACGATATTAAATAAAACGCTGCCGATTTACGTTACGATTATGTTTTGTGTTGTGGCAAAGCTTCCATTGACTACTTCATCATAAAACATTATTCATCAATCAATGATAAAACATTTTTCGAGTGTAAAAAACTTCTAAAACAATGGCTTCAAAACAAATCATATGGTGATATAGAAAATTTATTAGATAAAATTTAAATTTTAATATTTATTTAAAATTTTGATACACATATATTACATATATATTATATTATAAACATATACTATACTCGTACACACTCGCACACACGCGCGCACACACACACATGGAGCTGTTGACTGGTTAGTGGACAATACCACACAAAATATGCAATAGTAACGTATTGTATATTAAAACCCGATCCCGAGACGTAAGAGTCGTAGGGCTAACCACTCAACAGTTCTTCCTCTCCTCCATCTACACGCGCACGCACATACGCACACACACACACACACACACACACACACACACACACACACACACACACACACACACACACACACACACATACACACACACACACAGAGGAGCTGTTGACTGGTTAGTGGACAATACATACAATAGTAAGGTACTGTTTATAAAACCCGACCCCGAGACGTAAGTCGTAGGGCTAACCACTCAACAGTTCCTCTCCTCCTCCATCCACACGCACACACATAGGTACACACTTATTTCTTACCTTAATTTTTCAGTGCTTTTGTTCACCCAGCTCCCGTGATGTTTTAGACGTTTTAGTGTTAGTTGTACTAACGCTACTACTAAGCAGGAATACAGACAGCCTTCTTATTGTTATGGAAGAGCCTCCAAACACAGGCAATGTTTTGCTTAAATGGAGACCCCATCTTACTAGTAATTTAAGACTTTTCAAAAATAAATTATCTTTTATCTTTTTTTTTTTTTTATCATCCATTATTTATAAATACCTTACATAATAGAATTATGTTATGGATAAAAACACTTGCATCATCAAAAAGTACTTACATAAAGTTAAATGAAATGAATCGTTTATTAACTTTTGGATGTTACAACTCTTAGTTTCGTCTTTTTTTTTCTTATCAATCAATATCCCGGTATTTAATTTCAGTTACAAAATGTGAGGTTAATAATTTTTTATTAAGAACATAATTTTACATATTCAAAATTCACATATTCGGTTTACAAATATTTTAAACGAATATGTCAATTTTCAGATTATCTGATGACATTGTACTAATAAACATTTTGTCTGTAGTTTAATTTCGATATTTATAAATCTTACATCTTTAGATATTTTCTGAGTAACAGACGATTCTAGCTAATTTACATTCGATTTAAAGTATGAGAGAGAATTTTGTAAAATATAAATAAGGTTTACTTTAGTCAAATACAAACAATTCACGAAAACTTAAATTAGGTTGACTGAGCCAATTCGTTGGCGAAATCTAATTTTATTCGGCTAACTTCAAAAATGTTGAGTAGAAATATTTCGTTTAATATGCTTAGTCATTCGTTAATTCCAAAAGGCCATTTGCAAGTTGATTGTAAGGACGTCGATCTTATATCTACTTAGTACATTAAATGTTTTATTTGACCTAATGAGCACTCATTCATACAAAGGCAGCCAGCTTATTAGCAGTAAGACATAAACAGCGGCCGACAGTCAACTCCCTAACACACAACTTATTTCTAAATTCCCTTCTACATATTTGTGGCGCTAGTAGATTTGTGGAGCGAAGCGCCGCGGGCTTGGATTGGAATACCTCTCCAACAATCTCTAGCACTAAAAATGCCTTTTTTGTGCGCTTCCTTAAAAAGGTAAATCGACCACTATTGGTAGGGCTGCAAACTCTTTTGAATTTACAGGTAATAATGATGTTCTATTCTATCCCTTTTAATACAACTTAAATGATGTTATGATGATGGTGAATATTGTAAATAACAAGTGCTCAACAGCTTTACCAACCTTGATGATTTTACTCTTCAACTTGTTACCAACGCACAGTGATTCGTCTAGAACAAGCTGACTGGACAAAATTATTTTAATTAATTTTTGGTGTTTTTTAGTTTCTGCATGATTTGTTTTATTCAGTTTCACATTTTTATGGATTCTAACAAGATAAAAATAATTAAGAAGTAATTATTTAGTTAGGAAATAGAAATAAAAAAATAACTTGATTAAAAAAAATCTATTTATATAGAAGGAAGTTCATTATCGGCATGTATATAAAAATAAATAGGTATAAAAAAGTGAATGACAGATACTTACACACATATAAAACTGTAAACTAGTGTAAAAAGTCATAATACAAATAGAAACTAATTAAAATTAAATAAGAACGAAAATTACCTACTACTACTACCTTTTTCGAGGCACTTCTCTTAAACTGTTAATAACAGGGTCAGATGTAATTAATAACATATTTAACAAATCTTTATTAGTGGCAATACGCGAACACTTCCGTGTATTATGCTCACGAAATCTTCTGCAGTCCTTATTACGAGCTTCTTGTGCCTCCTCAGAAAGTTGTCCCATAGGCAAATGAAACGTCTTGATAAACTCAGAACTATGCAGAAGTATTTTGTGAACAGTTACAGGCATGTTATACCACGAATAAAGATTCAAGTAATGATTTTTGGTCTCTTAAATTTATATCATATCCCGAAGACAAAGCACGGAGTAATATATCAATTTTTTTTATCAATTCGGCATCTAACCCTGTGATCTCAGCACTTAGTTCAGCATTATTAAAAAATCTGCGAGCGGTATTTCCGTCATTAGAATTTCCGTAGCCTGGTTTTGGTTTATCAACAATCAACCCCATTCTACTTTTAAATTGATGTTTTATTTCATCTGAACGCTGATCCACACTAGCTTTAATATTTTTGTTTAGCCTCCATTGCTTTACATCAAGTCGATAACTAATGTGGCAAGCATTCAAAGGTACGGATCCAAGCATGCAATGTAAATAAACCAAAACAGAGCTTACTTTTGTCAACCGTAAACTCTCTGCCTTCATCATTCATCAGCTTAGGAGTTGAGTTGCATTACAAATATAACATGTCTGTGTAGATTTTGTTTCAGTCATAGCATTGCAAACTTTTCCATCAACCATAGTTGAAAGCAATTCATGTGTGACAGATAACTCGTTTTCTTGAAACTTGCAAACTGTCGGCAATAAATTGTTTATTTCTTCTAAAATATTGTTGGTTTCTAAAACAGTAAGCTCTTTGTTTTCTTTGGCAAAAATAAACTTTATTGGCCGACAATTCACACTTGAAGATGGACGAGGGTTCTGCCACACAATATTGTTCTTTTCATCAAGTAATCGAAGAGGAACGAATGAAAATACAAACAAAAACTCATCGGTGTTAGCTGCATCGGTAAAGTGCTATGACCTGAACTTCCATCACAACCCCATTTGCTAATGAGCGTGAAAGAAGAACACGACAAGCTGTTGAAAACTTCATGTAGTGCTGCTACCAAACGCTGAGCAGTTTTATCTAAAACTGCTTGCAATTTGATTTCAGCACGAGTTTCATTCACAACAGTTTGTTTTTCTAGAGGCAGGCAAGCTAGTTTTGCTTTTCTAACACTATAATACGACGGAAATACCTTATGACCCGCTTTGAAGCTCCACTTCCGTGTCTGTTTATAAGCGTGACTTGTGCACTTTGCGTCTACATAGTAAGCTAATGCTTCTTCATTGCTCAAACACCTAGGCATTGCCTCGTCACTTTCAGTTTTTTCAAAATCTCACTGCACTTATCAAGATCACCACTGGTCACTTCTTTGATAACCCGAGCTACATTCCGTTGCCCCGATAGCCTTGTCGATACTTCTGCTGCATACACGAGTTCTTCTGTCCTTCGCCGTTTGGTCTTCGTGCTAGCTTCATGGAAATCTAAATGTGGTCGGCCCGGACCAGCAGGAACGCTTGTTGAGGTCGATGGTTGTACTGAAGGCTGAACGAAGATATCAAATGAAATATCGGGACCTTCCAGCCACTCTTCATTGTTTTTTTTGGCTAGGAAACGGTCGCGATTCCCTGCGCAGCTATCCCACTTCTTCAGAATTTGTGACCCATACTTGGCAATAGTGAGCTTCATTTCACGTATAGAACTCTCAGTCACACCAGTTAGATCGTTCCGCAGGGAAACTAAACGAAATATCTCTTCGTTGCGTTTGTCCTTAGGGTGTCTTAGCCATTCCTCGAAAAAATCCTTTCTTTAGATTTTATAAACGCGACCTAAAAAAAAATTGTTGTGCAAAAAAGTCGCAATGGATTTTTTTATGGAAAGAATCTACACACTTAAAGGTACCATAAAAAATATTGCGTAGAATTTGTACAGGTTTGTACATGTAACTTTTTGACCTTTAAAGTTTGAAAACAAGGCAAAATCACAAGTTCTTTTTAAACACATGTTTTTTTACAATTTATAATAGTAAGCTATACCAATTAATTTAGTATCAAAATATACTACTCACCCTCAAGATTCAAATCCATTTCACAAAATGTATATACAAAGCACCATAAAACAAAGAGAAATTAACACGACCAAGACGTTTTTGCAAGTAATTGCATACAAAAATACCCCTTACCTTACATACTCGTTGTCAATGCTCATTAACTAATGAGGGTAGACTCTAATTATTCCTGGGATTGTTGTTACCTATGTGTTAACTATTACTAGGAATAAAAATTTCTGGGAAACTGAGACATGGTTTTTGTCCAGTCAGCTTGTTCTAGACGAATCACAGTGCAACGTTTAAAATCTTTTTATTGCAGTTTTTTAGTCTTTTGGGAAAATCTAAAAAGCGAATCGTTCTGACAAATATGGAATCTTATGGAGATGATTTTTCTTCTTGTCACGCTAAGGTTTGCAGCACTCAGTACCCAAAAGGAGTGTCCGCGACGAGACGCCGCCCGCTGCCGCCGCTGGCGGCAAATCGCTCGGTAAACATTAGGTAAGCGCCCGTGAAATTGTCTATGCCACAGCCAGTCGTCTTCTCTATGCTCTTACACTTACTGACTGCGAAATCTATCCAACCCTTCAATAGAAGAAAATTTAAAAATCTATATTATGAACATACCCTTATAATATATGTTGCGTTTTGTTCGAGTTAATTCTTGTAGTTAAGTGATTAATTTTAATTTTAGTTTTGATTAAGATCTATGATTGTAGAGATGTTAGCTTTTCTAAAACAATCGTGCGCACCTTAACATAATGTAGAATCCGTTTTCTTTAAAATGTGGTTTAAGTATTATGTAATCGTAAATAGCTGTACTTAAAGCATCCGTGAGATAGGTGTAAAACGAAACAAGAAGTTTACTTTGTTAAAATAATACCCCCGTTTACTTAATCCAGTTTACAACGTCCTAAAAAAATCTCCCATTGTTTACATTAAAACAAGCTTGTAACAATTAAGCCAGTAACTATTTGATGTCTAATTTAAATAGGGAACAGATTAATCAAACGATACTAACTTTCTCTCCCAGCAATAAAATATACAACAATAGCTCATCCTGTGTTTTACAACGCTGTCCTCTTTTTGGGTTCGGCCGAAATTAAACTCGTATTTCTCTAACATCGAATCTTATCGGCCGATCAGTTTTCGAACCCTTTAATGTATGCGTCACCGTTAACGAATTTTGGATGTAAAAAGCTCGTGTAGTTGAGCACATGTTCACCCAACTGTCCACTTCGTTCCGAAAATGTGGGAGCAATAAAGTATGCAGTTTCACAAGTGAGTACCTTCTAAACGAATGCACGGTTCGCCATACCCCTTTCCTATTCCCATTTTACGGTTATGAAAATCCTTTCAAGATTCTCTTGTGAGTACCTCGGTTCCATTCCGGAGCTTTTAACGTCTGTTTATTTTATTTATTTATTGAAATTCTTGAGCTTGTACATTGATTTGGTCAGGCTGTCAAAAGTTCCCAGCGTCATTAGGCTAGTTGATTCGCTGCATTCAACGGGACAGGAGAAGAATGCACGGTCAGCAACAAAAGCCTCCACATTATGTTGTCGCACAGCGCGACGCGTCCCAATTAAGAGAGATTTATTCATCCCCTCTCCGTCAAGCGACTCCTCCAAAGACATTATCAGAGATTTAACTCGGCAGGACAATTGTTGCCCAATTTTCTAAACACCTCGACAATGCTCACGTAATTTGTTCCATCCTCTTGGCTGTTTGATTGTTTGCTCTGGGAAAACACGAGGCGTCATCGCGTCGCGCAGGGTTGTCTTTGTGCCCCAGGCTCTTCCCATTCGATATTCATTTACTTGAATGCCTTGTAATCATTTCGGGATTCCAACACGGAGTGGGAATTTAAATCATGTTTTCATTAATGTTTGCGAAGATCTCGAGTGTTACGCGAAGAAAATAATTGTTCCCCTTGCGATTGCGTTCTTGTGTTGCGAATCGGGTACTATTGTCTGTTTTCACAATACAAAAGCTTTCTTGTTTCAATTTTGCTTTTCAATACGCTGTACGTTTACCTTATTTGTCAACTTATTCATTGGAGAGTTTCTTCTAATGTGTTCCAATTTCTCATTTCATTAATAACTGGTTAGTTAATTGGGCTACCGACGACCGCTGCCTTTGTTATACATGAACCACACCCCGCATTTATCTAAGCAGTAGCTTATTTAAAATGATAAACGAGCTCCCAATCGATTTAAATAACAAGCAGGCAGATGCTCTTAATCCTTTTGATTTCATTAAACGCATGCGCCCTCGGCCCCTGTCGGAAATATCACTCGAGTGCGAGGCTCAATTCAACTTTAGATTCATAATAAGGTTGGATCCTATAACTAAGTAATTTAAAAATCCACGACCTTTAGAAATAACGCATTGTGTTTTTTTAAGTAAACCACAAATTCATTTTGCCTCACATTACGTGACCGAACAATAAAATAACGTATGGGATTTGTGATTCTCCATTCTTATCGGCACGGCGTCTTAATAAACAAAAAATCTCATTCCGCTGCTATGTCGACGTCCTATTTGTCAGCCGAACAATATTGTGAAATCACGGGCGTTATCCTCTTTCTCTTCCAAGGAGATTCTAATGAATTCCCAGCAGACATTCTTCTGAGTGCTTACCAATCGCTGCGTCATTTGTTTGATCGTTTCGTTAGGAAGAGGCCAAGTGAAAAATCCGTCGACATTAATCACGTCGATGCTGAAATACAATTTTGAGCGGTCGAAAAAATTTACATAAATAATTTATACCCATGAGACGTACCGTACCGAGCGCTCTCTAATCCGCCGGGAACGTCTACGTTCAGCGCCTTGTTACAGCCATATTGCTTTCGATCAGTCGATATAGCTTCACTTGTTTATGTATCTTTCTTTATCGTCCATCTGCGACTATGTCGTTGTTTACTTAGATGACTTCGCTGTCGCAGGAAGTTATTTTCCTTATCAGTGCTCGGCGTAAAGTTTACGACTGGCAGCGAATTACTCGTTTGATTGTGTTTCGTTGGGTGGGGTGGATCCCAGCGGGTCGCCTTGAAGCCGAGTTGGCGATCCGCTCATCTCCATAAGAAGTGGCGGTCTGACGGGCCCGTAGGCCAGTTGATGGAGCATTATTTTAGGCATCTGACTGTGATCGATTCGATCGAATCTCTTTTCGGACAGCACAAGTTTTTACCGATGCCTGACGTTACGGTTGACTCGAAAAATGCTTCGATGAAGATGATGTAGTGTTCGCGGTTTACAAGCGTGTTGTTATGATGAATTGTTTATGTCACGAGTGCTGTAACGTTCATTTTTGGTCTTTGACACGTTGTTCATTGGCTTGTTAAACATACTAAATTAGTTTTCTTCATGAATTACTTTCTTTCAAATGCAATTGGTTTTCAACGAAGTGAGGTGTGGTTATTATTAACGGCATCGACTCTGACAATTAACCTTGGTTACCCGCCAATAAATAGTGCACTTGCTAAGCAGCTTTACGAGAGATATAATTAACTGGCGATGTTACCCGTTACGGTAGCATAGCGCGCCATTTAGCTTTAGCAGCACCCGCTAAATCATCTACGTAGTTGTAACTTGTCTTCTTAAGATGAAAGTTAAGAGATGGACCAAATTGATAGGTACGTCTTATGAGCTTATTATACCTAAAGATAAAAATTAAAATGTTATAGCTAGTATTTTTTCCGCGTCGTATATTTCAAATCAGTTGATTCAAAATAAATATTGAGGCGAAATAAAAAAAAAAACTATGGAGACGTGTCGTAATGTCTTAAATATTTTATTTTGTATGTATTTTTATTTAAATAAATGTATGCATTCGATTAACTTTATTTCTTACTCATTTACAAACGAATATGTATATTTGTCAAAAATTTTTTTATCCATCGTTTCACACACATTGAGACCAAAGCTTAACAGAATTATATCCTCCACTAATGCAATAAATGCATCTGCGAAGCACCTTTGCGTCAGGATATAATTAACTACAGTAGCAAATATCCTACCAGTTGCGCCATTTAGTTGGAACGGCACCTACTAAATCATCAACAACCGAAGCCGGCTTTAATGTCATTTACTAAGATGGATTTTGCTAGTTTCATCGTACTTGTTACATGTCCTTTAATGAATAAGTACTTGAAGCTTAAATCACACTGAGATACCGGATATTGTATAAGGACGTGATGAATATGAAAGGAATTAGGTACGAACTTGGGCTAATTAGGATATCACGCTCCATTTCTTAATTTATGTCCGTCTTTTTTTTAAGATTAGAAAAGAGCAGGAGATGGACATGCTATACTGTTAGTGGCGTCAATTATCAAATTTGACCTATTTTGAACCTTAGCATCGATTGGACAATTTTGTGAGCAGACGTAAATAAAGCTGACATAAATAATTTTAATTTGACAGCTACGCCCTTTTTAGGTTATTATTATCATTCATTTAAATTATGTTATATAATTTTTCCATCTAAGTTCATCTTCTTTTTTCATTGGTCGTAAAAACGAAAAGGATTGCTGGATTGTATCATCATCATTGGAACATAACTGCCTGTATTGAGACCACTGTAAAGGTACCTATGCTTTTCTTAAAAAGGACTTAACACATAAAAATATCTAATAGCAGGAGAGCTAACATTTATCAAAATACAAAAGTGGCCTGCGAGTAATTTGAAGCGACAAATAGCCTTTGCAAGGTAGATAAGCAGGAACTAAAGGCATTGATGATGATATCGGTAAATAACTAGATCTAAAACTCCCTGTGTTAGATTTTACTACTGAAATATAATGCAGTACACGTTTCAGAGTAACGAACTTACGATTCAATTCCAATTTATCTTATCAGAGATTTCATCATGAAAAAGCGCCTAGGTTATTTACTACACACTGCGTCCCGTTACGAGAACCAAAAACTGAACACAATAGACTCTCAAACAAAAACGTACTAAAACAAACGAGGATAGAAGATAACGACACCGAACTACTAATTTTCATTTTATCTCTACAATCTGAACCAAATTAATGGTCGAAGAGTTTTACACACAAGGCACTAGGGACTTGTTTAATAGTCATTGTCCTTCGTCGATTTTATAATTGTGTACGAATTAATAAGGTGAGGCTCCGCCCATAGGCGTCAACTGTATGATTAATAGAACAGGCCTCCGTGACTACCGGACCGAGGGGCTTCTTTGCTGGCTAGACACGCCTTTTTAGGGTTCTGTTGACTAGATTGGTTTGGTGCTGGACGACGATGTTATGGTTATTTGTTTTATAGTTTCAGAGAATTGGTTTTGTTAATCTTGTACTTTTATTTAGCGCTCTTACTGTCGTGAGCCGACTTGTCAGGAAACTTTCACAAAATGTAGCTGCGAAGAATTTCATGGATGTGTTGTGTTGTGACATGAAGTTAACCAATCCGCACTGGACAGCTATGATTGCTTTAGTTACTTACTTGATTGTGTATGGCACAATGGGCCTAAGTTTAAGACCCACCCACTCTATGGCACAAATATTTAAATCATCATCAATAGCTCATATACATCCCTACCGAGGGGCTCGAGCCTACCCTGAGTAAGAGCGTCGAAAGAACGTACATATGAGTTCGAAATTCGAAAACACATTGGTACGTGGTGGGGATCGAACCCGCGTCTCCCGGGCGAGAGACAGTGGCCCTACCATTAAACCAACGACGCTCTTATGAATCGATTCCTAGAAAAAATTTGCTCGTGTTAGTTTTTTCATACTTTCTGCTACTAAGAGAGAGCTTAGATATTTTCTTAATAGTCTTCTTATTATTATAACGTTTTTCTTATGTAACACCAACTGTGCTTTCATTTAAATAGTACAGAACCTTGGCTATACCTATTCCAATTTTAGCTTCGACCGTTTTTTCAACCGCCTCAGAGAAATTCACACGTCTATGTTATTTATATCGATTACGTACTGCCAATATGCCGTATATCAATCCAAGTGTTAATATTTAAATAATAATGTCAGATTATAAATTGTTTTGAGAACCATTTCGTTTACTAGCTGTTTTATAGATGGGTATATCTAGTTAATAATTTTCCGTGTGATTTGTGGTCATTCAACTTTAGTTACATTAAATCCGATTATTGAACTCTATTTCACTGTTCAGTGGGTCTAGATTTTTTTAGTTGTGAATTTTTAGAGGTGCTTACACTGCAGTTCGTTGATATTTTAATGTCAATGAACAAGTAATGTCAATCTATTTTACTGTTGAAGAGTAGAAGTAGCACAGAGATAATAAATAATAACTTAGAAGTAGTAATATGGATAACATGTAATTGCAATGAAATTAATATAAAACATTAAGATACAATTTAGTGGTCTAAAAATATAAATTTTAATAATCAACCTGAGGCCACGTGGTCGTTTTTTATGTAAGCAGAGCAGACATTGTTTTTTTTTAGTGGCGTCTATTTAGAATTTTACTCACAAGAAATATTATAATAATTTCACTTTACGCCAACGTAATTCGTTGTCTCGTCTATTGTCAATAATCCTTTGTTACTCTCAAAATTGCTTTGAGATTACTTTTGCCGCTACTCAAATTAGTATCTTAGAACATTTCAACAAAACACCGCAGTACTTTAAGTAGGACCAAAACAATTACTGTTCATTGTTCACTTTTGTTTGCTATTAACTTTCTAACGTTGCCACAGAAGTAACTCAGAGAGCATTTTACGCATTTTAAGCACCCAAAAGATACGAGTATTAGTAGCGAGCTTCTTTATTCTTTACGTAAAGGATTAACAAAGATTAGAATATTTAGAAGACTTTGGTGAAGATGTTTAAGGGATGGAATTTTAAAGGTTTCAAAGAAATTATATTTTACTTAGTAACAGCTTATTGTATGTCAACGAGCCATAGAGCGCAGCATGCTGGGTCTGAAACTGACCGATCGAGTCAGAAACAGCACGCTGCGTTCCAAAACTCAAATCGCCGACGCCCCGCATGTAGCCGCCAAGCTAAAGTGGGACTGGGCCGGACACGTCGCCGCATGCCACTAGACCTATGGGCAAAACAAACGACCATCAAAGCCACAAAGAGATAGGCGGAGACGTGGACGGCCTCGTAGGAGATGGCGGGATGAGATTGACTCTTTTTTAAGGGAGTTGGTATGAGGAAGCTCAAGATAGGGAAGGATGGAAGAAGAGGGAGGCCTTTGCCCAGAAGTGGGACAGTCTAGGCTAAATGAGATAAGAAGAAGAACAGCTTATTTGTTTTTCGTATACTACTTCTTTTGATGTTGTATACGTTCTAGCAATGTAGTCGTGTTTAAGTGTTAAATATATACAACGTGTTAGCAAAATAACGCGAATCTCTCACTCAATTGATATGGCCTATGAAACTGAACAACTTTAGCACCACAACTTTTCCAAAATCGCTAAAAAAACTTTCTTACAAACTGATCAGTCTGCTTGAGTCACGTTACCTTTTGCTTTACGTCACGTGTTTGTTTGTCACGTTATTTCATAATATTGTACAAAATATGAATTTTTAATAATGATTTTTCGGATTTTTTGACATCTAAAAGCCGATAATGTCGAATCTCGTTCCTATATAATGTTCTACACTAAATAAACTATTCTAAAGTAGATGCTAATGAAGTTCAGTAACAATAGTTTTCGTTCAGAATCGACGAGGGCCGACTGGCTGCCAAACTATTTCTGCGGTCGCTTTTGTGACCAGCTAATAGTTCGGAGTTTGGCACAGTTCGAACGCCCACAAATATTTTGTCATTCGACATCGTACAAAAATCTGGTACTTTTCACATAACTGAATTATTTTCTATTTTGGTACTCTAACAGTAGGTGTCAATTTTTCCTAAAAAATATGAAAATTTTATTTCTTTTTCCACGAATGTGACACACTTCATCTTCACACTTACCAAAAAAGTTTAAAATCTATATCCAAGCAGTTATACTGTTTAAGTAGAATTTTTATCATTCTGCGCCTTTGACGTTGTGCGCTTTTGACAATGTGCGCATTTGAAGTTGTGCGCTTTTGACATTCTGCTCTTTTGACAATTTTCACCCATTTGTCTTTTTGCTCTTTTGACCGTGATCATTATTATGAGGTACCAGTAACTGAATTTTAACTCTCCATTCACTTCACTAGTATTACGTATAAAATAAATTTGCCATAAACCAGAATGTAATTCGGGGGTTCTTTTTCATTTAATTCAATCTTCCTATTTGCATTCAGTCTATAAGGTCCAATGGCTACAATTTCTCTAAATTATGATAGATTTACGAAACGCATATGACACAGAAGGTTTATTGGTAACGCTAATGATAAAAAAAGTACCAAAAAATATTTTTCAAGCAATACTTATTTTCCGTGTTACTAAGTATAGAGTTTGCCAAAATAACTATTATAATAGTTGATAATCAATTCCTTCGCTAATTTCAACAACAACTCATTAAACGTCAAAAAATAACTCCTTTTTTAGTCGTGTAAAAACTCTTCTTTCCGAGCTATATTCTTCGCCATCAACAATTCGGAGTTTGACCGAGTTCGGTCGGGTCGTTCAAAAATGTCTGTCGTTTAGTCGCGGGCGCACGTGATCCGGGCACCTGCCACCGGCGGCGGCCGTGCCGACATGCCTCGGCAACCACTGGGGACTATTTTCAAACTACTGGATATTAGGTAGCTACATGAAAGAAAAATTTGTACTCATTTATTATGACAAAAAAAGAAACTGGTTGAATGTAAGTCAGATTTACGTGAAGAGTGTTTGTTCCATACTATTCTGCTTTCAAGTCTCCAAAGAGTTTCACATAGGCTTTCACGTATTTTTTTATTTTGAACCATACGCTCGTAATTGAGTTAAATAAATAAAAAACGTCTAGCAGATTCGGAAAAACAAACTGTGATTAGCGGACGGACAACAGACATACAGACAGAAAGATGAACTCTACAAATTAAATTACTCTATAGGTACCAATAAAAAACACTAAAATTAGAAATGAGTTTGTAGAAATATGCTACTCGGAAACACGCTGCAACTAAATAATGCGTTCGCGAATTAATAAGAAAGGTAACATTAAATAAATAAATAAATAATAACAAAGTAAAATTATTCTACAATAAAAAATATGAAAATTAAAAATGCGTTTGTGGAAATTTGCGACTCGGAAACACGCTGCAACTAAATAATGCGTTCGCGAAATTCATCTAACAAATTATTTATTACTTACACTTTTTCAGAGCAGACACATGTGTCTCATCTCTACAATTCTCTCTCTAGCGACTATTTAATTAAACTACTGGTTATTTATCAACTACGTAACAACAATATATTATATTTTTGCCTATACGTGACGCGTATGGTACATTAGCTAGGTATGATTCAGAAGGTGAGGTGTGAATATCGATTAATGTCTACTGAATATTAATAAATCATAAACCGATCGTGATAAGAATCTCGTTCCTATCTATGTTGTGACGTCATAACGTTACGAATAAACTCGTACAACATCAAATGGTTGAAAAAAAATTAGAACAGCACTCTTAACTATCAATCATTATCTATCAATTTGAAACTATTAAATCATACATAAATACCAACAACAAACGATTTCATTGATAGGTTAAAGATACACATAATATTAACATTCATTGATTCAAAGAAATAGTCTCGAGTGATCCCAAAATAGGCGCACTCGACCCCTTTCGATCGCTCGAATTATTTGCCTGGTTATTGGCTATTGAAGACACTTATTCTGAATCGCTGGCTAGAGGAAGTAACGGAGTTTTGTTTCGTGTTATACTTGAACGTCTATTTTCTAAAACGGTTGATGTCAGCATAATAGCTCATGCAGCACAAATAATAAATGGAGCTATCAAAGATACATAAAGCTATAAATTCACTTGCCTTGATCAGGCTTCAACTACTACTTCCTATTAATGGCTTTGTTCGAGTATAACTCTCATGTTTTTTGAAATGTTCGTCATGTTGTTAGGAGATGAATTTCTTTCAGCATTATGGTAAAATTTATGTTTATTATTATTAACACTAAAGCCTATCAACAAACAATCACACTTTCATTATACAATTTTGTAAAAAATTACGCGCTTAATTTTGTTAAAATGATGTTGACTTTTTTTATAAGTTTGACACCAAGGTGTGAGTTCAAACTTGACGTCTTGATTAGTGAAATATCATTGTAGTTTTATTGGCGACCGTGATATACGCCTATATCTACAGCTGTAATTTACAAACCGTGAAACGACTTCATAAAAAAAGCCATAGAATAATACTGGCCATCATAGGTTGTTTATTACACCAATTGATTTTATACAGTCTTATTTCCTTTATTGATTGTGCACAAAAACATGAAGTGGATAAGCAAATAATACTAAATGAAGAATGATTAAATGACGTACTTACTAGTAAAAATACTATGTTATACTTTAATCGGGAGTTTAAAAAACTTCATGAATTTATGTTTTCCATTTTTTTTTAAACTGATTTACAACTAGATAAATTACTTTTATTAAGTAGTTCTAAACGCACTTTTTAATATAAAGTGGACTATTCATCATCGACAGCTCATATACGTCCCCACCGCACCGACGGGCTCGAGCCTACCCTGAACTTCGTCGTCGACAACGCTAGCCCAGTGCGGGTTGGTCGACTTCACACACAACCTTTGAATTTCTTCGCAGGAGTGTGCAGGTTTCATCACGATGTTTTCCTTCACCATAAAAGCGTCGAATAAACGTACAATATATGAATTCGAAATTCGAAAACACATTGGTACAATTTTACTAATTAAATGGCCTTTTAGATCAGTTAAATTAATAGACATGTTTAAGTTACTATTTTTCTAAACTCTCACACATCAAGTGTAAGTTGTAAGGTTTAATGATCGAACTTACAAACCTTAATAGTTTTTAAGAGGCGTATGTATCTAGAATACAAACTTTAAATAATACAGATCTATGTAGTATACTCAAATCCAACGAACTACAATAGTCAAGAAAAGTAACCGCCTAGCAAAGCCCGCTAAAACATGACACCTAACTCACACAATTCATTTTGACAGACGACGACGACAGACAGGCAGATGATGTCGTTGCTGTACATTGAAGCTTACTTTTGAGGTTTTTACAAACCAAGTCATATAAAACATCATTGTACCGCGTATTCAAATGTGGTGTGATATAGTTTTTTTTTCCGGCTTCTTTGGTATTCATTTGGTGGGGTCAAGTTTGAAGCGTAGTTACGTTTCTTGACTATAAATAATTCGTCGACTAAAATCTGTTTACTAAACACATTCCAAATCGACCACCACATGTACGATTTAATGGGGCTTGTTGAATATATCAATTTTTATGTGAAACTATTCCTCAGATCCTGCGGTGTCATCTCAATACGTAGATTGCAAATGGTAATAAAAAATCAACCTTATTGCTAGGAAATAGAGGCTATCAAACTATTCAAAGTAGTCACGATTCCCGCAAAATTGAACTGGACCTTTTTCTTTTCCAACAGGGTCAGGGATGAAAAAAATATTTTATAGCTAAGGTTATGTTAACTGTAGTGAGTAAAAATTACTTCTATTGATATTAGTTGATTAATAAATGTTGATTTAATCAAAATAAAAAATATTTAAACGTTGTTTTTTATAATATTTTAGCACTCTTATTTTAGCTGCATTGTATGAGCATGCTCTATACACTAAATTATTATCATTAATTTAAGTTTGTCTGAATTAGTTGTTAATAGATAATCCCGAGCGGTTCATTTTGTTAATAATGCGCATGCTGCTGTTACTCATACTAAAATAACAAAAAAAAAACTAAAATACTTAAAAAAAACTTGGCTAAGAATCACCCTGACCAAAAAGTATTATTTCAAATAAAATAAATAATTTGTAGTCAGGCTATCCTTACCAAAGACAGACAAACAGACTGATGCGTCAATTGTACTAATCCAATACGCCTCTTATTATCGTGGGGGGTAAAAACGACAGACCTCAAAATACAGGACTGTAGTTGTAGTCAGAATCATGCCCAGTGACGTTCTGTTATCTGTACGTGGGCGTTCGGGACACGCGATGGGTCGACCCGGAGTTGGATTGTTCGGATGTTCAATGTATTTTGACAATCGGACCTATTCGTTGGACATGTAGGTTACACTTCTTACATCAGTTGGAAGTTAGACGGTATAATTTGGTCATGATCACGCTTCTTACGCTGTTCTTTGCGCTTCTAGTTTGAATGAGACGTTTGTATGTATATAAAATTGGCTGTGTGACAATTGCCCCGCAATTAAACACCACATTAATACTAAATGTTTTCTCAGAAAGGATAAACAACAAAATAGAATGTTTGTGTTCTTTTTTAAATTATTGACTTTTTTATCTGTAACGTAACTGCTCTTAAATAATAATATATTTTTTACTGTTTTAAATACTAATTTAGTCAGAAGGCATAAACACAAACGACAACACAATATGTTAATTTAATAAACACATTTTAGCAACATTTTTTAGTAATTTTGGTTTTGTTACTGAGAGACCTACCTTAGATGTCCACGAATATATATATTTATATATATATATGATTTAAATTTCATATAAAAGAAAGGCGAAAGGCCTACTTACATTCAAATGAAGACGAATAAACATATCCTTTTGCACAATTTATAGCAGTGCAAAATGCAATAATTAAAATTGCATAGCGTTTGTACGCTCAAAGCGAAGGTAACTTGTTAATTTTCCTTCAAACATCTTTGAAGAACATCTCGTACCAAGCGGGAGTTGCTCTGAGTCGTGATATTTACATACTAAGGTGCATAGTTAACTAGGAGAAGTATTGGAATATTCAGAATATGTATGTTGAGTCCTTTTCTCTGTTGTGCAACAAAGTTGCTTGAATTGTCTTTGAATGCAGGAATAGAAAATATTCCTGCAATATTGATGGTACATTAGATATCGGATTTTGTTTCTGTTTGAAGCAAAATACTTCGTTTGTTGTTCTGCTGTCCAGCTCAGCTAGTCTTTTTGTTAGATATATAGCTTTCTCAGTCATCATCATCAACAGCTCATATACGTCCCCACCGAAGGGCTCGAGCCTACCCTTAATTAGGGTGATTAGGTCTTAGTCGATCACGCCGGCCCAGTGCGGGTTGGTCGACTTCACAACGACCTTTGAATTTCTTCGCAGGCTGTGCAGGTTTGGTCACGATGTTTTCCTTCACCGTAAGAGCGTCGAATAAACGTACATATGAATTCGAAATTCGTAAACACATTGGTACGTGGTGGGGATCGAACCTGCGTTCCCAGACGGGAAGCAGCAGCCCTACCACTAGACCACCGACGCTCTTTCTCAGTCAGTTGATTTTAAATCTGTTATTAATTAATTTTTGCCCTCATAATAAATTTACAACGTAAAGTGAATCAGGCTTTTTTTCTCAAAATGTAAGCTTTACATATTCCTATTGCCCTAAGCAAACTTAGAAATTGCGCAAGGCATTATTCGCGTTGTCAAAGAAATATGATATAACGTTCAAAACTTGAGCAAATGTTGACTTTACGATGATAGCTTTGAATCCATGACACCTGAGCTAACATCGGAACATCTTTGGTTGGGGCGTATCAATCTTTTATTCGGTTAAGAATATAGGAGTTGTATACTTCCGAATTCACGCTTTGTTGTGCATGTAGTTGATAAAGATAAAAAATCTGAGAGTTTTTTAGGCCTAATCGCCCTACTCCAGGGTAGGCTCAAGCCCCTCGGTGGGGACGTATTTATGAGCTGTTGATGATGAGACTTCCGAGTTCACGCTTTGGCAGTTACAAATAATTGAGAAGGATAAAAAAAACTGAGAGTTTTTTATTGCATAATTTACAAAAAATAATAAGCTTGAAATTTTGAAATTATCGCTCAATACTCGTATATGTTAATTTTGGTGTCTGGGTGAGGTTTATGAATGTTTGATAATATTCTCCACAACTTTAGGTGCGTGAAAGTAAATATAACTTAATATGTTGCATAAGCAATTGTTATATTTGTCATGTCTTCAATAAAACCTGTATTATGAGCTACGTAATACATATTTCTATCTAAGTTAACCGAATGGCATTTACGATAGCGCCTTACAAGTGTTTTCATAGCGCATCGCTCGTTCTACTCTAGGGATCGGTCCGTACTCCGTGTTTATCTTTGTAAAACCTACCATTGCGCCCATGAGGACGATCATTCCATAAATGTGTGTACAGGGTGTGCTGTGGTAGGTAGAAGTGCTATTGTGAAATTGAAGTAAGAGTGATATCTTCGGAAACATTATTGAGGTATTATGTTTTTGCCGTTGAATTCGTTTAAACTATCTTCATCATGATTATAATTGATGAGATTCTTCCATTAAGGAATATAGGTGATTTATTTGTCTTTAAAATTGTAGATAAGCAGATGTTTGAAATACATTAATGACACACTAGAGAATAACTCTTTGTATTCGACCTGCTTTTTAATCCTGAAACTACCCTGAAGTCTGTATTCCAAGAACAATAATGAAAATTGTATTATTTCGTGTTTTGCTGGCTTACTAGAACTGTATCATCTCAAACTTAGTTATTACTCCCAAACTCAACTACCTCTTTTACACCCTTTATTCCTCCATTATTTTGTTAGGAGCACATATCGTAGCTGATGATTTTTTAAATGTTTGTGTTTCTGCTCAATATGACGGGCAATGACGTGTAGAGCCCGGTGGCCATTGTGCCAGAATCCGTCCGGCCAAGGCTGTTTGTTCGGAGCCTCCTCTGCGCCTTTGTGTGCTTTATATGAAAGCTTTGAGGTATTAAACGTCTTGATACTTGTGTGGCGAAGCTTGTATGTCGGGTTGGATGTTGATTTAGGTAGGGATGGCTAGGGATGATGTTGGATAATGTTCTGCGATGTTGGATATTGTCCGTACCTATTCATATTTTGAGAGAGTATAGTTGTATTCTCTCCAAATGTCACTCTTTTAAACATTTATATATGAAAGTCCACGAACGGTCACCAAAAGCGTTTATAATGAAAAATAAAATAAAAATTTTTGTAAGCATAACTTATGATCTTATATTATGCGGGTTAAATACCACTATAAGATTTGCAACGGTAACAAATAATTACAGACATAAAAGCTATCTCACAAACGATAAGGAGTGGGTATCTTTTGATGTTATTTTTAACTTCGATAATATAACAAATGTGAATTAAAACTGAGCAAGTATTAACTTCTCGTTCTCTTACTACAAATATATCAAAGCTCCTACGCACATTGTTCAAAAGGTAAACATGTAAGAAATTCATTCTTATTGTCCGTCATCAATATATGGACGATTTTCTATGAATCCAAGCTTGTGCGCTGCATGATTCGGAACTGCATTTTTACAAATAGTCTTTGTATTGTCGGCTCTATTATGACGTGTTTAATATCTATAGGAAGTGTGGGCTCGCACTTTGTATACAAGTTGGTGAAAAGACGAATATATTGGCTTGTCTGCTATACAGAGGCGGTCTGTTTATGATTGAATAACTCAAGCCTGAAGAAGCATATGTTCAACCGAATGATTGAACGCATTCTTTACCTAAACGACTCTCTTTAAATCTTTTTGATTATTGCTAGACAATATGATATGAACCAAAAGATTTTAAACGTGTGCAAGTAATACTACTACATTATGGTTTTGGCTGACATTGAAAGATATGGCAGAATGGACTTGCTTGTAAGAGATTAAAATAAACTGATCAATTGTCATTAAATTCACCTAAAAATCGTGAATTACAATGACTGTCTATAATGTAACATTGATAAAATGTTCGATGTTTATCATCAATGCTTATAAAATTCACTATAAATTCTTTATTTATGTCACAAAAAAGGAAACAGTGGGGACGCTCTCATAATTAAATATATGCTCGCGATCATAAAATAAAGAATTTATAGGCATCCTTTGGAATTACCGTGGTCTGGTTTTATGACTTCACGGGGAGTTTGCTGAGCCGCGTGGTCGTATCACGCGTTCCCGGATAGTAACGATTGAAGCCTTAGCTAGCCCAGATAAAATACCCGGATAGATGTATTGGAAGTCGCCACATGTACGTGATAGAGATCAGCTTTTTATATTTTTAAGGCTTTTGCCCCTGACTTTTAAACGCCCGTGCCTAAAATAAAATAAATTTAATATAAAATAAATTTACCTAAAATAAATTTCTATCAGTGATCAACTTTTCCCATGAATTGACTAACTCACTTTACATTGCTTAAAGTATTTTCTGTTTGACTATATCATAAATTTTACTGTGTTCAAAGCATCAGTATTTGCTTCAATCACGTCACTTGTTAAATTATCGTTATTTAAATATGACGTCATATCATAACAAACATATAGTTAAATCTAAAACATGAATAATAATCGTAACTTTGAGTTTGGCATCTTATGAGTATACTTATCTAACAAGTCCATTAAAATTTGTTGTCATATGTTGGTATATTTGCTGTCTTATTGTTATTTGTTGTTGTGTGGGATATATATAAGTGCTGGAATAATGTTACCTCCTTTTATAGACTAGCTGAAGTCACATTTTAAATACAGCTTCGCTCCACTCAGCATCCTTCCTCATAAGGACAATTTTCGTCGTTTGCGTTCGAGCACTACCTACTTACGACTACCTACATGAGCAGGAGCGCTTTAAATTTTCATATGTATATGAAATTTTACGATGTAATTTACCGCTCTCAGTAATGGTTACGTGAATTGCAGTGATTTTTCAGTGGGTTTATTATCAGCTTCTATATAAGGTTAAGGATGTAGGTCATAAGATTTCATTCCTGAAAATAAAAAATTAAAATTTAATATTAGATATAGTCACCTAGAGCATTTCATACCTTTATTATATATAACCGTTCTTTTATAACGCACATTTTCCTTGGGTTGTACCAGCACTATTTTGTGCAAAGGTAAAATTATTACTATCAACCAACTTTTCTTCTTAAACCTCACTTTGGCCTTCTTATAAAAGTTATTTTTAAAATGGTTTGATGGAATTTACTCAATTGATTACATTCAGGACTCTTACCGAACAATTCTTCTTTATTTACATGAATGGAAAGTCCACAAAAAATAGATACCGTGATGAGCAGTTTAATATAATTGCTCTCTCAAACGCGTGAAATTCTGATTATGACCGTAATCAAATAAACTGATTTGGAGTCGACTGGAAACGTACGTACTAGTTAAATTAAATACACTTTGATTGTGATTGGCCATCTAGCGGGGTTGCTTTATATCGACTAGGTAATAAATTTTAATTTATTGGCTACTAATTTGTTTGTCCAGTCGGTATTTATAGAGAAATGTGTTGCAACTGTTGTTGCAAGGACTGTGTGAGAACATTAAGAACTGTTTTTACTTTGATTTAGTTAATAGTTTTCTTCGAGCAGTTAAATATGAAGATTACCAGTTGTGTCAAATAAAAGCACTGTACAAAATTTAAATTTAGGTAACATTAATTTTAGTAAAATATTTCGCCTAAGTTACTCCACTGTATTAGAAAAACTTGATCTATTGTCATTATGACAATTGACAGTATTTCGTATTAAAATGTCCGGTCTACTATGTGAGAGTAAACCTACGCTACATAATATTTAAAAACGCAGCCAAAAACCTTTCTTTCCCTAACGGCCGCCGGTTCTACGAGCAATCATTGCAAAATTATCGCCCATATAAAAATATCGTTCTCTAATATTACTTGGCCATAACTGTATTGTTAGATCGTTATAGTTTTTTGTTTGATTTCGATACCAGTTTTTATATCGACGCCCCGTCATACTTAAAATTTCTCCTTTGTCGGTCAATATAGGTATAGCGAATATTCCAACATCATTCAGCTGTTCTTAACTGGAGTAGTCGACGCAGACGCTGCATTGAGGACGATTCGTCATGGTTTTTGTGAATGTTCGTTCGGTCGCTGTTTCATCATAACCACGCCATGATGGGTTAGGTTAGGTCATGTTGGTAGTCAGTTCTTGAACTTGATTTTTATTGAGGGATTATGTTTCAAAGGTTATTAAAATTGTTGATTATTTGTACTTGATATTGGCAAATTGTACCCGTGATGACACTCTTGATTTGGTTGAAAACTGAATATTTTCTTATAAATTTTAAATAAGATCAGACTGATCATTTTTGCAACAATTGCAATCTTCTAAATCTAGACTGAGTTGAGTTGTAACTCTGTCGAGTTGTAAGCTATTGGAATGCCGGTTAAGGATTATTGACGCAATCATTCTGATGCCCGTTATCCAACGTCAGTCAGAACCACGTCAGAACTGGCGCCTGTGCAATGCCTACTACAAACAGGAACTGTATGGACTGAATCATACATACAACATTGTTGGGTTAGGGATGTTACTGGCAACCATTCACTGAGTCAGGCAAAATGTGAAGAGGTTAGGATGATTTTAGATGCTGGCCGATATCTTGACAATCTTTTCACCTGGCTCAAAGAGTTTGATACAAATTACACGGGTTTTAGAAAATCTGGGGTATACAAAAGCTTTATTTACATTGTATGATGCGGTATTTTCCGTCTAGTTAAAATTTACATTCCTTTCGAAGATCATTCCTTGCTGTTCATTGAATTGATGCACCATTTCAGTTGGCATCCTTACCTTGCCCTTTACGCAGCGATGTCCATCGAACGTGACTCCAGACCTTATTATAATTACAGATCGACTATTGTTGTGACCATAAAATGTATAATTTATAAATAAAAGTAGAAGGCTGTTGACGACACTTGTTTTGTTTTTATGCCGCCACCGTCAGGCGCGTGTTAGACGAAGGTTTTTGCGAAATCAACCAACGTTCGATGCATCGTCCTATGATACTCTTTTTACTTCAAACAAATGTTTGTACAGCAGATGGTATTTGCACTTGTTTATTTGTAGACAAAATATGATAATTGATGTTTTTAAACACATTTTTTATGGTATGATATCTTTTAGAATTAATAGTTATATTTAAAATGTCCTTTGCCGTCGTTTATACTCGTATTACATCTTAAAAGAAATTGCTTTTTGCACATTATATTAGTTTTGCTACTCTATGTTTCACTTATATGTGGTAATTTAAGCAGAGTTGGGTCAAATCGAATTATTTTCAATCTGATGTCACTGAATTCACCACACATTTTTTTTCTGTGACAAATATGAAAATTTACTAAAAGTTTGACTCTACATTTCTTAAAAAACAAATTCTGATCATACTGACTTTTCTTTTCAACTACTTACCGTACAATTCTATGAATAAATCGGTATTTTCTCAGAATAATCTAAAACTCACAACAACGGTGTGACATTGCTTGTTTACGCTTTATGGTCCCCATAAACAGGCCATTACCATTCACGCCGTTCTAATACGAATTTTATGTTCACTGTCTATTAATTGTGGTAGTGGTCCGACAGGCTCCTAAAATCAAAGGTTTATCACTAAATTCTTTGATATTGGGTTGATAACAGCTTAGGTATTCATACGCGCATAATTTCGAAAGTATTTGACATAGTTGGAAGCATGATTAAACACGATCTAAACAGTGTTAAGTACAATGATATTGTAAGTTGCCAGTAATAATTAACTATAAGGCAGAGGCCTGAAATTTAGAATCTAACTATTGCAATCAAATAGAACAGATTTGAGTCCTGAGAATTCTAAAGGTGGTCGTTTCACTTCTTTGTTGCTAAAGACATTCCATTCTACATTATCTTAAACATTTAATAAGACGTTAATACTTCTGAAACATAAAGGAAATAATATTAATTTAATGTATAGTGGATCATAACTCTTCTATATAGTGCTAGAAAAACGTTTACCTGGATGACCGTTCTTGGGTCTGAGAAATTCGAGTTGCAATTTGGCGTCTATTGTGTTTGAACAAAGCGTACGATGCGTTAATAATGCAGGTGCATCGTTTTCGAAGTTTAGAGGTGTCCCGCGGGACTTCAAGCCTTATTCCAAATAGTCGATAATGTATTTTGATTATAATTTGTGAATTTTTCCATAACATAATTTGAATTTATTTCTTTATTATAACTTCTACCACTTATACGACCTTCTTTAAATAGTTTAAAATTAAGTAAAATTATTAAAATATATGTGGGCTGAAAATTATAATTATGAAAACAGATAACGGTAACAAAGCTTCATTACTCAGCACTTTGAAGCTTCTTGGTGACAATCACGTGTCCGGTAATTTGAAGAAGGTGGAAAGGGTTATTTTAAATGTAAGCGAAAATAGCATACAGAAAAAAATAACGTTCGGTTTACGAATGTTCCTGAATAAGGCTGCGATCCCTACGTGACCGATTTTATTTTACGCCATTCTCGTCTCCGATAGCGCCCAATCCAATTTAATTGCCGTTGAAGTTACGAACTATTTTTCCGTGTTTCGGCCGTTTTTGCGCCATTGAAAGGGACGTTATTGTTTGACCAGTTTACAAAGACGCCCGATCGCCTACATCGCTTATTGTAGATAGGTCTCCGTGAAATGGCCGTGGTATAGATTAGTCCTCATCCGCCCACGTTTCATTAATGCGAATCTAATTTGCCTTTAAGGGAGGTTATTTGGGTTTTGTTGGGCTATAAGGGCGTTATTTCGGCTTTTGTCGGTATTCGTTGACTACAATGCGGACTGTTTCGGACAGATGTTGTTATAATTATAGGAATTTGATTAAATTTGCCACCTATGCAGCTGAAAACAGTTGTGTTTAGATTAGCAATGCGATTTTGCTGTTTGGACTAATTAAGAGATTCAATGAGCAGAAGAATAATTTATCATAATATTACTATACATAATATTTATTAGTTATACATCTCCATAACATGATGTTTATTTCCCAATATTTACTTCTACTTTTTTCCCTAATCGCTATTTTTACTAAAGTGGTAATACAGGCAGGCGTGGACTTATATTGACTTCATACAGTCACAAGTAGAATGAGCAATATGGGAGATGTATTTTGATTCCGATATTAAAAAGCTCTAACATACCCTAGATTGGAAAAGGCATTTGTTTGTAGAGCTAGCAACTATCACTGCTACATCTGTGATTCACCGATAACATATTTTTTTTAAACTGAACGGTTTTGTGTGACAACTATGCCATAAAAAACTGTAGCAAATTTACAATGCATCTTCCAAAGATGTTACGTTCAATAGAGATGTCTATTCGAACTACTTATCTGGTTTTCGGTTGCTTTGCTGTATCAGTGTAGAAAGAAAAGAAAGAAAAAAAACGACAAACCGTAAACTTAGCCTCGACGTCTATGTGTTCCGTATATTTTTCGATTGTTTAGTTTCTGTTTTCATTAGGCCTTGTGCACTCGATGAATGAGTACATGCACACTAGGGCTAAACAATAAAATGGTACAGATGACAAAAAGTGCGCCTTTTGAGTTACATTAAGTATCGCCCTAGAAATTAGAAGAATGATCTGAATAACGTGAAACAAAACGGGTGATACTAAACTGTCATATCATTGTCATTACATTAACAATATGTTATGTATCAATAAGTAGTACAGACAGACATGAAAATAAGTAAGACAATGAAAAGGTTACAGCGTCAGCTATGCTGATTTCAGCCATCACCTCGTTCTCTTCTTCTTAGAATATCTATTCCATGCACCCCACGTTTTTCGTTTTAAGTCCTACAAGAGTACTACACCAATAAAAATCTTAATAAAAATTATTTCATACTTTTTAATGCGTTAAAACGTTGTTAAAAAATATTGTTTACTTTATAATTATTTAAATTTGGTGTTGGTTGAGTCATAATTTTATTATAAGTTTATCCAATGCACCTACGGATCTCCACATTATGCCAAAAACAGAGCAAATTCCGAAACACGAAACATGTGACCGAAGATAAAGCTAAAGAATTTTAGTCACTCCCAGATTCCTTCAAACAGTACAAAGTAAGTTATGGTCTATTTGTGTAGTGAAGTTTTGCGATTATTTACGAGTCCATGAGTCATTTTGTTTTGAGCATTGCGTAAATAATTAACTTGTCTGTTATGTTTCAAACAGGACGAGATATTTATGATTGACATGTTGTTTGGGAAATATACAACAACAATGAATGAGATAATGAGGTTTTTATGAGTTTACAAAATTCCGTTCTTCTCCACAGAGGGCGTACACTGGTAGTGAACGTGCCGCCATCCATGATAGCTTTGACGTCGAAAAATGATTTCTAAAAATCTTAATTCGAATAAAAAATTTTGACTTTGACTTTGACTTTGAGTCATTCCATTTTGCTTTTCAAATTGACGTTTTCGCTTTAGGAATTTTCAATGTAGTCTACACTTAGCTTATTTGCTGCTTTGACTATGGCTTTAAGCAAATATGAATTTGTTTTAAATATGCATAGTTTTAAATTTTATGTGATGAAATTCTCCAACAAGCTTTCGTAAGTATCGGTAAGCAAAATGCCTGGTTTAATACTTATTAACACTTGTTAGCTAAATAAATAACGCAAAATATAGCTCAAACCAAGTATCCACACAATTTTTGTACTATTAAATTTATAAATTCTCAAAAAATACTTTGCTCAATAACTGATCAGTTGACCGAGTGATATAGAAATGTATAGATATTTAAAATGGGTATGACTTGAAAACTTTATACTGGCTATGAATCGTACATGATAGTTAAAGGAGACAAATTAAGTGTATCGTTGCCCATAAATTTTTAAATATACATTATACAGAGTGCCGCTTCCAACATACTCGTATCAGTTTATTATAAATGAATGAATTTAATAGTTCGGTTGTTTGAGATAACTCAGTCGTAATGTTATTGGTTAATCGATTAACAAGACTAATTATTGAATCATAGTGGCTTAATATGCTCGTTTCCCAACAATATCCAGTTGAACAGCAATTACTGGATCTACTAGCTTTTAGAATATTCGCTTAATATTCATACATAACCCTATTTTAAATTTGGGGCGGTAGAGGAAATGAACCAAACCAATTGTTATTAATAACTTATTATACAACGTGTTACAAAAAATACCAAAAAAAAGAATATTTTTATCAAAGGCATTTAATTAAAATTTTCCCATCTCTAGTGATCAGCTGTGTCAAAGAATATTCGGACCAGAGATGTAATTTTAGGCCAATGTGCCTATTTTTACCGCTATGGTTAAAAATGATTACGTACTACTTGTACCATAACATTCACATTAAAACAATTGATTTCAAAATGAAAAAACTACAAATAAATAAAAAAAGCTTTGTTAAATAATTGTTATGAAATAATAAATTAATGAAATAATGAACTTAATATTTTAAAATATTATTTATGTTTGTAAATACGTAAACAAGATAATTAAGGCAAAAAAGAAAATGTTTTCTAACATAAATTGATTTAAGTACATCTCTTTTAAAAATGTAGGCACAAATGTTGTACAAATACTTTTTCGTTCTGAGAATCGATAGTCTATATTTTAGGTGTCAAATGACACTAGAGATGGGAAAATTTTGATTAAATGCCTGTGATGAAGAATATTCTTTTTTTTGGTATTTTTTGTAACACGTTGTACAGTTTATTATTTTTATCAAAAGTATAATAAATTTATTTAGAAATAAATAATTATCGTACCATTTTAACAACTTTTTTTCAAATGGACTTCACATGTCTATAGCAAGAAACATAATACATAGTAGCAATTTCACAAGATATTTATATTTTACAAATGCACAAAGTTGGCCAGTACTTGGTCAGCAGCGAGGTTGACTAAAGCATGATTGCTCTTATTTTATTTTATTTTGTTTGGGAAGCTTACAGCTAAAACTTAAAATGAAATGTATTTGTATAGATAATACAAAAAACTAATTACAAGCCTCCACTTTAGGGTAGGTTCGAGCCTCCCTGTGGGGATGTACAAGGTAAGAGCGTGGTAGTGAGTGATTACATTTAAGAAAAACTTAAAACGCAAACAAAACACTTTAAATTTAACGTGCCCACCATAAACAAACTTTCATCCTTGCTGGCAGTGAGCTCGAAAAATGTTTTTTTTTTTCAATCGTACTGCGAATATAAAATTTTCATTTCGAAAAGAAGTACAAAAATAAAGGTAATAGAGACGAAACAGCCAAAATGATAGCACGTACGTCGATTCGTTCTAATAGTCGCCGCCGGGTATTCGACAATTCTCGACATTGTTTTATTAGAACATCGGAAAATGCAAAACTGTATCATGTAGCGAGCGATTATTCAACCAGTATCTGAAAGTTCTAAAACCACTTTTATGTATTTTTGGTGATCACCCTGTTTCAAAAAAGTTATTGTATCTGGCCATAACATTTATGGGTGCTTCTTCGTCTTCTTCATCGTGAGGATAGTAAGATCGACACCTGACTTCACAAACAGTATTATAGACCTGCCAATTGCCACTGACTACGGCTCGTGTAACGTCTATTTCATAGGTATTCTCATCACTATCTGGAAGCCCGTGTCGAGTTGAGTTAATGTGGCTTCATTTCATATTTTGAGTATCACCTAAAACTTTACTCATCCCAAAAGGGGTTTGAGCGTGGACGTATTTATGTTTATGACTATATGTGTAAAAAAGTTAAAAACTCTTTTCTGGAAACCACTTGAAAATTATCGACAGCATTATTGACGCGTTTTAGAATTTGTTACGTAGCAAAATACCCATGAAAAAGAAGAAGAAGAAAAAAAAGTCAAAGAAGAAAAAAAAAAGAAGTCAAACAAAATCATGCATGTTTAATACATTTCGCAACTTCAGCCTTGGTGCCACCATTCACCACCAAACGCATAAGAACCACTAATAAGCGCCCGTTTTAGAATACCTCCATATATGGAAACACTTGCCTCAAGCGTAACTCGTTTTCTTGAAATCTATTCTTAGAGAACTGAAATTTGTTGCATTATGCATGCGCATTGAAACAGACACTTAGGAAATTAATCATGTCTAGACAAATTTTATGCTAATGGTATTATTGTAGACCATGATATAAATCTAGATGCCCCAGACTTGCTTGGTTATAGCACTAGTTTGAGAAAGTAGTATGATTTGCAAAATTCCATGGCATCGAAATTCCAAAAACGAAAACCTTCAACTAATGGAAATTTTGTATATCTACTGTTTTTTTTTTTCAATATAGCAGCTGTTTTTATTGAAGAAAAATTCTAATCAAATAACGACAATTACAAGTTGATACTATTACGGAATAATTAAAATAAGCAATTTAAACTCATTTTCAGTGTTTTTTGTATATTTGTATGTCCAAGTTACAATTCCTTTGCATGTGGGGGGTGGTATCAAGTAGCACCAGGCACTTCAAAGTCCAAATAATTAATGTCTTTGTGATGTGGGTGGCGTCCATGAAACTAAACGTCGCACAGTTTTGGCTACAGATTGTTGACAAAAAAACGAACAGCCCCTTAGACCTCACACTTGGAATGTCAAAACAATGACGTCACCGTAGTGACTTTCACACATAATTCATAGTTGTTAAGTTAAAAGTACTAAACTTAAATGATTAATTACATAATTTCACGCTACCTTCCATTTACGTAATAAGTTTGTTAAAAAGAATAAATTGCCCAATTTGTATTAAATAATGTTAATGTATTTTTATGTTTACAGATCGTTACCTTTGTATTAAATTACTGACGACGAAGACATTATTTTGGAGTATGATATTTCTTAAATTCATGAAATTTTATATTTTTTGCAATTCTAGAAATTATCTGACTTTAAAAAATATGATTTGGGTGAGTGCGTCCAGGTCGTCTATGCTTTAAACTTTTAAATATATATTTAGGTCTTGA